>CM042675.1:39625192-40825192 GCA_023638005.1 Forsythia suspensa | reverse complement strand
ATAATTGTTTCAAAAGATAACATTTGTTTGGAATAGTTTTTGATACATAATGTGTCTGCAATTTAGTCCATAGTTCAGCAATAGTACTTGTTTCTCCTATGGTTCTTATCACATTTTCAGATAAGTGTAAAAAGATAGTACTCCAGGCAATTTCTTCCATTTCAGATTTCTTAACTTCAGGCATATCATCAGGCCAAGAGTCATTAAGAACTTTTGCATATTTTTGTTGCATCAAAATAGCTTTTAATTTCTGACTCCACATATTAATATCCCCTTTCCCATCAAAGATATTTAGTTCAAATCTTGTTGAAGTCATTTTTACAAGACTTCGAAAAACAAACTTTGCAGAAAGAATTACTTAGAAAATCTGTAAAAGAATATAATCACAGATAAGTTTTACAGACTATAACCAGATGCAGCAGCTCATATACACAATATGAAAAGAACTACACTATACAAATCATACAGCTTTTGTCTCCAGCAGAAAAGAACTCCAGGAGCACTACCCTTACTGGATTTATCTCAGATTCCCAAGGCCTCTTAAGGAGCCTTTGGACAAAGAATAGTCTCCAGGGGGTTTGTCAGTGAACGGAGTAGTTTTAGGAAAACAAAAGGAAAGAACCTATCTATTTAACAAGAACAGTTAAAAGAAAAGGTTAGATCTCACCATAGGATTTTTAATCTGTACAGAACGTTGAAGTTTTTTAGAGATCCTTTTATACGAAAGCAAGATCCATGATTCTGATTCCACTGTAAGGCCAAGAACGATCAGATACTTTCAAGAAGATAAAACATTCAACATATCTAAGCAATTATAAATGAAAATAAAATCATAAAGAACACAAGATTTGTTTCGGCCTAAGCCCCAGAGGTTCGGTGATCAGATCTAACACCTATCTCCTCTGTTGAGCATCCACAATGTAGAATATGCTCCAAGCATCATTATAACAACTAATCGACAACCAAAGTACAATATTGTTGAATATTACAGACTTTCAGTAAACCACCAATGTTTAACTCTCAAAAAATCAACGAAATCAACTCTCAATTACTGTTGACACAAGAACATCACAACTATCTCTTGTTTGATTCGACAACTAAGAATAAAGAACCATATGGTCTTTATCTATTACTAAGAATCATCAAGAGATGAAAAATAACAAAAGAAAATTTGAAGGAGATGAAGATTTTAGAATTTCAAAGAAGACGAAGAGAGATTCTTTTCACGAAGAAAACCCTAATTTCTTTCTAACCAGAAGTGCAACAGCCAAAAGTCATAAGAGGCGTATATCAGAAGCTATTTAATTCATCCTAGGGTTGAGAAGACTCCACGTGTCTTCATCTTGTGCATTCTTTTCACTCACAGAAAACGTGTTTACATTAATGAAGTTAAACAATTCTGGTGGCATACTCACGACTTTTTCCAACAGTATGTTTAACCAGTTTGACCAGCTTAAATTATAATTTAAGCTTAGGTAAACGAGCTATCACATTCACCGTCAAACTTACAATAGTAAGCATCGAAAGTTTGCCAAGGAGAAAACCAAAAAATGGTTAAGCATAAGACTCCATCAAATCTTCTAAAATTAGTATGTCAAGTTTCATAGGCGGAACTCATCACTGTAAAACCAACTGGATGATGTAAGGTTTGTCTTCTCCCATATGAATTACACACCCCTTATACGTTAGGGCTAGAGTCACTCGGCACTCCCCCTCCACGCAAGGGTGAGACACGTCACATGGTCCATGAATTTAACTTATCAATATCATACCAACTTTCCAATGCGAGTTGCCAAAAACAAATCCATATTCTTCGTCTGCTCCTAAGTCTTCAACTTGATTGTGGAAATCAAAACACACCCAAATATATCCTAATAACCAAACCAAACGAATTCATATTCCAAATAACAAAATCCAGATAAACTGGATGCAAAAACCAAATATCAAATTCCAAATTTACTTGAAGCAAATACAATACTCCAAATTCTAAATCAACTGTATACAAAAGCAACCAATTTCAAACCAAAATTGATCAATACAAACTAGAGATTAAATTCCAATTAATAGACCTCATCACACGAGCCCATGAACACTAGGGCAGATGAAAACTTTGTAGTTCAGCCACAATAGCCACCAGCCAAAAGCAGCACTGCCCAGCCAAAACACCACCCAGCAAAAGGCCAATAGGTTACGAACAAATCCACAACCAAAGTGCAAACATCAGCGACGGAGCGAATGAAAACATATCCACCAAACACGTAACTCAAAAGCTGCAGTACTCCAGAAGGGAAAACCAAGAGCCAAAACCAACAGAAGACCACCACCACGACCACCAAAAATCAGATCCACAAAAATCAAAGGCCAGACTAATCAAAAATATAAACTAAAGGCTACTAAAGAGCAAGAAGCGTCTAAAAGAAATTGGCCGGACGAGCGGGGTGAGGCCGCTCGCCGGAGAACGGTAAACAGTTGCAAGTTTAAACCAAGTGGAATCAAACCAGCATTGATACAATGTTAAACAAGATAAAAGCTTTATTCAATGATGTGAAACTATTACAAAGGTCTATTTATGAAATGTAATACCCTAGACGGTAACCCTAACAAAAGAAAAGACAAAACTATCGCTAACAAAGAAAGGTAAATTACAATTCTATCCAATATGTGGAAACAAGAAATTGTTTTTTATTTGTAGAAAAAGATGAGAACCCACAAAACACCAGTAGAAACTATGAGTACTTGGATAGTTAAGAGTACTACGGTATATTTTCCTCCCCTAATGAAATATAGCTCAGAATCCTTCTTTGGCACTATGTTCTTGCCTTGTATTCATTATCCAATAAACATCAAGCACTTGAGAAACACAGCTTAAAAGGTCATATTTTTCACAGCTTTCTGCTTTTAGAAGAAAGGTTAGAAGTTTCTTCTTCTCAAATATGAATCTTGTATGGTATTTCAGGAAAACTCGAACTTGTATTCACACTCCAGGATACCCTCCCATGATACCTGATGATCTAACAAACTTGAAATTGTTAGCTTCACTGGATGGAGCAAAACTAGTCTATGTTGATGGAAGACTACACGAAACTGCTCTAGTTGTTGCTCAGGAGGTGATAATCACATGGCTTGGTTTCCATTGAGTGTGTTTATCATTGTCACTGATTGATATATATATATATATATATTAGATTAAAAGTATACTGCACTCTGCATGATTTTCCAGTGCAGGCAACTCGCAGGGGCATTCCAATTCTAATTGATGCAGAAAGGAAAAGGGAAGGGCTGGATGATCTTTTGAGTTTATCTAGCTATGTTATATGCTCAAAAAAATTTCCACAGGCAAGCTTTGACTTTCTCATGATCTATTTTGTAACAGTTAGTCTCCAATAATGAAAAACAAGGATCCTGTAGGAAGCAAAAACATTTGTGGATTTGGACGTGCTAAAACATATACACAAACATATATAATAATTTACAAGAAACCAACAAAGAATTTTGTGTGTGAACATCACATTATACTATATATAATGTTTACAATTTTGTATGAAAACTATTGATTCATAACTAAGGATGAGTTTGATTTTGATTAAAATCAATTTTTTTTTTTTGGTAAAAGTTGATAAAATTTGACAAAATGTGTGGTTGGAAAGTCGTAAAAAGTTGTGGGTGCCATGAAATGTATTATTAAAATTAATTGTTGAATTTGACTTTATATTTTATCAAAATTTTAATTGAATCCAAACGGACCTTAAGTTTCTTTCCACTCTCTTATTTCACTCGGAATGTTTTCAATCTCCAATTTTCCATCATCTGTTATACTTTAAACTTGTCATATGGTGTGTCATTTACTTGAACATAATGGTACTATTTGAGAGAGATCCAATGAGATTGTAAGCAGAGATGTGGAGCAAATTTGGAAGATACAGATCTTTGACCAATTTTACACGAGTTCTCATTCCAAGTCTGAGTTTGGCAGATTCAATTTAATTCTACATGTGATGAAATATCCTTGTAAATTTTTTATCATAGTCCAGAAAGACTTCGAAAGAAGGAAAATTCTTTTTTGATTCAATCTTGTTGAAGCTTGGCTAGTATCCTCCAAAATCCATTTATATTGATTGTTTGATATCTAACTGAACCTAATTATGGATCTCAAATGGAATCAAAATATTCTCATCCATCATATTCTTTTTGGAAAAAGAAGCATCTTCATATTGTTAATTTTCTTTACGTCGCAGAGTCATTGTCGTCGTTGTAAAAGATGGCAAACTTGAGATGGAATAAAATTATAGACCAGCTCAAAGATGCTGATGTTCCATGTTGATGTGTAATTATTATAAGATTTTCCTTTTTTCATCTTTCCGTCCAACGAGGTCATATTATTTTAAATTAGGTCTAAATTATTTCAACTGTCATTGTTACTGTTTTATGTGGGTTTTAGATAGTGAAGTTAGTTGATCATATTTTGTTTGACAGGCATGGACCGATGCTTCATCTGTCCCTAGTGCACTTGTATCCATGCTTTTAAAATTGCCAAATATCAAATTTGTGATCGTCACATTAGGTGAAGATGGTTGTGTAATGCTAGAGAGGTGTGTAAGTGGTATGTGCGCATATTCCTCTTCTGCTATCGATGACTGGTTTGTATTATATATTCCCTTTATTTACCTTCTTATTTGGCATTTTATTTTTGGCAGAAAATGTTCAGTCTGAAGAAGTGGACATAGATGATTCATTGGAGATACTGAAGCAGAAAAAGGATACTAACACGACCATACCTATATGCATATCATCGGTAATTGCCCTTTGGTTCCCTGAAATTTTTTCTTGCTCTTTGGGTACTTTTGTCTTGTTTGGATAATTTTATATGTTCACCGTGGCTCTAATGCACAAATTAATATTAATAAAAGGAGTAATCTGAGCTTCAAGTCTTCTACATCACAAACATAAGAAATCAATTCTGATGAATAGAAGCTTGGTGCACAAGTAAAATTTGGAAGGGAATGTAGCTGTGTAAAAATGTGCGAGGGAATATGGCTGTGTTACATATGTCATTTTGGGTTCCTGCCATCTACATGGGATTAAAGCATCTGCAATCACCATGTCTCTCAAAGTGAGACAACATTTGACTAGAGCATGCAAATTTTGTCTGGGTATTTTCTGTCTGCAATCTGTTATGCTCATTCTTTCTTTTCCTTCTCATTCTCGGTCTGTTTTGAACTTTGCTTTTGAAACTAAGTTGCTGTGAAATTGAATATCTTGTACAGATATGATAGTCCTCAGTAGCTATATATATATATATATATATCGTTATTATACTTCATTACCTTTATATTATTAAGTAGTCTCCGTATAATTGTATTATTCTTTTGTGTTTATTCTTTGTGGTTTTTCAGAATATTGTAATTAAAAATGGTGATCAAACATATATGTTTTGATTGTTGATGGAGAGATATTACACTGACACTATTCACTTGTTTATCCCTGAAACTGTAGGTCTTCATATCTGTTGGGCAGTGCTAACAAAATCTGAGATATTGATTAGTGATAATGTTTTGATCTAATTTTTGTTCCTTGGTTTTCCTCGCACATATTTTTCTTCCAGAGTGTGGCAAAATTGTGTGCAAAGGGGATAGGGACTGTCAGTGGCAGGCTGCTTTTGGGAACGGCTGAGAAGATCCCACCCTCAGAACTTGTTGATACAACTGGTGCTGGTGATGCATTCATTGGAGCAGCTGTTTATGGTTCGTAAAATAAATTCATATTATCTTGGTTTGTGCTTTTGTCTTTGGTTGGGGAGAGGGGTTATGGTCTTAGTTTCTAGAAAGTAGGAAAAAAAGTTCATTTTGGTAAATTAAATTTTATATTCCCTTCGACACGGGGGACCAGAGTGTTTACTGACAGCCCCTTGACGATTCAATGTGCCCTGGCGAGTTTTATATTCTTGTGTACATTTTGGTTTGTGGTCCTATGACGCATGATATGCCTCACTCTTGTAAAATAATTTTTGTAGCTATTTGTGCCAACATGCCTCCAGAAAAGATGTTGCCTTTTGCTGCTCAAGTGGTTAGTTTATCTTCTTTGTGATCCAATACTTAAATAACGAAAAAAATTTATTCGTTAGTTGAAAGTTTTTGAATCTTGTGTGATTGCAAGAGAAACTCATTAGATCTTAGAACTATTCGACTGCAGGCTGCGATTGGGTGCAGAGCTTTGGGAGCCAGAACCGGTCTTCCACATCGCTCGGATCTTCGATTGATGCCTTTTTTACAGTAGAGCTCCCAAGTTATGGCTCTGATGCACTGGGTGACACAAACCCGATATCTGGTCATCAACTTGGTCTTTTTCTCCTTGTGTTTTTAATGGGGTTTTTCTGGACTGATATCCTGATTCTTTTGTTTCAATACTTATCTTAAATGATATTTGTTTCTTTGTTAATTCAAATCCTTGCCTGTTTTACTGTAGAAAACACCTGGGTTTTTGCTCAAATCAGATTTGACAGATCCGTAAGTGTTTTATACTCTTGTAATTTTTTTTCTCGGAAGTCACGATTTTGAAATGCTACTTTCATTGTTTTGGTGATGGAATGGGAGAATGGTTCATGAAAATCTGATTCTAATTAGTCTCGCGAATTTTATTAATGTTCAAACTTATGAGCCCTATATGCCCTTACTCATATAAGCTAGAAATTAACTCTTATGCAAGACAAATCCACACAAAGTAACAAGATAAACCCTAATGTTGAGTTAAGAAAACTGTGCCATGTTTGGTAAGTTGGTTAGACTGTTCTAAACAGTATTAAATAACAAACAAAGTTGAAACGAGATTGCATAACAAGCATTCACTTAAAAATCTACATAGTTTTGCTCGAAACCTAATATAGGGCATGTTTGACAAAGTTTTTGAACTAAAATTTTAACAAATTTAGATAAAAGTTGGTGTAATATGTAATTGAAAAATTGATAAAAGTTATGGGTTCATAAAATGTATAGACAAAATTGAAATTTGATTAATTGAAAAGTTGATAAAACTTTAGTAATTTTTTATCAAACAAAGACTTGGTTGAAACTTTGTTGATCGAAAATAGCGTTGACTAAGATTTTGCCAAAAATGTTCGAAATTATTTTAGATTTTTTTTTTTGTGTGATTTCAAAACCTTACTTTTGTCAAAGTAGTCTTTATTCAGTTTTCGAAAAAAGCAGTTATGTTTTTTTAAAAGGTTGAACGTTATGTTTTTTTTAAGCTTAGCCAAACGTGCCTGCAGCTTTTTGTGGGCTGCATAGGTAACAACAAATACAAAGAGATGTACCAGGCATATAACTGCAGAATTAATAGGTTTGCACATATAAAAACATTCACATTACAGCAAAAGGATCCTAGCAAAAAACATCTTAATTAAATTAAAACAGAAGATTGGACAAGACTAAGTGCAACATTTCCAACCAGAATCTAAACCTAAGCATAATAAAAATGTCTTAAACCTCTGTCCAAATCTAATCCCTAAGTGATAAAAACAGACAATGCAGAGTGCATTTTACAACATGCTATCAGCATTTGTGGGCAGCCTCTTTAAGAAACTAACAGCACTTGAAGGTAATCGGTTCCTGAATCTAGGTGGCCTCAGATAATACATACCCGAGAGAGACACAACCCACCTGATTGGCACCAAATAGAACCCGAATGCAGCGAACAAGCAAAAGATTACGAACAGAAATGTAGCTCTTGGGTCGCGCCAACTTAGCAATGCTTGAAATCTCTCGCTTTGAGTTGCCATGTCCCCGACTACAGTTTGGATCCTTCCCGCAAGGCTCCTTAGTCGATCATACCTCATTCGAACTAGCTCTGCACTTCGACTCGTGGGGAATGAGTCGAATTCCTCGTCCAATTCGTCTTGGTTCACACTTTCAGCATAGGAAAGCCACGTATTCGTGTGAGGTGGGTAACGTGGTCGGGACCTATATCGCCAGAGCCCCACAGTGGCCATAGAGAGCAATGCGCAAGGAATTATGAGTTCTGGAAAAAGCACAAGAATGACGAAGGCGATCAGAAACACCGTAGAGTAAACAGGCTTGTGCCAATTCCGCAAGGAGTCGAGCAACCTGGTTATTGCAACAAACCATGCCAAAATATTTGTAAGCCTCAAGAAATTGGCTTTGCTCTTTCTCATGCTCCACATATGCGAGTCGTGGTCGAGCATGTACTCGACCACCTCTCGTCCCAACGGAGGCTCAGCTCGACTGAGCCGAGATGCTACCACATTCATAGCCTGGTACCTTAAAGTATCCAGTTGATTCACAGACAATGGTTGCACATAGTGCATCTTTGGAAGCAATGGCAATGTATACTTGTGAAGCACGTTGAACATATTTGTAGAAGAAAACCGAACTGCCAAATGAAGCTCTCCCATTTTCTTCACACCAGAAGGATGTAGAACCAGCAGTGGGTAAGCATGAGTATAAACACGATCGGATTCAAGAGTCGATAACCTTATCCGAACCTTCCCAATACGAGTGTCCCGACTCCCAGCTCCGGCAACAGTGTTCTTGTCAACACGAGAGTTATCGAAAACTGCAACGGAGATGACTGTGCAAGGATCAAAGACTTCCCAAGTGTACTGCTCATTCCACTTGGGGGCTAAACTGTCCACTTCGGTTCGAGTTCGAACCCATTTCTGCCCATACTTTGCAACACAATAGGCATCGGTCGAGCCTCCTTTGCCTTCTTTGATCTTTATGGGCATCAGATTGGTAGCACCCAAAATACCAACTTCAAGAACACCAATGTGTGGCTTCCAAAGCTGTTTGGCAGTGGGTCGAACATCACTGCTAAACATTGTGGACTCGTCGAACACGTGATAGCCTCCTTCAAGCGAGGTACGAAGATGAACCCGGGAAGCAAATCTCATGACAACCTTTGACTCATTGAGGTTGCTGAAGTGAGTATCAAGATTAAACCACCTAGAAATTACAGGCTTGTCATCCAATCGCCTTTCAATATTCATAACTGGCAAAGCCACCCTTGCAAGTAACTCATCTCCGTTTGGTGCTAAATGATCCTCAACCGAAATCAATACGTAGTCCTCAAATGGCTCAGCAACCACAAATATCAACTCCTCATTCCAACAAGGATTTGAAAGGCTCCGGCTCGTGGCAGGCGAAGCAATCCTAGTCCTTAAAACCTGGTTCCCTACTTGAACTTTCACGAAAAGCTCCGGATATCTTACCATGTTCATAGACACCCTTCTGTCCCCCAAAACAACATCTTGGGCTTCTATCACCCCTACTCTCAGATACCAAAGCTTCGGAGAAAGATAAACCTTGGACTTAATTGAACACAACCCATCGGAATGCACATTGGCCGCCTTTGAGTGCCACGCTTCAGAGAAGGCCTCATCGGCTTGAGTCCCGAACCATATCGACACCATAATCTCACCACATTTGGCCTTGTCACCTTTCTTGTCCTCCAATCTATACCACTGTGGTGCCAACTGACTATCAGGTGGAACCCTTTTGGGCACTTCATTCAAATCAAACCAAACAACCCCCAAGTAGTCATCTTTATTTTTCCCCTTGAGAAATATCTCCACCACAGATGACTGTATACAATCTCTAGAAAAGGCAAAAACTTGGTTCCATTCTGCATTGCTGAAAGAAACGGTCTTTGAAAACCCTTTGTAATTCCCAAGTTTCACCTCAGCCAAAATCTCACCACCCCCAAACAGTGAAATCTCACGTGCTTTTACAATCCTAACATACAAATACTGCATTTGTTCGACAAGATCGTAGGTGAAATTTTTCTTTTCCTTGTTCGTACCTCCGAGGTAAGGACTGGTCTCCTTTAAAGCATACTCGCTCGACCCAGTTGAGTATCCACCAAATCCATCACCACCTCCACCGGCGTGAGCACCGCCGGGGACGGCGGCGGGAATAACAGGACCAGGAACAGTAGTAATAACAACGGGTTTGATATCACCTGGAGTGGGCTCCACTGGCTTTGTGTGGGCCTGCTTCTGCAACCCCATGCCCATTTGTTGTGGCACCACCAAGTTCCCTCCTTCCTGCTGCATTTTCTTGTTTTTCTTAGAAACAGCAGCACCGCCACCAGAAAGCACAACCCCTCCGCCGCCTCCGCTGTTAGTCACCTGTTTAACCTCTTCATTTTGAGACAAATAAAGCTTCAAGCTTATCTCACCACGAACATGCGAAAACAAACTCCTTTTCTCCAGCGTGTAAAGCTGAGCCATTTGTTCACCTTCTTTTGCAATACCTGTGCCCGAAACCCTAACTTTTCCCAGAAAATTCCTGCTACTGTTGGACCTCCTCTCGTTGAACACATTAACTTCTATGGTCCTGTAAGGCAGGTCTGCGACGTCGTTTACGTGAAAAACCAACTTGTCATTCCAGACAGGATTAAGGTCTCTGTATTTAACCTGAGTTCTTTGCTTTTGGTTCTCAAACTCAACCTCTACAAATGGTGAAGAAGAACCCTCCCCGTCTTTTGGCATTAGATTGTGGGCCCCCACCACCTCAACCACTAGCTTTTCCTTGCTGTTATTATTCATGGCCCTTCTTTTTCCTTATTCCTACAACTCTGTTAAGGGTTTGAGAGAGTGAGAGAGAACTTTTATGGAGGTTTTTAAAGAGGGAAGAGGGGCATGGAGTTTGAGAGAAGGAAGAAGGTGACAGAGTGAGACAGGAATAGGAAAATGGATTTTGAGTTTACATCAGTGATACTCATAAAGACACACAGCTCACTTACTTTTTATATGACTGCGTGATACACACGCGTTATTAATATTAATAACTCTGCTTACTCATTATGTGTGGAGTAATCAATATTAGCGTGGTAGTTTAGAAATTATTTTTTAAGTATTTATAATATAAGTAATTGATGAATGTGTGGTTAAAAAATGGGTTATAAGTTGTGGATTCATTAAATGTGTGGATAAAAAGTATGTTGCTGAAATTATAATTTAAGCGTTTTTTATTCTTAGTATACCACTTGGAATTCAATCGTAGACTTTATTATGATGATGGATTGAGACGATGAATAGATTTAAAAGATGATTGGTGGAGGAAGATGATCAATTGAGGTAGATGATCGATTGAGGAGGTGTTCAGATTTTGGAGATGATCGAACTAGGAAGATGGATTGAAGCGGTCAACAAATTTTGAAGAAATGATTTTGTGAGGAATAAATTGAAGACGTAATGACACACGAACGTTTAAGTATTTTTTTTCTTTTCGTAGTGGAGAAAACACCATACAGACGTAATGATGATAGATTGAGGTGGTGAATAAATTTTGAAGATGATTGGTAGATGAAGATAATCGATTATGGAAGATGAATTGAAAAAATGAGTAGATTTTGGAGATGCGGGAAGATGGATCGAAGCTTTCAGTAAATTTTGGAGAAGATAATTTTGTAAAGAAAGAAAATGAAGACTGACACACTAACTACTTTTTTCTTCCCTAGTAGAGAAAAACTTCATACGGCCATGATTGACGAATTAATTAACAATTAGTAGTTTGTTATTTAAATTTGTATATGTAAAAATGCATAAAATTAAAATACATCGTGCAATAAAAATACAATTAGAAGTGACACCAACGCAAACATGGATTTTCAAGGTAATTATTTTTCGTTGTAGTTTATAAATAGTAAAGATGGAAAAATTCTTAGGATTAATAATCAAACATATTTAGTGATTGGAAAAATATCTTGTAATTATTTTTAATGTTAAAGAATATAATTATTAAAAAAAAAAAGTAAATTTGGACATATACAAAATTGTTGAATGTTTATTGAATTTTGAGTGAGGTTGAATGAATAATTTGGTCAATAATGATTAAAAGTTTTAATTTAAAAACAATTTCAACTCAAATAATAAGAAGTGAGCCAAATTTTAGTGTTCTTGAGAACCTATCAAAGAACCTGTCTATTGAAGCAATTAGTGATTCAAACTCGACCTAGAAATGCAAGACGAAAAGCATCTATCGAGGTTCGATCAAGGATAATATTGATCTAATACAATTGATATAAAATGAATTCGAAACGAACTTGAAAATACTAACGTTTTAGTCTCAATTTTAGCAATTTCGATGCAATTAAAGTAAAATATCAAATTATTAATCGTATTAAAAATTGTTGCGTCAAAATTAGTTAACAACTAAAATTTGTAGTGGAAATTAGTACTTATAAGTATTTATAAATTGATCAAATATCATTTTTATCTACACATTTTGTAAGAGCAATTTTTATCTATTTTTTATTTGCACATATTATAAGAATTACTCTCTTTTTATCATATCTCCTCTATTCATCAAACCTCGTTTCTTCATATCTTATTCTTCATATCTTTATTATCTATCGAATCAAATTAAGTCTACTATCGAATTTTCACTCGCATTAGTGGTATACTAGTTAAAGAAAAACGTAGTGTATAGAAAGAAGCTGAAGGGTCGAGCGTGTTAAGCAGTTGTGGGACGCTTTAATGGATAGCGTGACAGAATCTTCAGACAACCCGATAATTGTTAAGCGGAACAAGAAATCGATTCTCGTCGTCCCAGGTTTATAAGCTGTGTCTTTTTCAATTTCTTATAATATTATTATTATTAATTTGACGTAGAATGTTGGATTTCCGCACTTCATAGGCGCGTGAAACACGGGTGTCTGCAAAAAGGTCGCATCCTATATTCCTATTAGAGACAACACTGTTATTCGTGTGGAAGCCTAGCCGTTGCTATGTCACTCTCAATCTTTTAGGCGCGTGGCATTCTTCCACGAGGGAATTGGCACCATTTGAATTCTTCAAAATAAAAAAACAATTTTATTCTTAAACCTCGAAAAGGATAAAAAAAATAATAATAATAATGAGAATGTGGAAAAGAGCTCTTATGTGTTGCCCGATTCGAGCTTATGCCCGACTCTCACATGGGGGTGGGCCCCACCACATAGGGGGTCCACCCCTGTGAGGGTAGGGTATTATATATATTCTCATGTGAAAAATTACATAGTGTAATGTTTCTAACATATTATTTTTATAGAGAAGAAGCAAGTTGGACAGTTGGATTATCCATTTCTATTGACCAAACTATCCAAATATATATTTCGACTTGGAGTCGATAGAAGGTTTAAATTATAATTTATGATGATCAAACATATTTTTTATTTATATATTTTGTGACACTCACACATTTTATATAACCCAAAACTTATAAATTTTAAGAAATAATTTCAACACTGCATTAAGCTAAATTTAGCTTCACGATTTTGGATTGGTTTCGAAATTTTAAAGTTAGACATATTTTTACAAGAGTCGTGTGACAATTTAATTTTAATTTAAACAAATTTTCATTTATTTAGAAGGAATGAATAACTTATTTATTGTTTCAATAAAAAACAATTGCCTCTTTTTGATATTTTTAGTTTTCATAACGTGCTAGTGTTAAAACAACAAGGAACATCACATCCGTTGAGACTATCAATTTTTATAAACCTTTTCAAACACATCAAAAGGGTTCTCGAACCTTTCTAAGTATCTAGAAGAGCACGGAATTGGACTTCGCTTAAATAGATAATTTTGAGATAGAATGCAGAATTTATTATATAGATGCAAATTCTTCGAGTAGATCAATAAATGTATGAACCATTTGTTTGTTCAATTGCCTTGGACTTGAATTCATCACTTTCTCATAGCAAAATCTTAGGAACTTTTTAACACTTCACAAAGAAACAGGAAGAGAATTGACAAAAGGGGGGAAAAAAAAGTCACAATGCATGAAGCTAGAATAGGCAAAAACGACTTTTGTCGAGCTCAAGGAGACCACCAGCTTGGAGGGTGCTTGTACCTTTCTCAATGTCTATTTATAGTTTGACTTATCCAATTGTCCTTTTCCATTAAACCTGAGATTTTTCATTTTATAGTCCCAAACAAATTATAAATTTGGGCTAGAGGCCCAAAACGTTTTGGATGACCAAGCCTTACAAAAGTTTGGACTTTGAGGGTTTAGTGATGTCCAAAAAGCAGTCCGTTTTCAATGTTATTTGGGTACATATTTGACACCCATTTTGACAATATTTTAAAAAGACATTTAACTTTTTCTCATTTTAATTTAGTTAACAGTTATTCAATTCACCACACCAAGCATGCTGCATGATGGACATATTTATATTATATTACGTAATCTTTTTATTGTTACGTAATCGAATCCTTCAAAATTGGAATTGGTTGGAACATATATTACAGAATCTTTTATTATTATAATTGTCAAATATATATTATTTGTTTTAAAAATAGTTGTAACAACCACAAACAGAACTCATGATCCTTTCAATTTCAACATTTGAAACAATATGTGTTACAAATTGATATATAACACATAATACTAATTTTCACACAAAAACTCATTAAATACTCAATCAGTATCATCTCGATCAATCGCTTATACAAAATATCAATTGAGGAAACATAATCTGCATTAAGAATCAAGCATCATATTAAACATCAATGTTACAAATATCATTTAACCAAGAACAAATTGTAACATCTTTAGCGATCGATTTATATAATAATAAATTATGTATATATGTGTTACATAATAACAAATTGTGTAACATAATATGTATTCTTGTGTAACAATTCAATCAAGAATATTTAAATACATAAAATAGAGTGCTCAATCAAATCATCATATTAACACCAGTGTTACAAAACAGTGTATAAACAATTGTAATATCTTTAGCAGTCAGTGTTACAGAATAACAAATTGTGTAACATAATCTGTATTTCTGGATAACAATTCAATCAAGAACCTTTAAATATAAAAAATAGAGGATTTTTGTGTGTTTGAAAATAATAAATTTTCGTTTGATTTAGGTGTAGTTTTTCTTTTCTGTGCGAATTCCAATGAAACAATTATAGAAACGGTTGTGTATAAATTATATTTTGTTTTGATTTTAAATTATTATTTTATTTATTAATATAATAATATAAAAATATTATTTTCAAAATAAAAAAATTAAGTTTGTAAAAGTAAAAATATTATTATAATGGTAAACAGTGGGTGTAATTTCAAAAAAAATAAAAGGCCTTTTTCCTTATCACTACCATATGTGAGTTTATTTCATAGTTATTTAGAGCATTTGGCATTTATATTTTTAAATTTTTTTAATTATTTTTAATCACATATTTTATGAGACTAACAACTTTATCAACTACATATTTCATCAATTTTAATCAATTTTTTTTAAAAAAATTACTTTTTATCCATTTAATTCCTCAGATATAGTATGTTCAATTTCTTCAACTTCTCCCAAAATAGAGAGACTTATCCACCCACCTACATGATTGACTTTTATTTCGCCGCCGCCTCAACACTTCATCTTCTCATGAAAAATGATTTTTTTTCATTTTTCCTCCTCCAATCATTTGGACATTTGTCCAAGTGGCAAAATAAGCCCTCCACTAGGTGGAGGAGAACTTCCATATAGAATCCAAACTCGACAACCAACACAAGCAAGTAGGTTCGACTTGATCGAATGAGGTATCCAAACACATTCTCATAAAGAAGGTCCAACATATAACTTACTAATTGTCACTTTGGTAGATTTTAAAAGTAATTTTTAAAAAATTTAATAAAAATTGATAAAAATTGTGAATCTCGCAAAATATGTGGTTGAAAATAAATTTAAAAAATAAAAAATATATAAAATAAACTCTACCAAACATGCTCTAAAATAAAGGTGGAGATAGGAGGCACTGAAATTTGTCTTAGTATTTGTTTCCATTTGGGGTAATTAGACAAATACTCTTAAAATTAGGAATCTTGAGAAAAATTAGGTGAAAAGTAATTTACAAAGTAGAAAATACGGTAAAAATTAGGGTAGAGTAGGGATGAGGTAGGCTTGGCTTGGAAATAAGAAATGATTATTTTTTAAAATGTGTGTGTGTGTGTGTGAATATATATTTAAGGATTAATTACACTTAGAGTCTTTATTTTTTTAACTTTGTAACAATATCATCTCTATCTTTTCATTTATTCGCATGTATAATCCAAAATAGTTTTCTTGACGATTTTACCATTAACTTAAATAAACTAAAATAGGAAAAAATAGAAATCTTAATAGGAAATTTGCATAATGATTCTATTATCCCTTGGCTTTTTCTGCTTGTTTTCATTTATTAGGAATTGTGTTTCATCAAATAGTTACTAAAATTCAAGAAAATGTGAACAAAAGGTTAGAAAATTCTACAAAATGGAGTAATTTGGGAGTGGGTACGAAGCTTCATATGCTTGGTGCAATTATTTTGTTTGAAGAATGTAGGAAATCGGAATGGATATGTGAAGACATTGGGGGAAAATGTCAAGCTATAAAATGGGAGTTTGAAAAGTTAAGCCATGTACATATACACATAGAGAGTAATGATATATCACCTATAGTGGTAATAATTGTTGCTTGTTAAAATGAGGTATAAATTAGTTTGAAAAATTTTGAAATCCAAACATTCACCTTCATCTCCACCGATATCGAAATTAAAGATTTACATGAATAATTCTATAGAATTACATGGTTCGTACATTTGGTTTCACAAAATGAAATAGATTTATATGAGAAATTAATTTGAACTCATGTTATTTTGAATAATGTATTTAGCAAGTTGGGATAGTATCCCATTAAATTTTCATTATGATTAGTAAACTAATTAGATTATTCGATTGCATTTTGGTCTGTTCGACTATTGAAATAAATAGATTATCCGGTGGATTTTCTTCATTATCACCGTATTTATTTGACGTTTCAATTTCTTTGTCGCATGAATAATTAAATTGTTAGTAATTGGTGTACAATTTTCAATTCAAGGTACTTTCACAATTATAGGAAAGAATAAAGGAATTTGTCATAGTTGTAGACGGTCGGGTCACTACTTGTAGGAATGCCCGAGAAAACAACGATGCCCCAATCTGTGGTGAGGGATTTGTAAAATGGATGGAGGTGGAGAAGAAGACGGTGAACATAGAGAAGTTGTTCTTTTGTTGTAGTAGCGATTGCGGATTTTTTAAATGGAGTGATGTTGCGCCAAAAAGGAAATCGTAACGAATGAAGGTGAATCAAGTTGCATTTGTTCGGCTAAATCTGCGCTCAAGGATGATCTTGAAGATTTTTCACAGATTTTCAAAAAAGCTTGGCTGGGATATCTCAAGAAAAAGACGTGGAAATTTCACCGAACCTAACCATTCGCAAGGGAAAATCAAATGCGGAAGAGAACGGGAAAGAAAAGGGACATTGAAGCATTTAAATTATGTTGTTAAATTATGTATTTTTGTTTTGGACTCTGTTGAACTCATTTTATCAAAAGTTGTAATGGTTAAATTATGGAGAAAACTAGCATCTGTGTAACTTAGTTGATTATAATATGTGTTGACTTATTTGGTTAAATTATGGAGATAACTAGCATTCTGTGTGACTAACTTGGTTAAGTTTATTCCTCAATGACGCAGAATGTCGTGAAACCATTGTGATAATTTGCAATAGAAATAATGGGAAAAAAGAAAAAAAATTCCCATTGGCCTGGGTGATCGCCCAAGCCAATGTACTGGGCGATCGCCCAAGCCAGTCTGGGAGAAAAAAATTTCAGTAAGCCTTGTGCACCAGAGCTCATCCAAAATTGCCTGCAGTTGGATAAATCAAAACCATAAATGTACAAATAACCACCGTTTTTGTCACATGAAAGCTTTCTTTCCTTCACATCTTTAAAGATTTTTTCACATTTACGTTTAATTCCAACTCCACTTTGGTCATCTAATAAAGCTTTGAACACTCTAGAAAAATTGACAAGATACATATGAATGAACCAGCACACACTATCCACTTCTATACCATTAATTTAAATCACGGATAAGCTCCAATTCATTGTTCAATACATTTAAGAATGGTGGCAAAATACATTGTTCAATATTCCCAAACCATAAACAGATAGAATAAATACTAATACGGTTCATATTCATTTTGTTGGTGGCAAATTGTTCCGAACATATTCATTCCATGCTCCAAACACATCATCTTGTCTTGGTTGTACTTGTGGCGCATATATTTGCATAGTGGGTACATCCATCCCATATGTAGGCAACAAATTTAATCCATAAGATGGTCTCCATTGTTGATATTGCGTACCCTACAAAATATGATGTTAATATTGTTAATCAAGGGAAATTAATATAGAACATAAAAACATCTGCAAATATAAATACTTACTACTAACTCACAGTGCGTAAGAGAGTGGTGGTCGTGTGAGATGTTGTGCTGCCTCAACCGATGGAATGAAGTCAACATTCTCTTGTACATTAGTCTTCTTCGATGTGTTCGATTTATTTGATTTCAAAGGTGCCTGTCCAACATTTGGTGGTTAAAAAAACACAAATATAATATAATAAAAATTATTGTCCAATGTAATGACAATATACCTTAGATTTTTTTGCAATTGTTTCCAATGCCCCTTTTCGCCGTAGCTTCTTCGGAGCTCCTTTTGTTCTCGAGCATTTTGGATCAAGAATGTTTTGACTAGCATTCTTCTCCACTTCACCACAAGTAGAGTCAACTTGAACACTATTTTGGGATAAAAGATTACTTCCACAACTTGGTATGGTTTTTGAAATAGCTAAATCATTGGATCGAAATTCAATCCACTCCATAACCGCCGTGTTCTTTCTTCATCATCTCGCTACCAAGTCACCTATGTTTGCAAACGCGAGAGTCATTTTTTCATATCTTAATCACAAGATGTGTACTCATCCAATCATCGTAATTGATTGAGACCTCGTGTGCGCTCTCACGCTAACATCTCTTCTCCACTGCGCAATATATAAGACTCGGGAACTTTTATGACATCATTACGGGATAAGCACCGAGATAGCAAGTTTGCAAAGTATGCCCCTAAACTCGAATAGGTGACAATTGCATTCAATGTAAGAATTGTCTCTCATAAATGAAACTGTAAATTTTTTTTTCTTAACTCTATCGTTGAATATGATATCCTCACGAACCGTATAATTCGTGATCGAACCACACTCTTCAGTGGAGAGAACTTCGCAATACACTTTTCCAGTAAACTCTTCTTGAAATTCCCTAAATTTCGAGATTGTTTATACTTACTGAAATTGTTTCTCCATTTCATACTTCGTCGCACATGGGACCATTTGTGAAAATGACTTAAAATCTGCCTGAAACTCTTTTTCCACCTTGCTCCGCAATGCACGCTCATACTGTTCAACAAATTGCTTCAAAGAAGTTTTCGCGTGGACATATCCATCAAAGAATGCATTCATACTCTCACTCCGTTTAGTCGTCGACATCCCCACCCAAAAACTGTTTTTCAAGAAACATGGCACCCAATGGGTTCTGTCCTTGTATAGTCCTCACAACCAATCGTTCTCTTGCAATTTGTACATTTCAATCATCTGTCTCCAACCCTCTTTAAACTCTCCAGGAATGTGACAATCATACACTAAACCATGTATATCAGAAAATATAGAACCCTTATGAATATGGTTGCCAAAATTTTCAGGTAATTTCTTTAGTATATGCCACAAACACCATCTATGCTTTGTATGTGGGAAAACGATTCTAATTGCATTTTGCATAGCCCGATCTTGATCGGTAATAATTCCATTCGGAGCCTTATCATGCATACATTCAAGCCATGTCTGAAATAGCCAAATGAAAGTTTCTGTATCCTCATTCGAAACAAGTCCACACCCAAGCAATGTACTTTGTCCGTGATGATTCACTCCAACAAAAGGAGCGAAAGGCATGTCATACTTGTTAGTCACATATGTTGTATCAAAAGTGACTACATCGCCGAACTCCTTATATGCTTGTCTACACCTATTATCTGTCCAAAATACGTTCTTTAATCGAGATTCTTCATCCAAATCCATACTAAAAAAAACCTGGACAATTTGTTTGCATTTTTTCGAAAAGTACGCTTGTATTGCTACAAAGATCTCCTTCCCAAGTCTTAACCGCTCGACTTTTTCAATGTAGTTTCTACAATCCTTCTCGATACAAGTCATTTTCTCATAGCCACCGCTTCAACAACAAATGAGTTATAACTTTTGTGCAATAGAATTCCAGCTATATCATCTATTTC
Organism: Forsythia suspensa; assembly: GCA_023638005.1. Classification (NCBI taxonomy): domain Eukaryota; kingdom Viridiplantae; phylum Streptophyta; class Magnoliopsida; order Lamiales; family Oleaceae; genus Forsythia; species Forsythia suspensa. The sequence continues at coordinate 40,805,046 of CM042675.1, read as the reverse complement.
AAGCTTCCGTTTCACATGTGCACTAAGTTCTCTATTGCATCGATACAACCTAGATTTTGAAGGACTTGTTTTATCATTATGATTAAGATGGACCGTGTTAAGTCGCCATGTTCCACAAATATCTGAAGATGCTGTTATCCTAACTTTACAACCTGTTTGAATTGTTGGTTGACGCTTGAAAGAAGTGCTTGTACCACTATTTCTTTGACCCTCATGACTACACGTAAATGTCACGTATCTTAGATTCCCATCATCATCCCTCTTCGAATTTCTTTTTCTAACTGGAAAACCTAGATGATAGGCATACCGTTTGTAGAACTCGAATACTTCATTTTCATCTGTAAACTTCATACCAACCTTAGGTTCACACTCACTATCTCCTCCTAAGATTTCATCCTCTAATATGTTAGCATTGTCCAAACTTTCGTCATCCACATTTTCAACAACAATATTTATTGTCTCATCGTCGGAATCAGTCATTTGATTTTCTGCAAATTGCAATAAAAAAAAATTTAAGAAATCATTTTCATAACCATTCCAGCCGGGAACAAGCAGGAAACATTTTCATTTTTTCTCATTTCTATCAAACAAAATAAAATTTCGATTTTTAAATTTTACAACAAGTATAATACATTTTATAGGAATCATATGATAGTTTGTGGGTTTTTCAAATCGATTTCTCGCACCTCATTTAAAAACAAGCAAGACAAAATATTACCTCCTTGAATCGATTTGTGATAAATCTTGCCGGAGAAGATGAATGGGCGAGCAGTGGAGTCAATGTCGCCGATGGGTGGAGAAGTCTCTCTCTATTTTGGGGGAATTAAAAATCTAGGGCGGCAAGATAGTTCTTTCTAATTTGGCGGAATGATCTTTGTGCAACAGTCCCAGCCTTTTCACTTTGAACACTTTTAATTTAAAATGAATAAATAAAATGCCAACTCAGCATCTGTAAGAGAGGGTGTACACCATTATGTACATGAAGCATTATTCTTTCCATTAAACCTAAGATTTTACATTTTTATAGTCCCAAACAAATTAATATTTGGGCTATAGGCCCAAAACGTTTTGGATCACCAAGCCTTACAAAAGTTTGGACTTTGAGGGTTTAGTGATGTCCGAAAAGCAGTCCGTTTTCAATGTTATTTGGGTACATATTTGACACCCATTTTGACAATATTTTAAAAAAGACATTTAACTTTTTCTCATTTTAATTTAGTTAACAGTTATTCAATTCACCACACCAAGCATGCTGCATGCTATTAAACCCGATCATTTGTTTTGGTCAATTTCCAAACATAAATTTATTTTTTTAGAGGAAAAAAGGAATTTTTTCATAAATAAACTACTTTTTTTAGAATTTTTTTTTTATAAAAATGCATTCTTGTTACATATATTCTAAAAATATTGTTTTTCAAAAAAAATTATTTTAATTTATTATACTATATTATTATTTAGTAACTGAATTTGATGAACATATTTATATTATATTACGTAATCTTTTATTATTACAATGAATCGAATCCTTCTCGAAATTGGAATTGGTTGGAACATATATTCTGAGAATCTTTTATTGTTATAATTGTCAAATATATATTATTTGTTTTAGAAATAATTGTAACAACAACAAACAGAACTCATGATCCTTTCAATTTCAATATTTGTAACAATATGTGTTACAAATTGATATATAACACATAATACTAATTTTAACACAAAAAAATTCATTGTATCATCTCAGATCAATCGCTTATACAAAATATCAATTGAGGATAACATAATCTGCATTAAGAATCAATGGCTTATTTGCACAAATGGTCCCGACTTTTGCACTTCTGCAAGGGTTGAGGACCTATCTTTTCATTTTGGCGCTTTAGCCCCTATTTCAAATGTTTTTGGCATCAATGGTCCTTTTCATCATTTTCCATCCAAATCCTGTTAAAGTTGATTTGTGAAAATTTTTATTTAAAAGTAAATGAAAATTTGCAGCAAAGTCCCTAATCTTTTAGAAAGTATTGAAAAGTTCCATAACTTTCTAAAACTAACACATATGACCCCAAACCTTTTGACAATTTAACCCCAACTTAAATAAATTAAAATAACTCATAAATATTTTCAAAAATACAAATAAGTCCTAAATCTTTTTATTTTTTTTACAGATTTACACTTAAAATAAGAAAAAAGTGTGTCATCAAGCCCCAAAATTTTTAATTTTGTTCACCAAAATGACATTTAAATTGTGTTTGATTAAAATCAGATTTTTTAGTAAAAATTGTTGAAATGTGTGGTTTAAAAGTTGTGGGACCATAAAATGTGTGGTTAACATTATTGTTGACTTTGATCTTAGCTTTTTATAAAATCAAAATTGAAAACAAACAGTACGTTAGAGTCTCTGATGATTTTGTCCAACCAAGTTAATTGTCGTGGGCTAATGGACCATCCAACATAAATTAAATTTTTTTTTTAAAATAATAAAAAAAAAGAAAAATCTCCACCCCACCCCACCCCACCCACCCACCCACCCACCCCTACCAAATCGGGGGGGGTGATTGTCGCGGAAATCCGGCCGACAGCGGGGGAAGAAATCCCCAGTGGTCGCGAAAACCGTGGATCCCCGGTTTCGCGACCCTAATTTCGCGATCGCGAAACCAGGAGCTCCCCGTTTCGCAATCGCGAAACCGTTTAAGGAAACCGTGGAGCTCCACGGTTTTTCGCGAACCCGTGAGCTCCCGGTTTTTCGCGAAAAGGAGGGAATTTTCCTCCCTCGGGAGCCTTGGGTCTTGGGAAACAAGGGGGGAAAATTCTCCCCTTTTGTTGGGACCAGAGAGAACTTGGGTGGGGGTGGGGGTGGGGTTGGGGGTGATTTGGGTCAAAAATATTTTTTGATGGGCCACCTCGGTTTCAAATTTCAATTAACCCATTGGACAAAATCAGAGACTCTAACAAATCCGCTTTGTTTTCAATTTTGATTTTATAAAAAGCTAAGATCAAAGTCAACAATAATGTTAACCACACATTTTATGGTCCCACAACTTTTAAACCACACATTTCAACAATTTTTACTAAAAAATCTGATTTTAATCAAACACAATTTAAATGTCATTTTGGTGAACAAAATTAAAAATTTTGGGGCTTGATGACACACTTTTTCTTATTTTAAGTGTAAATCAGAAAAAAAAAAAGATTTAGGACTTATTTGTATTTTTGAAAATATTTATGAGTTATTTTAATTTATTTAAGTTGGGGTTAAATTGTCAAAAGGTTTGGGGTCATATGTGTTAGTTTTAGAAAGTTATAGAACTTTTCAATACTTTCTAAAAGATTAGGGACTTTTGCTGCAAATTTTCATTTACTTTTAAATAAAAATTTTCTACCGCAACTTTAACAGAGAGATTGGATGGAAAATGATGAAAAGGACCATTCTTTGCAAAAACATTTGAAATAGGGGGCTAAACCGCCAAAAATGAAAAGATAGGTCCTCAACCCAAAGAAGTGCAAAAGTCGTGGACTATTTGTGCAAATAAGCCAGAATCAATACATCATATTAAACATCAATGATACAAATATCATTTAACCAATAACAAATTGTAACATCTTTAGCGATCGATGTTACATAATAATAAATTATGTACATATGTGTTATATAATAACAAATTGTGTAACATAATATATATTCCTATGTAACAATTCAATCAAGAATATTTAAATACAAAAATAGAGTGCTCAATCAAATCATCATATTAACACACCAAGTGTTACAAAACAATTGTATGAACAAATTGTAATATCTTTAAGAATCGATACTGAATAACAAATTGTGTAATATAATCAGATTTACGGGTAACAATTCAATCAAAAGCCTTTAAATATAAAAAATAGAGGATTTTTGTGTGTTTGAAAATAACAAATTTTCGTTTGATTTAAGGGTAATTTTTCTTTTCTGTGCGAATTCCAATGAAACAATTATAGAAACGGTTGTGTATAAAATATATTTTGTTTTGATTTTAAATTATTATTTTATTTATTAATATAATAATATAAAAACATTATTTTTAAAATAAAAAATTAAGTTTGTAAAAGTAAAAATATTAGTATAATAATAAGCAGTAGGTGTAATTTCAAAAAAATAAAAGGAGCAATTTTGCTCATATGGATCCTTTTTCCCTTATCACTACCATATGTGAGTTTATTTCATAGTTATTTAGAGCATTTGGCATTTATATTTTAAATTTTTTTAATTATTTTTAATCACATATTTTATGAGACCAACAACTTTATCAACTACATATTTCATCAATTTTTTTTAAAAAAATTACTTTTTATCCACTTAATTCCTCGTATATAGTATGTTCAATTTCTTCAACTTGAACCTTAAATAGCAGAGTTATTCTCCTCTATGTAGTGAAGAGTTTATTTTGCCACTTGTCCAAATGAGATTGGAAGAGGAAAATGTGATTCACTTTTTCACTTTTTTTCTTCCAATCCCATTTGGACACTTGTCCAAGTAGGCAAAATAAACCCCCCACCGGATTAAGGAGAACAAAACCCGCTTAAATAGGCCATATAGAATCCAAACTTGATTAACCAACACAATCAAGTGGGCCGGACTTGATCGAATGAGGTATCCACCACGTTCTCATAAAGAAGGTCCAACATTTAACTTACAAATTGCCACTTTGGTAGATTTTAAAAGTAATTTTTTAAGAAATTTTAATAAAAATTGATAAAAGTTGTTAGTCTCGCAAAATATGTGGTTGAAAATGAATTTGAAAAATAAAAAAGTATAAAATAAACTCTACCAAACATGCTCTAAAATAAAGATGGAGATAGGAGGCACTGAAATTTGTCTTAGGGTGTGTTTGATTGACATTTATTTTTCATGGAAAATGTTTTTTTCTCCCTATTTTCCAACTTGTTTGTTTGATTGTCAAAAATTTTCCATGGAAAAGACATTTTTCCACCTATTTTCTTTGTTTTGTCTGATTGCAACCTTTTTTTTTCATGGAATTTTTTTTTTTCATTTTTCCACTTTTGGCCACATTTTACTTGTTTTCAAGAAAATATTTTCTCTCAATGGGATAGGAGAATTTATTTTTCATGGAAAATTTGTTAATCTTTTCTAACTTATAATTTCTTGGTAATTCATTTCTATGGAAAAAATTTCTTTTCCACCCAAATTTTCCACTTGTAATCAAACACAGCCTTAGTATTTTTCTCCATTTGGGGTAAATACTCTTAAAATTAGGGATCTTGAGAAAAATTAGGTGAAAAGTAATTTACAAAGTAGAAAATACGGTAAAAATTAGGGTAGAGTAGGGATGAGGTAGGCTTGGCTTGGAAATAAGAAATGTTTATTTTTTAAAATTTGTGTGTGTGTGTGTGTGTTAATATATATTTAAGGGTTAATTACATTTAGAGTCTTTATTTTTTTAATTTTGTAATAATATCATTTCTATCTTTTTATTTATTCGCACAGATAATCTAAAATAGTTTTCTTGACGATTTTACCATTAACTTAAATAAACTAAAATAGTAAAAAATAGAAATCTTAATAGGAAATTTGCATAATGATTCTATTATCCTTGGCTTTTTCTGCTTGTTTTCATTTATTAGAAAATGTGTTTCATCAAATAGTTACTAAAATTCAAGAAAATGTGAACAAAAGGTTAGAAAATTCTACAAAATGGAGTAATTTGGGGGTACGAAGCTTCATATGCTTGGTGCAATTATTTTGTTTGAAGAATGTAGGAAATAGGAATGGATATGTGAAGACATTGGGGGAAAATGTCAAGCTATAAAATGGGAGTTTGAAAAGTTAAGCCATGTACATATACACATAGAGAATAATAATATAGCACATATGGTAGTCATGTGGCATTACCACATTAGTTATTTTTTTAAAAATTTAAAAAGTTATAAATAATTTTTTAAAAAGTAACCAATGTGGTGATGTCACGTGTCAAGTGGGTACCATAATTATTATTTACCATAGGTACTATATCATTTTTCTACACGTTGATGTAGAGAGAGAAAACATGTGTGAAAAGTGTGAACTTGGTTTTGGAATTTGGGAGAGAGAGAGAGAGAGAAAATCGGAATGTAGGAATTTGAGAGAGAGAGAGAGAGAGAGAGAGAGAGAGAGAGAGAGAGAGAGAGACGTAGCATTTATTTGTTTTTCTTAGTGGATTTAGAATTTTTGCACCGAATTAAAAGATTTGAAGAAGATATCTCTCTCTATTTAATTCAGTGGGTTGGGTTGTGGAGGAGTGGGTGATTGAAGAAGAACTATTTTTTTTAAAAAAAAAAAATTTGTCTTTTTTTTTAAGATAAAATTAATGAATTTTACACTTTTGAAAATGTTATAACTTCAACTGTAATTGTTCTATCAAGTTTTCTATTTTTTGTTATTTTAGTTTATTTAAGCTAAATGTAAACATCGTCAAAAAAATTATTTGGAGACTATCAGTGGAATAAATGAAATGATGGAAATGATAACTGCAAATAAAATTGAATGGAGATAATATTGTTACAAAGCTGAAAGAATGAAAATTGTGAGTATAATTAATCCTATATTTAATTGTATTAAGTGAAGTTTTTTTTTTTTTTTTTTTTTTTATTTTATTCTATTTTTGTTTATTTAAAAGGAGTGCGAATTTGTCATTTAATGGTCAAAAGGAAGGGAATGACAAGTTTTGCTACCTAGTTGAAATGTTGTGGAAGGACTGTGCTAAAAAAAAATTTAATGGTAAATTTATTACATTTCACAAAAATTAAGAATTATAATGTAAGAAACGTTGTCGTATTACTTAGGCTGTGTTTGGAATCACATTCTGGCTGATTAAATATTTTGATCAAATAGTGAAAGAATTATTATATTGACAACAATTCACAAATTGCAAAAAAAAATGCCATTCCCCACTTCATAGACCGCAATTGTTGACTAAAAAATGTATTATAAAGACAAAAATGCCCTTGATATAATGACTAAAAAAACAATTGCAGGGGTAATTAGATAATTTGAAAGAGAAATATTGAATGACTCCAACTGTGTAAAATTCTGCTATGTGGATTAAGTGGGTCATACGTTAACCAAATAGTCAAAATGTAAATAGCAAAATCTGTTTTTCTAGTGATTCCATACAGGACCTTAAAAGACCTTAAAAGAGACTTGTTTACTCACCAATGTATTTGACAAATAAATTTGATAAATAGTCTTGACCTTTAATTTAAGTTAATCTAAGAGCATCTCCAACAAGCTCTTTAAACATAGAAAGCTCTTTAATTTAAAGAGCCAACTATTAAAATTCTACTTCAATGGACTCTTCAATTTCATATTTTAATTTAGAGAGTGAGTTTGGCTCTCCAAATCTAGAGAGCCAAACCCACTCTCTATTATTAAATACTTTAAATACAATTTCAATTTTCAAGATATATTGGTTTTAATTAAATATTATATACAAATATCAATGTAGAATTAAACGGATACTTTCATATTCATTCATGTATCCAGCCATTTGTGATCTATATATATGCTGCACATATATTTTTCTATATCTACAGTATTGTCTTTCAAACTCGTATCAGTGGTATGGATGAAAATCAATATAATGACTCAAATGAAAACCCACAGTTTTCAACCCAATTTCGTGTTTGGATGATCAATCTCCTGTGCTAAATACTCCAATAACTCCATTGGAACCCAACTCTAAAAGATTAAGAGGTGGGAATTTTACTGTGGAAGAAGATCTTCTCATTGTGTCTTTGTGGCTTAATGTTAGTTTGGATGCACTACATGGAAATGAACAGAAACAAAAGGCTTTTTGGACTCGATTATGGGAATATTTTCACAAGTACAAGAAATTTGCATCTGAACGAACACAAGTTTCTTTGATGAACCGTTGGTCGACAATTCAACTGGCTACAAATAAATTTTGTGGATGCTATGCACAAATTGAATCTAGACACCAAAGTGGTGTTAACGAGCAAGATAAGGTATTTATGCTATTAAAAATTTCAATATACGTAGTATTATTAATAATTACTAGTAACTTTGGTTTTTATTTTTTTATTTTGCAGATTGCTAATGCAAAACTCTTGTACCAAGAATTAAATAAAGGAAAATCTCCATTCCAATTTGAACATTGTTGGAATGTGTTGAGATATCAGCCAAAATGGTTGGAAGATTGTCAAAAGAAAAAACCAATACGAAATAAGACCACGGGTTCTTCCTCTGTTCTCACCTTTATACCAGAGACTTGTGTAGATCCTAGAGACAACAATATTCCAAATACAAACTTTGTGGATTTAGAGAGACCACCTGGAAGAAAGGCTGAAAAAGATCGAAAGAGAAGGAAGGACAAAGATACTGAAAATGATTCATCAAGTTCATGTGTGACTTTGCTACAAGCAATGAGAGAAGAAAAGAAACAATTCAATGAGAAGAAAATAGAAATGTTTGAAAGACAATATGCTCAAGAACAAGAGAGACTTGCTTATGAGCAAGAAAAGCTTCGATTGGAACAAATGAAAGAGGATGAAAGGATAATGATGATAGATACGACTGGAATGCCTCAAATGCTTGCAGATTTTTATTTGCAACGTCAAATGGAAATTCTTGCAAAAAAAAAAATGTAAAGGTAATTGAATTTTAGCTTGCTTTTCTTTTGCAACTGTAATCTATAAGTCCAATGTGATCAAAAGGTTGGTTAATCCTAATCAAAGCAGGAGGATTGTATTGTCTCTTGTGTAATTATTTATTATACATACGAAAGACAAAGCGGCTTTTTTCTCTGGTGCCCACTGGTGGTGCCACCAGAGAGTTGCAATTTGATTCATTAAAATTCTCTGTGTTGGAGAAATTAATATAAGAGCATTGTGCTAGTGATACTAATCCACCAACCAGAATTTATTCAAGAAAGAATCACAGCTTCACATTCTAAAATGAAACCAAAAGGTAGTCTGATCTTTTTGTCAATATAAAGCATTTGCATAGTAGAAAAGAAAAATAAAGAAACAAATTATTTAAGAATTTCTTAAGAATGTGACAAAACAAATTTGCAAAAAATTATAACAGATAATTTTTAAGATTAGGAGTTGCTACGAGCCCCATAAATTTTCCATATGTGCTCAATAAGGTCTCTTTGGAGCTGAGAATGCATATTTCTATCCCTAATACGGTGATGAGCTTGAATAAACTTCAAAAAGTCCGTTGTATGCTCATGCGAAACCGATATGTTTGGAACTTCATCAAGTGTATCATAATTAAAATCTGTGTCACTAAAATGTCTTTCATCTTCAACGATCATATTGTGTAATATGATGCAAGCTTTCATGATATCTTTCAAAGTTTCACGATGCCAAAAACGTGCCGGTTCACGAACAATTGCAAATCGTGATTGCAACACTCCAAATGCTCGTTCAACATCTTTTCTCGCTGATTCTTGAGCTGCAGCAAATTGTTTATGCTTGTTATCTACTGGAGATGGAATTGTTTTCACAAATGTTGACCATGGTGGATATATACCATCAGCAAGATAGTATCCCATTGTGTAGTCATGACCGTTGATTGAATAGTTGGCTGGGGGCGCGACCTTCAACAAGGTCTTTGAATAAAAAAGATCTATCTAAAACATTTATATCATTATGTGATCCTGGTAGTCCAAAAAATGCATGCCATATCCAAAGATCATGAGAAGCTATAGCTTCAAGGATTATAGTCGGTTCATGAACATGCCCAATATACATACCTTTCCAAGCTACTGGACAATTTTTCCATTTCCAGTGCATACAATCAATGCTCCCCAACATTCCAGGAAACCCACATTTTTCACCTTCTTTTAACAATCTGCAACGTCTTCTTTGCTTGGTGATCTCAGGTATTTATCTGAAAAGATTGAAACCACTGTCGTAACAAATCTTTTCAAACTCTCAATTGTAGTACTTTCACCTATTCGTATATATTCATCAATAAAATCTGCTGCAACTCCATATGCAAGCATCCTCAAAGCAGCAGTGATTTTCTGGAGAGAAGATAACCCAAGAGTTCCAGCTGCGTCTCTTTTTTGGACAAAGTACGGGTCATGAGTTTCTATGGCAGATTGAATACGAATAAAAAGAGATCGACTCATTCGAAACCTTCTCCTAAAAAAATTGGAAGAATACACCGGATCTTCTCCAAAATAGTCATTAAAAAGCTTGTGGTGGCCAAGAATTCTATTACGAAATATATGTTTATGACCTTGAATTGAGCCTTGACGTAGTACCCGTCTCCTCTTATTCAGCAACTCTCTATCTACAAACGCTATTGCCATATCCAAATCATCATCAGAATCAGAGTCATCAAGAATCAATTTGATCAATCTACTTGAAGTCATATTCGTAAAAGAATTCCTGGACAAGAAACAAGAGTGTGTCTGTGGTGGTTGAAATTGTGTGGAATTGACGTGTAAATGAAAGACCAAGTGGTTGAATATATGAAGAAAAGTGGAGGGAAATAATAAAATATTTGAGAGGGAAGTTTATCAAAAAAAGAGGGAAAAATATTAAATGTTTATTGGAAGAAGCAAAATGAAGAGCATGAAAATAAAGAGGCTACTGGAATGTTTAAAAAAAATTGCTCTTTAAATTTATAGATGCTCTTTAAAATGCTAAAGATGCTCTTTAAATATAGCTAATCCATTGTAGATACTCTAATAGTCTAGACATATTAAATTTATTTTTGGGATATGTTTAGATGTGAGTATAAGGATTTGAGAATCTTCTAATATATCTAGATTGTTAGATCAGTTTATATAAATGTCATAATTATTTGTCAAATTTATTAGTAGAAGGCACTGTCCACGTACTTAAAAAGGCAAATACATATTGTCTTGACAAGAAAAAATTTAACTGGTTATCAATGAAAATTCAACAAATAAAATAAAAAGGAATAATTTAATTGAGAAAAGCACTACAACCATCTTGTTCTAATTTTAAGAGCTATAATGAGTAATATTTTAACTGAAATCGAACTGATCAACTAAGAGTATATTTGTATGTGTTTATAAGTACTTATAAGTCGATCAAATATTATTTTTATTTATATATTTTGTAAAATTCATAATTTTTATCTATTTTTTATCTATATATTTTTTAAGATCAATTGTTTATAATATAGAAAAATATTTACAGTCAGAGATAAAAAAAAATGTCCACCCCTAATATATACAAAAAAATATTTCCGATAATAAAAATAGAAATAAGGAATATTCCACGCAATCCCGTGTGATTTGGCGGTGATTTAGAAAAATCGCTCTCAAGTCTCACCTATATTTTGTAACAACGTTTTCGTTGCACGATCCTCAAATGCCTGGGTGTTATTATTTAGACACGCAACAACGTGCACCTATGTATCATCTATACAACTTTTATACCCACGCGCACTTATGGTCACGCTCTACCACCACAATTTTTTTCTTCTTTATTTCAATGTGTTCATTTCCATTATTACCCTTTTCTGGACATGGAATATCAATACTGCCAATCGTGGATACCGTGTCCTTGTTGAACCACTTCGAATGGGTAGTTTTGAAGAAAAAATTAAATGACATTCAAATAAGTGCAATAATTTTTTGACTCTCTAGATCTGGAATATAACAATTTATAAATATGATCTCCTTGATAAACATTTTGTATAAAGAAATTCGCTCTCTTCATGATTTTTCTTTTTTGTTTATAAAATTGAAATATGTGCATGTTGCAGAACTAGATAATCAAACTCGAAACGATAATCTTAGAAAGATGTTTTAGGTTTGTTCTCCAAAAATTCGTCTGATAATTTTGACTTAAACACTACAAAAAAGTCAAAAAAGTCAAAAAGAAAAAAACTCATTTTTGAAAAATACTGACCGAAGTCAAGCCTTAAATAGACGATTCATGTTTGATTTGAAAGTCCTTATTTAGTATATGTTTGTGACTACTTTTTAACACTTGTAAATTGGTCAAATGTTATTTTTATTCATACGTTTCAGTAGAATTCATTACTTTTACCTATTTTATCCACATATTCTATAAAACTGACTACTTATAAGCACTTATAAGCAAAACCAAACATGCACTTATTACAAGGATATTATGTGCATTTACATGTCATAATCTAGTTTATTTAGTAAATGAAACAAATATAGAATAAGCATTTTTATACATATCAGATCCAAAAATTTGAATTTGACAAAATCCTGACTTCATATTAAAATTTGGGGTAAATAGCATCGAGGGGTCCCAAACTTTTTGTTAAACAGACCACTTTACTTTTAAATTGAATGATTAAAAAAATGGTAATTATATTATCACAACATTATTTGCTAAATACACTACATTCTAATTGCAATGAAAGTCTCCAACTATTAGTCACTTTTGCATTTATGACTCTAAATTTTTTTAGCAAACTTTTATCATCAACCTATTAATTTGCATGTCTTATATTTGTATGATTTTTGTCAAAAAAATTAGTTAGGAGGGCGTAATTTTTTTTTGTCTCTAATATTTTTACATAATTAAAATAAATAACAAATATGTAAGTTTGACAAAATATTTACCCCCATTTCAATGCACATTAGCAAAATATTTAGACAAAAATCTTCATCGGAGACAAGATGTGAAAACTAAATGAAAGTTAATAAAAAAAATACGATGAAAAAAATTAGAGATATAAGTGTCTAAATATTAAATGTTGAGAACCTTTTATTGCAATTAAAATGTGGTGTGAATAATAAAAAATGTAGTGTGAATATAATTACCCTTAAAAAATAATAAAAAATAAAAATTACAACTAAATCCTCAACCAAAAAAAAAAATTTGGCGATGGTTGGTGATGGGCGGCGGCAAATTTGGAGAAGAAGAAGTGGTTATGTTGGGGCTTAGTTACAATTTTTTTTTTTTTTGTTGATTAGGGTTTAGTTGCATTTTTTTTATTATTTATTTTTATCATTCAATTTAAGGGTAAAATAGTATGTTTAACAAAATTTTGACCATTTAATGGTTAAACTGACAGTTTCTGTCAATAAAGGACATTATGCGCTAATGTTTCATAGATTAGGGACCTGGGTGCTAGAAATTAAAGAGTTTGAGACTTCATCGTCACAAAGTTCAAATATTTGGGACCCGTGATGCTATTTATCCTAAAATTTGTAAAAAATAACTATATTACAAAGCCTATTGAGTAAATATTTCTTTTGAGGAATAAGATATTTAATTCATTGAAATACTTTATTTAAGAGTTTGTAATTAATAAATATTTATGGAGCGCCTCTCAATTTCATTTTGATTATTAACACAAGAAGTTGAACAGTTCTAAGGAGATTTACTATGTGTTATTAATTTTTGAAAATAAATCATTAATTTCCTTTTGACAATATTTAACAATACTTTATTTATTTGTATTGATATATTTTTTGGTATCTCATAAAACTTTAACAATAATATAACATTTTTTTAAAATCTTTTATTGATACTGACTTATTTGTATTTTGACTTATTCGTTTTTTAAGTGTTCTTATATTCTTTTATATTTGTTTTTTGACTTCTTCGTCTTTTAAATGTTCTTATATTATTTTATATTTAATTTCTTGTTTTAAAAATTTTATTTGTTATTTTTTAGGGAAGTTTGCAATTTTTGTCTCTCAGTCTTTTCAATATGTTACTAATCTATCATCGACCAATTTTTATAGTACTAGATATTCCCAATCTTTCAATTAATTACAAATTATATCCCTAATAATAGATAATGACGAATTTATCATACTCTTTAAATAAATTAAAAAAAAAAAAAAAAACCAAAAAGAAAAATGAAAAATTTGTAAAAAAATCCCATAACTTTTAAAAAATTATGAAGTATCTTATTCCTCAATCACCAACGCACCCACCCAAGCACTCACCCATGCCGCCACCAACAGACCACAACCCTTCAATCGGTCATTAATGACATATTTAAGATGAGAAAAATTTCTTCCCCTTAAATATGTTATTAAATATTCATTAGTACCATAAATTCATCGAACCAACTACACTTTCACTACAATTATAAATGGTAAGGTGTGTTTCTCTAATTTTCATTGCATTTTCACTTTAATCCAATATCTATATAAAGATTAACATCGATTCCTATTTTTGTATTGTGAGTTTTCAAAATCTTGAAGAATTTTTTTTAATGTTTGCAGCTGTGAGGCATGGTTATGTATCAGGTTCTTGGTTTCAATTCAAGAATTAAAAAAAGAACGTGAAAAGAAGTTTAGGATTTTATGTGTTTATTCATCTTCTGATGTGAGTGATCCATGAAAGAATTTTATGATTTGTTGTGATGCTTCTGAATCTGAGGCCAAGAAAACTTACAGAAAATTTGCTCTACTGGTTAATTTTTTTGAAAGATTATTATGAAAATCTTTATTTTCCTCAATGTGTGTTTTTAAATTTCTAAAACTATAAATTTTGAAATGGTGTTTTCTTTATTATCCAATTATGTTGGTTGTGGTTGGTGGGGAAGAAGATACTTAGTAATTTTTGAAAAGTTATGAGATTTTATTTTTTTTTTACAATTTTTTCTTACTTTTTTGTTATTTTTTTTTTTTATTTTATTTAAAGAGGATGATAAATTCGTCATTATCTGATTTTTAATTAATTGAAATGTTAGAGATGTCTAGTGTAACAAAATTTAATTGACGATAAATTAATAACAAATTAAAAAAGTTTGGATGCGAAAATTACAAATTTTCCTAATTTTTATTAATACTAGTATTTCTTGATTTTTGATTCCTTTTCATATATGAAATAGAGGATTATGAAAATGTTAATAATTCTTTGAATTGTTACCTTGGGTTTACTCGAAATAGTTTTCTGATAGTTTGTATTAGGGAGTAGCAAGGTGGGACGCATTGTAGCTGCTGCTGCTGCAAAGCATCTTACGCCCGTGATTTTGGAGCTCGGTGGAAAATGTCCGGTTATAGTCGATACAAACATAAATTTAAAAGTAATGATTTCTTTCATTATCTGTATATTTCCACTTCCAAATTTTATGGAACTGAACCCCAGATCTTGTGTTTATTTACTGCGTCTTCAAGGTTGCCGCAAGAAGGTTAATTTTAGGCAAGTGGGGCTGTAACAGCGGGCAAACCTAAGAAGAATAGAACAGAAGGGTGGCGACGCTTTACTAACACATGAAAAGGAGCTACTCACAAGACTATCAAGAACAGAGAACAACCAAAAAGGCAAAAACGAGAAACTATCGAAAGAAATTTCGTACCACCTCTATATAAACCAGGACTATGGACGGTGGCGGGGCACAAAACAAGCATAGAAAGAAAAACAAAATAAAAAAATATGTTGGTAAGAATGTTATAATTAATAGTTATAAAAAATAAAATATGTTGTTCATTTTTTTCATTGAAAAAAAAAAAATTAGAAATGTAAAAGCTCACCATAAAAAAAAAAAAAAAAAAAAAAAAAAAAAAAAAAAATTTAATGAGCGAAGAACCTTTTCGAGTTACTATTCACCTCGTAAAAGTTTTGTCGAGTTGAATAGTAACTCGACAAACTTTTTCGAATGTTAAAAAAAAAATTTCATGAACGATGCTTTTTCGAAGTTATTATTCACCTCGAAAAAGTTTGTCGAGTTGAATAGTAACTTCGACAAACTTTTTCGAATTTTTTTTAAAAAAAAAAAAAAAAAATTTTTTTGATGAGCGATAACTTTTTCAGTTCTTTGTTCACCTCGAAAAAAGTTTGTCGACAAACTTTTTCAAATTAAAAAAAAAAAAAAAAAAATGAACGGTAACTTTTTCGAAGTTACTATTCACCTCAAAAAAAGTTTGTCGAGTTGAATAGTAACTCGACAAACTTTCTCGAATTTAAAAAAAAAAAAAAAAAAAAAAAATTTAAAATTTTTGTCGAGTTACTCGACAAAAAGAAATTTTTTTTTTTTTTTTTTTTTAAAAAAAATCGAGTAACTCGACAAAAAAAAAAAAATTTTTTTTTTTAAAAATCGAGTAACTCGACAAAACTAAAAATTTTTTTTTTTTTTTTTTTTAAAAAATCGAGTTACTCAACAAAAATTTTTTTTTTTTTTTTTTTTTTTTTTTTTTTTAAGAATCGGGTAACTCGACAAAAGACAAAATTTTTTTTTTTTTTTTTTTTTTAAAATCGAGTAACTCGACAAAACTAAAAATAAAAATATATATATATTTTTTAAATCGAGTAACTCGACAAAACTTTAAATATTTTTTTTTTTTTAAATTCGAGTAACTTGACAAAAGTAAAAAAAAAATTTAAATCGAGTAACTCGACAAAAGTTTAAATTTTTTTTTTTTTTTTTTTCAAATTCGAGTAACTTCGACTAAAGTTTTAAAAAAAAATTATTTTTTTAAAAAATTCGAGTAACTCGACAACATTTTTAAAAATTTTATTTTATCTTTTGTTTTAAAATTAGAGTAACTCGATAAAAATTTTTAAAATTTTTTTTTTTTAATTCGAGTAACTCGACATAATTTAAAAAAATATATAAATTTTTATGTTTTTTTAAATTCGAGTAACTTGACAAGATTTAAAATATATATATATTTTTTTTAATTTGAGTAACTCTACAAAATTTTTAAAAAATGTTTTTATTTATTTTTGGCTAGTAACTCAACAAATTTAAAAAAAAACATTTTTTTTTAACATCGAGTAACTCGACAAAATTTAAAAAAAAAAAAAAAAAAATTTATTTTATTTTTTGTTTAGTAACTCAACAAATTTAATATATATATATATATATATATATATATATATATATATATATATATATATATATATATATATATATATATATATATATATACTGAGAACTTCGACAAAATGTAAAAAAAAAAAAAAAAAAAATGTCGAATAACTCGAGAATTTAAAAACATTTTTTTAAAAAATGTCAAAATAAAATTGGGTACTTTTTAAAAGTTGTAGGACTTCATATACATTTTATTTTATTTTGTTGTTATTTGTTTTTTTTATTATTTAAATAGGTGGACAAAATAAAATTTGTAAATTTAAATTTAAAAGTCGGGGATGGCCAAAGCAAAAAAAAAAAGTTATGGGTAAATTTGTTATAAAATAAAAAGAATGTGGGCTAAAAGTGCAAATTACAAAAAAAAAAAAAAAATTTAATATTTCCCACTTTGTCGAAGTTACTCGGCAAAGTGGGAAAATTAAAATGTTTTAATTTTCCCACTTTGCCGAGTAACTCGGCAAAGTGGGATAAGTAAAAAATTTCCCCCACTCGGCAAAGTGGAGGAAATTTTTTTTTTGTTTGTGTTTTTTTGTTTTATATTTGTCATAAAAAAAGTCCACCTACCAAAAAAAAAAAAAAAATAAAAAAATCTTAAAAAGTCACTTTTCCATTGAGGACAAAAAAAAAACTTCAAAACTTCATTTAGTCATGGATTAAGAAAAATTCATTTCACGTGAAAGCGATCACCTAAAAATATGAAATTTTCAGGGAACATAGAATACTCATGTAGCTACCACATATCAAAATTTGACGGTCCGACGGCATATTTCGACTTACTAAAATGCTAACCGAAACATCCTAGTTAGTTTTTCGATTTATGCTGTCACAGTTTACAAAATTGTCTATAAATTGAGTTATGTAACATGAAATTATGTGAAACCAATGCCAATGGTTAGGTAACCCATAGGGCTATCGTCTCCAACTGGAATTATGTAAAAATACTTAATATATAAGGTGCGATAAATGTTTGAGTTGGACAACGAAACTGTATCTTAGAAAAACATGAAGTTTAGCAAAATCTTTCAAGTTCACATCATTAACGTGTAACCAAAACATGGGAATCCACTAAAACTACCACAAAACCAAGGTCCAAAAATTTTAAGAAGATATTTACACTACTTAAAGTTTTTTGATTGGTTTATAATAATAATGAATCCGCACGCCCATCGGCATAAATCCGAAAAAGCACCTAGGAGGTTTCGCGATAAGTATTTTAGTATGCCTAAACATGCCGTCGGACTACTAATTTTTGGTATGTGGTAGCTACCTGAGTATTCTATGTGCCTTGAAAATTTCGTAATGTTCGGTGATCGTTTTCTATGTCAAAATTTTTGTTACTCCATGACCGGTGAACAAAAATTTCAAAATAAAAGAACCTTTATTAAAAATTTCTTCACCCGGTCATGGAGTAACAAAATTTGTTTGACATAGAAAAACGATAACCGAAAAATATGAAATTTTCAGAGAACATAGAATACTCATTTAGCTACCACATATCAAAATTTGATAGTCCGCCAAAGATGTTTCGACTTACTAAAATGCTCACCGAAACACCGTGGCGGTTTCTCGGATTTATCGCGGTCACAGTTTACAAAATTGTCCATAACTTGAGTTATATACCATGAAATTATGTGAAATCAAAGCCAATGGTTAGGTAACCCATAGAGCTATCGTCTCCAACTGGAATTATGTAAAAATACTTAATATATAAGGTGCAGCATATTTTTGAGTTGGTCAACGAAAAGTGCATTTTAGAAACAATTCACCCAGTCATGGAGCAAAAATATTTATTTGACATAGAAAACGATTACCGAACAATATAAAATTTTCACGGGCGTAGAATACCCATGTAGCTAACACATATAAAAATTTGATAATCCGACGGCATGTTTTGACACACTAAAATGCTCACCAAACATCACGCATAGTTTCTCGGATTCATGCTATCGCAATTTACAAAATTGTCCATAACTTGAGTTATATAACATGAAATCATGTCAAACCAAAGCCAATGGTTAGGTAACCCATAGAGCTATCGTCTGCAACTGAAATTATGTAAAATACTTAATATATAAGGTGCAACATATTTTTAGTTGGTGAACCGAAAGACAATTTAGAGAAACAATTCACCGGTCATGGAGTAAAAAAATTTATTTGACGTGAAAACGATCACCGAACAATATGAAATTTTCAAAGAACGTACAATACCCATGTAGCTACCACATATAAAAATTTTATAGTCCGACGGCATGTTTCGCATACTAAAATGATCACCAAAACATCTAAGTCGGTTTCTCGATTCATCTTGTCGCGGTTTACAAAAATATCCATACCTTGAGTTATACAACATGAAATTATGTGAAACCAAATCCAATGGTTAGGTAACCCATAGGGATATCGTCTCCAACTGGAATTATGTAAAATACTTAATGTATAAAGTGCAGCAAATATTTATGTTGAACAAAAAAAAACTGCAGTTTAGAGAAATGAAATTTAGCAAAACCTTTAAGAATCAATTGTATTTAAATCATTTGTTCTCCGCAGCAATCGGGGAAAAAATCACCAAATTTGAGGACTTATTAAGGAACAAATGAATATATATTGACTATAATATATAAGAAGTCAATAATTGCGCTAAAAAGACACTAATATATGTATATTAAAACAAATGAAAGAAAAGAAAAGATGAAGAAGTCAAAAAATGCGGCCAAAGATATTAATTTAATATACAAAAAGTGTTAAAAGATTATGACAAAATGGTGAGATTTGGACAAAATTAAAGGCTAATACAACATCAAAACGACGTGCTTTTGGTTGAAGGTGAATAGTAAACATGGCGTGATTAACTTATACTATATAGTATAGAGATATCACTTTGATGATTGTACAAAGATATGATGTGTCACTACATCACAATATAGTTCATAAACTTATATTTTAAGAATTAATTCATTTTTTCAAAAAAAGAAAAAGAGTTTGATGAAATAATAGAGGAAGCAAAAAGCATGTGTGTGTAATTAAGGCCCTGTTTGATACACCAAATTTGCCATGGAAAATGCAAATTTTTCACCAATTTTCCACATTTTGGGTTGTTTGATTCACAAAATTTTCCATGGCAAACTTTTTCCATTTTCCATGCACGTGACCCATTTTCCATGAAAATGATGAAAATATTTTCTTGCCAAATGAGTAGAATCAATTTTCCATGGCAAATGAAAATTGGCAAGAATTTCCTTAATCATTAAGTTGCTCTAATTTTTAAGCAAATTAATAATTTTGCTTAAAATAATAATTTTTAAGTTGGCAAAATAATGTCTTGGCAAAATTATTAATTTTTAAGCAAATTATATAAAATGCTCTAAATCATTAAGTTGCTCGAATTTTTAAGCAAATTATTAATTTTGCTTAAAATTATTAATTTTAAGCAAAATTATTAATTTTAAGTTGGCAAAATTATTAATTTTTAAGCAAATTTAAGTTGCTCTAAATCATTAAGTAAATTTAATGTAGTTAACTAAGTTAGTCCATTGTGTTTATTCAAAATATAGGACATTTTATTTTAGTTTACGTGAAAGTGTAAATCGTAAAGTCTCATGAGAATCTTCTTATTTAACTCACTTTTAGTTACTTTTTAACAAATCCATATGCTTGTGGTAATTCAACGTACAATAGAATTTTTTCAAAATTTGTATTAGATTATATAAAATGTATGGTGGAAATATGCATAAAAAATGGTAAATTATAATTTAACAATTGTCAATAGTAAACTTTCAATTTTTCTCTCCAATATTTTAGTCATGGAAAATGTGATAATTTCCTAGAAAATAGTTGCTATCAAATAACAAAAGTTGAAAATACTACATTTTCCATGGAAAATAAAGACAATCAAACACCAAAAGTTGGAAAATTACAACATTTTTTGTGGATGAATTTTCATCCAATCAAACGCACTACATTTACAATTCGCGAAAAATATTTTCTAATCATTTCCTGAAAACATTTTCTTTTCCACCCATTTTCTATCTTCCAATCAAACACAGCCTAATAAAACAAGATGAAATTTTAGCAAATGTCTTTTTGCACGACATTTGAATAATAATAATTTTTTAAAACAAGTTGAAAAATGACTATTTTAGACAAATATAACCTCAAATAATTAATTAAATATCAACTATGTCCTAGTCAAATCTAATTTAAAATTAAATCTATTATTTCACTAAAAATCAAATAATGCTCTATCATTCACTGTCTTGTGCTACTGTCTTCGCGCCATTGTTTATCACCAACTAACCTATTTCAAATAGGTTTTTTAAATTATAATTTGTATAGTTGATTTTTTCATTTTTTAACATATTCCTATTAAATGTACTTTGTTATTAATAAAAATAAACTTATGTTCTGTAAAACAACCCTAAACGCCTTGGAATTTTAAAAGGTGGGCCCAGCGCAACGTTGTCCACGTAATCTCACCTGTCCGAATCCTTAAATTCTGAAGTTTGCCATTTGTTGTAATAACGCATCTCTAGAAGGGCATTAATGGAATTTTACGCACGTAACAAACGTTTTACTTGTTCTTAAATCTTAATTAGGAATTACCTAATATAATTAAACTGGGTTCAGACCAAATCCCAAACAACGTGGGAGAGAGTAGACAAAAAACAGAAGACTTCACAAAGAAAAGAAAAAAATTGCTTAGCAAAGCAAAAAATGGGTTTTATAGTTTAATTCTCTCTCACATTTCTCTTTTTTTCTTCATTAAATCACGTTACTTTTCCAATTTTTTGGCCCACATTTGGTTAAAAAAAAAAAAAACAATTTGAGCCGTGAATATACAAAGCTCATTCTGCTGTCAGATCTTTATTATTTTCTGTTCTATTTTTGATTAGAACATATCAAGAAAATCAAGTACTTGTAAATAACAAGTGGGAAATCTTTTGTTTGTAGAAATAATAAGTTTGAAGTGATTTTAGATTGGATTTTTTAATTCTTTAAGTGGAGGAGGCAGTGGTGGTTTGATCTGCTTCTTGTGCACATTGTTGTTTTCTTGAGGATTTGGAAGCTGATCGATAAAGCACTGAAGTTTCTGATCCGTTTGAAGTTATTGCGAGAATGGTATTGAATGTTACTTAATTTTTTTGTTTTTAGTTGTTCTTCAAATCGTTTGGTGGTGCTTAATCTTCATTTTCTGATAGCTTGTGAAATCTTGTTTTTTCTTTAAAAAGAAGCGATAAGTTGATCTGTGGTTAATCCAATCAATGTTTAGTCCTTTTCATTTTTTTTCTAAATGTTGATGGAATTCTTTATGAATTGACACGAATTCATTTCTTTTACCACCAATATTAACTAACAATCTTTTGAGACGAATCTTACAAGGTGCCGAAATATTTGTGGTATATGAATTTGGTGAAGTGACTTTGGGGTGGGTGGGGATGAGGGAATGGAGTGGTGGATCCCTGGTTGCAAGTTGCAACTTAAAAGTTTGACTTCAATTTACTTGAAGAGTAGACAATGTACTAGAATGCAGTAATTGATGAATTTGTTTGTTGATTGCCCGAAATTAACTTTTCCTGTCATTCACAACTGATACATGAGCAATTGCTCCCAATGCTATGGTTGTTTTCTAAAAGATTTTATAAGCATTGGTGTTGCTAAAAATTCTAGACTTTCAGGGTTGCCACAGTGCAAAGACCATGGGAACCTTTTTCTGCCCCGGGCGGTGGTGGGATCTGCAGCCATATGAAATTGAATATTTATATGGTTAATTGATACAAAATGGTTTGCAGAAAGAAGAAAAAATTATTGTTATCTTCTCTTATTGCTTTCTTTAATTTATTCAATGGAAAATTGCTTTCTTGTGATCTCTGGCAAAGAAGCCCCAAGACTGAAACATTGGCGGCCATGCTCCTTGTAAAGAAAACTAATTCATTTGAAACCAGCACGTTTTCTGTAGCACGTAATGCATAAAATTTAACTTCACACAATTACATCGATTTTTAATTTTGATGGCCGGGTTAATAATCCAAGGTGGTTTCAAACCATTCAACCTCTCTGGAAATTGCTCTTCATTATTCCATATTGAATACTTGAATGTCACTGAAATTTCGTAGGTTGCTTCAGTCAGTTTAGGGGTTGGGTCTCTTGTTTGGGTGGAGGATGCTGATGAAGCCTGGATAGATGGGGAGGTTGTGGCGGTCAATGGTGAAGACATCAAGGTCCTTTCTACGTCGGGGAAGACGGTGAGTTGTCTGTTTTCACGTATCGCTACTGACATTTGACATGTTCATCTTTCCCAGGTAGTTATCATCAGAAAAATGATGATTGACGACTTACTACGTTTTGCACTTCCATTTTCTATTTTTCTTCAACAAATCTTTAAGTTCATATTATTGTAATTGAGAGTGATAGACATGGAAAATTTCTCTTTGCATAAGTGATTTTCATGTTATATTCTTTCAGTTATATTGTCCTACTAATTAAATTTATCCCTTAAGGGTCGAATGAATTTAGGACCCTTCTCATTTTTCTACCAACATTTCTACAGGTTGTTGTTAAGTCGTCCAATGTCTATCCCAAAGATGCCGAAGCCCCACCATGCGGAGTGGATGATATGACAAAGTTGGCATATTTGCATGAACCTGGAGCTCTACACAATTTAAAATCTAGATATGATATCAATGAAATATACGTAAGTTTCACAAATATTTTATTCATTTTCGGGAAAATTTTCCCTCCCATTCTTCTCTCATGCATACAACCCAGACAATATTATAAGCTGTTTGACTTGGATTTGTTTGCAGACTTATACAGGAAATATATTAATAGCTGTGAACCCCTTCCAAAAATTGCCTCATCTATATGATAGCCATATGATGGCGCAATATAAAGGAGCGGCCTTTGGTGAGCTAAGTCCACACCCGTTTGCTGTTGCAGATGCTGCATATAGGCATGTATTCACTTTGGGTTGATTGTTTGTGTTCATACATATTACATTGCTATTTAAGAGACCTTTTGTGGCCGCAGACTCATGATGAATGAAGGAATAAGTCAGTCGATTTTGGTTAGTGGCGAGAGTGGAGCCGGTAAAACAGAAAGCACGAAATTGCTCATGCGGTATCTTGCTTACATGGGCGGACGATCTGCAACTGAAGGAAGGACTGTGGAACAAAAAGTTCTCGAGGTAATAAATCTTGCATTTTAGTTGGTGCATGAGCATAGATTAGAAGCATTATTCTGGTAATTTGAGTACCTTGCCACATGATTGATTCCCATTTCAGTTGTGTTGAGTTCACATGTTATGTTACGTGGTTTCTTCTTGCAGTCAAATCCTGTTCTGGAAGCATTTGGTAATGCAAAAACTGTGAGGAATAATAATTCAAGGTAATGAAAATTCTGTATTTGCAGTATGACACAGAATTTGTTGCAAGCTTTATCTTATAAATTCCTCATGTATATACCATCAACTAATATTTTACATGCCACGACAATTACAGCCGTTTCGGTAAGTTCGTTGAGCTTCAATTTGATCAAAGGGGTAGGATTTCTGGGGCTGCTATCAGAACTTATTTGCTTGAGAGATCTCGTGTTTGTCAAGTGTCTGATCCTGAGAGGAATTACCATTGTTTCTACATGCTCTGTGCTGCACCATCTGAGGTAATGGGTTTCTTTTCCATTTTCTACCTTCATCTTTTTACAGAATTTTGACATTCCATCATCTCATCTCAGAAGCTCCCATTCACAAGAGATGAGATCCTAGTAGAACATGTTAGAAGAGGGAGAGGCAGGACAAAATTAACTAGGTCCGTTGTGGTCGTGAAGGATCTCATTGCATTTGATGTTTGAATAGATTTAGTGAAGAAGTACTTGAAATTTTTGGGAATAAGACTTAGTTTGTTGTTGTCGATCATCTCATCTCAGAAATCGGAGCTTCCATGATGTGATGAATTTGGTAGTTGATTTGTCACAAAAAGGAAATGAGAAACTGGTAGTCTAATATATTCTATACACATTATGCTTAATCTCTGGAGGTAATGGATTTCCAATTTGTTTTCTATTCTATCTTCTTGATGATTGATATAAGCAATATATTAACATGCCAATTATATATCTCAAGGCAGTTTCCCACATCAATGCTTTTATTGCTTGGCTGTAAAACTTGTTGACAAAGATGCTTTGTCCATCTTCCTTGATTACTCACCTCAAGCATTCCTGCAGAAACCCCAAGATTATCTCTGAATTATCTTTGTTGCTACTGCCCTATGTAGCTGATTGGCTGCTACGTGACGTTATAAATATGTTCACGCATTCTCATTTTCTAGTTTTAAACATATATTGTATCTCTTTGTTGTTTATACTGCTCCCCATTTCTTGTTTTTGCGTGGAATAAGTTGTACATGCAAAGCTACAAATTCAAAATGTACGACTCCATGGGACATGAATTGTGAGTTTGTCTTTTGATATCTGCATGGTATTGTGCCTCAAAATATTAGGTCAACACGTCCTTCACTTAAGTGATCACATTTATTTATTTTCTCAAAATTTATTTTGAAAAATCATTATTTATGCAATCTCTTATGTTTCCGACTTAATTCTAGATTAAACTTATTTTATTTTGTTTCTCACCTTCAGGATATTCAAAAATTTAAGTTGGGCAATCCAAGAACGTTCCATTATTTAAATCAATCGAATTGCTATGAGTTAGACGGGGTTGACGAATCCAGAGAGTATTTAGCAACAAGGAAGGCAATGGATACTGTTGGAATAAGTTCAGAGGAACAGGTATAAAGGACAGTTGGTTAACATGCAAAAGTATTTTCTCACTAACTCTATCTCGTTTTTTTTTTGGTCTACTAGGACGCAATATTTCGATTTATTGCTGCAATCCTCCATCTTGGAAACATTGAATTTGCGAAGGGGAAAGAAATAGATTCTTCCATGCCTAAAGATGAAACATCTTGGTTTCATTTAAGGACTGCAGCAGAGCTCTTCATGTAATTGTTAGATTTTGCAAGGCCATACTTAACCTGACGAGAATAGTTGCCATATTTTCGTTCTTAGTGCCTGCAAAGATTAGGAAGATTCAGCTTTTAAACGCTCAGCATTTTGTAGGTGTGACGTGAAGGCTTTAGAGGATTCCCTCTGCAAACGTGTAATTGTCACTCGTGATGAAACCATCACCAAATGTTTAGATCCAGAAGCTGCGGCTGCCAGCAGAGATGCTTTGGCCAAAATTGTGTACTCAAGGTTGTTTGACTGGTAAGCTTCATTTTTATGCTTGAAGGAGATGTTCATTAGTTAATGCACATTCCTGACCAATATACGGCGTTTTGTTGTAATTTTTAGTTACTGTTCATTTACCATTATCTGCAGGCTTGTGGATACGATTAATAGTTCAATCAGTCAAGATCCTAATTCAAAATGTTTAATTGGGGTGCTGGATATATATGGATTTGAGAGTTTCAAGACTAACAGGTGCTTAACTGGTATGCTTTGTCTTCATTGTTGACATGAGCTGGTCTGTTTTAGTCAGTTACTTAAAGAATTTCTCACAAGTTGAATATTATTTATGTCCTTGTCTCCTGTTAATTGGTTCACATATAGGCTTGGGCAATCTTCAGTGTTTGTGATATAGAGGAAGAGATAAGATAATCTTTTAATTACATCTGTTTGGTTACTTTCACTATATGTTCTCCTTTTTTCATTTTGGATTTCTGGGGAGAGAAAAGGAGAAAAGCGGTGGTGTGGTGGATAGGGAGTCAATACTCGGCGAATGCATAGTGCCTAATCTGTAATATGACATCTTGCACCTCTCATTGTTATACAAGGGTGAATTTGCAATTTCATGATTGTCTATAAGTTTATGATGCTAATAAGTTTTGTTGTTGCTTATTGGCAAAAAACTGTCATTCATTGATAATTTGGGTTCCTGCAACATCAACATCTCTTTTATACTTGTTACAGAATCTGAAGTTCTAAAATTATCATCATCCTTCTCGACTTCTGAAATACAAACTTATCAATACTTTTGAAATGCAAACTTATTGGCTTTTTTTGTCATGAATTTGTAAATGTTGAACAATTTAATTCCAATGTATTGCCTACTTTTCCTTTCGATCATTGAGGTGATTATTTCCCACTATTTGCTTATAGTAATCACTCTGAATACTTAATATTGCACATGTCTACAGTTTTGAGCAATTTTGCATAAACCTGACCAACGAGAAGCTTCAGCAGCATTTTAATCAGGTTTCTTATTGCTTCTTTGTTCTTCCTGGTAAATATTTTTCAGAATTTGTCGTTATGCTACTTGTTTGTGATGCCTATTTACTTATATGGCAGCACGTTTTTAAAATGGAGCAAGAAGAGTATACAAAAGAAGAAATTAACTGGAGCTACATTGAGTTCATTGATAATCAAGATGTTTTGGATCTCATTGAAAAGGTTGTACTGTTTGTGCTTTCAATTTTCCTTGAAGTTTTGTTTTTCAACAGTTATTCTGCTCTCTCTTTAGTAACTGCGTATCTCTACATTCATTTTTTTTCTCAACTCATTGAAGAAAAATGGTCCATCATCTTATTCCATGCATTGTTTTAAAAAGCGCTTGAGGCTTGTGCCCTAAGGCATGCCTCGCGTGAGGCTTTCATTAAGCACCTTGAACCTTATGCTTTGAATACCATTTGTTGTGGCTTACTCCTTGACTTACGGAAGTGCATGCCTCAGGGCACAAGACTCGGGGCAATTGTGTGTGCGTTCCTTAGTCTTTCCCTTTCTGGGGTTTTTATCACTGGCCTCAACTTTCTGTGCTAGTTTTTGTTTATGGCAGACTGTTTTAAGGGTGTTGGGCTAGTTTAAACCCAACCCAATCCTAAAAAATCTAGCCTCCTACAATTCAAGTCCGATACACCCCCCTCTCAAGTGAAGTTGTAACTTTTCAGTTGTAAACTACTAGCCACAGGAGACGTGTGAAACATAATTTTTCTCTTTTCTTTCTTTTGTATTTTTCTTCTTGTTGACTCTTTGTTATTGTTTTCTTTTCTTTTAAAGTTAGAACTACCAATTTTTTTGAATAACTGGTCAGTTGTTTAATTTCTTTGAGACATTTAGTTCTAGTTGTTGATTAGTTGTCTAGTTGTGTGATCACTACTTCGTTCATCCCTTTTTAAGTTTCGAGTCATGAATTAGACTTAATTTTTGAAAAAAAAATCTTGTGGATTTTTAGATAGTTTTTGGGTTATTATGATTTATGAGTATAGATTTGTATGTTTGTAAATTTTGGAATTATTTTATAGGTTTATGTTGAGGCTTACAAGTCACGTCGAGGCTTACCCCTCGCTTCACTGAAGCAAAACTCCTCAATACTTGATTTAGCCCTTTTAAACACGGAATCTATGTAATTAATATTTCCTCCTATTTTATTGGTGAATTGGGTCCCAGCTTCTCAATGTGGTGCAATATCATACCCTTTATTCAGGATTGTGTTCATGTCTAATTTAGGTGCATTCCTTATCCCAAGAGATAATCAGTCAAGACTACGTGACATGTTCTGTCCGCTTTCGTTTTCTGTTTTATTCACTAAGCTAAATTTAGTATGACCTTTCAGATTTAAAATCCAAAAATCCTTATTTTCTTTTGAGTCTCTTTCAATTTCCCACTTTCTAAAGGTGGACGGTTTCTGTTTCATTGTTTATAAAATTTGTTGGTTGTAGATACTCGTGCTGTTTAAGCAATTGTTATGATCTGGTCCACTTTTTATAACATTCCTTCTTACTTGTACTTTTTTCTTTTGTTTTGAAATTCCTCAGAAGCCAGGTGGTATTATAGCTCTATTGGATGAAGCTTGGTAAGTCTTTTCCTAATTACAGGGACTTCTATTTAAAATGCTTCAGCTTGTTTAGTCATAGTGACTATAATATTTGATGACAATTTAATGGTTGCAAATGTCTTGTAGCATGTTTCCTCGATCAACTCATGAAACGTTTGCTCAAAAGATCTACCAGACATTCAAGAACCATAAGCGCTTCAGTAAGCCCAAATTAGCTCGTTCTGACTTTACCATCGCCCATTATGCTGGTGATGTGAGTTTCTATCATCTCCTCTATCGTCTGTATTTGGTTGTACATTCAAAATTCTATACAAACCTGAATATTAAGGAGAGTTTATTGTTGTCTGTATCTTTTATATGTCAGGTAACTTATCAAACTGAGTTGTTTCTGGACAAAAACAAAGATTATGTTATAGCTGAACATCAAGCACTCTTGAGTGCTTCCAAGTGTTCCTTTGCTTCGGGTCTGTTTCCACCTTCAACTGAGGAGTCCTCCAAACAATCAAAATTTTCTTCAATTGGCTCCAGGTTTAAGGTCTGTAATTCGTTGCTTTTCTTATCACCTCCCTACCCTTTCTATCCAGTAAATTGAGATATGACAGTTTTTTGCAGCAACAATTGCAATCTCTGCTTGAAACTCTAAGCGCTACCGAACCTCATTATATTCGCTGTGTGAAGCCCAATAATCTTCTTAAGCCAGCTATCTTTGAGAATCATAATGTCCTGCAACAACTACGTTGTGGGGTAAGAATATTATTTTCATTGGTTGCTTGTGTGTTTAATTTAGCAATTTAGCTTCCTGCATGTGGGTTGTTTATTCTCTTTATGCATGTTCATCCAGGGAGTCATGGAAGCAATTAGGATAAGTTGTGCAGGTTATCCTACAAAAAAACCGTTTTATGAATTTGTAGACCGTTTTGGCATCCTTTCTCCTGAAGTTTTAGCGGGAAGGTATGCCATTATTACCTTGTACTCTTCCCTCCTGACATAAATGAAGCTTACTTTGTCACTGTAATTGACTTATGTTAGTACGGATGAGGTCACTGTAAGCAAGAGGCTTCTGGAGAAAGTGGGACTTGAAGGTTATCAGGTAATGAATTACTTTGTCGGGCTGTAGAATATGTATCTAGCATGAGCTCTTTTTGGAACTTTATTATCAATATATTCCCCCTTAGTCATAATGATCCTATGGAAGTGTTGGATCAGTTAACCTTAAGCGATAATAGCACATATCTAACATGTTGCAGTAATGCACTTACACAAGCTATTAAAACTTTCCGAATCCGCGAATTTTCCAATGTAGATTGCATGAAGCAGCATGTTTGCTTTTGCAGATTGGTAAAACAAAAGTGTTTCTGAGGGCTGGTCAGATGGCAGAGCTGGATGCTCGTCGGACTGAGGTGTTAGGAAGATCTGCTAGCATTATTCAGCGGAAAATTCGCTCTCACATGGCTCAAAAAAGTTTCATATTGTTGCGTCAATCAGCAATACAGATTCAATCTGTGTGCAGAGGTATTTAATTTGGTTGATATCTTTCTATTTTTATGGAGGTACCCTCAAATATTTAGTAGTCTGTTGGGTTTTCTTGATGTTGCAGGAGAACTTACCAGGCAAGTTTATGAGGGCATGAGAAGAGAAGTTTCTTGTCTGAGGATTCAGAGAGACTTGAGAATGCATCTTGCTAGGAAAGCATACAAACAACTGTGTTCATCTGCTGTTGCAATACAGACAGGATTGCGTGGGATGGCTGCACGTGACATGCTTCGCTTTAGAAGGCAGACAAGGGCAGCTATTGTAATCCAGGTAAAATTAGCTCTTTGCAGAACTTTGCTCCAGAAGACATAAAGTACTTTTTGGTATATGATTCACGGACAACATAAAATGATTTTCTTCTAAACCTGTTATTATCTCTTGTATGTATTCATAACTTAGAAGAGGGAATATTCCTTGTGCTAAATTGGAAAATTTGACTGCTTACTCCTTTAACTGCAGAGTCATTGCCGGAGATTCCTAGCCCATTCAGAGTATAGGAAGCTGAAGAAAGCTTCAATAACCACACAATGTGCATGGAGAGCAAGAGTTGCACGTAGAGAACTGCGCAAGCTGAAGACGGTTACCCCTCTCTCTCTCTTCCCCCATCTCCATCCCTTCCTTGGAGCCCTCCACCAATTCTCTATATCTCGTCCGTGTATCTGATATCTTCCTTCAAATTCCTCTGCTCCTAATGAAATTTTGTTGGATAAGTCTTTCTTTAGTTATAATTTCCAGCTGCTATGATGTTGAAACATTTTAAGTTTACTACTTTACTTATATATTATTACCTTAACGTGACTATTCAGTTGAGGGCATTTGAACTAAGAATTCTATGTTGTTCTCTTCTTGCTGACTAAGAGGCTGGAAATGAATCAGTTAAAGGTTTAGGGGGCAAAGGTGATATCTTCATTTATATGACTGGCTTACCAAGAATAATAGAATATTGTTTTGGAGTGAAAGTACTGCTTAGAAAATATAATACACACATCTAGTATGCATCTGGACTCAAACAACTGGACATTGGTGCAGTTTCAATGAATGCTTGTAGCACTAGAGTTAAAGCAGTTAGCTATTCAAGTGTTTTTTTACCCATCTTAGGTAGGATATCTGGCTCCATTATTCCCTTAGGATTTTATGGCAATGTTCAGCTATGAAGCTTAAGAAGCCTGTGACTTCCTTTCTCTGAGAGGATGATGGGTAGACTAACCCTGAAATGTGGTTGACATTTTGACTGAAGAGTTTTTTTTGGGTGGTTTGGGGGGTGGGGGCAGGCACCTAAAATACTCATTTTCCTTATTATGCATTTAAAGTTATTTACACATTTATCTGTCACTAAGCCATAGTTTTCATCGTGGAGTAATTTTTTAAATTTATTTTCTTGAAACACAGGCTGCCAGAGAAACTGGAGCTCTCCAAGCTGCCAAGAATAAATTGGAGAAGCAAGTTGAAGAACTGACCTGGAGATTACAGCTGGAGAAACGAATGAGGGTAAGTAAATCTTCTGAGCTCCTTTTTTATTAGTTGGGACAGTTTTTGAAGTTGATTCGTTAAAGTCATATAATTTTCAAGTTTCTATAGCGTCAGATTTTACATGTGATTGTAATTGTAATTATGGGATAAACACAATTATTCAAATGGCACGCATCGTAGCTGAAAATGTTGCTGATCCTGCAAATAATAAATGCACATTCTAGTATTAGCAATAATGCTGAAAGAAAAACTGTAAAGAAAGAGACTAGTTTTACAAGACGAGTCAAGAACCCCTACTTCCACCTCTGCCTGAGGCCTAAAAACGAAAATAAAAATTTAGAAAAGAGACATAAATAATTCTTGTATTTGTTGTATTCGTGTGATTTTATCACGAACTGAAGCTATGAAATGTTCATCTTTCACTGGTTCATTCTGTTAGGTGAAACTGGAGTTTACAAAGCTTTTGAAGCTAAAATTGAGAAATATTCTTTGGGTATACTTGAATTATTTGCTTTTGTTGTTTCATAAATGGTTCAAGTTGAAGACTTATCACCATATTCAATCGGCAGCAATAGGACATGATATGCACGTTATAAGAAAAGCTCTTATGTCATTATTCTTCTTAAGATATTCTTACACATTTTTTTCCCCTTGTGGTCCATGCATCTACATTTACATTCTATTACCGAAGGCTGGTCTGGAAGAAGCAAAACTGCAAGAAAATGCAAAATTGCAATCAGCTTTGCAAGAGCTTGGGATTCAATTTAGAGAAACCAAAGACATGCTCGTGAAGGAAAGGGAAGCTGCAAAAAGGGCAGCGGAGCAAATCCCAGTAATTCAGGAGATCCCAGTTATGGACCATGAAATGACAGAGAAGCTTAATGCAGAAAACAAACAGCTCAAGGTAAGCTGATTGAAATTTGAGGAGTTATTCTATGGAAGAGTTAATTTTAAATATGTTGCAATGAAGTTACTGAATGCTTGTTTTGTTGGTGGATTCATTTTTATGACTTATTGCAGGCGTTAGTTAGTTCTTTGGAAAAGAAAATAAATGAAACAGAGAAAAAATATGAAGAGACAAACAAACTTAGCGAGGAAAGATTAAAGCTAGCAGTGGAGGCAGAGTCGACGATTGTTAAGTTGAAGACTGCTATGCATAGGTTCAGTTCTTACCTTTACATTACCAGTTGTTATTAACGTTCAAATTGGGTTTTCTTGCTATCTTTTGTAACAATTATTTTTTATTCTCATCTTTGATATTTATTTTGTTGTTAATTATTGTTCTTCATTATTTACAGGCTTGAAGAAAAAATTTCTGACATGGAAATTGAGAATAAAATTCTTCGGCAGCAGACCTTGTTCCCTGCTAAAGGAATGTCAGAACATAAAGCAACCAAGGTGAATACCTGTCATGAAAATCAAATGTTTCCATCTCTTGCATTTTCACTAAATCTCATATTATTCTGTTGAAACTTATATGCAGATTATTGAAAATGGCCATCATGCCAATGAAGAAATCAGAACCAATGTACTAAACCTTTATAATAATCAATCTGAAATTTTTTAGGGTATGTTATTGAACTCTGCTTCCGATTCTCTGTTAATGGGTAAGAACTATTTATGCAGGAATCACAACATACTCCAGCAAAAACTTACGAGACACCTGACAGCAAACCAAGGAGACC
The DNA here is from genome assembly GCA_023638005.1 of Forsythia suspensa. NCBI lineage: Eukaryota > Viridiplantae > Streptophyta > Magnoliopsida > Lamiales > Oleaceae > Forsythia > Forsythia suspensa. Next base: position 40,771,751 of record CM042675.1, on the reverse strand, counting down.
CCCAGTTGATCGGCATGTATGGGCTTCTAGAAACTGTGCTTTGTTCCATTTGTGTTGATGTAAGTTCTTGGTTGACTAAATAGAAATGATTGTGAAACTTGGTGCAGGAGGATGTTGATGCACTCGTGGATTGTGTCACGAAAGACGTAGGCTTCAGTGAAGGCAAGCCGGTTGCAGCTTTCACCATTTACAAATGCCTTCTGCACTGGAAATCTTTTGAAGCTGAGAAGACAAGTGTATTTGATCGTCTCATACAAATGATGGGTTCAGCCATCGAGGTAATTGGATGACTGTATTAGTCTCATTATTCTTCTGGATTAGAGAATCACAAAAATCGTGGCTTGGTAGTCATTTAAAAAGAATAGGACAGGATGTAACAGCCACCCAAAAATCAAGACTTAATAAATTATATCTTGGGTAATAATATCATGTACGGCATAAGTTAATTGTGAAGAAGAATATTTATATTTTTGGTGGCTGTCATTTTGAAATATGTTTCCTGTGCTATATATTAAGACCTATCCGAGAGACTGAAGCATGTAAGCAGTATTGATTCATTCTTGGCAGAGTCTTTGCCGCTTATTGATATATTTCAATTGTAATTTGTTAAACATCAGAGTTCCTCATAATTTTGTTTAGTGTAGGTATAATAGAGTTATAGCAAATATTCTTGGTTATGTTCAATATTCAGAATCTCCAGTGTCGTGGAGATAAATATGCTTTTTTCTTTCCATTGTGCCTTGAACACTGAATCCTAATATGGGGAAACAATAAATCTCTCTTCTTCCTTTCTTTTTTACCTTGTTTCTGCTTTTTTTTTGATGGGTGGGTGGGGATTGGATTTATACTACAAAAAGAAAAAAGCCCAGCAGTTTAATCATGTGTTCGCATCCTGTGAAGTGGTAGGATTTGGGTTTATGAGCAGTGAAGCATATGATGTTATCCTTGTCCATATGGTAGATCTGTAATTGTCTCCATCCATGATCGAAATGCCCATTGGTTTTTCTAGTGATACTTCATGGGGGTGGAAATTTGAAGTGCCGCCTCAATATGGTCCTCAGAAGTTTGCATGGAAATTGGTAACTTAACTCATGATGCAAACAAGTGCTTCACCATCTCAGCTTCTGTCAAGATTTTTTCTATAATTTTGCATTTTGTGCTTGACGTGTGTCACATTTATTGATGAAGTGGTTTTTTTTCCTTCCCTATCTTTCTGTTTCTAGTACTTATAATGGGGAGAGCAATGTTTTGGTTTCAGTTTCATAGATGATAGCCTTTCCCAAAGTTTACCATGTTAAAACTGATACGGTTAAATTTTTAGATAAAAAATCATGAATTAGCTTAGCAAGCAACATTAGGAACACTTGTTATAGATTTTGTAGATATTTAAGATGTAATTTAATGCAGAATGAAGAAAGCAACGATCACATGACTTATTGGCTGTCAAATACCTCTACTTTGCTGTTCTTACTTCAAAAAAGCTTGAAACCTGCCGGCGCACCTAGTGCAACTCCAGTTCGTAAACCACAACCTCCGACCTCCCTATTTGGGAGAATGACAATGGTAGCGGAATTCTTTTCATGGTTTTCCGTTTTCCTTCTCACGATTACGCATGTAAGTTTCATCACCAAACTGTAACAAATTATATTACTGAAACTGTATACAGGGTTTTCGGTCGTCCCCTTCTTCTGTCAGTCTTGCAGCGGCAGCAGCGGCGCTTGAAACAGTGCGTCAAGTTGAAGCCAAATACCCAGCTTTGCTTTTTAAGCAGCAGCTCACGGCATATGTTGAGAAAATCTATGGAATTATTCGAGACAACTTGAAGAAGGAGTTGGGATCATTGCTTGCTTTATGTATCCAGGCATGTTAAACTGTTGTTTACGTGCTGCAAAATCTCTATCTACTTCTCTCTCTGTCCTTGTTAATTTTTTTTAGATTGAACATTTTATGTTGAATCTGGATGGCACTTGTTAGTATTGATTGGAAGCCATTTATATTTTGCACATGGTTGTTAAACTCCTGATCCAGATCTTACGATCCTACGATTCCAAAATGATAAAACGATCCGATCCCGTTGCTGGATTCTAACTATCCTCCATTTTTTCATCATTATGGACTTTTCAGCTTCATTTTTAACTAATTAAGTAGGCGATGTTGTTGGACCCTTGGGGATGAGTTTCATTTTGAATTAAAATCCAAATCAAAATTAAAAAAAGAAATAGAAAACGGCAAAAATTAAAATCCCTAATCTGCAATTTGTTATCCTTCATTCTTTGTCGCCTCTTGTGAAAATCGACAGTGCCATTCCTTGGTTCGTGATATTTTTGAACTCTTTCTTTCTCTACCTTTTCTTTGATCACTTTTAAGTAGCTCATTTGCATTTTGGTTTCTAATCTATATGTATTCTGCTTTTTTCTCCTATTAGGTTGAATTCCTATAGCTTGTTGAAAATCAGTTGTAGAATTAGACTTAGTTTTCTAGGTTTATGATGTTGTGATTGTTCATAAGATTTATGGTTGTATCATGTATGTAATTTGTGCAGATATGCATGTGATTGGTGTTCATAAGTTTGTTATATGAAAATTAATTACGGTTAAAATTTTTATCTTAAAAATAAACTGAAATGGAAGGATACTTTGATTTCGGGTTTTGGTTCACACTTGAAGTTTTCGTGTCAATTTGACTTTATTGTCTTTCTTTGCTTTTTAGATCCCAATTTTTTGGACCTTTATAAAGTACTTGCAACCTTGGTTTTATTGTTTGATTTTAGTTAGTTATTGTTGTCAATTTGTTATTAAAAATATTTGACAGTTTATCTATGTTTTAATATTTTAAATAATTAATATTTAATAGAATCTTATGATCCTTGATCTGATCCAACGATCCGATCCGCACCTTCATTTATCCAATTCAAAATTATTATCTTGACATATATAGCCATTACGTACTAAATTAAAGCCTTTTATTTCTGTTGGACGAATCACTCTGGTGGCATTCAGGCACCAAGAAACTCCAAAGGAAGTGTACTTAGAACTGGACGATCCTTTGGAAAAGATTCTTCAACAAATCACTGGCAGGGAATCATTGAATGTCTCGACTCTCTTCTCAGCAAGCTTAAAGAAAATTTTGTATGGACTTCATCCATGCCAGGTTTTGTTTACCCTTTTCATGTGCTATAAAATGCTAATGCTTGTTGGATTTTCCAGGTTCCTCCGGTTCTTATTCAGAGGATATTTACTCAAATATTTTCATATATAAACGTACAACTCTTTAACAGGTTTGGATTTTTTATTTGAAATTTTGTTCTCCTGTGCTTTTGTTATCACGGGAAGCTTGCAAATTGGATCCAAATATGTTTGTGTGACTATGCAGTCTTCTTCTGCGTCGGGAATGTTGTACATTTAGCAACGGTGAGTATGTCAAAGCCGGGTTAGCCGAGCTAGAATTGTGGTGCTGCCAAGCAAAAGAAGAGGTAAGTTTGTTGTTTATCATCGAATTATTTCTTCTGTACCAAGGTCTTTTTTTTTTTCTAACATCTTCTGTTTTCATGAAATATTCTCGGTTTGCAGTATGCAGGCTCAGCTTGGGATGAACTCAAGCATATAAGACAAGCTGTTGGGTTCCTGGTGAGTTCATCCTTTTCTAAGTGCCATCTTCCATGGAAATATTAATGTATATTTATTTTAAAACTTATTTACTTATAAGTAAACTTTTTAAGCTCAGCCAAACATACTTTGTCCAGCTATTGAAGTCCTAATATCTTTATCCTCAATTGCTTTCACCAGAAAATTTCCATAATGACATTGGCAATGTGTGCTATAGTTTTTAGGGTTGCCTATTCTTTTCCTTTAAATTTTTCATTTGCATGAATGCTCACAACCTAAGAAGCATGGACACTCCACCGCACCGACGTGTTGGTGTCCGACACGTATCGGACACATCACCGAGTACTTGTTTAGAGTTTAGAAAAAATAAGTCAATCCTTATGGGCCGGTCAAAATTTTAGATTGGCCAATTATTTGTTTGTTAATATTTAAATGGGTCAATCATTTTTTTAAACTATATTTTATGCAATAAATATACAAATTCTTTACACTGCAATTTTTTTTTAAAAAATTTAATCAACGTGTCGGCAGCGTATCGATGTCGGTACTTTTACAAAAATTACATGTCGATGTATCCGATACGTGTCGTGTCAAACACGCGTATCCGTATCGGTGAATCATAGGTCACAACTCTTCCAATTTATCTTTAGCTTTATTTTGTTAAATTCTACCTGCAGGTTATACATCAAAAGTACAGAATATCTTATGATGAGATCACCAGTGATCTATGTCCTGTAAGTCTTCCCCTCGCTTCCTCTCCCGACCCCTACCCCCCGCCCCCCTGCCACACACACACACACTCATGCGCGCACCTAAAATCAATTCTCTAGATAATTGGCTCAGACCAATATTCCAACAAATTGTATGCATTTACATTAAGATTCTCGTGGAAATTGACTGTCCCCAATCGGAAATTTTACCATTTCACTGCAGGATTTCTTTTATTGGTGGGTTAGTGTCACTTGTCTACATATGCGTACTCGGAAAAGTGCCATTTCATTGATGCATTGAAATAACCTATTCTGTTGAGCACCCCATGTTATTTCTGTTTCTCAAGTTGGAATTATTTCAATTTTCAGATTCTCAGTGTCCAGCAGCTCTACAGAATATGTACTCTTTACTGGGACGATAACTACAATACTCGAAGCGTATCCCCAGAAGTAAGTATTCTGTGGCTGAATTATGCTTTTTCTACTATAAGTCCTACTAGTTCATTGTCGGTGTAAAAGTCGTGTCTGGAAAATTCATGTGGAACTCTGATAACAGGTCATATCCAGCATGAGGGTACTCATGACAGAGGACTCCAACAATGCTGTGAGCAGCTCATTTTTGTTGGATGACAATTCAAGGTAAGGGGCAATTTTTATGCCATGATCTGCAGAAAATCGGGAATAATATGCTTGCAAAAAATTGCCTGTAAAAGAACTGGGGACCTATGTGCTGCCGAAAAGGATAAAAAACACTGTTGTCGATGAAGCTTCACTTTAGTTGCTGAACTTTTAAATTCCATCTTGATCACTCAATTTTTCATAATACCTTAATATTAAGTGAAGCTTTTAATATCAATGATCTTTGCTGTGTAGACGGTGTGATGTTGCACCGCTAAACAGACTCCCTTCCGTTTATCATAATTTTGTGCTCCAAATGTGAATTTTGACCTTTTTATTTATGTAATGCAGCATCCCATTCTCGGTTGATGACCTTTCTAATTCACTCCAAGTGAAGGATTTCTTAGATGTCAAACCCGCGATGGAACTTGTTGATAATCCAGCCTTCCAATTCTTACACGGCTGAGGTTAAGGAACCATCATACTACCTTATTTTTTGGTTCGGGTACGCGTCCAACATGGATCCAGGTGTACATTTGTTATTTTCTTTCAAATTTTATTACATAGGTTGCTGTGTAGTTATTCTTTTTACTTGGTATTTTGTAAATTTGAGAGCATTAGGGGCACGAATAATTCATTGAATACGCTATTTTGCCTTTGTTTTGCGCCAAATTGGCAGGCATTCTTTCTAGGGAGTTAAGGTCAAGCATATTCTTTTTAGTCTAGTAATTGGTGGTTTAGAAAATCCCACCAGATTTTACTGTGTAATACTTGTTTTTTGACGAAAGATATTTTTTATCAAAAATATATGGTGATGGTTTTGTACCTTTCTAAGTCTTTGTTTGGTAGTGCTGAAATTATTTTTGAACTACTTATAAATTGTGAGTCTTATGAAATGTGTTGATAATAAGTGAATAGTAAGCTGTAGGTCTTACGAAATAAGTGGATAAAAAAATATGTTTGACCAATGTTGTACGATTTTAATCCTACAAGTGTACGGTTCGTTTACAAGTAATATACTGATGTGTAGAGTGTCGAATCTACGAGGACTAGATATCAATTTAATCAATTAATTTATAATTTGAATTTTAACAATATGAAAAACACAGATTTGATTTTGATGTGTGATTTTAAACTAGTTTAACTATTTTAATTAAATTTAAAATATCAATAAGCAACTTTAAATGATGAGAACGAATTCAAGTTTTTACTAACACTAGGATTTGCGAATCTACCTACGCGTTCTATAATCAATTATTCGTTAATCGCATTAGCGGTTAATTACCCTAAATTGAAAATCGGTGATCCTATAATAATCAAAAGTCTATCTCGATGGTCGATCAATTCTATATCGATATACGAATTTAATTATTTCTAATTAAGTTTCGAACATAAAAATATGCATTTAAATCTCAACAACATCTAACTGGATTTCACATAGCATAATAGTAATTTTTATCTATTATTGGACTCTATGTTATTCAAAACTACGTGCTAAATTTATATTGAATCTCTCGACTTCAATATAAATTACAAAATATTCTAATGATGATTAGAAATTAACATATTAAAATACTGAATAAAGAATAATCAATCAAGAAGCAATTACCTACTAAAACGGAAAACTTCTAATTAATTAAAAACATGAGGTTTCATCGTTCATCCTAGAAAAAGTAAATTCAACCGGACATGATTTCGTTAATTATTACAATAATTGAATTCATCATGATTCGGAGAAAGAAAAACAAAAAGTAAATAAAACCCGTGATCCCGGCTCAAGAATTTTCAATCTCGTGTCTTGATCTTCGATTCTTTATTTTTATCTTCTTCTCCCAAAATTCGTCGTCCGTGATATGTCTATTCTTCCTTTTATACTGCTCTCCAAACTCCAAGACGTGAATTAGGTAGTTGTATTATCTTAGACTTGGTAGAGTTTTATTTCCATCAGGCAACTACCAAATTACTGCCCGTTATGTCATTGTGATCGCATGGTTCAATTGATTAAGGTTCTCTAGAAATTTTGGATGTCTTGCGATTGCGAAAAGTATAACCATGCGATCGCATGGTTATCTTGGACGCATTCTTTATTTTCTTCCTTTAATATTTGCATGCCAAGTCTTTGAAGTCTCTTTATCTTTGCAATTAAGTCTTCTTTTTTTCTGTTTGCTCTCTTTTCGTCTTTTCGTCAGATTGACTCTTGAATTTGATTATTTCCTAAAATAATAAGAAAACAACATGCCATTATACTGAAAACAAACGAGAGTACTTATAATCGTCTCTTTTTGTGAGCTCAGATAAGTACAAAATTGTACTTTATCAAATAACTTAAATTATAATTTAAACTTAATCAAACAAGCTATTAGATGAGAATGGTTGCAATTTCGTGGGGTTTGTTTTTGTTTTTGTTGCTTTTGGGCCTCGTTCGCTAAATGGTCGTGTCAAACAAGCTGAATTGGAAAAATACTTAACTTATATTATTTAAGTTGAAACAACATTTTTAAGTAAAAAATACTTAAATATTCTCATTTAATAGTTATTGTTAACAGACCATCTGTTAACGAACCTTACTCACGATACCAGTAGAATAGGATAGACCCTCAGCTCAGTTTGGCTTGCTCAGTCTTAGGCCAGTGGTAAAAAAGAAAGAAAAGGTAGAAGATGGTCATCACTACAAAGCTCGGGATGGATGGGATCCTAAGCGACGGGCGTCGAACAATTCCTGGACTGGAACCATCTTCTAAATGATACCGTAGGCATTTTGTCAAGAAGTTAGTGGGCTCATCATGAATTAGATGGGAGAGCGATCCTCCCAGTGAACTGACCGTAACCCAAACCGACACATGTGTTGGCATAGCGATCTCTACCAGACTGGACCCCGCATCTTGTCTTTCCCTACTAAGCCTACCACCAGGGATGGAGCTACCAAGGGACAAAGGGGGCAATTGACCCCGCAAAGATTTTAAAAAATTGTCCAAATCTAGATACAAAAATCTAAATTAGTCCAAATAACTCAAGCTCAAATCTCAACCCAAATTATTTAATTTAAGTTTCAGCAAATTGACTCCAAGTCTAAATTTTAAGTCAGTTGGTGACTCTATTCCCAAGCCCCATCATTAGCATCTATTCAGTTATCAATCACGGTGAAATATTAAGTGGATGGAACATTAATCAACACACTACCCTTAAGTGTTCCGGTGATGCACGTTGAGGCTCTCTCTAAACTTCTTTGCTTAACTTGATTCACGTGTTTTATGTTTTCAACTACAATTGATGACATTTAAATGATTGATATTGATGTTTCATGTTATGGAAAAAAAGGTGAAGCGCTTAATTTGTTGAGTTTGATACTAACATTTGAATTTGTCTTTAGAGTACATCTTATGAAAAATATCTTAGGAATTTCAGATGAATTGTCAAAGGCATTACCAAAAAAAAAAAGATTAACATATTGCCAATGCCATGAGATTAGAGAAAACTTGTAAAGAACGACTCCAAGTAATGAGGGATAATGGATGAGAATCTTTTTTTAAAAATGTTTGTTCTTTCTTTGAAAAGCACAATGTTAATGTTCCTAATATGGATGATATTTATATACCTCGACATAACACTCGAGAAAAAATTAAATTTACATCACTTGCATATACATAGTTTTTATGCCATCATTGATATGTAACTTCAAGAGTTGAAAGATTGTTTTTTCGAGGTAAATGGTGACTTATGCCTTCGTGTAGCATATTTGTGTCCAAATGATTCATTTTCCACTTTTAACAAGGACAAATTAATAAGATTTGATGAGTATTATCTTGAAGAATTTTTTACCAACAAATCTCTTGGCATTTGAGGAATAACTTGAAACATATATTATTGATATACGCACTGACCTAGATTTTGGAGGATTAGAGGCCTTAGTGATTTTGCACAAAAGTTAGTTGACAGCACAATTGAATTGGAGATCAATGGTTGAGTGACGGTTTGATTGTATATGTTGAGAATGATATATTTCATGAAATTGATAATTATGTAAATATAAAAAACTGATGATATCCAATTTGGTCTGTCACATCAGTTAAGTAATTGTTCGTCAGCTAAATAATTTCAGGTCGGAGATCATTCCCACCTCAGGTTTTACTCCAGGTCGGAGATCATTCCCACTCAGGTCTTACTCCAGGTCGAACGTCATTCACACTCAAGTCTTACTACAGGTCGGACCTCATTCCCACTCAGTCTTACTCCAAGTCGGATCTCATTCCTACTCAAGTCTTACTACATGTCAGACCTCATTCCCACTCAGGTCTTACTCTAGGTGGGAAGACCTTCCATCCAAGTCTTGCGGTTAAGCTCACGTCATTAGTATGTCATGTCTTTTCATATGTCAGACGTCAGACCTGACCTGTCATGGCAACCAATAATTCTTCAAGCCCGTCGTGGAGGTCCTACCAGATTATTGAATGAGGTCATACCAGGAAGGAACCTATCCAATATGGTGAGGGGCCTCCCTACCTATGGAGGTCCTACCTCATAGACATGGCAATCGGCTCGGCCTGTAAAATACGAGCTCATCTCGTCCATGGGGACGAGCCTGGGCTCGGCTTGTTTCTAGAAGAGGGGCTCGGTTCGACCCACAAACTCGTGGGCCGAACGAGCTGAGCCGAGCCGAGTCGGCTCAGCTTGACCCTCTATTTTTTTTTTTTAAAATTTGAAAATAAGTCATTCTCTTTATTTTGTTAAAGAAAAAAATGTAAATATTTAAAATGAATCTTTTATCTTTATCTTTATGTTAAAATTTTTATTGAATCTTCATCTTGATTATGTTTTTTAAAATCCTAATCTTTGACTCTTATGTTTTTGTTTTTTGTTTTGTGAATTTGAAAATAAAATAGAAATTTGAAAATAAAAAAGAAATTAGAAATAAAAAATTATTTATGTTAAAAATTAAAGATTTAAAATCCACCTCTATTTTTTTGTGTTTTATATTTTTTAAAATTTGAAAATAAAAAAGAAATACCATATCGAAAATTCTTTATGTTAAAAATGTAAGATTTAAAATCCTCTTCCTTTTTTCGGGCTTGGGACCGACTACTTTAAAAGTAGGTGAAGTTAAAATTGTACACGAACAAGATGTTACATGTACAATTTTTTATTAAACTAAAGAAAATTCTTCAAATACAGAAATATTAATGCAAAATAATACTTACTACGAATATGATTAATCCTTATTCAAATCTTCAAGTTCTTCTGACATTATTCATCCACTTTATCTTGAATTCAAGTTCGGCAAAGATCCCAATCCTTTAGATACAAAGAACTTTCTAAAATGTCGGCTTTGAGTCTTAACCTGATATCAGATAAAACCCAGCCACTTATACTAAATGCAGCTTCCGATGCTACAGTTGAGACCGGAGATGTTAGTAGATCACGTGCCATTTTGGAAGAATTGGGTAACTGCGTTGATGTTGTCTCCACCATTTAAGTATATCAAAGTTTTTTTCTCTCACTCGTCATCTAACATATTAAGCACATTATGCACAAAATATCTACCTAACTCTACAGGTGTATCATTAGAATGAGGAATGGAAGAACTAGAAAAAGAACCAACTAATTGTTGACCTTGAGTGGTCCTATGTGTACTGACGTAACTCCATAAGTCAATGTCATCAGTTGATGACGAAGTATATGTTGGATTAGGAGGTCGTACAACGTTTGTACCGGCCTTTTCAGCATAGATCTCATACATAGAACATAAAGTTTGTTCTCAATTAGCACACGTAACTGAATTTTCATAAGTTAATTTGTCTGAAATTGCCAATATTGTGACTTTTGTACCCTCTAAGTTAAGTCGAGGATCCATGATACATGCTAATGAAAATAACATAGGCAATTGTTCCTAATATTTCTTAAATTTAGCTTCCATAACATGTATAATACTAGTAAAAAGAGCAAAATTTTCATACTTATTAAAATTGTTAGCAATATAATAGAAATGATTTAAAACAAGTGGAGTAGTTAGGTAATAAACACCAGAACATGCATTTGTTGCGTCGTAAAAAATTTTTTTAAAATTTTTAACATGACCACATATTTCCCAATCATGTAATTCTAAATCATATTCTGAGCCGTGTGAGTGTCGGCCATTATAATAGACAGTAACACAATCTTCATAACCTTCACACGATTCAAGCATAAGATATATTGAATTCCATCTATTGGCAACATCAGTTGCAAAATATTTTGATTGCAGCCTATTTTCTGTACATAGAGCAGTAAAAACTTATTTTCTTGATGGTAAAACCGAAATATAATTAATAGCATATCTAATTTTTTCCAATTGAGGTTGTATAAATTTTAATCTATCTTGTACAATTAAATTAAACACATGACACACACAACGAATATGAAATAAAATACCATCAAATTGTGGATTACAGTGTTGCATTAATTTTTCAATTACTATATTATTTGGACCTGCATTATCAAATGTAAAATTACGAACCTTAGAATCACATTTAAATTCATGTAACACACATAATTAAACTTTATAAATATTATTTCTATTATGAGAATAATTTATTTGTTTAAATGTTATCACTTTTTTATGCATTAACCAACTATTATCAATACAATGTGCAGTTGTAACCATGTATCTTTTTTGGTTACAACATGTCCATAAGTCTGATGTAAAAGATACAACACTATTGTAATTATTAATATCATTAATAATAGCTTCTTTCTTAGTATTATATCTAACAATAGTATCTTTATGAAGTGTATTTCTAGAAATACTAACGTACCTTGGTGGTAGATATTTTTGGACGAATGATGTCTAATGAGGATTGTCCACCAAGCATAGTAGAAACCCGATATTTGCTATCAATTCCAGCAGTCCATCGTGTCGCATGAGTTCTTGTAAGTATATCCAGTTGTTGAGAGCGGGACTACTAGACCTGGCTCCCGGATATCTAAACTGGAGTTGTGCCTGATTTGTATCCAAACCTCCATGTTTGTATTGACACTTTTTGAAGTGTCTGTTTAGATGGGTCGTGCCTGTCCCCTTGTGCCAAGCAAACTTCTCCTGACAGTGTTTATATTGTACTTTGAACTCAAAGACTCCGTTCACTAGTTTACCAGTAGGCACCAACTGAAAATGCTGCCAACATATAGCCTTTTGTTTGGTGGCTTTTCGTTTAGTGCTAGAGCCAATGGTAGTTTGTGTATCGGCGTCGTCATGAACGTCTTCCAAATTAATTGGATCAGTGCTATCACCAAACTGATCAATATATCGTCTGGAATTGGAATGTCATTAAGACTACTGAAATCATCATCACTTTGGTTGTATGTCATTTGGAATAATAGAATAAAAAAAATAGGAGAAGATGAAGATGTAGTAGAACTAGAACGTAGAAACTAGAAAATAGAAATGTAGAGAATTAGTAGAAGTAGAAAATTATATAGAGTAATATCTAGATAATAAGATACTAGATATAAATTAGAACACTAATATTGAGAGAATGTAATTTGAGAATTGTTAATGGATTGAGTATATAATAGAATGAGAGATAAAAGATTGAAGTGTGAAAAAATGAGTTTAGAAAATGGGTATTTATAGGAAAATATTGAAAGTAAAAAAAAAATACAAAAAAAAATAAAATGACCGTTGGGACGAGCCACGAGCCGAGCCGGCCATGGCTCGAGCCGAGGCACGAGCTCATTTTTTTGGTCGAGTCGAACGAGCTCGGCCTTTTTTTTTTCCAGAGCCCGAGTTGGGTCGAACTTTTATGAGCCGAGTCGACGAGCTTTTTTGCCACCCCTACTACCTCATCAATTTTTACCCGACCTATTTCAGGTCGGACGTCAAGCAGCACTCAACCAGTACTATGCTATTGTCATCAATGACACGTTTTTCCAAATGTCAGACATTAGATCAGCCGCCATAATTAATGCAGACATCACTTCACATCAAATGTCCCAAAAGAAATTATCTTGTAAGCATTTAATGCCTAACTTGGCATTAAATGCAGATCATCATCATAAGTATTTCTATTAATAGAAGATATAAATGTCCCAGAAAGAGGACATTCAAAGGCTAATAGTAAACTGCATAACTCGAAAAGAGCTTACAAACACGTCATTCTATTACTATTCTCGTATCTAGTTCAGTTCGGCTATGTTCGAACTCAATCTTTGACATTAAGTTGGCTTGAGAAGTGTCACGTCATTTCCCAACGTCAACAAAAACGTTTATAAAAATGCGTAGAAGTATAGTAATGTATCGAATTTTTTTTATTAGTGATATATTATTTCAAAATTTTTTGGCTAGTTAATTTTTGTCCACCCAAAGAAAATTCCCTAGCTCCGCCTCTGCCTACCACCCATTCTCTTCACCTGATACAAGGCAGTCCTATTGTCCAGTAGCAACGTGGTACTAGCAGACATATTCCAAGAGAAATCACTGTTTAGAAAAAAGAAGAAGCTATAATGCTTTGTGACATGTTAACACATCATGAGTCCGTTAGCGTGAATTTACACATTTTTAACTGATTTTTCAATTAACCTACTTCAAATGAACTCAGATTATAGAAATTTAAAGCAAAAATCACAATTCATACTCAGATGTATACATATTTTCATAATTTATACCATAAAATCTACAATTTCTACCGTGAATTAAAAGAATAAGATAGAGACAGCTGAATTTCTACCTTGAAATGAGATTTCTTACATAGATGAAATGAGTTGGATTCTAACCTTGAAATGGATTAGATTCTAACTTGAAAATCTCTTTTCAGCACATGAAATTGGTTGAATTTGAAATTATTTGAAATGTAATAAGCGGAGAAAAGAATACGGAAGAGAAGGTATGGTTATATTTGACAATTTGCAGGCTAAAATAGGTCAATGACCATTTAGAAAAATGGTAGTCATATTCACATCACATTTTATTATAAATGTACCACATTTTAATTGTATAAAAAGTCCTTAACTTTTATTTATTGTCACATTTTTGTCTTTAACTTTTTTTTTAATCAAATTCTTATATTTAACATTCTATTAATTAACACATCTTGTTTCTACTAGCAATTTTCCTTTAAAAATTCTATTAGTGTGTTTAAAGTGAGGGACAAATATTTAATCAAAATTTTGTATTTATTTATTTATTTATTTTCTTATTTAAAAATATGAGGAGAAAATGAGTCTTTTTGTTATTTTTAACGAAATTTTTGGACGGAGATCGTTATAAGAGACAATATGTATTAATTAATTGAAGGTTGATGATAAGAATGTAATTAAAAAATATTAGAGAAATAAATGTAACAATAAGTAAAAGGTTATAGAACTTTTATGTAATTTAAATGTGGTACACTTATAAAAAAATGTAGTGTAAATATATTTAGTCTTAAAAAAATGGTTGATCCCACTTGCTTTTCTTATACAACTTTGTCTTCACTCATGGGCCTCAAATCGGTCCACGCTTGGCCCACTAAACCAAGCAGATTGGGCTGAGATGGGCCTGGATGGCTTGGGCAGTTCAGCCGCATTTACACCTTAAAACCAGCTCACCTAAAGGACAGTACGAAATTATTATTTTTATATTTTCAACACTGTTATGTGCATACGAGATTTATTTTTTTGGTAAATTATAATATTCTTCATTCTTTGTTTTGGTTTTGTAACAATAGTATTATCGTTTAATTATATTTACAGATATTGTCTCTAACTTTCATTAATTTGCACATATGATTTTTTTAGACAATTTTGGGTGGCAGTTTGGAGAAGAGGAACCTTTTTGTTTTGTTTTTTGTTTTTTATAAATTGTTTTAAATAATAAAATATGAAGAGACTATTTTGTCCTTGTTAAATTGGTCAAATTTAAGACACGAACTTGATTTTTTTGTCAATTAACAAACTTTTAGACGAAATTTGTCTAGACTTTAAAGGTCATTTTGGTGAACATAATTAGAAGGTTTGGGACTTGATAACATATTTTTTATTATTTTAAATGAAAATATGTAAAATAAAAAAAATAAAAATAGAAAGTTTAGAATTTATTTGTACTTTTGAAAAGATTAGGACCTCAATTGTAATTTTTTATTTATATTTTTCTTTTTTATGATATTTTAATTTATTGAAGCTCGTTAAAAAGACCATTTGAAAATCATATGTGCGAATTAATGAAAGGATGGAGACGATAGCTATAAATAAGATTGAATGTGGGCGATATTATTACAAAGTTGAAAAAATGAGAATTGTAAGTATAATTTACTCTCTTTTTTTTTAATAAACAGTGTACATATTGGATATATTAAAAATATATTTCTTCTGATAAGGAGAAAGTTTTGAAAATGAAACCCCCACTTGTGTCGTAGCGCTCTTTTGCGACCGTAGGTTAGAATCGAGGGATATGCATGGTGTGCGGGGACCGAGAGAAAAGAGCCAAATGCGCCAACCTCTAGAATACACATCCACAATATTTCAGTGAAAATTTGTTCCACACAAGAATTGAACCTGCATTGTCGGAAGATTTCTTCCTACGTCATCAAAAATATATTTCTTTATTTTATTTATGGTTGTGTAACGAAGAAACCTTCAATTTTGATTAGGCAATAATTGACTTTGCATTGCAATGCCTATCAGAATTTGAAATTGGATTTTGGTGTGTCAGAAATGGACTAGTCCACGAGGATTTCACATGAATGCTTTAAATTCTTTCATTTTCTACACAAGGGTTTTCTCTAGGGTTTGGGACCAAAATTCCTTTGAATTTAGGACCCCTGCTGGACCAATTTCATTGTTCCAAACCTCATCTTCTATTTCTAATTTTACAATTTATTAAAGTTTTGAACATTTGAGCTCGTTGCCTCGAACCATTTATGCATACGGTAATTAAATAGGATAATAGACAAATATGTATTATACAGAATAATAGTGATGTTTAAAGTATTTACAATTTTTTTTTTGGAACAAATATGAACAAATGAAAAAAAAAATACAAATATTTACTTAAAAAACCTCAAAACCAAAGAAAAGTCACGGGCCACCAAAAAACAGAGATATTTCGAAAAACTATTATAATTTTATAGAATCTCTCCCGAAAACTTACTTGCTTAAAAAAACTCTCTTAGTATGTACCGAGTGAGATTACAAAGAATCTCCAAGTCTCATTCCCAAAATACCATAACTATATCTCGCATATTGAGATATATAAAATACTAAAGGAAGAATCATTTATGCATGATGACCAAAAGAGGGACATTTAGTTTCTTTTCCGACGTGAAATTCTAACAATTTCGTTACAAGTAGAAAAATTAAATCTTATTATTTGTGTGATAATAAAATCCAATTTCTATTTTAATCAAGAAAATACCAAGTCAAAAATTCTAACAATTTGTAGAAAATTTACATGATTTTGATAAATGGACGATATTTTAGTATAACGAGATTGAATCGAGTCACTGTTCTATATTTGTTTTGATCATACGTGATTTTCTACTTCGATGTACTTTTATTTAACAATTAGAAAAACGAAATTAAAAAAAGATCAACACTATTGGGTAAAAGGGTCAAATCCATGGAGTAGACTTCCATGCCACCTTCGGATTTATTTAGGAGCAGCCTATTGGGTAAGGGCTTATGGAGTCACCTGATTGAGCCAATTTTAACAACCTGTAATTGGTCCATGGTTGGATCTTTAGGTCCCCCACCCCACTCCAATAAAAGGGATGATTATGAGTGAACCTACCAGACTTGGTAATTGATTGATTGAATTCAAGTATTGTTAACATTTATACTACGTTTACTAAGGAAAAGATCGAATAATACTCAATATTGTTAGAGAACAAAAAGAATAGATTTGTTCGTGTTTATATTTATTATAACAAGAAGTAATCCTGTCTAGAAATATTGAGTAATTCACAATTTGAACTTTGTATTTTAAAATTATTATCATTAACTCATTCGTGACATTAACATTTTAACAAGTTCAATATTTTACTATACTTATTTTGTGAATTTTTGTCTTTGCCGACAAAACTTTTCTAGACGTCGATGATTTGCACTTTGATTGCGATGGACCTAGTGGTCTCAAGTTGACATAATTTTAACTAGTGATGCCAAAAAAAAAAAAAAAAAGGTGTCTATATTTGATATGAGTAGCCAATACCTAACCCAAATGGAAATGATTAAAATCCTAAAATAATATCTTAAGTTTAAGGCCTCGTTTGGGATTGATTTTGGAGCTCAACTTCTTATTGTCAAACAATCAGAAGTTGATTTAGATGTTTTACAAAAAAAATTTAAAGTGATTATAAAATAATCTGAGTCGCATAGTAGTAGATTTTGAGAAACAGCAAAATGACAGCTTTTCAGATTCTGCTTTTAGCCTTTTCATTTATATATTATTAAAATACTTATTTTACCCTTAATTAATTAAAATAATTCCTTTAATACTTATTTGAGAAACCGAATTGATGCAAGTTGGATCATAAAAAATAATATAAATTTAATTAATATTTGCACTATATGACTATACTTTTATTTTGTAATTTTTATAAAATTTGAAATTTATTAAGTTTTTATTATTTTTATTTTAAAATAATAATAATGAATGCATTGTCTTGTTAAAAAATATTTGACTAGGAAAAAAAATAAATTTTACTACTCGTGATAATAATAATAATAATAAAAATAAGATTATTATAATCAATGTCTTTTTTAGTAATTTAATATTTACATAAAAATAAATCACTTTTTGTTTATCAAACGCTTTCAAATATTCTTTTGAAATATACAACAATTTTAAAACAAGAGCTTACCAAACACTTATCTAATTCTTTCCACAATGATTCTTTCTCAAGCAAAGATATCGTGTTCGATTATCTTAAAAATACAAAGAAAAGTTCGATTCTTTTAAAAGTACAATAATACCAAACCAAGTCTTAATCTTGCCACTATAAGATTTTATTTCATAATCGGACCTTATCATATATATACTCTTGACTTTATAATTAGTAACAAAATATCTAAAATGAATTCTTATGTTTTCACTAAAAAAAAAAAAAAGTCCTTCAAAATTTCAAGCTAGTCGGCATGTTCTATCCAACTAATAAAATTTCATTTCTACATCAATAGAAGAAAGCATAGATGAGTACAAGACAATCGCTTTCATCTATAATTAAATAACGTTCCTTTCTCAATCTAATAAAAGTATATTTTAAATTTGTCTTACTTAATAATTGAAGAATAAAGATGATTGTGACCATCGCTACAAGTCCAAGTTAGTAGATTTTTCTTAAATGACATATGTAGGTATAAGGGTGTTTTACCTACTTATTTTGGGCCACCATGAATTACTACAAAATTATCAATCTCATGCAAGAATATGTGGCCTCTATTTAGTAAGGTATGGACCATAACACATTTTCAATAAGAATGGATGAAGATTTTATCTTATCCATTGGAGTAGTGAGATTGAAAGATGGGATCATAGACTATAATTTAGAGGGGAAATTGATAGCCTAGATTATAAAAGACGATTGATATACCGAAGTGGATATCATTTGAATAATATTAAAGAAGAGACAAATATGATAAAATTTATCACTTGTCATGTTCAATTTTGTTCAGCTTGACGTACTAAAAATTGCTAAAATTTTGCTAAAGAAAACAAATTAGGCAACCAAATCTCTTTAGTTTAATCATGAATTAACAAAATGCTAAAGTTGCATCTTTCATTCAATAATTAACAAAGGGTTACATGTGGCAGCATTGCATTATGAGAAATGGTCCAAATTGCATCTTTTAGTCAAAATCAATTAATTAACTGGCTTAATACTATAAATAAACAAGAGAGATAATAGAATCATTAATTAATCAAGAATCAAATGCAAGTTGGTGAAGAGCATAATCTTTAAACAATTAACATTATTTGTTTCACATGTTTGTTAGATACAATCGTATAATCTGTGGTAAGCTAAATAAATCATATCAATCTAAATCACTGACAGACCTAACTAAGAGATCACATCCGGAATTCTTTGGGAGGATTGGTTTTAAGCCAATCAATCCAATCTATGCGAGGCGACTAAGCCTTAGGTACGGGTTACTTTTAGAAAACAAAAATTGGATTGAAAATGTAGACATGACTTCCTTCAATTCTGACATATGGGACTTGGACTCTTGTTAGTTGAGAGTGGAGCCTATCTATACAAAAACGGATAACTCGCTTTCGAGAGTTTTTAATAAATGGTAATATTTCGTTCATTTTATTGTTAAATCTACTAAAATAATCGAAATAGATATATATTTCCTAACCACAACTTTATCATATCTTATAAGATAAATATTTATATATGTATTTCATATTTAATTTTTGATAGAACATACTTAGTTTGACTAATTTTTGGTTCAGGGTCTCATTAATGTCAAAATATTCCAAAGTTCAGCTACCAACGGCTTTTCCATGTGGTCTCATGTGTTTCCACATTAGTCAATCTCTATGGATATGATCAAACTTATTTCATCACACAATGGAATCCTAGTCATGTTCCAAAAATATTTTATGCACTAGTTGGAAAATACTATAATTAGTTTAAGAATATATTTATAATTAGTTATATATCTACTTTGTCAATTATACAATTAGTTATAATGGAAGGTTAATTATCCTATTGAGGAATAATCAACATTTAGAATGCTAACTAAGATACTTTGACTGGCTTAAACGGCTCGATTGACTATATACATTCAAATGAATTAGAGGCAAGTAATTTATAATAATTGATAACTTCTTATCATGTTATTATTGATAATAAATTTATTAATTTAAATATCTTATCGGAGTTTTAATTGATCCAAAAGAATGATCTTCGATACTTTTAACTCATATACAATCATACTTTTAGAATGATGAAAAAAATTCGGAATATGAGATTGCAAAAATATAAGTAAATAGTGACTAAAACTCTTTTAGATGAGACATTACACACATAGTATTAGAGCAATAGTAAGCTTAGGTTTAAGTCTGGTTGCTACTAATTTATGAAAATTATTTATGAACCAAATATTTGATTAAAGAATGAATTCAACTTACACACGAGAAACGTATAGAAAACAAGATTTAAATAAATACACTCGGCCTCTTTCGATAACTTGTACTTTTAAAAGAAATGGTTCAAGATTAATTGTTGTTTTACGATAATTATCTTGAAATTAAATATTATTATTATTATTATTGTACTTTAACTTCAAATATTGCGAATTAGATAGTGTGTTTTAATCCCTACCGACTAAACTGTTTTCAAGAAATCAAGGAAAAAGTATACTTTTTAGTTCTACATACATCCGTTGACTTTGTTCCTTTTCAATACAAGTTTGCTTTCCAAAAATGTTTAAAAAGTTTTGACTTTCCATTTTAGGAAAGTTATGGGTTAAACTTAAAAATCAATTCTGCTTTGGAGGGTCAAATTTCAAATGGAGTAATTACTTTCTAATTAATGAGGAATTAGAAACTAATTAAATTATGGACGACCCAAATCATTTTAATTAGCATAGAACATGATTTGTAAATAACTAATTACCTTCATGCCATGTGCAACGGAAAATACTCCCACAAACAAAGGCATTCATTCATAATTTTCTTGGGAGATAAAATTTATAAGATGTAAACGTGACTAAATACAATAACCGATAAATTTTATTATTGTTTATTATATTTTAAGTATTTTTGTTATATCAATACTTGACATGGTAGACATAAAGCAAAATTGGGATTTTGGGATGCAAAGTCGACTAAGCACTGAGTATATCTAACAAAGGTTGCCAAGGTCGACCTACTCATAAGAGCAAGAATGTTGAGCCTACAATCGAACCTAGCATGAGTTCAAGGGTCAACTCTTAGGCTAATGTCATACTTCCGGAGTGAGACCACGATTAACGAATGACATGTTACAATAACTAGATATTGTTGTGTGCCGTTGCAAAGAAATTACTATGCAGAGGACAAGATAAAATTGACCAACCACCTACATACTAGGCCATAGTCATATATAGGAGTGGCAAACAGGCCGAGCGGCCTGGACTCGCGTGCTCGGCATCATTTAGGGACGATTTTTTTTTTTTTTTTTTACGAGCCGACCTAGCTCATGTTTTGGAATTTTATTTTCAAATTTTCAAATTGTTAACAAATTTTACTTTTAAAAAAAGAGCTGGTTCGTGGGTGGCTCGTCTCGACCCATGAGGTCCACGAGTCATGGGATGAACCGAGCCCCCCTAGTGAATCACAAGCCGAGCTCTCGGCTCGTCCATTGCCACCCCTAACCACATACAAAAGCACGTGAAATTTGAATTCATCTAAAACTCTGTCCCAAGCCCGACTTAAAGATTGAAGATTCTTCGACCACTTCACCCTTTCTTTTCTTGTGACTGAACAGCTTACATGTCTTAATGTGTTGGATAGTATTCTCGATTCAAAGTGTTGACCAAGGAATTCAAGTGAATTTTTGAGATTCAAACTCTTAATCTCATATAGATTAAACATCAAATCTATAATCACTATATAAGGGTTTGTGTTACTCTTCTTAATAAGGTTGACTTTTTAATATGCAACTTCAAGTCTTAATATGATATCAGAGTCCATTAAATTCAAACGATCAATTCAGTCCGCCTAAAAATAAAAAAAACATTCGAATTCCAAAATTGATGTGGTCAAATGAACCACCGTCTTGTGGAGATATATTAAAGGATAAATTCCACTTCAATTAAATATTGAAATTATAATCAACGTATAAAGACTTGAATTTTCTTAATAAGTTTAACATTTTAAGATGGAGCCCAAAATATAAATACAAACAAAATTTTAATATATATGTTATGGCTTCAAAATTGATGTAGTTTTCATAGAAATTAGGCACAATTTTGGTGGAAAGTGAAGATTGATGTGATACCATTACCATACCATCTTGAAGGGATCAAATGCATGAAAATGGAGTCTTGAAGTACGTAGAATGCATGCATCTTGTTTAGCACCTAGAAAATCTAACAATCAATTAAGTACACATTTCCACAATTTTAGGCAATAACAAATTCTCGTGCATGTTTCCAAATCTCTAGGCTCTACTCTAAACTATAGTATAATTAATTTGAAAAAAGAAAATTAAATTTGCTCTAATTATACATATATTTTTATCTAATAAATAATTTTAAATAGAATTATGATAAAAATATTTCATCAAATCAGCCAAAAATAGGGTCTTCTCTAATTATAAGGAACAATGTCTTAGTACGCATTAATTGGAACATGCTTCTCTTAAAGTTTATAATTTAATTACCACTTATTAAGACCAACTTGTAATAATTATTTCTACTTTAGAAAACTTGATTATATAGGAAATAATGTGGAAGAGGGCCATGAACCTTGATTAATGAGGGAAAAAATATTAATTACTAAAATTTAAAAAAATGAAAGTAGCACGTGCAAGGATAGAAGTCAGCCAAATGCAATGTTCTAACGGTGAAAACTGGAATTCAAACGGTATTACCGACCAAATCAACCGAACAATGGCACTGGGAATCGTGGTAATAAATGCAGATGGAATTAATTAAATTCCCAAGACAATGAGGTCACCCATATTCCACCACTGCCATATGATATAGTTAACCTCTACCCCAGGGGTTACATGTGGGTTTGGGGTTGGGGTTGGGGTTGGGGTTGAGCGGTGGTTGACGACTTGTTAGTGCTTGTTCGGCTGCCATGTTTTTCAACAAGCCATTTTTGTTAGGCGAGTTGGGGTAAAAATCTATTTTTTCCCAAAAAAAAACTACCGAACAAGCCCTTAACAAGCTCTCACGGTTGGCGAGGGGGGTAGGGGATTAGAACGTAGGTCTTCAAAATCTGATTTCGTAGTTTCAATTTCTACAGATTATAATTTTTTCTTGGGTAAATTACACAGTAGATTTCAAACATTTTTTATTTCAATTTTATCTCAATAATAATTTAAGCCAAAAACAACAATAAATTTTATTCTTGAAAAGAAAAGACAATTTTTTTTATTCAAATAAAGAGTCACTCATAATTTTAAAAGAAGAATGTAACATTTTATAATATATAACAAACCTATTTTTGAACATCCATAACCTATAAAATCTCCGCCCTCCGCCACTCCAACTATTTTTTTTCTCTTTTAGTTTTTTTATTTAATTAAAATAATGGTAAAATTATCTTTTTTACAAAAAAAAAATTGATTTTTCAATAGTGACTTTTTTCATTATTATTAGGGGTGGGCACTTTAATCGAAATGAACCTCCCGAACAAGAATAAGAGGTTCCGATCCAGTCTAATCCGGTTCCAACAAAAAAAATTAGGAACTAGAACTAATCGAGTTCAAGTCAATTCTTGATTCTTGAACCAGAACCGTAGTAGCCAACTGTGGAACCAAAACCGTCATTTTTTATAATTTTTTTATTTTTTATAATTTATTCACCTTGAACAATTACTCTATCTAATATCACGGTACCAAATACAAGAGTCCAACTGTCCAAGACCCGTAAACAAAAATCCAAAACTCAAATTCAATTTACCAAATTCTAGATACCCAAATCCCATATTTCCAATCATTATTCTCTCCGATACACAATACAAACACTATCATCTCTCTCGTACTCTCACACTTTGTTGACAAGTTGGTAAATGATGATTCAAAGGAAACAATGGAATGGAAAGAAAAGTCAACAATGTTTATTGTTATACTATTTTCAGATTAATGAATTTATATTGTTTTTATCATATGTAGAAACTAGAACTTCCTTATTGTTGGTTTCTAGTTTTGGTTCGTTCTTTGGGTATGTAATTTAGTGCTTATGCTATGTTAAATATTGGATGTTATTTAGTGTCATATTTAATGTAGATTAAGAAAGTGTTGACATATGTATTTGGTGGAATATTTTATTTATATTAGATATTAGAAAATAATTTGTATTGTCAGCTCATGATTTTTTAGAAACAAATGTTACGAGTAAAATCGAACCTGAACTCGAACATCTTTTTGGTTCGGGTTTGATTCCAATAATTACTTGGACACGAATGGTTCCATTTATGAAATATTCGAAGTATAATAGGTGGTTCTAGGTATTGAAATGTTCGGACTGAAACATCCGATGTGTAGGCTTAATTCTTATACTTAGTTGAACCAAACAAGATAATAATAAACTTGTATCTAGATAATTATTATTCAAACCAAATGGTCCTAGAAAATTAATTGAGTAATGTTTTGTTTTTATCTCCAAAATAAAATAAAGAAGTCTCTTAGGCATTATACAAAAAGTCTTGAAAATCACATATTTTGTTTATAATTTTAGCAAATAATAAAATAAAGAAGTTATAACATATCTATTATTTTTGTGATTATTCAAAAGTCTTGAAAATCACAATTAGGAATTATTTAGCATCATACTAATTTAGTTAAATAATACATAGTAATCATATGTGACATCACTCAATTGGATTAATTATTCATTATTTTTTGTGCTATAAATTTACACAATTTTAATTTATCCAATTAAGTAACGTAATTAGAATGATTGTCGGTGATTTAGCATCATGCTAATTTTAATTTGAGTCCCATTGACTGTCAATAATTAATTGAGAATCCTAATGACTTAAACAAAGAAATTAAATTAATTAAAGAAATATTATAGTAGGAAAATTGTTATGCCTTAATAAAAATATAAAATAATTAACTCATACCAAGACTAATATAAACACATTCAAGCCAAAATTCTCATCATTAATATCTTTTATACATATATAATTTTCTATAATATACTGAAATATTTAATTAATCATGTGAGGGACCCAATAATAATGAAAGAGAGAGTTTTTAATATTAGCATCTTCAAAAATCTTTCCAAAATTCGAATATGACCACATAGATTTGGTAAGATTTCCCTTATAATTAATTTATATAAATTGATAATTTTGTTCTTCCAAACTTTCTCATATTGCCATGTGACCAAATAAAATGTATATTTTTGTTAATTTATGCGTATTTTATATTAATTATTATAACATTAAGAATAAAAATATAAAAAAACTGTGTTCTAAAAAGCGTAAAATGTGGTAAGATGTGGAGGCCGAGTTTTAAGCTTTTTCGAATCCAGCGATGGTGAGACAAAAGGCGATGCAAGATGCGGGCGTGATTAGCGTCGATGCTAAACTTTAAATCTAAGCAGAGCTGGCATCACCTATGCGAGCTTTTTACAACAGTGCAAAAAAATGTACTTAACTACTTAATTATAAGCAGCCCTAGAAAAAACTACTTATAAACTTAAATCAATGGCTTTCAAACCATAAATTGCTCAGATAAAATTAACATATATATACATAAATAATTAATATAACATTTTCTTGAAAATGATGACAAAAAAAAACTAACATACTACGTATATATATTTAGAGAGAGAGAGAAAAGTTCTAAAATCATGGATAGAACCTCTTGCAATCATATAATTACAAAACTCACTAGAAGAAATTATATAATAATCTTGAATTTTTATTTTATATTATTTTTTGAATTCGGAAAAGACAATAAAAATATATATTCTAACTAAATATTAAATTTTGGAAGAAATTAGAAACTGTAGTCAAATTATATATAACAAAACGACTTAATATCTATATCAAGATTTGTTTTTTCATTTTAATGCTTTTGAACATCCAAAAATTTCACTAGGACAATCATACTTTTTTTTTTTTTTTTTTTTATAATTTGAGATAATATATTTAACTTTTTTGCCATATTATTTATGCCACACAGCTTTTAAAGATATAAAGTTATATTTGTAATATATTGGTCTTCCTCTAAAGAAACCTCTAAACTAATTATTGGTAGTAATTATTTAATTAATAAAATATTCATTATTTTAGTAAATGATTTGCTAATATATTAATTAATTAAAATTCAGTAAATGATTTGCTAGCTTGGCCTATTAATTTATGTAACTAATTATGTTTGTTTATTCCAAACATGCACTGTTTTGCTTCTGTAATCAACAAATTAATTAACAAGCATAATGGCTTAAAGTTCATCTTAAACCTCTATTTGCAGCGGTGGAACCATAATTTTTTAGAAAAATAATACTATTTAAAAGAGAAAAATTGCACTTCAATTTTTGATTTTTTTTTTCTAATCCGACTATAGTCCGGTCCCATCCTCATATTTCTGCCCTTGTCTATACGTACAAATACATGAAGAGTTGATATAAAGAGAGAATGTTTGTCCTGCCATATTGTGCAACTACTTCGTCTAGTAGTAGAGAAATTTATATATATACATGTCTGACACGTCCTATCACATATTAAATTCATCTATTTATAGATGACCAGCTAGACGTGAAACTTTCATAAACAAATAGTAAACCTTAAAAACGTACTGTAATAACATGTTAAACTTATTACTTTCTCGACTCTGTCTTTGATGCTCTGAATCAAACTTTAAGCTTTTCGCATCAGTTAAAGTTGGCAAAAACGAGCTTCCAAGAAGACTGTGCTCAACATAAGAAGCCAGTGATATCCCAATGATTTTCTACAATTCTTTTTCCAACTTTTGACGCGTGATCGTACTCAATCATAGAATTCATCAAACTTTTGCATAAATTAATTACCAAATATAACCCTAAATATATTCTTCCTATAAAGCATGGGCAAAGGCCCTTTGCCACAAAATAAAAAAGGAGAAAAAGGGAAATGAAGAAAAAATAATACAATTTGATCCTAAAGTAGAAACCCTCCAAGAGGACTACCAACCTGGCTGTGGAGCATAGAATTATGGGTGGCGGAAAGTGGAACTTAAGTTTTAAAAATACATCACTCAACCCTATCATATCATGCATGAGATTTTAGTATGTGCTTTTTTTTAGAAAATTTTATTTTTTTGGACCAACTTTTTTATAATTTTAATTAATTAAATTACGATGATGATTTTATCTCCCATGGCTAAAGAGACTAAGGAGATTTATACATTTTTCGTGTTTCAAGGTTTTGTAGGGCTGTAATGACTCAAAAGTAAAAATAAACAATTTAGTTTCGTTGCCTTGACGATGTGAGTCCTAGTTTTAGTACTACTTATTAGAGTCGTGACACAAATCAATTACGACACATATACGTGATGGTGTACAATTATTAACCGGGTGACATTATAAGTCATGCGAATGTAACTTTTGAATATCTAGAGAATATCTCATGTTAAAGAAATGGTCAATCATCGAAAAAATTCCAAACCTTGAAGTAGTTATTTGATACAAAACTCACGAAGCGAGGCTTTTTACTTACTATTATTACACGATAAATTAAGAATGCACAAACTCGAAATGAAATTTAGAATTCATTGTAGTTGTCCTCTTTGTGCAACTTTTAACATATTCCTTGTAGCTAAACAATCTTTCATGAAAAGAAGAGACTCCATGAAAACCAAGGTTTCATCCACATGCACCCCTCTTATTCCATGCATGAATTTACACTCAAAAAAACTCAAAGTGAGACGGGGTGGGGTGGGGTGCACTATTCTTTATAAAATCTCAAACTATGTATTTAATTACATATTATGTTTAATTAAAACTAATTAGCTTATTAATTGACATATATGTAAGAGCCTAAACCCTAGTAAAGTACACTCCAATCATCATCATATATAACTAATTATAAAATCTTGAAAAAGAGTTTTCTTTCATATGTTGTGAGGACATGTGGCAAAATAGAGATTATTAAATTAGGTTCTACTTTTAATGTTAAATGTAAAGTGTAATTAGGCTTTCGTAGGTATAAGGTCATGTGGATTCCATTTCCAAAAGTAACATATAAAAGTGGATTCCATTTCCAATAAAATTTTATCAACGGCCCACCACCGACACGTAACAATATAAACTATAAACTACGTTTAAACTTACTTAAACACAAATAACTTGAATACATAGATTAATTAGGGTTTTTTAAATTTGACATTTACGGGATGTTTGGTATGTTTATTGAACAAGATTGAACATAATAGACTAGATTTTAGAGTTAAGAATGACTTTAGAAAAAGAAAAAAAAAGTATCACTTTATAGTCAATCTTCTAGTTAGCATCCACTATCAGTGCTCACATCCTGTTTGGAGTTCACTAGAATAATTCAAAACTTTTGTTAGGAGAGGAAAATGATCCATCCTTGTAACAATATAGATGTGACTAAGAGTACGTTTCTCAATAGTTATAAGTTGGTTAAATATCATTTTTATCCAAACATTTCGTAAGACCCACAATTTTTAACTACTTTTTATCTACACATTCTATAGGACCTACTGGCCACTATTTATAATCCACAAAAATCTTACCAAACATACTCTAATGGATATTTGACTGTGCTGAAATTATTTTTTAAGAACTTATAAGTTATGTGTCTTAAGGGATGTATAGATAATAAGTTAGTAGTAAGTTGTGTGTCCTACGAAATGTGAGAATAAAAAATATATTTGACTAATTTGACAAGCTTAAATTATATCCAAACAAGCTCTAATGCCAGATAAGAGTGTACCAACAAGTGTACTGAAAACCTAATTTCATATATTTATAAAAATTCGAGAAAAATGAAGATATTTTTATCTAAATGTTGGCAAGTGACAGCAGTGAACAAATTTTGGACAAAAAAAGTGGGTCCCAATATACCACCGAGTAATGTGAACCATGGGTTGGCAGGAATGGGCTTAGTGGGCCGAAAGTCTTAATCGAAATGTGGGGGTCCAATAGGTTGTGGATGACGTTACCCTCCAGCTCAATTTGGGCCTTTCAGTCCACGTGGGCACCTATTTTTTTATTATCTTAGTCAGCTTTCTATACTGCCACGTAAGCATGTCAATTCAAAATTGTATAATTTTTCTATTATTTTTATTGGCCCCTTTGTGGGCCCATCAGAATCAGAATCAGATGAATAGATGATGATGCATCACTTTCATTTGCTTCTCTAATTCTGTTTGACCCTGTTTGGTAATTTTCATCCTACAAATATTCACAGTGATCAACAAATTCAAGTTCATTCATAACCATTGACTTCTAGAATGTTTCCACATATATCTACAATATGCATTTTTTTAATTAAATGTATGAGCGTACATAGTTTTTATAAATAAACAGTCGAGACTTAAATAGAGACATTTACTAGTTCTTGAATTTGTTCTACGTATGACGATATCAAACACTATTTTTAAGAATGTAAGTATGAATATCGTACGTAAATAAATATGTTCGTCTTTCATATTAGTACCTATATAATATATGAATGACATGTTCGATATACTAAATACTTGATTCAATAATCAATCCGGTCGAGTTCGACTAATGAATATGCCCAAAATAACACTACAATATATAAAATGAATAATTAAGGATATAATTAAGTAATGATAAACCTACCCTAAAAAAGTACAAGGAGGACTTTGGCTTATGATTTGATAATGGCCCCCTCATTAACTTCCCATCTTCTGTCACATGGACCTTTCTTGAGTCATGGGCAGTTTCTTCTATTTAAGCCCCTCCATCCCCCCTTCTCTCCTCAAAACAAATTCAATTGTCTTCTTTTCTCTTACAGAACTCCTCAAGCTTTCAGAAAAACCTCAGTGAAAACAACAAACCCAGAATTCTTGTACCAAAATCTGTTAAAAAAAAATGTTTAGTTTTTCAGATACTCGAAGATGTGTTTGGGTGAATGGCCCTGTAATTGTTGGGGCAGGGCCTTCAGGTTTGGCTGTGGCTGCTGGCCTGAAAGAACAGGGTGTGCCATTTGTGATTCTTGAAAGAGCTGATTGCATTGCTTCTTTGTGGCAAAAACGCACTTATGATCGCCTTAAACTTCATCTCCCCAAACAATTCTGTCAACTGCACAAATTCCCATTTCCTGATCATTACCCTGAGTACCCCAACAAGAAGCAATTCATTGAATACTTGGAATCATATGCCAGACATTTTGATATCAACCCACAGTTTAATGAAACTGTGGAGTCTGCTAAGTACGACGAGGCTTGTCGGTTGTGGAGAGTTAAGACTGTTTCTCCAAGTGGGTGTGAGGTTGAGTACATTTGCCAATGGCTGGTGGTGGCAACTGGGGAGAATGCGGAACAAGTCATGCCGGAAATCGAAGGCTTGCAGAACTTTGGTGGGGAAGTAATTCATGCCTGTGATTACAAATCGGGTGAAAATTTCCGGGGGAAGCGAGTTGTTGTTGTTGGATGTGGGAATTCAGGCATGGAAGTCTCTCTTGATCTTTGCAACCATGATGCCAAACCTTCAATGGTTGTTCGCAGCTCGGTGAGTAATTTATGCAAACAAGTACCTGACGATTTCATTCATTCATTTGCTTTCAAGAAAATTGGATTACAGTGTTTGGATTCTAATGGGGTTTTTGGGAAAAATTTTTCAGGTTCATGTATTGCCAAGAGAAGTATTTGGGAAATCAACATTTGAACTGGCAATTTTTATGCTCAAGTGGCTACCACTTTGGCTTGTTGACAAGATTTTGCTGGTTTTGGCATGGATGATTCTTGGAAACATTGAAAAATGTGGGCTAAAACGCCCATCTGTTGGTCCATTGGAGCTGAAGAACACACAGGGAAAAACTCCTGTTCTAGACATTGGTGCACTTGAAAAAATCAAATCCAGGGAAATCAACATAGTCCCTGGAATCAAGAAGTTTTCATGTGGCATGGTTGAGTTTCTTAATGGTGAAAAGCTCAAAATCGACGCAGTTGTTATGGCTACTGGTTACCGTAGCAATGTTCCATACTGGCTACAGGTGAGAAAAGTTTCCATTTTTAGATTCAGACACTGAAAATTTGTAAATTTTGAGGAATGTGTTTCTTGAATTCAGGGCTGATGTTTTTTAATTGATTTGGTTGTTTCAGGAAACTGAATTCTTCTCCAAGAATGGATTCCCGAAGGCACCATTTCCTAATGGATGGAAAGGAAAAGCAGGATTATATGCTGTTGGATTTACAAGGAGAGGGCTGTCTGGTGCATCTGCTGATGCCATGAAAATAGCACAAGATATTGGCAAAGTTTGGAAAGAAGATTTGAATCAGAAAAAACAAAAAGTCCCTACTCACAGAAGATGCATTTCAACATTCTGATAAAAAAGACTCGGGATTTTCTGACTATTTCCATTCTTTCCTTCTTTCGGACAGTCCAAGAGACGGGATTTTAACTTATTTTTCTTCCTTAATCATGTCCAGTCCTGCCTGGTTCTATTGGTGTATACTAGAGAAAAGCGATAGCATAGAGATCAGCCCTCTCCAAGAAAGCCCAAGTTTTGTGATGTTTTTGGGCATTTTGTATACTAGGATGACGAGGCTTTTTCCTTTTCATTTTTACCAGACTTTATGTAGAGTTGTATAATTATGCACTTATCAATTACAATGAAAAAAAGTTTTTCTTCAACATTTGTACTTTTTCAACTTCTACTTATAAGCTCAAGTTTCATGTCAACTTTAGGCCATAGTGCATGGCAAAATGCCAATCAATGGTAGGAGTTTGTTTGGTGAAGTAAATGCCAATCAATGGTAGGAGTTTGTTTGGTGAAGTTTAAAAATCTGCTAAAAAACTGAAGTTAAAATCAACAATTTATTTTAATAACACATTTCATGGTACTCAAAATTTTCATTAACTTTTCAACCACAAGTTTAATTAATTTCTTATCAAAATCTGCTAAAAAGCTTCATTGAATAATCACTAAATGTCTATCAACAACGATAATTTTATTTCTTCGTGTTGAAAGGGAAACTAAAATTTAGAATATAACATTAATATGCGTACAAGTTCTATGCATGGTATAGTCATTAATATAGACGCGTGAAGTGTTATTAACAATTGAAACAGGAAATTTAACTAAAATAAGATATTTCGATATAATTATTTTTGTGTTCGTAAAAAGAAATTATCTACAATATTCATCGTCTCCGTTATTGAACGAAGTGTTCCCCTTTTTACCATATATTTCCAATAAATTGTGATGGTCCATTCTTTGATCATCAACTTGCCAGTTAACATCAATCATGATTCATGGGGTTTGTAATTAGTCCTCATAAACAGTAATGCATACTCATGTACAGTTCAAAACACTTGAAAGGAACCCAAAAAAAATGTAAATGGGCCCGAGTTGGGTTTTTGCACAAGTTAAACGGTACTTAAAACTGGCAAAATGGCGTCGCCCGGGTTCGAACCGGAGACCTTCAGTGTGTTAGACTGACGTGATAACCAACTACACCACGACACCTAGTTGTGTTTAACTGGAGTTAATCTTTATATATTCTGATCTGAGAGAAAATCCTATCCCTTTCAATTTTGTTTGTTATTTTTAATTGTTCTAATTCTGGTTCAGACGAACTATTTCAATTACTAATATCGCTAAAAATCTTATGTCTCAAATTGATTTTATAATCAGCTACTAAAATGATATATAATCAAAGACACCCTGATATTTAAATTAGTGTTGAATTATTTATAAAATGGAATTGGTAGAGTTTTGATAATATATATATTTTTTGTTTCAATTAGTTTTTAAAGGAGTTCTTGGATTTATTGTAAATGAGGTGGTGGGGTTACGTAAACAGCCATGTTTCACAGTCGTAATATATTTTGTCATCTCTTCTAATTTAGAATATATTGTGTTATGTAATATATTGTTTGTGCTTAACTATCTTTGATCGGTCCATATGGAACGTCAATCAATCAAGTAACATTGAATCTCAACATGTATAAATAATCATTCTCTCGAGAATAATGTACCAATAAAACTTATAGTACCATGTCATATCGTATGTAACAAAAACCACAAATAAATTACATTCCTCTATTTCCTAAGACAGAAAAAGGAACCTCAAAAACAACCCACATGGTTTCTCCATAACATGCACGAAAATTGAAAATTTCTTGTGGTTTTTGATGGCCCATCCACATTCTAGAATCTT
This sequence comes from Forsythia suspensa, assembly GCA_023638005.1. Lineage (NCBI taxonomy): Eukaryota > Viridiplantae > Streptophyta > Magnoliopsida > Lamiales > Oleaceae > Forsythia > Forsythia suspensa. The sequence continues at coordinate 40,738,844 of CM042675.1, read as the reverse complement.
GAACCTCAAGCTTCATTGACTGTACTTTGACATCTTCATTTATGTCCTTGTCTATTTGAGCTGATATGCATTATTCTTAACCACAGCTATGGCTACTTTCTTGTTCAGACATACATACTATTGTTTGCAGATTACCACATGGGGTTGGTCACAGGTTACTTTATTAGTCTAATCAAATGCCTCTTTTTTAACTGTTAGATTGGACTGTTTCTAGTCAGCCAATCAGAGCAATTTCAGGTTGCTCTCCCAAGTCCCAACTGCATTTTTAACAAGAAGACAAGAGACTCAATCTTGTTTTAGAATATTTAAAACAATTAAATTTTTAGTAACAAAAATAGAATATGTTAGTATCGATCAACATTTCTTTATCTTAATATGTTATTCTATTTTATTTAGATCATCGCTTTTAGTAAAAAAGATTTAACCCTAGACCTCATGTACACATCGACATAAAATCACAATTGAATCTTATAAACTATGATATTTGAGGGCTTTAGTGTTTTGAGGTGCAACTTTCCTAAATACAACGAAGTTCAAAATAATTGTAACTAATCAATTGTATCTTGCTATGATGAAATTCTTCTAAAGGCCATGGCAAAGTGTTTTTAGATCGAACAAGATATCGTACCATGAACATAATTTCCGTACTAATTTGTTTTAATATTGTTTAATTTATCTTTCTCCAAACTATAAACTTATCAAATATTTCATAAATGTCTTCTCCGCAAAAAAGAAAAAAGGTAAAACTTAATATTGATTTCAACAACAAAGAAATGTAATTAAAAAACACGACAACACTCAAAACTACAAAAGGGGAGGGGTGATTGGGGCCTAGTGTGTTGCCTTCTGTTAGAGCTGTAAAGGTAAATTGGTTCCCATGAGGCCATGAATAATTGAAGTAACATTTTGAGAGATAATAAAATGTTGTATAATTTGTATAAATCGAGTCATAAAATAAGATAATTTTTAAAGATTATATTTGTAATTGATTTAGTATGAGACATAATTTAATGAGTTTATTAAATAACAATGTGATATATCTGTAATTATATTTTTTTTTTACTATAATATATCTTTACAATATCGCTCATTAACTATTTTCTCTCACCAAAACTATTTTTGTGATCAACTATCTGAATTGTACGAGTACTCACCACTAGGAAGTATTCATCAAGCATTACATAGGCCACATTAGGCCACAAATTACTTACAATAAGTTCATATCATCGATAAATAGAGGTCACACTAATGGAATTCTTGGTCATATGCTAAAACTTTATCGAAATATTAAAATTACAAAAAAATCATAAAAAATGCACTCGTGACATTAGCAGCTACTCAACAGAGGTCACGGCTCACAATATACTAATATGAATCACACATACTTGAAATTGAGGTATTCACGGTTCACGCAAACAAATGTCACAAGAGACTAGTATGAATCACATGAAAATTTTCTATTGAACATATCTTAAGTTAGATATAAAACCACATAATAAGAAGATAGAAGAGTTGCATGCTGCTCAATAAAATTCGCAATACTACTGAAAAAAAGAGTCATAATTATAATTCAAATATCACATGCACGTCACATCATAGTAGAGCTATTTGAATTAATTAATTCATTAAATATATGTTTTTGCAAAAATTTATTAATGGTTTGATTTCTCAAAACAAAAAATCAGGGGTAAGGTTAGGCTTATCTCGAACGGTAAACTAAGGTTATCGGGGTTGGCTCTATTCGAAACAAAATTTTAAGCTTTTGGCCCAAGGTGACCCAACCCAAATTAGAACAGCCTTGGTCTAACTCTGTTAGTTGTAAAGTTTTGATTGAATTAGATTTAATATAAATAATTTCTATTTTTTTCTTAAAAAATTGTAAAACATAAAAATAGAATAAAACATACTGCACTGCACATATACTTTTGTTAATTTTGAATATTATTCATATTTCAAATAGGTCCAAGTAACTTGTTGAATAAAAAAGAAGCCCGTCGTAATTTGGGCTTTGCATCCAATCAACAATACATTGTCTAATTGTGTAAATTTGTATTTAGATTATATAATTCATAAAAATTATTCACTCTTATCTATAAACTAGTTTTGACACTTGCTTTGCACGTTTGGTAGTTGTAATGGAATTTTTCTTTTTTTGGTAGTTGTAATTAAATAGTTTTTCATTGTTTGTATTTATAATTATTACTTTAATATATACATATAAAAAATTCTAAATATAGAATACGCAAATAATAAATATAAAATAGGCTTTTGAATGAAGGAGTTGTAATATGTATAGGAGAGGAAGAGAAAAGAAAAAAAAAATTGGCAAAAAATGGACAAATGCCCATTTGATGAAATGAGAAAGGGAATATTACATACTTACTCATAAAATGAAATTAAATTTTTAGTAGTTTCTACAAATATACCATTAATTGATAATATAAATTGTATATTACTGAAGGTAAAGAATCCTGTTATTTTTAAACGGGACCTTAATTAAAATGGTATTTTCTCATTATGAGGCAATAATTTATCCCCTAAATTTCTCTTTTTTGAATTTCAAAAATAGATTTTGTTGACGTTGGAAAATGATTTGTACTAATTCCAAGCCAACTTAAAGGTAAGTATTGAGGTTGGTTATGACCGTAGTAAGAGGCAGATAGGTAAGTATATGTAGGAAGACCTGATTGTACGATCTTTTTAAGAGTGCTTTTATTCAGCCCTTTTATGTCCGACCTGTTGGATATTTATGTCTCCTATTTATAGGAAAATATGTAATGATTATCTCCATTTAATGCTAAGCTATGCATTAAATGGCCAAGCTAGGCATTTAATACTTACAAGACATTTCTTTTTTGGGACATTTAATGTGAGATGGCGCCTGTCAGACGCAAGCACGGGCTATGCTGGTGACGCAAGTATGACATCAAAAGGGGTTGAGGTCCGACCTGAAAGATTCGGGATGAGGTCCGAACTGAATTCAACATAGCGGCAAGTTCGGAGACAGGATCGTAGATGAGGTCCGAACTCGAACACTTGAAGCTTTACCATGCATAGGTCCGCCACTTCCTTGCTGGACTGATGAACAGAGTGGCGTTAAAAAGGGACAGGCCTAGATCAGAGGCCAACAATTGCCCCCAAAACCTGTTTTGACGTTAGTCAAATGAGGTCTTATAGTTCGGGCGCGTGCTGATCTGGGTAGTGCCGCGTTGATGCGATACTACTGGCAACCCACTCTGTTAATTGACACATGGAATAAACTTAGTGGTGATGTCAGACTTTTGTGTGGCTCGAGGGCACGCTTTATTGGAGTGTCATCATTGCCGCATTGATGGTGCTAACCCTTTGTCTTCTTCCCCTATAAATAGGGTGGGTGAGGGTCATTTGGAACTCCTGCTCTAAACGTATTCTCCTTTCTTCAATTGTCTTTGTCCGAGCTAAGTGTCAGAGCGGTAGGAATCTTCCGATCTAGGAGTCACTGCGGTCTATTGGATCAAGACCTGAGGGTTAGAACGGTCAGTACCCACTCCCTTCTCTTTCTTTCAATTCTTTTCCTTCTTTCTTTCAATTCATCTGGTAGCATGTCTAGTGAGGTCGGCAGCGATAGTGGGAGAGAAGCCATTTCTTGGGGTAGGGGCCGGGAAGCAGGAAGAGGAAGAAGAAGTTAGTTCGAGTAGGATGGTAGAGGGAATAAACGAGGATGAAATCCTCAGTCCGGATCCGCTAACTGCCGTTCCTCTCCCAAATAGGTCGTCTCCACAAACCGAGACAAGTGGTGGGGAGAAGTTGGACCTAGAACTTTAGGGCGGAGGGAGGCGGACATTGAGTCAAGGCTTAAGACGGCCCCGGTTTGGAAATGTAGGTTCTTTCCTTTCGAAGTAAATGAGAAACAACTTCGAGACTGGCATAGGACTTATAGAGTCCCGAATGAGATAGAGTTCCTCGTACCTGGTCCCGAGGATCGAGCTGATGATCCACCGTTGGGCTGTGTGGCTTTGAACCAAGCCATTTTGTCAGCGGGCTCGAACTCCCATTCCTAGAATAATCGGGAAGTTCTGCACGAGTGGAAAATAGCTCCGACCAGGCTTTGCCCTAACGGTTGGAGGATTATGATAGGTTTTCTTATCCTCTAGGAGAAGCTCGGCTTTCCTCATCCTTCAGTTAGGGAATTTAACAGCTTATATTCTTTTAAGTCGGATGGGAAAAGGTCGGGCTGGTGGTGCTTGCGTCGGTGAAAGGCGAGGCAGGGAGGTAGTGTCATCACTTAGACCACGGACTCAATAAAAATTGGAAAAGTTACGGTTCTTCGTCCTAGGTCCCCAGCGGTTCTCTCCGTGAATGATAGTAGGCGGATGTGAACATCCCGATTCGTTATCACGAACTAAGTAAAATATTTCTTTATTTGTTCGGTTTGGTTTCTCGCATCTTGTTACGATCTGCTTACATTTGTCTTGCTTTGTCCGGATATATCTCTCAAGATCCAACACCAGAATCTTCAGACAGAGCTCGGAAGGCCAGGGACATTAGCAAGGATCTTCGATCTAGCAGCGCGTTGATAACCGAGGATAACTTGATATCATCTCGTCTTTCTCCGTTCAGTTCAGATCGCCCACAAGCTTGTGAGTTTGTCCGATCTAGTCACTTGTCATTTCTTTTCACGCAAATATGTTTAGTTCTGACTTTGGTTGTTTAGGTCAAACCGGCGAAGGAATGGAGGATTTTTCAACCCTTCTCAAGAAGAAAAATCAGGCCGGGAAAGGTAAGAGGAAGGCTCCGATCGACGATCGGCGCTTTCTTTGCTTGACCTCGTCATGCACGAGCCGGTTCTTGAGCGTGTTCCCAGCCCGGCTCAGAGTATCGAGGAGATAACGTCCTTTCCGGTTCATGTTGGACCGTCCTCAAGTCAGCGTCCTTGACCTCCCTCGCCGTCGCGACTTCACGCACATGTATTTGGGCTCGATTTGGATAAGATCGAGGAGTATCTAAAGCTCCGTGGATCTATTCCCAAACTAGTCCGCGACTTTTTTAGGTCGAACTCCCCCACCAGGGGAGATATCGCTGGCCTGCCCCTTCGACAAAGAGGATGATAACTGTGATAGGGAAGAGTTGGACTCCAGCCCAGCAGAGGTATTTGGACGGCATGGGGACGGTGGAGTCCATTATCGCGGCGTCGGTCAATACTTCCAGGGCGTTCATTAAGCTTACTTCGGCTGCCGAGAAAATGGAGAGGTTGCTAGCTGACGTCCAAGCTATGAGAGAAGAGGGGAGGAAGGTTCTGGCCGAGCTTACTGAGGAGAAGAGGCTTAGGGCCGTCTCCGAAGATGTCCTTATGAGCAAGGATGAGGAGCTCAGACGGAAGGGGGCTGAGCTTGAGGCTTTGGCGGCGGAGTTGGACGAGGAGAAGAAGAGTAAGGCCGAGCTTGTGCAGGAGCTAGAGGTGGAGAAGAAAAGCCTGGCTGATCTTATGGCTTCTTTGGATAAGGCAGTTGACCGAGATGAGGCCGTGGCCGACTTCAAATCATCCGATGCCTATCTAGCCGATCAAGAGATGGTCTACTTCCTGACGATGGAGGAACTGATTGAGACGGCAGCTGATAAGCGTCCAGACTGGGATGTTCAGTTCTTGAAGAATGAGCTTGCCGAGCTGAAGAGGAATTCTACACTCAATCATCCATCTCTTGAAGAAGTAGATCAGCCTGGTGCTGAGGATTGAACTTTCTATCTGTTTTGCTTGTAATGTATTGAATATTTGATGTACTAAGCTGAAGTTTTAATGACAAAGTGCCGCTCTGTTATCTTATTGATTTTTCAGTTTTGTTGTTTCGATTATTCACTTCGGATGTCTGACCTCCGTGTTTTTGACTAATGAACAATGTCGTTATGTTGACTTGTTGAAATCAAATAACTTTTGACTTCAAAGGTTTGACTTTGGACTTCTGACCTCTAACTTCGGACTTCAGACTTCAAACTTCTAACTTCTATTTTCGGACTTCAAACTTCAAACTTCAAACTTCGGACTTCTGACTTCAAAGGTCATGCTTTTGACTTCAAAGACGTTGGAGATCTTTGTCCGAAGTTTTAACTTCGGGGGTATTACCTCGATTCTAATGTTTGTCCTTGGTACATGGGCGAGCTGAAACTAAGAAAAATTTACATTTTCGGGATTGAGGTCGACCTAAAATGCATATTGGTTTAGATGTGTGGATGTTCTCAAGTTTTTAGCTCGGCTCCAAGCATTAGTGTCTAGGTCGGTCAGTCGGATGAACTAAAAGTTGAATCGTCTTAAAAATTTGGGAGTGTAGTTCGGTCACGTGGACGAACTGTATTCCTTGGAAAAACTATGTCTTTGGGATGAATGGACTTTAGTTTTGGCGTTGGTGTCGTAGCACTTACGAAATCCAACGCCGGTCCCAAATTTAATGGGACCTATGTATTACAAAGATTGTGACCTTGATTACCCTTGCTAGCTTGGACTATGTTTAGATTTGTGATTTTCAATGCAAGTCCTTTCACAAAACATCCTTCAATTCATAAATGCGAGAAAGTTTTACAAGGTGGAAGCTATGGCTTCTTTCAACAAAAGTAGCTCATGCCCGTGGGCCTTTGTAGATAAGTTTCATTGGTAGTACTTCTTGAGGTGTTCAGCATTCCACGGGTGTGTGAGGGATAGACCTTACATTTCGAGCTCGTAAGCTCCGTTTTGAAGATCGTGACGATCTTGTAAAGTCCTTCCCGATTCGAGCAAGTGTCCCCTTGACTCTCTTTTGTTGCTAGAAAGACCTTTCTCAAGACTAAATCTCCACTTTGAATTTCGCACTTGACTTTCTTTGTTGTAATACCTTGCACTTCTTTGTTTGTAAATTGTGTTTTTTAATTCTGTCCCCAGCCTCTTTTTCTCTAGTAGGTCAAGCTCGGCTCTCATGGCGTCTCCGTTGCAATTTTCATTAAAAGTCCGAACTCTATATGATGGGAGTTCGAGCTCTACTGGGATGACGGCTTCGGTTCCAAAGGCTAGTGAGAAAGGCATTTCTCCTGTGCTCGACCGGCATGTTGTTCGGTAAGACCATAGCACGCTTGGGAGTTCTTCCGTCCGAGCTCTTTTCGGTTCATCCAAGCGTGTCTTCAAGGTGTGCTTGATGATTTTGTTTACTGACCTCAACTTGGCGTTGGCTTGAGGTGGTTTGAAGTGGAGAAGTGCTTCACGATATTCACTCTTGTGCAGAATGATCCGAGTTTAGAATTATCGAATTGCTTGCCATTGTCTGTAATGATTGAGTATGGGACTCCAAACCTACTGGATGATTGATTTTCATATGAAATCGCGGTTTTCTGTTTTGTTATCTTGGCTAGTGGTTACTGCTTACGCCCATTTAGTGAAGTAGTCTACAGCGACTATGGCGTATTTAGTTCCGTCTTTTCTGTTGGCATAGGTCCGATTAAGTCAATCTCCCACTTTGAGAACGGCCACGGTGAGGATTGAGGTCGGTTCTTACGGGTGAGCTCTAATGGTGGGGTTGAACCTCCGCAGCATCGCATTTTTTGGCAAATTCGATGGAGTCTTTCTTCAGTGATGGCCAGAAGTACCTCTGTCTTAAGATTTTGTGTGCTAGTAACTGCCCTCCAGTATGGTTGCCGCATACTCCTTCGTGAACTTTGCTGAGGGCATACTTGGCTTCATTTTCCTTCAAACACCTCAGTAGGGGGGAGCTAAAAGCCCTTCTTGAATAGGACGTCGTCGATGACTATATATCTAGCTGCTCTAATCCTTAATTTTCTTGCCTCTGTGCTAACTGGGGGAACCTTACTATCCTTTATGAATTGGATGATCTCGTCCAGTCGACTAGATTTCATTTCGACCGTGGTGAGGCTGTGTCAAAATTTGATTCTTTGAAATTGCTGATTCTTCCAATTGGGATGTTTTCCAATTCTACTATGCCTTATTTGGTTGCAAGTCGTGCTAGAGCGTCGGCAAAATTTTTTGAGTTCTTGGGATTTGCCTGACCTCGACGGTGTTGAATGATTTGAGTTCTTGTTCCACTATCTACGAGTAAGACGTCATCCTCTCGTCCTTGGTTTGATAGGACTTGTTGATTTGATTGATTACTAGTTGGGAGTCACTGTACACGAGTAGTTTGAGTGTCTCCATGCCTCTTGCGAGCCTCAGGCCGGCAATCAAGACCTTGTATTCAGCCATGTTGTTAGAGGCATGGAAATCAAATCGCAAGGACCGACAGAGCGGTTCCATGTCTGGACTCATCAGCACAACTCCAGCTCCAGCACGTGTTTCGGTTGATGACCCATCTATGAAGAGGGTCTAACATTCTTCTTGTTTGGAACTAGGCTCGTGCTGCGACCCGAACTCGGCAACAAAGTCGACTAGAGTTTGACCTTTGATTGAAACCCAGTCCGAAGTGGAGCTCGAATCGCCAAGCTCTCTTGCCCATTTCACAAGTCGCCCGAAGTGTCGGTTTTGTAGGACTGCCTCATAGGGTAGTTTGATAGAACCTCTATTGGATGTTGCAAGAAGTATGGTGCGAGTTTCCTTGCGGACATAACGAGGGCATATGGCGCTTTCCATTGGGCTATACACGAGTTCGGCATCATGCGGTACCGGTTGACGTAATACATCGGTGTTAGATTCCTTCGTCCGACTTGATCAACACGGAGGCGATAGAGTCTTTGTGAGACCGCTAGATAGAGGTAAGGACTTCTCCAACCATTGGTTTTGACAACAGCGGAGGTTGTGCTAGTTGTTTTTTCAGTTCTTCAAAGGCTAGCTGGCATGCCTCATTCAACTTGAGCTCCTTGCCGCCTCACAGAGCGTCGAAAAAGGGTTTGCACTTGTCGGTCAATTTTGAAACAAAACGACTAAGTGCCGCTATTCGATCGATTAAACATTGTACCTCTTTGATTTTGGTAGGAAGTCTCATTTCTTGGAGAGCTCTATTTTCTCTGGGTTAGCCTCAATACCCCTCTGGTGAACCATGTAGCCCAAGAATTTTCCCGACCCCACACCGAAAGAGCATTTGGTAGGATTGAGCTTCATCTTATACCTTCTCAGTATGGAGAACATTTCAGCAAGGTGTTGGATGTGACATGTTGCCTTAGTACTTTTGACAAGCATATCATCAACGTATACCTCCACGGTCTTTCCAATGAGCTTGGAAAACATTGAGTTGACTAGCCATTGGTAAGTTGCTCCGACATTCTTTAGTCCAAAAGGCATAACTCGATAGCAGTACAAACCTCGGTCAGTAATGAAAGAGGTATTCTCTTGATCACTCTCATGCATCGCTATTTGATTGTATCCGGTATCGTCCATAAAGCTCGGCAGTTCATGCCGGTGTGGCATCCACCATTTGATCTATTCGAGGAAGTGGAAAGTCGCATCTTTAGGACATGCTTTGTTCGGTCGGTGAAGTCGATGCATACCTCCAAGATCCGTTGCTCTTTTTACCGGGACGGGATTGGCCATCCATCGAGGGTAATGTGATTTCTGATGAAGCCACATTTGAGTAGCTTGTCGACTTCTTTGGCCAGGGCTTCATACCTTTCTGGGTTAAGAGGACGTCGGCGCTGCTACCTTAGTTTGACGTCCGGGCTTGTGTTCAGCCGGTGGCATGAGATTTTGGGATCTATTCCCTCATGTCTGTGTGCTCCCATGCGAAGACATCAATGTTGCTTTTCAGGAAGGTCGTGAGTTGAGATTTTATTGATTCATCGAGCTCTTTTTCGATCTGGAGGACTTTCTCGGGATGGTTGAGGTCGACCCCGATCGGTTCTAGCTCTTCTACTAGCTCGGCCTTTCGCTCCCTCAGAGGTCCGACACAGGGTTAAGACGACCTAAGTCTTTCATCGTCCTTCTCCGGTTTTACCACATCCCACCAGCATCTTTGAAAGTTCGAGCTCTCGCACGGAGCATGTCTACTTCTACCCGGGGGAAGGTGATGTTGCAGCTCCTTGCCACCAGCTGGCTTCCTCGTACTATCCCTACTCCGTGGGAAGTGGAGAATTTGATAGCATAGTGGTAGATGGATGCGGCTGCTTTAAGTTCATGCAGTATTGGTCGTCCCAGAATGGCATTGTAATTAGACGGAAGGTCTGCAATTACAAAATCTGCAATGATTCTCTTGTGGCGAGGGGGTTGTCCGAGCTCGACTACAAGTGCGATCTGCCCCTTTGGAGTCACGTAGTCTCCAGTGAATCCCTGCAGAAGCTTCGGGAAAGGCCTAACATGTCGGGCGTCAATTTCCATTTGTTCGAACTTTTTCAGATATAGAACATTCACGGAGCTCCCATCGTCTACTAGTGTTCGATGAATATCAATTCCAGAGACTGGCATAGTAATGACGAGTGCGTCAGAATGTGGTTACAGTACGTAGGACGCGTCTTTTTCAGAAAAAGAGAACTTCTCCGCGTCTGGATTATATATGGCGCCTGACAGCACTTGGTAGCTGGTATGAGCTTCTCTAGAGAGCTTGCGGTACTGCCTCCTTGACCCTTCCAGGTACTGACTTCCTCTAACTATCATGTGAATTTCATCTCGCCCTTGTTGAGACGGAGGTGGTAGTTCAGTCCGGTCTTGCGGTTGGGGTGGCTCACCTCCTCCAGACGGTCGAGCTAGGAACTCTTTCAGGTGATCTCGCCTGATTAGGCTTTCTATTTCTCCTTTCAAATCTCGACAATCGTCAGTGTCGTGTCCTGCAGACCGATGGTATCTACAATACTTATTTTGGTTCAGCTCGGATGAGCTTGCCCTCATAGGAACGAGCTTTTTGAGGATGTCATTTCCTTTAGTTTTCATATGGACGTTCCAAGCTAGGTGTTCAAGACGTGGTATCCTTGGAACCTCTGCTGAGTGGGTCGTGGCCGACCTGGGTGCTGGAATTCCAGTGCTTTTTTGGAACTTTCTTTCTTTTCTGATTTGAGGTCTTTCTCTTTACTCTTCACGTTGTCTCTTCGGTCAGATCTGTCATTCTCCTGGTCAGAGGTGGCTTCATCTGCGCTTATGTGCTTTTCAGCAATAGCTAGGAATTCTTGGTATGTTGCTGGGCCGTCTTCGTGAACAGACCACCAGAATCGAGTTTTGGTTCTTAGTCCTGATAAGACCGCCATTAGAGCAGTGTCATCGGAAATTTTGTCCACCTCTACTATCCTCTTGCTAAATCAGTCCATGTAGGACCTCAAGGATTGAGTTCGGCCTTATTTGATGTTGACAAGGCGCTCTTTTGGAGTAGTGACCTGACAGGTCATTTCAACTCCAAATAGAGCGCTGTGGTAATTTTTTGAACCACCTCATCGCTCTGTTCCCGAAGGTTAGAGAAAAAGCTCGGCACATGATTGCGTCGGCTGGCTCTTTGGAGTTCCATCCAGAGGTGTATCTGTCGAGATGACCAACAGGATCGTTCCATCCTCATAGCTAGTCACCGGCATTTTTAGCTTTTCCGGCAGGGGCTTTGTCAAGATATCTTATGTGAATAGAGAGTGTCTCGTCCGTCGTGTATTCTTTCGGGGTGTTCTTTTGCCTTGCTTCCAGTTCGGCCAGGCGTTGTTTCATCAGTTCAAGCTCATCCGGAGTGTTTTGTACACTTGATGTCGCCATAGATGGGGCTCTCTCTTTCCTTCGTACTTTCTGCTCGCGTGGGATTTGAGAGGGTTGACCCGGTGATCGAATACACCGGTGACCGTGTGCGTGTGGCGACTTTCCGGGAGGACTGGAGCGTATGCTCTTTCCTCCCTTACTTTCTGATGAACTTTTATCACCAAAATCCAGTCTCCTTTTCACATGACGACCCTCGGATTTGTCATGCATTGGCGACTCTGCTTCCGAGTCGGAGACTTGTCTAGTGGTGGCTTGGTTCTTCTCAAGTCGTTCAATAGCATGAGTTAGGTACTCAAGTTTTTGTAGAACTGCATCTCTTTCGGGTGCACGCATTTGAGCTGAAGTTTCTCCTTGTTATCTACGGCGGAAGACCTGGGGAAGGTCAACATGTTGGCTTCCAGTTGTTCCGTGGCTACGAGCCCTTGATTCATGACTGTGGCTCATGTTTGGAGGCTTTTTAGGGATGAAGTGTTTAGGTATGGTGGGAGAGACTTACTTTGTTGAAATCAAATGCTAATCTCTTATGGTGAGCTTCTGGAATATGGAGAGCCTTTTTAGAGGGAGCCCATCTCCTTCTAGCGCCAAACTATTGACGTTGGAAAATAATTTGTACTAATTCCAAGTCAACTTAAAGGTAAGTATTGATGTCGGTTATGATCGTAGTAAGTGGCAGATAGGTAAGTATATGTAGGAAGACCTGATTGTACGATCTTTTTAAGAGTGCTTTTATTCATCCCTTTTATGTTCGACCTGTTGGACATTTATGTCTCCTATTTATAGGAAAATATGTAATGATTATCTCCATTTAATGCTAAACTAGGCATTAAATGGCCAAGCTAGGCAATTAATGCTTACAAGACATTTCTTTTTTGGGACATTTAATGTGAGATGACGCATGTCAGACACAAGGACGGGCTATGCCGGTGACGCAAGTATGACATCAAAAGGGGTTGAGGTCCGACCTGAAAGATTAGGGATGAGGTCCGAACTGAATTCAACACAGCGGTGGGTTCGGAGACAGGATCGTAGATAAGGTCCGAACTCGAACACTTGAAGCTTTACCATGCATAGGTCGGCCACTTCCTTGCTGGACTGATGAACATAGTGGCGTTAAAAAGGGACAGGCCTAGATCGGAGGCCAACAGATTTCATCCATTTTAATTCTTTGTCTAACGTTTCAAGGAGAAGTCCTATTTCTCTGTAATAATTCTTGATAGCATCATGATAAGTCAGAAAATTATCAATTCATAATATTTTCTCACATTTCATACCTTTTTAGGCATATATGCGTTAAACCCACTCTTGCAAAAGAATAATTGATAAATGAGGAAAGTGATTCAACAACTATTCCAGGTATCTTCAAAATCTACAATTAGATTCAATTTAGTATTAACATCGCATTTCGTCAATCTGTACCTATGAATGATACTTAGATTCGTCGTCAAACTATGGACATTCATGATGATTTTGCAATTAAAAATCGCCAAATCTCACAATCAAATTATCAAACACATTGCAGACAAATTAGTGATTGGAAAATACTGTGGAGATAACACATTTGGACGGGCTTCAGATTTGAAGAAGGAAAAGTGCTCTTACAATTTAACAAACATGTAATTTATGTCCTGATGTCGTCAATCGTCGTCGAATGTGGTTCATTTGGTGTCAATCATTTGTTGATGATAAAACTTGGTATATATCCCTTATGTTACTGCACTGCTGCTAAAGTAATATGATTCAGAATTTTGTTGCTTCTCTGTTCTTCATTAACAACTTGTTGAACAGTTAGTATGCTTTCTAGTTAACGAATGAACTCATCAATATAAATAATTGATGCAAGGACTTTTGTTCATATATTATGATGTGGTAATGTGTTATTGTTTTCAGGATTGATTATATTAACATTTTGTTTTCAAAATATTCATAAGCAAATAACAATAAAACTTGGAGGTGTCTAACTTTTCTCACATCTCTTGCAGGTATGGATTACATTAGTGCCTTTGTTTATTATGGAGGTAATGGGATGAGTTCAACAACTACAAAGATTATTCAATTTTGAGAGTCGTGATTCCAAAAGAATGCACATACACAAGGTTGGATCAATGTGCTTGGATGATGCATTCAATTTACCTAGGAACCACTCATCAGGGTGTATGAAATATTCTCATTCCTGTAAATATTGAGTACGAAAGCACAGCCGATTAGTAGCGGCAAAAACAATAAAAAATTTTTAATACCCTACTCTCAAAACTTAGTCATACAAAGATGAAATGTTTCAATGTATTAAAATATAAATTCATGATTTAGATTTGAATGGCACCAGTTAATTTAATTATCATAGACTAACATATGTGTTTTGCATCAAATTGAATATGAAATAGTCCTTTAAATTTTTTTCTATCACATTCTTCCACTAAATCTAAAATAGTGAATATGATTTTACAGGAGTAGGTTACATTCTCTAATATGTAGTTAATGATTAGAAAGATAGGTGCTTTTTAAAAGTCACAAAATAAAATAGTAACAAAATGAATTAAAGTCTATTAAAATCATAGTACTTGTAACTTTATAGGCTAGTTCAACAAAGATGTATTTGTTAACAGCGTGTGGAGTAACACATGAAGTAACAAAGCTTGTTAACAAATTTTAGAAAATAACCATATCTTGGAAAATATATGTTATCATTGTGTTGTAATATCTATGTATATATGTTAACATCATGTGGTAACCAATCAATGCATAAGATAAACTAACATAATTTGTTACCATACATTAATAAGTAGTTATATGTTAACAACTTTAGGTAACTAAAATTAGTTTACCTAACAAATATGGTTTGCAAACGTTCTAGCTTATGTAATAATTACGGGTAACATACTATGTTCTCACAATCATAGGTAATAGTCGATCGTTTCACAATCTGTTATAACATAAAGCATAATAATGGTAATATAAAGCTATCATATAAGTGAGATAATCATGAGAATACAATTTTTCAATTTCAATATGACATAGTTTAAAAAACATAAATGATTGCAAGTAGAATCATAGTATTAAGTGCAACATTAAAGCTGTCGTGTAGTTTGACTTCATCTGTTTTTCATTTATGTTATAGTTAGTGAGATAATCACGAAAATACATTTTCAACGTTCATCATTTGGCCATACATTCTAGAAGATAAAACTTTGCTCAACAAATCAAAAATTATGGACAATATAAAGCTATACATGCTAACTTCATCTAGCTCTACATTTGTTATATTATGTAAGTTAATCATGATTGTAACAAAAAAAAAATCACAACCACCAAATATACTATATTGAATAACAGAAGGTTAGAAAAGGGCCCTAACAATATATATATATATATATATATATATATATATATATATATATATATATATATAAAAGGGAAATGGCATAATGGAACCTACCTTGGTCTGTTCATGAACAGGTACACTGAATTTCTTCTTCATCGGCTTTGTTTTGAGCTTCCTACCACGCTGTTTCTTCATGTTAACAGAAATTGGAAGTTTTGAATTGGTTCGGACGTTGAATTTTTCAGAGCTGCGCATCTTCAACATCTTATCCAAACTGAATAAAAATTAATTTGATAAAAAACATTGAAGAAACATACTCATATATATATATATATATATATATATAATATACATAAATACAGACCTAGTTGAGGACGATCTTAAGATGAAATTCAAAGTCACAAATTTTTTAAGAGATCTTTTTGAAAATTTTAGAATCGCGAATGAAATTGTTCTTGATCTTGTTTTGAAATTGTGATCAGAGAATGATTGGATTTTATTTGAATGATAAGGTAGGAAATGAGCGTGAGTTTCTTTGAAAAGATGGAGACTAATCTCTAAAAAAGAGGAAATATCGATTACAATGAAATGGAATTTGGAAAATTAATTTCAATTTAAAATATTAAAATAATAAGTATTTATGTAAAGTTATCTGTAAATATGATAAAATTTATTATATACATGTATATTTGAATTTTTAAAATGATGGGAGGTACAATTCCTAATATTCACAATGAGAAATTGTATTTCAAATGGGTCACCCATTTGTTGTAATGGGAACCAAATTTTGGTTCTCATTTATTATCGTTAATAACAACAATAAATGAGAATTTAACTTGGTTCCCATTATTTTTCGACAATCACATATTGTCAACATTGTCGACATTTCAAAATGAGATAATTTAATTTATATGGTTTAAACCGACTTTTTAAAGAGAAATAGATTGTTTAGACACATAAACTTCAGAAAGAAATCATATTTCAAAGTGGAAAACACGGAAATATCCTAACAATAAACAAGAAATTCTGAGATGGAAATAAGAATTGCGAAAATTAAGGATCTCGTAGTATCTAAAGCTAGACAAGCTGATAAGGCCTAATGTAATAACTTGTTTGTCTTTACAAATATTAAAATTAAATTTACTTTATTTATTATGTTGAAATTCAAAAGGTGCTCAAATCTTGTCCTGAAATTCAACTCCAAGATAGTCACTGGACACACGAAGAAGAATCTGGAAGCAAAAAAATAAATAAAAATAATAAAAGCTTTCCAGGTTTGTGACATATGGAAGCAAAAAAAAAAAAAAACTGTTTTTTCAGATTTGTGCCATATGCATGACGAGAATTCAAAAGTGAAAAAGAACAAGATAACCAGCAACAACTAGTTACTTTATGGAGGAAGCTTAGAAATTACCTACCACAAGCGCAAGCAAGAGAAGGTGGAAGAAAGCGAGACAAGAAATTCGACAGTGAAACTGGCCAATCAGATCCATACACAAGATAAGTAACATAAAGGATTTATGTATGGAAGAAGAAAAGAAAATGCTTACCAAAACTAAAGACGACTGACGGCGGAAGAAATGACACGATAGGGTTCACAGTGTGCACAGTAAGCACAAATGAAAAATAAATTGTGAACGAGAAGAGTTATTGGAACGGACAAATAGGAGAAAAGCAAATGTCAAAAACGATATCGTATATAATCAAAATGTGAATAGCAAATAGACAAATGACACTTTTAGTAAGGAAATAAGTTTTTATTTTCACACATAATAAAAAGAATTGGTCATTATAATTAAAATAATAAATTTTACTTATTTTTTCAAATATACTCACATATTAATATAATAATAGTTTATATTTATTGATAACAAAGTACATTAAATATGGATATATTAGAAAACTAATAAACTAATTATATTATAAACAAGGAAAGTAAGACATAATTTGAGACAAATGGCAAAAAAAAAAAAAAAAAAAACGGTCTACCTTCATGAGACGGTTAGAGTAAAAACAGTCAAGAATAATTTATTAATTGCAAAAAACTTCCACTTTTGATTGGATCATTTAACTATGTTCCATTAAAAATTAAAATCATTATTAAAATCTATCAACATAAGAAAGTAGTGTTTTGGTTAGAGTATCTTATTGCTTATAAGTATTTATAAGCTATTTAAATAATATTTTTATCTACACATTATATAGGACCCGTAATTTTTATTCACTTATTCTGTAAGATCCACTATTTATAATCTACAAAAATCTTTGTCAAACATATTTTAAATTAATTTGATTAAAATGCTATAAATAACTTTTATGCTCGAGCTATAAAATAAAAACTTTTATACCCAAATTTAGTACAATTTGATACACTCAACTTTGAGACGAAAATATAAATTCGTGAAAAAGTCGAACATTTAAAGGTAAAATTTTTATTGCTTAAATATGAAAATAATAATCAATATAACTTAAGTTACCCCGCTTCACAATGCTAACATTTTAAGATGTGACCTCAAAACTTACTAAGATATCGCAGTCTAAAAATTGAAGCGAGCAATCTTATTCATTTGAAATTTAGTTGGATCTCAAATACTGTTCTCAAAAGAGTCACTATTTTGTAGAAAAACAATGTTGGCCTTATAAGATGAAAAGCCAATACTTAATAGCGTGCATCTAAAGGTGTTACCCATTTCTATGGTACTTTTATCAATGATTGTGTGCTGATAATAGTAGAGATAAACACAGTTTAATTAAATGATTTTTAGCATAATTTCAAATTAAATTATTTCAAACAATTGAGAAAAATTTCAAATCAAATTAAAACAATTCATTTTTCAAATCAAATTATTTTTGCAGTTCGATTCGATTTCAAACTACGATTTACGTAATAACATAAATATAACACCTTTCAAATAAGTTAAAACATAAATATTTGATTTAAAATATCATTACAATGCTTAAATTGAAATTTTTCAAACATAAACATTACACTATATTTGTATCAATACAAGCTTAAACTATAGAAATTATACAAAGTTCAACCATCCTGGAACTTTCTGGAACTCCTATCAAGGAAAGGACTAAGGAGCCATACTAATACTGTATGAGGAAAATAATATTTTTAGGATTAATGGTGATGTCAAATTAGACTGAAAATTAAACATAAAATTATTATATAGAGTGCATTTGATTTCAAGTTTATAAAAACCACGAAAAATTCCACTGTCGAACACAAATATAGACATATGTGGACTGATACATCTAACATGTAGATCATTTCGTTATTTTATGGTTTTAATTGATTTTTTACTAGATGATTGTCTGTTTATTTTTTTACCAAAAATGCAACTTTTGATAGATTAATTGCTCAATCATAAAATTACAAGCTCAAATCTCCAATTACTCAATTAATATAATCCGTCTTGATAATGCTTGTGAATTTAGATCAATCGAGATTATCATTGAACATTCAATTGCCCATGTTCATACACAAAATGGTTTAGTAGAGTCGCTTTATCAAACGTCTTCGATTGATTGTTAGGCCATTACTTATGAAAACAAAACTTTTAGTTTTTGTTAGAGGTTCATACTATATTACATGTGGTATCATTAGTTTGTATAATATCAACTGCTTATCATCAATACTCGTATTTATAACTTGCATTTGGTCACGAACCTAATATTTCTCACATACTAATTTTCGATTGTACTGTCCAAACCCCAACTTCATCCTCACAACGTACCAAAATTGGTCCCAACGAAGACTTAGAATTTATGTTTTTTTGATTCACCATCCACTATTAGGTATTTTGAACTGTTAATTGGTAATTTATTTATTGCATGTTTTACAAATTGTCATTTTGATGAAATGACTTCCTCAGCTTTGGGAGAAGCAAAATTACATCAAGAAAAACAGTGCGTACAATTTCTTAGAATGAAACAACTTTATCTCACTCTGATCCTCGAAGCAATCAATGTGAACAAGAGGTTGAAAAAAATCATTCATTTACATATAATTGTAAATCAATTACCTGATGTGTTTGTTGATAAAAGAAAAACGACAAAGTCATATCTAACATTAGAAAATACTCCGCAAATTTTGATATCTTTGATGTCATCGCAAATGAATCTCAATACCGTGGTTGACCAATTGGTACCAAAGACTATGTACATCGAAAAGAAAAATGTACAAGAGAAAATCCAACTAGAACTTTTAATAAAACAATGGTAGAAAAGATTGATCAATCAATTACTGATAATATGATTCCTGAAGAACCACAAGTGTCCAAAAATAATGAAATTTAAGTAAATTATTTATTATCTCATAAATTATAGGAATAAAGTAATATTGTCATGGACAATATTTTCGCCTTTAATGTGGTACTTGATATCATGCAAAATGAGGATCTTGAACTGCAATCTATTAAATATTGTCAAAATAGAAATGATTGACCAAAATATAAAGAAGTCATACATGCGGAGTTGAATTTTTAGAAAAATGCAAAGTGTTTGGACTTGTAG
This sequence comes from Forsythia suspensa, assembly GCA_023638005.1. Classification (NCBI taxonomy): domain Eukaryota; kingdom Viridiplantae; phylum Streptophyta; class Magnoliopsida; order Lamiales; family Oleaceae; genus Forsythia; species Forsythia suspensa. Next base: position 40,719,402 of record CM042675.1, on the reverse strand, counting down.
TTCGAACTCCTGAAAATGTAATCAATGTAGAATACAAATAGGTCTTTGTAAGAAAGATGAATGAAAACAATGAAATTACAAGATACAAAGCTCGACTCGTAGCCCAAGACTTCTCATAAAGACTGTGATTGATTATGAAAAAACACATTCTCTTGTAATCATCGCATTTAGATTTTTAATAAATTTGACTGTATCACAAAGACTCGATATGATTATGGATGTAGTAATTGCATATCTGTATGGTTCACTTGATAGTGACATATACATGAAATTTTTTGAAGGATTTAACGCATGTTTGATAGTGTTGAAATTATTTTTTAAGTGTTTATATTATAAGTTGTTGGTGAATGTGTGATAAAAAGTGAGTTGTAAGTTGTGAGTTCTATTAAATGTGTGGATAAAGAGTATGTTTGACCAGTTTGACTAATTGAAATTTTAATTTCAAACATATGCTTAAATTGTCATTGTGCCAGAAGTAAATGATTTATTCTCCAAAACTATGTTCTTAATGAAATTGCAAAGATCATTATATGGATTAAAACAATCCGGACAAACGTAGTATAATTGCCTTAGAAAATATTTATTGAAAGAAAATTATAAAAATAACGATGTATGTCATTGTGTTTTCATAAAGAAAACATATATTGGATTTGTAATTGTAGTAGTTTATGTTGATAATTTAAATCTTATAGGAACTATTGAAGAGTTCAACAAAACTGCAGATTATTTAAAAAGTGAATTTGAGATGAAAGATTTAGGAAAAACTAAATTTATCTTGGATTGCAAATTGAACATTTTACATAATGATTATTTGTTCAACAATCTTCTTATACAGAAAAAGTTTTAAAACATTTTTAGATGGATAAAGCACATCAATTTACATTGTCTATAGTCGCTCGATCACTTAAAAAAAAAAAAAATCCATTTCACCTACTTTAAGATGGAAAAAAGACTCTTGGACCTAAAGTACCATATTAAGTATAATTGGTGCATTAACATATTTTGCAAATTGTACTCAACCGGACATAGTTTTTTTTGTAAATCTCATTGCAAAATATAGCTATGCACCCACTCAAAGACATTTGAATGGTGTTAAACATATTTTTTGTCACCTAAAATGTACTATTGACATGTGATTATTTTACTCACAAAAATTAGGATCTTCTTTAGTGGAATATGCATGTGCATGTGCAGGTTATCTCTCAATCCACATAAAATTAAATCACAAACAGGATATGTGTTGACACGTGGAGAAACAACTATATCATAGAGAGATGTAAAGTAAACCTTAACGCAGCAACATCTTCAAATCATTCTGAATGTTGCAATCCATGAAGCAAGTCGAAATTGTACATGGTTGAGGAACATGACACATCATATCTAAGTATCACATGGATTAACTTCAACAAAGAATAGTCTAACTATATTGTATGAAGACAATGCAACTTGTATTGCACAACTCAAAGGATGTTACATCAAATGAGACATAGCAAAACATATTTCTCTAAAATTTTTGAAGAATGGTGACATCGATGTTCAACATATTCGCTCGAGTAACAATTTGACTAACTTATTCACAAAAGCATTGCCGACATCCACATTTAAGGAATTGGTGCATAAGATTGGGATGCGTCCACTCAAAATATCTTCATTGATTAACATCAGGGGGTAGGTAAGTAGTTGTACTCTTTTTTTTTTGTACATGTTTTATCCCACTGAATTTTTCTGACAAGGTTTTATGAGACATCATTTTCTTAATACTCCAAATTTTTAACAACTAGTGGTACTTTTTTTTTGTTTGATATTTTGTTCAACTTAATTTTTGTCGAATAAGGTTTTTAATGAGGCAATTATTTCTCAAAATATTACTTAATTATGCCTATCAAGACTCCATTAGGAACAAAGGGTTCAAATCTCAATGACTCATTCTCATAAATCATATGGTCGGATCCCACCGCAGAGAAGCGGTATACTAGTCACGACCGTATGGAGTTTTTTCCGCTGCGAAAAAAAAGTACTTAAACGTTCGTGTGTCACTACGTTTTCAATTTCTCCTTCACAAATCATCTATTCCAAAATTTTGTTGATCGCTTCAATCCATCAACCGATTATCTCGAAAATATGCTCACCTCCTCAATCCATTTCTTTTATTCGATCATTCTACTTCACCGATCATCTCCAAAATCTACTCACCTCATCAATCAATCTCTCTCAATCGATCATCTCCCTCTACCGATTATATTAAAATGATATTCACCTCCTCAATCTATCATCATAATAGAGCATACAGTCGGATTCCACCACAATGAAACGGTATACTAGTTAATCACGATCGTAGCGATTTTTTTCCGCTATTGGAAGAAAAAAATATATATATTTACAGTATGTTTACATGTGTTCATTCTCCTCTCAATCAAAAATTTTATCATCAAACGATTTTATCAACCTTAGAACTTAATTACTCAACCTTAGACTATATCATGTCAACTCACATCAATACTCATCATCAAGAATAAAAGTTCAAATCTTAGTGATGCATTCTAATAGATCTTATAGTTGGATTCCAATGCGAAAAATGGGTATACTAATTTCTTTAAATGTCTTATTTTTCAAAATATTTATTAATCACCAGATTTTGAAAAACCAAAAAATAAGGTCTAAATTATCTCTTGATTAAAGCTGGGTAGAACCCCGTCTTAAAAGCCAATCTTCTAGGGACAAGCCGCAAAGGGTTTAGTCCTTGGTATTTACACTCAAAATTGGGAACAATTTACTGTGAAGGAGAGGGAAAAAGGGTTGTGTTGCAGACTGCAGTGTTTTCTATAGGAGAAGTCATCTTTTCATCACCAAACTTGGAAGGTAATATCAGATTTATTTGTGTAAAAACGTGCTTTAAATTTATTGGTTTCGCACTCGATTTGATTGTTGCGAATGATTTAATTTCAAAAAAACCTGCATCTAAGATTCTGTCCAGCCTTCCTATTCTCTCTTCTTCACCATAGAATTTATTTTTTCTAAAATTGTTGTTTATGGTTTTCTCCTTTCCTTTGGAACTGTAATAGATGAAATACCCAGGACCAAAATCCAGTGGGGGCAACTGCCCCCAGGTGGCTCCGCCCCTTAGATGTTTATCTACAAAAATTAAATTATTGATTTATGATACCAAATTGGGGGATTGAATCGTGCACAATTGGTGCTATTTTTTTTAATAATTAAATAAAAGGTGTTTCTTTGTGTATTGATCGGTTTGCTTGAGAAAGGTAAAATTAGAAGCGGCATAAGAACTGAGTAAAAAATTCAGAGGTCTGTGAGATGAGAAACTGCAACTTATATATATTAATTTGAAAAATCCACGAATTCCAAGTGTTTGGTTTGGATAGATTTGGAGTATTTTCCAGTTTTAGCCATGAAAACTAGAGGCCCAAGTATAATCTATAATCAAGTATGTTTAGAAACTAATCTGGCACTAGATGGGAGGGGATAATTTTTTATTTTATTTTTAGGCAATAGGAATGCAAAACCTGTATATCTTCAAATTTCTAAACGACCAAGAAATAAAGTCCCACTGGAAAATTCTCACATGTGCACCATTCACTAACCTAGGCAGATGGCAGAAAATTTAGGCTGACTATGCTTCTGGAAGTGGTTAAGATTGGTTCTTGTTAAAGTCATTTTTATTGAACTAATGAACTATTGGATTGTAAATACTATTTACGAGTAGCTCCTTTTCTTTCCTGGTTCTTTTAGTTTATAGATTCCCCCGGCAAAAAGAAAATGAGAGCTAGAGCTTGAATCAACCAGTCCAATGGCAATCATTACTATTATTGTCTGACGCGCTAAGGGAATTTCTCTGCTTCGGATGATGTCTCCTCGGCCCTTCGAATGCATTGTTTTCATTGTTGCTAGGAGAGAGCCTTCTAGCAGCATTAGGAGGCTTTGAGAATACCAGAGATTAGGGCAAAATGAACCATGTTGTTCTTGTAGCTGGAAAGCTGATCTGGCTCTATCAATTTCCCCTCAAGATAGTCTTGCTGGGAAGTCAGCCTAAGATGGAGTCTAATTTGAACTTTTTCTTTTTTCTTCACTGTTACCTATTTCATGTCCACTGACTACTTATTCTGGTCTTGCTTGTATGATGTCATTGTTTGAAGGAAGTGATGAAATATTTTTCTTATGCTTTACATGCCAAACTTAAGGTCGACAGTTATTTACCTATTCTGTGGTGTGTGTGTTTTTAACGTACCAACACAAAATTCTTTGTTGACTTCTTTGTTTTGACTGATTAGCCACCGCAATGGGAAAGAAGAAATCCGAAGATGCTGGAAATAATACGAAAGCCAAGTCGAGCAGTAAAGAAAAGCTCTCAGTCTCTGCAATGCTCGCTAGCATGGACCAGAAGCCTGATAAATCAAAGAAAGGGTCTTCTACGTCAAGCTCTACTTCTAGCAAGCCCAAATCGAAAGCACCTCCAAAACCATCATCTTATACTGACGATATTGATCTCCCTCCTTCTGATGATGAAGATGACGTTGACGAAGAGCAACAACAGAATGAGGTTACCAAACAGTCTAGCAGGCATAATAGAAGTGATGGAAAGCCTCTTGACATTGCCGTAAGTGACAAAGAGTTGAAGAAACGAGAAAAGAAGGATATGTTTGCCGTACAAGCTGCTGTGCTAGCCAAACAGGAGGCTCTCAAGGATGATCGCGATGCTTTTACTGTTGTAATTGGTAGCCGGGCTTCTATTCTTGATGGACAAGATGATGCTGATGCTAATGTCAAAGATATAACAATTGATAACTTCTCTGTGTCTGCTCGTGGCAAAGAACTCTTGAAGAATGCATCAGTGAAGATATCTCATGGAAAGAGGTATGGATTGGTTGGACCAAATGGGATGGGTAAGTCTACCCTATTGAAACTCCTTGCTTGGAGAAAGATACCCGTACCTAAAAACATAGATGTACTTTTGGTTGAACAAGAGGTCGTTGGTGATGATAGAACAGCACTTCAAGCAGTTGTTTCAGCCAATGAAGAACTTGTCAAGATTCGACAAGAGGTTGCATCTTTGCAGAATATATCTGCTGACACTGAAGAAGAGAATGAAGATGATGATGACGGGGATGACGTGGGTGAGAAGCTTGCTGAATTGTATGAAAAGTTGCAGCTACTGGGGTCAGATGCTGCAGAGGCTCAGGCTTCCAAAATTCTTGCTGGATTGGGTTTCACTACAAAGATGCAGGGCCGTGCTACCAAGTCCTTTAGTGGTGGTTGGAGGATGAGAATTTCTTTGGCCAGGGCACTTTTTGTTCAGCCAACTCTGTTGTTGCTGGATGAACCCACTAATCATCTTGACCTCAGAGCTGTTCTCTGGTTAGAAGAGTACTTGTGCCGTTGGAAGAAAACTCTTGTTGTTGTTTCGCATGATCGGGATTTTCTTAATTCAGTCTGCAACGAAATTATTCATCTCCATGACTTGAAACTCCATTTTTATCGTGGAAATTTCGATGATTTTGAAAGTGGATATGAGCAGCGTCGTAAAGAGATGAACAAGAAGTTCGAGATTTATGACAAGCAGGTGAAAGCTGCTAGGAGGTCTGGCAATCGTGCTCAGCAGGAGAAGGTCAAGGATCGAGCAAAATTTGCTGCTGCCAAGGAAGCATCTAAGAACAAGTCTAAGGGAAAGGTGGATGAAGATGAGCCCGCGCGTGAGGCACCTCAGAAATGGCGAGATTACACTGTGGAATTCCATTTTCCCGAACCCACTGAGCTAACTCCGCCACTTCTGCAACTAATTGAAGTTAGTTTCAGTTATCCAAACCGAGAGGATTTTAAACTCTCCAACGTTGATGTTGGCATTGATATGGGGACTCGTGTTGCTATTGTTGGGCCTAATGGAGCTGGGAAATCTACCTTGCTCAACCTTCTTGCTGGCGACTTGGTTCCAACTGAGGGTGAAGTACGGAGAAGTCAGAAATTGAGGATTGGTAGATACTCACAGCACTTTGTGGATCTACTGATAATGGATGAAACACCAGTTCAATATCTTCTCCGTCTTCATCCGGATCAAGAGGGACTCAGTAAGCAGGAGGCAGTTCGTGCAAAGCTCGGAAAGTTTGGACTCCCCAGCCATAACCACCTCACCCCAATTGCCAAATTGTCCGGAGGGCAGAAAGCCCGGGTGGTTTTCACTTCCATTTCCATGTCTAAGCCACACATCCTGCTCTTAGATGAGCCAACAAATCATTTGGATATGCAGAGCATTGATGCACTGGCAGATGCACTTGATGAGTTCATTGGGGGAGTCGTCCTAGTCAGTCATGATTCTAGACTTATATCGCGTGTTTGTGAAGATGAAGAAAAAAGTCAAATATGGCTGGTGGACAATGGTGCAGTTGAGACTTTCCCAGGCTCATTTGAGGAGTACAAGGAGGAGCTTATCAAGGAGATCAGACAGGAGGTTGATGCTTGATGTGGCGTGTATTCCAGGTATAATTTTTCGAACGAGGAATAATATTTTTCTAGCGGTTTATTAATTAAATTATTGTATAAGTGATTGGATTTTACCCTATTATAATTGGCACCATCTGTTGTAATTGTAATTTTACAAATATCCAATTTTCTTCTGGTTGTTATTTCTGCCTGTAAGCGTGTATTCATTATTATTATTTCTAGTTTCATCCATTTCTTTCTTTCTTTCTCGACTGAGCTGAAAAGCTAGTCCCTTTTCAATCATATGGAACTTGTGATGATTGTTTGTACGTAGTGATTTTTGAAAACTTTGATTTGTGAGAGTTATATTTTAGGAGAGGATATTTTGTCGCATTTTAAATTTATTCGGTAATGTCTCAAAGGTATCCGTGTCTTTGCTAATGTGTTATTTAGGTACTTGTCTTGGAGAGGATTCAACAAAATAATGAATGAGATTATAACATTTCTTTTTACTCGTGAGTAATACTCACTGTCTAAAACTGTCGAATCTTCCCTGCCATACATGCCTGTTTGGCATCCGTAAGCCACAATCTGCAGAATGTAGCTTGATATCAACTATCAACATGTATTGATCTCTGCAAGTGGTCTCAGTGAAAGTGAAAGCCACTCCATTGATAAATTATTTAGGGACTGATACTGTTTTTACTTAATTTTCAGGCATGCTAAACAATACTGTTGTGCATAGTTGAAACAAGTCTTACATACAGGTGCCTGCAGAGAAAATGATTTAAATCCCAGACAAATTGGAGATTATGTTGGTATTTTTTTCTTTTCAGGACCACCATCTTTTGAGCCCTTTGTTGTAAAGAAGGTTATATGTAGTTTCTGTTTATACAGGGTTTATAATGAAGAAATTGCTTGATAAACACAATAATACTCGTTCTTAATAAATTTGGTTAATTTTGTAAATTTGTTTTCACCACTCTATTATTCTAATCGTCACTGTATTTACGATATACAAAATCAAGTTTCTTGGAATCATGTTAAAATGGATAGTACAATAGATAAATTTTAATTTATTTTGGGTCGTGCAAACGACGCATTTTAAACATTTTTAATGCAAAGACGGAAGATATCATAAGACTTTGATAGGCAAATGGGTTATTTATTCATGGCCTTCCATTATTGTCCTGAGTTCTTCACTTTTATTACATCGATGTAGATTGTCGCGTGAAATAATAATAGAGTTTTTTTGTTTAGACATTTACAATTTGTGCCAAATTTTATTTAAAATTTTCGAAGCTGAAAAAAAAAGTTTAAATACTATATATTATTTTAATTTTAAAAAAATTGTTAGATAAACAATTTATTATTTACTGTTCACACAATATAATGAATTAAAGGAATATTACTATAAATTTACTTATTTATATTGATTTATTATTGAACTATCTTTAATATAAAACCATAATATTAATATATTATTTCGATCAAAATTTTAATATGTTATTATAAATTAATTTCATTAACATTGAACCATTTTATTAATTAAACCACAATAGAAATAAATAATTGTGATAATAATATTTCCACAGTTAGATTAAAATAATTTCTTTAAATTTAAATAAAAGATATATTTAAAGTGATAAATATGTAAGTAATTTGACGCCACGCCACCACAAATAATGGGCGCAGAGTGTCCAGCATTGCCTAGTGGAAGCGGAAAAGTTGCTAAAAAGTGGCTTCAATAACAGAAAAATTAGAGCAAAAAAATGGCGTCAATGGCTGGCACGTCTCATGTAACCATTGGAGGATTCAATTCTCTTTCTCTCTCCTACACTCATTCTCTTCAAACTCGAATTCCCACTCTTTCCCAGCTTCCCAATTGTGTTTCAACTCCCACGCGTCACCGCAATGTTGGCGGAGGAGGCCGCAGCGGCGGAAGAATGTCGGGCAAAACCATGTCGAGAAATAGGGGGTGTACTAATATTCGGGCTATGTCATCCGGTTCGTTCGGGTCCCGATTGGTGGAAAGTGTGAAGAAAACTGTCACTGAGAACCCAGTCGTAGTTTACTCCAAAACTTGGTGCTCGTAAGTGCTATCTTTTAACTAATTCTCATTGCTTTAGGCTTTTATCTTGTTCTTTGCTTTCCTGATGCAAGGTGGAATCTCGGGTTACCTTTTTTTTTTTTCTTCATATTTAAATATTAAGTGTGGTTTGTGGCAAAGGTACTCTTCGGAGGTGAAATCATTGTTTAAGAGGCTTGGCGTGGAGCCACTTGTTATTGAATTGGACCAAATGGGTAAGCGTAGATTTTTCTTTTTCTTTAAAAAATATAAATTATGTTTGGGCATAGAACATTGCATAATATCTGGAGTACCAGTGAAACCTGCATACGAATACAATTTGATATTATTTGCAACAGGTGATAGAAACAATTTAGATTGATATGTAAACGGTGTTAGTTAAAAGAAACGGCTGCAAATGTGATTTCTGATGGAAAAAAACCATTTGTAATTGCAACTTACAGCTGGTTCAACATGCTTTGTTTTGATATTTGAGGTTTTCTTTTCTTTTGGTTACTGGCCTCTAAACTTTACAGGTTTAACTGCCATTGATTGAACATTGTATATTTGCGAGTGTTGAGTTGTATACCGTGTTGATCACAGCAAAGACACCTTATATGATTAGATTATTTTAATGTCTGCATTATAGAAAATGAAGATAGATTGTTGCTCTTTGATTATACTGATATTAACTAGAAAATGAGCTCTCAATGGATTGAGCCAAGACCAATCTTAAACCATATTTCTATATAAATAACCTAGGATAGATTTTGTAAGTTTTAATTGGTCATGCAGTTATTCTTGTCTAACTTCAGTGTCTAAATTTTTGAGATAATAAGAAAAAAAAGACATTGAACACCTACTTTGTTTAAGAATTAAATCTTTTGTTAAATAATTGCTGCAAGTAAAATTGGTGTCTAGTTAGCAAATTTTATGAGTGATTAGGAAATTGATTAATTTCCAAATACAACAAAAAAAAGTAAGCATTATGATCAACAAATTTGGGGTATGTCGCTTGAATCCTTTTTCTTAGGAACTTCTAGTAATATATGCTGATTTTCTATGTTGTGTTATCCCACGTTTCCATAAAAAAAAAAAAAAAGATCTCAACTGATTATGTGCAAATAGATGAAATTGAAATCAGGCGTGAGACCTAATTTGTTCTGACCTTACACAAAATTTCTACCTTTAACTCATTGAACATCCATTATAAGAACTTTTCTCCATTTTTCAGGGCCCCAAGGACCACAACTGCAGAAGACACTGGAGAGGATTACTGGACAACATACTGTTCCAAATGTGTTTATTGGTAAGAAGCGTTTTAAAAGTGCTTTAGGATTCTGTGACACGTTAATTTAGAATGATGAATATATAAACAAACTCATTTTACTGTGCACCATGACTTTATACTATTTGCTTAACTTGCAAGTTACAAACTAATTACTGTATCATTTCATTATGAAGAAATGTCAATTAGAGATGCAATTGACCTGCTATGTGCATGATTGCGGGAGCGATGGTAGAAACTGTTCTGTTGGTAATGGGATGAAAGACATCCACTTGCCGATAAACAGATGTTATGTTTTTTGGTTAAAAAACAAGATTATAAGTTTTAATTTCACATGATTTTAGCTTCAAATTTATCATTCTTTCAAATAAGATTATGAAGAGTATTACAACTATTATTTGTTTCTCATAAGCAGGTGGCAAACACATTGGTGGTTGTACAGGTACTTTTTCTGACAGTGCTCGTCCTTGTGATGATGCATTTAACTTCTAAGTCTAGTTTCTCCAGAAAAAAAAATGAAAGATTTCTTCTCAACCTCTGGTGCTCTAACTTCACGATAGTTTCTAAAAAGACTAAGCTTTTCATGTTGAGGACCATCACTGAAATCAGTATAGATTATTTGAGATGGCAATTACTAGAAAATTGGAATACGGGGCTTCACATTTAATGCTAATTTTATGAGTGTCAAATTGGTAAATAATACATTAATATCAAAATGGTATTTACCCATGTACTCTGGAAAATAATTATTGTTATGTGATTTTATTTTTGTATATACGCTATCTTTGTCAGTCAACTGGTTCTCTTAGATATTCTTTCTTTCATTTTCTTCCGAATTGCCTTTGACTTGCTCCGTCTTTAAATTGGTTTCTTGCAACACAATCTTTTATAGTCTATTATTCACATTTTTTGGATGAACTATGGTTTTTATTTCAAATTTTCAGTACTTTTACAATATGATGCCCAACCACCAAGATATTCATAAAAGTGAAAAGAGAAATCCTCAATCTCCAAATCAAAAATTACGTACATCTTAATTTAACACCGCTGTACCTTAAGCTTGTCTAGACTCTAGGGTCATCTATATATATAAATGCTTCTTGTGTTCCATTATATCAAGGGCCGTGTCCAACATTAAAAAGTAAACCACAAAGTCTCCGATACTTCTCGACTTCCTCATTCCATATAATTATAAGTTGACTTCTTCCTAGTACCGTTACTTTCACTTAAAGAGTATATCCAAGCCATCTCAATACATTCTCCCACAATATATCTTGAAATACTCACATATATAATCGTTTCTAATCCTCGTTTTACTGCAAATCTATCAAAACATTCAAATCTCAGCTACTGTCAATTTTCACAGCTCTCTCTTCCAAATTGAAAATTTTGAATTTCTATTTTAGTTTGTCCATGAATGTTCTCTGTCCAATAGTAGGTTTCTAAAATTCTATTATGCCTTCATTATGTTAAAGTGTTTTTATAACAACCTTCCTTGGGAGGTTAATTTTAGAAAGATGAGGTGAAAAACATAAGTAACCCTGTGTTATCAAATCTTATTAATTGCATAGCAAAGTAAAAAAAAAAAATCAATTTGAGACTGGGGAATTAATGTTGTTTCAGTCAGCTGGTCTGGTTGCAGTGCTGTAGCAATTTACATTAAACTAGTAAAAATTCATCGATCACATGAATGATTGAATCATGGTTTGAAACTCGAAGTATTCTTATATTTCTTTGTTTTTTCATGGTGTAGATACTGTCAAGTTACACCGTAAAGGAGAACTTCAACCTTTGCTATCAGAAGTTGGGGCTACTAAGACACAGAGCTAGCACTGAGCTTAATATCACTTGACAGATTTTTTTTTTCCTCTGAGCTCCTTTTGAGTCCTATGACATGATATTCCACATTTCTCCTAAAATTCAATGTCTAACATGTATGATGACTTGTACTTTTTCGAGATGCACATTTGCTTATATCAAATCTAAATTCATTTTGTTAAAACACATTTTGAAATGCTTATTGTCTAGTTTATGAATTTTTGCTCCAGATACTTCATGTTACTGGTTTTTGCTTGTCAACTGATCCATTTGGTTGTGTTTATGGATGGACACATATGAAGGGCAGTTCCTAGGGTTTTGTTTGTGACACTGGCAGTGCTCTTCTACGAGTGTAAAATTGCACTGTTGGTCTTCAACCTTTTGAGGTAATAGTAGGTTGGTCTCCGACAAAAAAAAAAAGAGCAAAGTCTCTTAAATTAGGTGCACTAGTAGTTTTGACATACATAAATAATCCTGCTGGTTGTGCTTATGTGAAGGGAATAGTGGTGAGATGCTTTTGCCCTTTTGAAAAGTAGGCATGTAGAGGACACAAGTTACAAGAGTAGGGATGGCAAAAAAAACCCGTCGTCCTGCGACCCGTCCCTTCAATTTTTTTTTTTAAAAAAAATCATAAAATATAGTAGAAATTATGATTTTCACTAAAAATAGATTAAAAAATAATCGAACTCGGGTTGAAACTTATAAACTACCAAGTTAACCACTACACCACAACCCAAATTTTATAATTTTTTTGTTTTGTTTGGTACAAATATTTAAAAAATTTGTATTTCTTTTTTTTTTTAAATTATTTTTTCAGTTTAACAAAAAAAAAAAAAAATTAACCAAGACGGTTGGTGGGTCAAGGGACCTCCGTCCCTCGAATTCATGTCGTCAAGCGGGGGGCGGGTCATCATCCCTATACAAGAGCATTTGGGATGATTTTTGTCTGAACTTACTTTAAAAGGTGGGGATGACTTTGCTCTCTTTCTTAAGTTAGAGACCTACGTTGCAATATCCCCTAATAAAAATACTTGTCACAATAATAATGGTCAAATTGATGAAATTTGAAATGTCTAGGTAGTTAAATAAGTTGGTGCATCTCTAAAAAAAAATCAAAATCAATAATTAATTTTAATAATATATTTTATAAGACTCATAATTGTATCACATTGTTAGCTATACATTTTATTAATTTTTATTTATTAAAATTTAATAAAAAGTTGATTTACAGCAAAGTTAAATTGGCACTTAACAGAACATAAGTTATTTATTTGTATAGCAATAGCACATCTTAGTTATTTTGACTGATAAAATTGTTTAAATACTCTACTCACTAATTAATTACTAATAATTTCTAAGTTATTTGTACATGTTTGGTGGTGCTGAAATTATTTTTTAAGTGCTGATAAATTGTGAGTCATGGAATATGTAGATAATAAGTAGGTAATAAGTTGTGGTTCTTATGAAATGTGTGGATAAAAAATATGTTTAACCAATTTAATTAACTTAAATTATAATTTAAAAATCAACAAAGAAACACTTGACTGATAAAATTATTCAAATACTCTAGATAAAAGTTATATGAATAAGAGTTTATCCAAATAACATTTTTATTATTATCTTGTTTGGTTTAGCTAAGTATAAGAATGAAAAAAGTTAGTTTTAAAAAAAAATCAAATTTTGATTAAAAAAATAATAATAATTATACAATTATTCTTAATTAAACGAAAAAAAGTAAATAAAAAAACTAAAGGAAAAAAAATGGTGGAGCGGCAGAAAGTGATAGTGGTGGCGATGGCGGACATTAGCGGGCTGCGGTGGCGTAGGACGGTGGCTAAAGGACATTGGCGAAGAATAAAGGCAGTGGCTGGAGGTGGCGGCGGTAGGAATGGCAACAAGCCAAGGCATCCATTACCATCCTCGATCAGTCGAGAATTTTTGGAATGCGGAGCTAAGATCGTGGCGAGGCAGAGATTAAAAAATTCTCATTCACTGCGCGTTTGATTAATTAATTTCTATTTTTTAAATATAATTTAAATTTTAAAATATAAATATAAAACAAAATATAAAGAGATTCGAATGGGTTTAGGGAATTTAGAGCGGGAATCACGATCCTCGTTCTCGTCCCCAATTACTAAAGGGATGAGACAGGGGGACGGTGTCGGATATTTTTAGGGATGGCGATGGGATTGTCGCGGGTCGGGGTCGGGATCGGGGCCGCCTCTCCGCCCCGACCCCGACAGAAAATCTTCACCCCCATACCCGCCCAATTCCCAACTTGGGTTGGGTTGGAGTGGGGTGGGGTGGCTTACTGTCCCGTTTATTTTTTATTTTATTAGTTTATTTTTAACTGTGATTTTCTTTGAGGGCAATATATGAAATTATGAATTATAAAATAGAGAATTAAAGATTAATTCTAAATGGTATTGTTAGAATTTAAAAACAAATTGTGTATAATATGTTTACTAAAAAAAATAAAAAAAAATGTAAATCAATAATTCTTGGTGTAGTAGTTAAGAATTGTGAATTAATGTTCACACTCTGAGTTCTCAACTCCTTCAACACCCATTAAATCAAAATATTTTTAAAAAAAAATTTAAAATTTTAAAAAAAAAAATCGATGTGGGTCCGGGGCGGTGTAGCTTCGCCCCGACCCCGCCTCGGGCAATTCTCCCTGTCCCAAATACTTGATTATCCGAGGCGGGACTCGGGGCAAATTGCCATCCCCAAGTATTTTGTCATCTCTAGGCGATAGTTTGGTGGTAATGATTATCCTACGGTATGAATGTTGAAAAATAGATTATTATTTTTTTATACTATAAAGAGTACGTTTGTCTTTTAAAAAAAATTGGTGAATCATTATTCGAATAAAAAATTTTGTTTTCTGAGGATAAAATTTATCATCATTTTTTAATTAAGTTGTTATCCAAATAAAAGTTTATCCGTACATCACTTCTGTCTAAACTAAATATGACAAAATGTATTCATCATCTTTAGAGTAATTATATTCACACTACAAAATATATTTGTTGCATCATATTTTAATTGTATTTAAGGTCCTCAATCTTTATTCATTGTATCACTTATGTCATCAACTTTTTTTCTTCGTTTTTTTATCTTCAATCTTCCATTAATTAGCACATCTCGTCTTTAATAAAAGTTCACGTCTAAAAAGTTCGTTTGTAAGGAGACTACTTGTTTGCTCATTGTGTATATATTTTTTTTAAAAAAATAAATACAAAAGTGTGACAAAATATTTTATCTCGTTTCAAAGCACGCAAAATAGAATATTTTAACAAAAATCATCATCAATTACGAGATGTGCTAATTAATTAGAAGGTTAAAGATAAGAATTTGATGAAAAAAAAAGTTTGGGACATAAGTATTACAATAGGCAAAAATTAAGAACCTTAAATTTAATTAAAATGTGGTGCAACAAATAAAAATTGTGACGGCAATATAATCTCCCATATAACATATGTCCATACCAAACGAGCTCTTTTAGATAAGTAGATTAGATTAATACCGGGGAAGATCAAACCTTCTTTTGATTTGATCACCTTTTTAATGTTTAAACTTTAAAGAAGAAATGGTTTTGTTAAGATCAAACTTTTTTTAAATGATTAAAGATCGAGTCACCTTTTAATGTTTAAACTTTAAATCTGAAGAAATGGTTTTAAATAGTAAAGATGTTTCACAATCTTTATTTAATTTAAATGATTTTAAATTTATTAGATTAGAATTAAATAAATAGGGTATAATAGAAAAAATGTGAAAAATTTACAATTTCAATTACATTAAATGTTTTTTTAATACGTGTGAAAAACATCTTTGTAGGACGGATGGAGTTATTTTGATTTTGATAAAAAATTAATCAAATACTCTGACTAATTAAAAAAAATTAATATCCATACATACCGATTATGGACCTTTGGGTATCTAAAAACACCGTGGATGTATGTAAACCCATCATTCAAAACAGCACAAGTAGTGAACCCAAAATAACAGCCTCAAAGTACCTGCCCGGCGGTGAAAAGCCATGGCCGCTGTGGTCCGGCTATCCACTGTTACAATTGCGTTACCCAATTGTCATCCCACGGTGAAATGTCCGGGAGTTTCCCGCCTAATCAATTGTCGCAAATTCAACTCCCTCTTTACAGTTACCAGTTCGATACGACAACGTAAGAGTCGGGAATCCTTCTCAGTTACTTGCTCTGCCTCTAATAGACCCTCGCCAGATGTTAGGTAATTCGGATTTAGAGTCACATTTGGTTTGATCCTGGTGTAATTTCTTATTGCTTGCGTGTGTTTGGTGTTCTTATCAATTTAGTGGATAATCCAATAGAGTTTAATGCAAATCAACTGAAAATTAGCAGACTTATTCCTACTGAATTTAGTGGATAATCCAATGGAGTTTAATGCAAATCAACTGAAAATTAGCAGACTTGTTCCAAAAGTTTATGCATGCTTAGTTTCATGATTTCTACTTTCTAGTATATGTTATTGATGAATGTCACATGTTACTGATGAAGGTCATATAGTTTCAAGACTTCAATTTCATTGTAACAGGGTTAAAATGCTTTTGTAGGGGTAAAAAACATGTAGAGGCATGACTAGCTATTAGGTAAGATAGAAATACTCGATCACTTTTTGATGAATAACACTTTATCTATGAATCGTAAATTGTGAATAGAATTAATGAACTAGGTGCATCATTATCTGGAACCAAACATGAGACTGGTCAACGATGCATCGTAATATTTTAAGAATTTAGGTTACTTGGACACATTAAAACACTGCCTCTCTGAAAATGAATGCCATATTTAGTCTTATGGATGCAATGTTTCTTATTTCTTTTGTAACTTTAAATGTACAACTGAACTTTCTTTGAATAGCTATTTCATTCTATAAGCAGAACAACTTTGCTCTGAGTCCATGTACGAATTTGTCATATCAATGTCTATTATCGGGAATAAATTAGGAAGAAGACTGTAGGATCCTGCAGTTGATTGCCATCCAGGTTATTGCTGCTTTTGAGAATGATTATCTCCCAACACTAGGACAGCATCTAAATTTGTTTCATTAATGTATAAGGGTGTGCCTGGTCAATGCTTAAGATTTCAATTGAGAACGTCCAATGATTTATAATGTGTCTTGCCTTTTCTCTATGTTGTGAGATAATTCTGAGAAGTGCAAAATCTACTGTTAAAATGTTTATGGCAATGTGATAAACCACTTTCAGTGTCTTGTCTTTTTTTTTTCTTTTCTTTTTCTCTTTTTATCCAAATGCGGCTGCAATCAGGTTTTGTTTTACAAGTGAAGCATCTTTGTAATCCTCGTTTTATTTGTTATTCAGTTCTACAGCCAAAATACGAAGTGAAGTTCTTTCTCCCTTTCGATCTGTCCGGATGTTCTTTTATCTTGCTTTCATTGCAAGTGCTTCTCTTGGAGGACTGATAGCCTTCACACAATTAATTGGTGCACTGGCCAATTCAACAAGAGCAGCTGCAGTTCCTGACATCCTCAAGGGTCTTGGCATAGATATTGGAGCAGTCTTTATTTTTGCATTTCTTTATTACAGAGAAAACGGTGCTAAAAATGCTCAGTTGGCTAGACTTTCAAGAGAGGAAAGTCTCTCAAACCTTAAGCTTCGTATAAATGAGAAGAAAACTCTTCCTGTCAGTGCTTTTAGAGGAATTGCTCGTCTTGTCATTCTTGCTGGTCCTGCATCTTTCATTACTGAGTCTTTCAAACTCAGTGAACCTTTCGTCGAGGGCCTTGTGGAAAGAGGGGTGCTTGTTGTCCCATTTGCAACAGATGGAAATTCACCTGTCTTTGAGTTTGAAGAGAATGAAGAGACAAAGGAACGGACTTCCAAACAGAAAAGGCTATGGCAGTTATCGCCTGTTTTTTTTACTGAGTGGTCCAAGTAAGGGATAGGGAAAATTTTTCTTTCAACCTCCCTTCTCTGATATCATCATAGTTATATATTGTATTAATGAACTTCGTGTCATCGATGACAGGTGGTTAGATGAGCAAAAGAAACTGGCCAAGGTCTCTCCTGAATCTCCAGTGTAAGTAATCTGTAATTTTAGCCTGCTCATTTCCTAATCATTAGGAATATGAAAGTTCAACTTTAGCTGAGATCAAACATATGATTTTAAGTTGGACTCTAAAATTGGAGAAATTGGAAAAATGATTTGAAATCAATCCGTGACGTTATCTACTCTGTCTTTGTTTTCACATGAAGGTACTTGTCACTCCGTATGGATGGTCGTGTTCGGGGAAGTGGTGTAGGCTACCCACCTTGGAACGCTTTCGTTGCGCAACTACCACCGGTAAAGGGAATGTGGCTTGGTCTTCTTGATGGCATGGACGGAAGAGTTTTATGAAAGGGAATTACAGCACTTGATCACCTAATCTTGCTCTTTTTTGTATAGCGGGTTTGTTGATTTCATTGTCATGAACTCAACCACAAAAACTGAAATACAGCATAATGTACAAGTGAAGAACAGCTTAGTTATTGTATCTTCTTCATTAATCAGTTATGATATCTCCTCAATTTGTGTCTTTTCCCCGTTGAATGTCTAATTTGAGTATAGTGCATCAGCTGGTTAAAATTAAGGTAGAAAAAAAGCTGGAAGATAGAAGAAATAGAAGCAAAGAAACCGAGGGGTCAAAATGAGTGTTTGTCGGTGTTTTAATTGTTTATAAATTATGAGTTTTATAGAACATTTGAGTAATAAATAATTAGTAAATTGTTAGTCCTACAAAATTTGTAGATATAAAATATATTTGACGGGAGCTGATCTCCGGGGCAGGAGTATTTGGTCCACCTGCTGAGGTGTCAGCAGGTGGGCCGTCTATGATAAAAAAATTCTTTATCATGGACGGTCCACCTGCTGACACTTCAACAAGTGGGTCAAATACTCCTGCCCACAAGGGGCAGGAGATCAGGGCATATATTTGACTAATTTAAATTATAATTTAAACTTAGCCAACAAACCGTCCATACTTAGGCTAATGGCAATGATTCCTTAATCCTTAATAATAATCTACAACCACTGTACTAACAAACATAGAAACCCAGTCGGATTTCATGGTCTGTTGATAATATTCGCGTATATTACTATTGTGCATTTGCATTTGATTTTCTTTTGTGAAAATATGTTTACCCTTGCTGCTACAAATGCCTTTTGAGTCCGAGGAGGTTAGAGCATGGAGTTTGACTTTTTTTTGGAATTGAGATCAATTCTTTTATTGTTTAAAAGATTTTTGTTCAAAGAAAATATAATAAGACAAAAAAATATAAACTAATAGAGAAAGATTTATAGACTGTCAAAATTTTTACTATATAAAAAATTGTTACAATCATATAGATTTCACTCATCCAAAATTTTCAAGTATCTTAAAAAAAATAATATCCTAAACTGTACTACACCCACCAATTTCTACTTTTTGTACAACCTACAAAGAGAACAAGAAAAACAACTAAAATGCTGGACGTCCAATTTTTCTTTCAAAAACCCCAAAGCCACATACACAAAAGAGAAGAAAAACATGTCAATTTATAGTTAATGTATGACCTAATTTTCTTCCAAGTTTTGACTGTGAAAGTGTCCAAGATTTGCAAACTTGTTCAATTTTAGTCACCAAATATAATATAATATGTTGACCTCTAAAAATGGCTGCCAAAAGGAACCCCACGCCTCCTCTTCCTACGTGTATTTCCCTTCTTGCTTGGAATGCCACGTGGTTTATTCAACCACGTAGATCAATTTAGGACCGAGTGAATATGTAACAAGAGATAAAGAGAAACACACTTTGATAAAGGTAGTAGCTTGATGACCTCTAACTAACAATTTCTCAGGTGGTTATAACACTTGAAGAATAATTAGTATAGAGGATTTGATATTTCTTGTGAGAGTAATAAAATTCAACATCTCTTCCTTATAGAAATGAATTTGGTATTTATAGGCAAATTCTACTAGATTGTCCTCCCTTTGATGCATGACACGTGGATTGATCCAGAGAGCTCTAGAGTCATGTCTTGGATGTCTCATCATTGGCATTTAATACAAAAGTCCCTTTCAACCGTAACTTAAGAGACTATGATTGTGACAAGTTGCATTTCACAAGTTGTCCCATCGCTATTTTCATGACTGAATAGTAGGTTTGGCATGGAAAGTTTTCTTAGTACGCAACAAGGGTCGGACACATATAGCTTCGTCTTTCTTACCACCTCGGTACAAAAAGACTTATTTATATTAGCCTTCAAACCTCTTCGACAATGAGGTGGCAGATTGTTAAACATGGTTGACTTTGGCCCTGCCCCACGTGGAGTGCCACGTGGGATTGGGGCGTAACATAATATAATATTATATCATATTTTTTCTTTTCAACAATTGGTGCGTCTTTTGATTTTGACAAGTTTTGAGAAAATATCTAAACAATCTCCACCATGAAAAAAAATAAGTCAAAACTCAATCTTCTTTTCTGTAACTTTCCATATCGATACTTAAAAAAAATCGGTAAACTTTGACAATCCCGATTCTCAAAATAGAGAATTAACATACTCCACCATATAAGTATAATCATTTATAATTAACGAATTTTAAGAATTTCATCAGCTCATGTCAAATAAATTTGCTAAAATATTATGGTGCAACTCTCTTGCTTGACATACTTGAAAATTCATCAGTCATCTACATCAATTCCACCACACACCTTGCATTAATGTTAAGCCAATAGTCTTGTGCAAACATGTAGACCTACTAGCAGTAACACATCATCTATCATGACAACTAGTACATGCAACGAGAATATAAATATTTACTCAAGCAACATCATCGTCTTCTATAAAAAGAGACATATTGTCTGTATCTGATATCGAGCAGTTAACCTTTTGGACAATTTTTCTTCACGTGACCAGGTTGTCCACAATTCCAACAAGATACTTTCTTTTTTATGAATTATTCTTCTATTTTTCAGCAACAAGTAATGAGTTTTCAGATAAAATATTACTTACACCACTCAACTTTTTCTTTTCATAAATTAATTTACTTGTAACTTTTTCAAAACTCACATTTTTTTCATACATCAAAATTGGTTTGATGTGTTCATATGAAGATGGAAGAGACCAGCTTAGTCTTAACGCTTTGTCCTCATCATCAATTTTAACTCTAATAGCCTCCAGTTCAGAAATGATCACATTGATAACCCTCAAGTGGTCTGAGATTTTTGTACCTACACCCATTCACAAAGAATGAACTATTCCTTCAAATACAACCAATTTGAAAGGCTTTTGTTTGATGCAACTGTTCAAGTTTTTCCCAAAGTTCTTTTGCAGAAGATATTTCATGAATATTTACAAGACCATTTTTGGCTAAATAAGGACGTAACGTACTTGCAGCTTTCAAATCCAAATCTTCCAAAACCTCATCGCTCATATTAGATTTTTCAGTATTTTGTTAGAAATAGGGGTTGGTTTTCTTTTCAAAACTTTGTACAGTCCAGACTGAATCAAAACATCATTGACTTTATTTGCTACAAACCAAAATTGATAATTCCGATAAATTTCTCCACGTCATATTTGATAGATATATCTTCTCTGTGCACCAACACTATGAACGACCTGGCGCTCTGATAAAACTGTTAGGAATTGAGACCAATTATTTTATTACCCACAAAATCTTTGTTCAGAGAAAAATAACGAGACAAAAAATATAAAAGATAGAAAAAGATTTATGGACTGTCAAAACTTTCACTATATGAAAAATCGTTACAATTATATAGATTTCACTCACCCAAACTCTCCAAGTACTCTAAGAAAAATAATATCATAAGCTTTACCATATCCACCAATTTCTACTCTTTGTACAACCCACAAAGAAAACGAAAAAAACTAACTAGGATGATAGTCTTACAAAACCCTCAAGTCACGTACACAAAAGAGAAGAACAATACGTTAATTTATAGTTAACATATAACCTAATTTTTTTCTAATTTTCGACTACGAAAGTGTCCAAGATTTAGAAACTTGTTCAATTTTAGTCACCAAATATAATATAACATAACATAATATCATATCATATTTTTTCTTTTCAACAATTGGTGCATTTTTTTTATATTTTGACAAGTTTTGAGAAAATATCCCAACATGACCAACCGAAAAAGCTTTATTAAAAATTCTAATAGCAACTTGGCTTAAGAAAGTACGAAAATGGGTTAATTACACTCATAATCCACATTCTTTCAACTTTGTAACATATCATCTACATTCAATTTTATTTCCATTTATCGTCATCATCCTTTCATTAATTCATCCAGATAGTCCTTTCTAACAAATTTGCCATCCAGAAATTGGCGATGGCTGAGGATTTGGGGAGCATCGAATTCTTGGCCAGAAGTTTATCAGAGATTTTGCCAAGGGTGGGGTGGGGTGGAAGATGATGTTTTTTTTTTTTTTTTTAATTGTTTTAAATAATAGAATGAAAAAAGATCATTTTGTACTTTTGAAAAAGTTAAGGATATCAATTGCAATTTTCCATTAAGTTATATATTTTTTACTATTTTAATTTATTGAAGTCATGGATAAAATTGTCAAAAAAATAATTTAGGAACCATCTGTACGAGTAATATGAAAGGATGTAGAATATCTGCGAATAAAATTGAATGGTAATGATATTGTTACAAAGCTAAAAGAATTGAAATTGTAAGTGTATTTAATCCCAAAAAAATGAAACAAAATCCTACTAGAACTTTTTCGATCTCATGCTAGGATAAGCTCCTTCGAGCGTACTCCAAAAGTGAGTCCAAGGAAAGATAACCCAAATAATGTGTTTTTCTTTCTCTTCAAGCGTAAGGCCCTAGGGAATCTTCTGTGGCCACATACCAGGAACAGTGGCAGTAAAAAGAAGCTAGTTTCTTTCAAGATCCGAGACAGGGAAATGATGACTTATCAACCGATGTTGAACCTTTTTTGAAAAATTCAAAATAGGCACAGCCGAAGCGATGAACACAGCAGCATGTAATGGTATGATGTTCTCGCAAAAAGCGGCGGTGGGACTCGAGGAGTACCCCCAATCCCCTTCTTCACAAAGCCACATCGTCGATGGATTTGAGATATACCCATGGTTCTTGCTAGAACCAAGTGGGATTTCTCTCTCCTGAAGTCGCAAAAGCACCGTAGTTTGGGTGCGGGTGTTTTACGAGTCCATGGAGATTCTCTTCCCTGTTTTCCGATGATGGTGGCGATGGTTGGAGAAGATAAAGTGTTTTATTTTTTTAATTCTTTTTTATTTGTTTATTTGTTATTTTATTTTTATTGTTTGGATTATTTAAATGTAAAGAGACAATTTTACACTATTTACTAAGGTGCAATGCTGAATTTTTTGTCAACCAACGGATTCCATGCAAAGGTTCTTGTGCTGCTTATCCTACCTCCTACCAATATAAAAAGTGTGAATGAGTGAGCTACTGTTCAAAATGGTCAACCAACACGACATCATTTTGGATTTTAAACTCTAACTCAAACATTCATACTTTCAACACACGCATGAGAACAAATTGGACCCAAACGAAATTGAAAACCATAACCATTGTTTTCCTTGCTCGGCAATCATAACCAGTTGCATAATCCCACAAACGCCATCATCGAAAAAAATTCTTGACAAGAAGAAGGGTTCTGGAAATATTCATGCAGAAATCAAGAAATTCCATTCGAGGGTTCTTAATTAGATTAGAATGGAAAAAGTCATTGGGGTGCTTTGAGAAAAAGATGGAAAAAGTATTGTGCTGAAATCAAATATCATTTCAAGAATAAATGGGTCTGTGGGGACTTATAACATTTGTGAAGAGGCTCGGCCAAGAAGCGTGAAATTGAGGAGAAACCGGGCGCCCGAGACGAGGAATTGATTGTGTTCCTTGTGAAGTCCTCTCAAGATTCTTCACATACTGATTCATCGAATTTGATGCCCGTATTCTCCAAATGAAATAAGCATGATAGAAAAGAAAGTTTTTGAGGAAAACAACGTTGGTTCAAATCAGGAACAGAATTTGTCACTTCCAGACAATTAGCCGGTCAAGTTTGGGATGCTCTTTGGTGTGCAAATTATTAACAAACATGGATTTCTCTTGGGCGAATTCAGCCAGTTGGACAACTTCGGCATTCACGTATCCGAATAAGACTATTCCTAGATATGTTTTCTGAGTTCAGGTGAGTATTTACTTCAAATAGCAGAATTTTTTATTCTTGGCAAGTTTTTCAAATTATTGAATTAGATATATATTTGAAATTATTGTATATTAGCATAGTTGAATAAAACTTGTAGATTATTGCAATCAAACAATACTATTGATAATATGAATTTTCTTCCCTCATGTCATTATTGTTTCAGTCATACATAGTAAACAATTCATACGTTTTATCGGGTTTGGCTAGAAAATAAAGTCAAGTGGTTCTTGATAAAGTGTTTGTAGATGGGTTTTAGAGCTGTCGATTTCGTATATATGTTTAAAAGACTACTACTAAAAGTTTTAACGAATTATTTAGTAAGTTTAATTGGTGAGCTTGGCAAGGGAACTCGACAATATAAAAAACAACTTAGGTTACATATAGGTTTAAGCACATTGCATAGCATGTAATTGGTTAACAACTGATTTCAATTGCTAATTTAGGTACAACATATATATTAAATCATTAAAAAATAGTTCTGAGGAGTAAATCAATCTTGTTGTTACTTTTACTCTTATCGTATCTCCCAAAGCCTAATATCTTTTTCCTTTTTATATTGATTAGGTATTGATTGGTGTTCTTGTCATCGTAATGAAATTAGTGGATAAGTATGCAGGTGCTCTATTGTAAATGATTCGAGGATGATTTGTTTATCTTACATACTTAAACTTATCCAATTTGTGCTTGGATATGTTGAGAAACATATTAATTATGGGAGAGTTTCACTTCCATTCAGTTTCTTCTCTAGTTTGCTCAATTTATCCATTTTTCCAGATGTGCATGCAATGGATGGTTATTTTATATAGTAACTTCTCAAGTTCCATTGTAATAAGTTAATTGGATAATGTAGTTCAATAGCAGCTAAATGTGCAGAGACTATTTGGACTTGGGATGGAATGTACATGCATGCACGAATGATTATTTTTGCGATAATTTGCTTAAACTTTCTTTCCTCTGCTTCAATTTTTCATCTTCGGATGGAAGCAAATAATTGGTGATATGCTACTCTTCAAGGGCAGACGAGGTAAATGCAGAGGTGCTACAAAGTTTGAAATCAAAGCTGCTAGATAATAAAAAAGATACTTAAAAGTTAAATTTCAATATAATTAAGTGATCTGTTTTGCCTTGTGTCTCCCTCATGGTATTTATTGCAAGTAAACTCTCCTATCTCACCAATGTCGTAATCATGTTCTTTCTTGATCTATCTACTATGGAACCAAATTAATTAGGTAAATTGTGTTTTAACTTTGTATCTGCTCAAGTTTCATAACCATAATATTAAAATGCTTAGATAAATACTCTAGAAGTATTGTACAACTGACTATATTCTCAACCCAGTACATTGATAGCACTGAGAGTTGTGTATTATTTATGTCATTTTGTGCTAAAAAAAACTAAAAATCTCCTTCCCAAAATTATTAACAATTATATGCATTCCAATAGTCATCCCCCTCCTCCCTCCCGAAAAAAGAATATGTACATTATGAACTACTTTATCTGAAGCACATACATGACCAAAGGAAATTCATTCTTTGCAATTGAAGTAAGAAAATTTCATGATTTTACACTAACACATCAATTGGCTACTAATGTTGGTTCTTATCGATTAAGGTAGAAGACTTTAATTCAAAATGTTCTTGTACAATATCCTTATCGTTTAACCTTTTTCGAAAAGGGTCTCAATTAGATAAGCAGTTCTGAATTGTGCCTCATTTTACACAGTATTCTGGCATTTCTATCTATCCACTCTTTCACTCACACACATCTTATGTATATGTGTGTGTGGGTAGATATTGAGATTGAGACAATTTCAATGGTTTTTGATATTGAGATTGAGATAATTTCAATGGTTTTTGATGGACAAAAGGATAAGGTCATATGTTGAGCATCCCAGTTTCTTGTTTCTTCTGAAGAAAAAGATTTCATGTTCCATGCATTTTACTTTACGTCAATGAGCATAGTATTTTGGCGGATTGTGTGGGAATAACTTCAGATTGTATTATATCATGCATTTATTCTTTGTTTTAAAATATTTTGGTATTCGTGACATTTATTTCTTTGATAAAGGCATGCTGAGCATCTTAGCTTTCTTTGAAACCCTTCAATCTGCTAACATAGTAGTTTTGCACTTCTTGCTCTTTTTTCTTTTTGAGAGAAATGCAAGATTGTATTTTTTACTATTCATTTTTCTAACTAAAAATCACAACGCACGTGAAGGGTTTGAAACTTTGAATGAACCCTACCAATTTATTAAAAGTGGAACATAACAGTATATATAATATCAAAGAGAGCATAAGTCGAACCTCCAACAAAGGACAAATAAGGTACATGACTCAAATATCTTGAAAAGAAAATAGCATTAGTACCTACTTGGAGTTTGTTTTTTTGAAATTTGTCAGAGCATTTGTTCATGAAAAATAGTTTTATTATTCTATGCTGACTTTGGTCATGTTTCCATTTCAATAGAGATTTATGTTACTATTGCACTCTTGTCACATAGATTTGTGTCATTGCAACATTGAAAATAAAAAAGACTTTTTGAGAATTTCTATGAGTTTTCCTCATTTCCACGAAACTTAATGTTTTCGCAGTTGATATCACACCCCCATATATATAATATTGACATGTACTTTAAACTTAGTTTGGTTCTTGCTCTACTTTTGAACAGAGTAATACATTAGTTTGGAGTCCGAAATTGGTGTGGTGCGATATTAATAGGCCATTCCAATACAGATAAAATGAAGATTGATGTTAGTATCTACAATCCAACTCTAATAAAAAATAAAAATCAACAAACCATTTATATATAATAAACATTATTAAGTTCTTAATTATTAATACATCACGTGCACCGGTGTCCACACTAGTATTTATATAAACATTGAAATGATTGTGCGACAAATAAAAAGTTTGAGATCACACTGCACTTTTTAAAAATATTTAAGACCCATTTGCAATTATCCCTTAAAAAAGGGAAGAGGCTTAAGAAAATGAACAAACAAATCCCACATCGAATTATGACTAGGTTTAACTTAGCGTGGTCTACTATAAAAAGGCCCATTGAGAGACCATAAAATCATGGAGCCACGCAGTAAACACAAAGCGAACTATTCTTTCGCCTTTTACTAAAGAATACCGTGTGTTTGTTGCAATTAGTGGCATACACTAATTTTTGGAGAGGCCAAATTCATCTGGATTGGCCTCTAAAATGCTAGTTTTAAAATTATTATCGATTAAATTTTATTTGAGGCATCTAGAATTGTTGATTGATTCAACGTGGTTTATAAATTATGATCATAAAAATAATTAAATTGAAATTAAGATCATTGTTTAATATTATGTATCAGTATGATATTTGGACACTGTAAAAGATGTTTAAAATCATGCAAGACTATAAACAGTCTTAGTTAAGTTATATTAAAAAAGAATATGAGAAAATATATTTCATTATATCATGGACCTATATATATATATAATTCTAATGAGAATTACAAAGATAAAATTGTTTAGAGTTAGTATGATTATTTTCTAGATATTCTGATAAGACTAATATTTTGTTTGATATTGTCGTACTTTTAAAAGAATCAATTTTTATTGTGAAAATAATTAATTGCGGGAAGAATCGTACAAGTGTTTGGTAAAATCTTGTTTTAAGTGTTATACGTTTTCAAAATAAGCATTTGAGTGTTTAATAAGTAAAAATGATTTATTGTTGTGACAGTATAAAATTATTAAAATGGATAGATTATAATTATGTTCTTTTGTATTACTAGTTAATAACTCGTGCTTTGCACGTGATTTTGTAATAACATCGTGAATTTTATTTTTTGTTTGTTGAAATTTTTAAATAATAAAAGTTCTATAGTTATTATTATTATTTTTTTATCCATCCAACTCTCAATCAATACCTCAGGTTTAAAGATTATAGAAACTATTGATTTGTTTGAAAATTTGAAAAAAATAATGGAGTACTAAACATGATTAATCATGACCTTCTGGAAAAGGGTCGAGACAGTAACAAGCAAATAAATTATAGTTTTTCAAGAACTAAAATTTTGGGTTTATATTCCGCCTGATTGCCAGCCATTTGAACTTCAAATCAGTCACCGGTTTTTTTTTTCTGTGCTTGAAGTTGTTTTCGTTAATATGAGTACACTTAATATATTACATGTCGGTTTTATATTAAATTTTTGTAAAAGCCTTAAAAACTTCGAGTACCATTATATTTTAAACTTAACAGATTGTAAAGAAATCATTTAAATTTAAATATAATAGTCCAAATATATCATTTTAAACTTTTATAATGAAAGTTCAAGCATAAATAAATTAAAATTGGCATTTCTATGTAAGGGGATGCGTTGATAAGCCAAGAATGATTGATAATTCATATTCATGCTTTGTACATCTATCTTCATGTATAAAATTAAGGCATTAGTAAAAGCTCCATTTACAATTTTATATGCTTTGTGCATTATTATAAGTGAAGCAACACATCTTTATAAATTTAGTCTTCAGCATTATAATTTTAACAAAAGTTACGCTTCTTCAATTTCTAGAAAAATATAGATGCTCCACTGCCACTGCCACTGCCACTGCCACTGCCACTGTGTGGTGATGTTAATTTTCTAAAGATCTTTTATTCTAGGGATTAAGTATATGTATCTATTAGGGTTATGTGTTTTCAATGTAAGGTTTGCAAAAGTTTTCAATTTTACCAAACATTTTCACCATCGTTGAGAAAAATTATAAACTTATTGATGATGATGATAAAATTCACAATAAATCCATTATTCATCTTCATTTTCGCATGACAAAACTTTCTTGATGACATGGCATTATCAACAAATGTTGCAGAATTCATCTTAATTTGACAAATCCTGACAGCACCAAACAATCTCTCTGGCAATTCATCCTCCAACTGCGCCTCCACCAAGAAACTCATGTCCACCCTCACTGTAGTAACGCACCCCAAAGTCATATGCATATTTGCAGTGGCGATTGCTAAGCTATCAATATCAACATTTATTTCAAAATAATCAGGCCATTTGTGATAATAACAATTCAAGACTTTACCTAATAGACACGCAGAGTAATTTTCCACTACAATTTTCACGATACATGGTCCCGTCACAATTTTGTTTACAATCTTAAACCTAATGTAGCGAAAAGCATCGTTAGAATTAAAGGCTAGTGTTTTCAATTAATTATATTCAATTCATGAAATGAATGGATGTGGTAGATTGATAGATGAAGAATTTTAAACCTTAATTAATATTTAATTGAACTAATTTAAAGACAATTTAAATTAATTTATGGCAATTTGGTAAATCTAAAATATATATGAGGATAATTTATGGCAATTTGGTAAATCTAAAATATATATGAGGATATATTGGTCCAAAAATATTTCTCCATTTTAGGACCTTTTAAATTTAGTATATATATAAGAAACAAAAACTAAAGAATTGTTAATGCTCTTTCTCTCTCTCTCTCTCTCTCTCTCTCTAATATATATTAATTAAATCAAAAATTAAAAAAGTTTCATATATTATTAGTTGTCAACTATAATAACTGTAATCCAATGTATTCAAAGCAATATTTTCATATTCATGATTTGAATTTTAATCCGGTAATAAAAAAAATTACAATTTTTCCATTCTTTTTTTTTAAAATCCATTTCTCATTTCTTTCATCTACGTAAGGCAAAAAAAATTGAGATCTTCTTTTCACAGTCATATTTAATTTAATATATTAAATATTTACAAATTTTAAATGTACATTTAATAAATTGTTAAAAATTTAATGTACGATAATAATGAACAATAAAATAGTAAAAAATAAATATTAAAAGATAATTGCATTCATTTAACTATTTAAGTACAATTAAAATTAGAGATGAGTTTTATATGTCGATAATACCAATAATAACTTGAACCCAGTATAAGACATTTTGGTGATTTAAATTTTGATAATTGACGAACTATTGATATCCAATCTTATAATATTAATGATCTCTATAGCTATATTTTACGAAGAATAAAATTAATAATTACTAATTTTATTGTGAGAAAATGTAATCATTGAGTACATAATATTATACATTTGTTGGAGTAGTAGTTTCTTGAACAATATCTTTGTGTATGTTCTCTTTTTATTTATTAAACGTGTTTGATTTGACAATGTAAATAAAATATTATGAATGTGAGTAAGAAACAAAAATTAAAGAAGTGTCAATATTTGTCTATTTTACAAGAATATTGTTGACGGACAGAGTAAGAATATTGTTGACGGACAGAAATAATATGAGAAGAATGTTTTATATATA
The DNA here is from genome assembly GCA_023638005.1 of Forsythia suspensa. Taxonomy (NCBI): domain Eukaryota; kingdom Viridiplantae; phylum Streptophyta; class Magnoliopsida; order Lamiales; family Oleaceae; genus Forsythia; species Forsythia suspensa. The sequence continues at coordinate 40,689,239 of CM042675.1, read as the reverse complement.
TATTAATTAAATTAAAAATAAAAAAAATTCACACGTTAGTTCTAAACTATAGTATATGTTTGGTGCGGTTTAAAGATTTTGAAAAAAATTGGTAAAATGTGTAATTGAAAAGTTGATAAAAGTTGTAGGTCTCACAAAATATGTAGTTGAAAATGAATTTAAGAAAAAAAGAACTGAAACAAACATGCTCGTAATCACTATAATTTAATGTATTAAAAATAACACTTCTATCTCAATTTCAGTTTTGACAACTATAATTTGAATTTTAATGCGGTAATAAATAAAGTTACAATTTTTCTCATTCATTTTTTTTGTTGTTGAAACTCATTTCTTCTTTTATTTACTTAATGCAAAAAATAAAAAATAAAAAAAATTTGAAATCATCTTTTCACTTTTATATTTAATTTAATGGTTTTTTGCACAAATGGTCTCTAACTTTTGCACTTACTGCGGGTTGATGACTTATCGTGATATTTTTGGCAATTTAGTACTTATTTAAAATGTTTTTGGTGACAATGGTCATTTTCATTAATTTCCATCCAAATCCTCTGTTAAATTTGACAATGGAAATTTTTTGATTTAAAAAGTAAAAGAAAATTTGCGTCAAAACTTTCTAATCTTTCAAAAAGTATGGAAAAGTTCCCAAACTTTCTAATCCTAACACATATGACTCAAACTTTTTTGACAATTTTACCCATAAGTTAAATAAATTAAAAATAACCGTATACCTTTTCAAAAATAAAAATAAGTCCTAAATCTTTTTATTTTTTTACAGATTTACACTTAAAATAATAAAAAATGTGTTATCAAATCCCAAAACTTTTAATTTTATTCACCAAAATGACAGTTAAAATGTGTTTGATTAAAATCAATTTTTTTTGGTAAAAGTTGATAAAAGTTGTGGAAAAGTTGTGGGACCATAAAATGTGTAGTAAAAATTAATTGTTGACTTTGACTTTAACTTTTTAGTAAAATCAAATTGAAAACAAACGAGCTATTAGAGTCTCTACAGATTTTGTCCAGTGGTCCGTTAATTAACAAAAAATTTATACCTATGATCAAAATTTGACCAATATAAAATTTTAATTTATTTATTATACCAATTACTAAATAATAATTAAAAAAAAGGTTCTTCACCCTCCTGGCGACCAAGGGAGAATCCCCCCTGATTTGGTCTATTTTTATCAACTTTTACCAAAAAATCTGATTTTAATCAAACACATTGTAAATGTCATTTTGGTGAACAAAATTAAAAGTTTTGAGACTTGATGATACATTTTTTATTATTTTAAGTGTAAATTTGTAAAAAAAAAAAAAATTTAGGACTTATTTGTATTTTTGAAAAAAATTAGGAGTTATTTTTAATTTATTTAAGTTATGGGTAAAATTGTCAAAAATTTTGTGTCATATGTGTTAGGATTATAAGGTTTGGGAACTTTTCGACACTTTTTGAAAGATTAAAAAAATTTTCTGTAAATTTTCCTTTACTTTTTAAATCAAAAATTTTCTAGGGTCAAATTTAACGGAAGATTGGACGGAAATTAATGAAAATGACCATTCTCGCCAAAAACATTTGAAATATGAGCTAAATTGTCAAAAATGAAACAATAGGTCCTCAACCCGTAGTAAGTGCAAAAGTCCGGACCATTTGTACAAAAAAGCCTAATTTAATAGATTAAATTTTTAAAAAATTTAATTGTATATTTAGTAAAATGTTGAAAATTTAATATATAATAAGGATGAACAATAAAAGAGTAATAAATAAAATATTAAAAAATAATTATACATTAATGAATACTAAAGGTGAATATGAAATTCTAAAAAATCTGTAAGGATAGAATGGTCCAAAGATATTTCTCTATTTAAGCCCTTTTTATATATAACTAGTATGTAAAACGTGTGTTGCACGTGATTTAATAATGGTATTGTGAGATATATGTTTTTTTTCAAATATTTAAATAATTATAACTTAATTTAATACTGCATTAAAATACAAAAATCTGACATTAGAAAATACGGTAAAATATAATGTTTGTTGTTGTATTCAAACAAAGTACTTTCTACAATTGTGTGGTCACTATTGAACATCTATTTTTTAAAGTATATAATATAAAATAATGTTAATTAAAGAACACAAACAAAAAGAATAAAAAATAGTGTACATAAGTTCTTAAATATATCGAGCACTCAAACTCATTGAATTTTCTTGATTTATGAGATGACAAACGACTTATAACAAATTTTTGTAATTTAATATAGCTCTTCAACTATGAAGATGCTTTAACCCAAAATATCTAATGCAATTTGAGCTCGTAGCACCTCAAGTTATGTAGATTTATCAATTAGTATATAAAAAAAACAAAATAACCTTTACATTAGAAATTGGCAAAATTAAACATTCTCATTTGCACAATTTAGTGCCCAGATGTCTTTATGTGAACTTATCTAAATTGTATTAGAGAAATAAAGTAATATTACTAAAACTAAATATTCTAATGATTTAAGCATCTTATTCACATTGGAGCATAAAATAGTTAAGAAAAATTAGTTTAAGCAAAATAGATAACAATTTAATTCAAAAGCATAAAAAAGAATAATAGAAATAAGAATTGTATCAATAGTGGATTGAAACCATTTTTGAAGTTAGTCCACAAAGTTTTTTTCATCTAGAAAATTTGAAGTCGCAAGTCAATTAGATATGTAAACAATATACAAATACGCATGAGTATGCACAATAACTAAAAAAATATACCGTAACCTTTATAGTCCAATGCAAATTATTATTTTTTTGAAAAAAGAAGAGCATTGAGAGATGATTATTCACATTAACTAACAAAAACTATAATCACAAATACAAATCTTCAAATAAAGTCTTTATGGACATCACAAACTACATAATTGCCTTCAAATAAAACAACCTTAAACTTTAAATTAGACATTAAATAAATTGAATAAATTGTTGGTGGAATATCAATTACTATTAATCTTGTAACTGACCAAATCTATTTTCATAATTGAAAGAAAATATTTTCAAAATTCAGTAATTCAATATAATAAATTGAGATTTTTGCCTTTTCAAATTCTAAAGACTATATGTGATTATAATGTTAGATTAAGAGTTCAATTATAATATTAACTCAATGACAATTTAGGAAATATAAATATTAATGAGTACATATTTGTCCAAAAATATTTTCCCTTTAAACCCATTTTAGATTAATATAGATTTATTATCATGAGTAGTATTGTTAAATTTATTTTTATTGTTATAACAATATGTAATATAATCAATATTTTTCTAAGACAATACATTCACTATAATTATTTTAAAATAAATATAATAAAAATCTATTAAATCTCAAAAAATATATAAATTACAATATAAAATCATAGTCATATAGTAGAAAAATCAATTAAATTTAAATTATTTGTAAAAATACATTATAATTATAATTGGAATAAACTTAGGAAATAAAAGGAATTAGTTTAATTAATTAAGTATTAAATTGATATTTGAATAATAGATAAGTGAAAATGCTAAAAGCAGAATCTATGAAACTACCACTTTGCTTCTTCTCAAAATTTGTTGTTAGACGATACATATTCTTTTATAATAATTAATTTTTAAATTTATCAAATACCTAAAACAACTTTTGATTGTTTTACAATTAGAAATTGGGCTCTAAAATCAATCTCACCCTAAATAGTCATCAATAACAATTTATTATTTTACAACACCCCATTTATGACTATTTACACAATAATTATCTCGATAAAAATCTTGTTCGAAAAAAATTAGTGAGATAAAAATATCAAAAGAAGGAATAAATAGTACAATCAATTGTTAAAATTTTGTAGTAATAAAAATGTTGCCTCATTAAAATCTTGGTAGGAAAATTCAATTAAACAAAACCTAGACAACAAGAAAAGAATACAGCTACTCTCCCTGAAATTAATACTGAATGTGTTTGAATCGAATCATTCCAATTGCATTTTCCAATTTTTTAATGTAGACGTAAGCAATGTTAATAATAGATAAGTTTAATAAAAGAAACTAGTTTAATTAAGGGATAATTGCATATTTGGTCTTCAACCTTTCAAAAACGTTAAGGATATGCCACTAACCTTAAAAATAGCACCACACATCCTCAACGTTTGAAGAAATAAGCATCGTAGGTTCCTCTTGACAGTTTTTGTTAGTTTTCTCCGTTAAGTTCTCAATTGGACTGCAAACGCTTTTTTTTCTCCAAGTTAAGCGATTGAAATTTCAGGGGTAAAAATATCAGAGAAATTGGATTGTTCTTGAGAAAATGAATCACACCTGTTGATTTCCTTCTTGAATTGCTCAAAGAAGTAAACCCTCCGTAGATCATCAGATTCCGGCATTAACTGATCATTTCTTATTGGAAAAAATAGATTATTGAATACACTCAAAATTTCGTTGCACACAAATGATTCGAAGGCAAAACCTTGATGATTATGATCCCTTTTGTTGAAAGCAACTTCAGGTTGTATTGCATTTGCTGTCACTTCAAAATCTCAATTCACACACTCAATTTCTCTAATGAATAACTTGACAAAATTGCGTACAGATCTCAATGCATAAGAGACTATTGTTCTAGAATTTCCGCAAGCACGAGTGTTACGTGGGGTGGTGAAGAATCAATTTGCTTCTTTACGAAACAGTGTTTAAGTTCTAAAAGTGCTTTTAATTCATCAATTTTCTGCAGATTGTATGGCTTCATTATTGTACGGAAACTGGGCCATTTGGAGCTCGGCATAAGCTGCTTTGACTGTAGAAATGGTGGCAAAAAGCTTGGAAGGAAAGCTTCTAAGGCGACTATGTTTTTAGAATATTCAGCTTCTTCCATGTAATCTTTCTCAAAGTTTTCATATTCACAACATCTGTGTTTTTTTTGAGATATGAGTAAGCAAAATCCAGGGTTTGAAGTATTTCTTGCAGATTTTTTCAGGTGCAAAATTTTCTGCAATTTTTTGGAAATCTTGCTTTCTATTGGAGGTAAGCAGGGTCTAATTGAATTCATTGACCTAAAACTGGAAAATAATTTTGATGATTATGGCATGAATTAAAGAGAATGTTTGTGAAATGATTTTGAGGAAAAGAGAAGAAGAGAAAAAGTGAATTGAAAAAAAAGCACAAAACATCTTCCATCCAATTTCAATCGCTTAATTTAGAAAAAAAAAAAAAAAGCACGTGTAGTTCAATTGAGAACTTTAACGGAGAAAACAGACGGAAAATGTCAAGAGGGACCTATGATGCCTATTTCTTTAAACATTGGAGATGTGTGGTGCTATTTTTTAAGATTGAGGCATATACCCAATATTTTTAAAAAGTTGAGGACCAAACATGCAATTATTCCTATTATCAAATATTTTTGTAAGACAATATATGGTTTTTTTTTGCACAAATAGTCCCTATCGTTTGCTTTTATTGCGGATTGAGAACTTATCATCTTATTTTTGGCAATAACATCCCTATTTCATAACTTCTTGGCGCAAATAGTCATTTCTATTATTTTTTTTCAATTCCTCCGTTAAAGGATGATGTACAATGCAAAATTTCAACAATTTTGGGCATAAAAATAAAAGAAAATTTGCAGCAAATGTCCAAAATCTTTCAAAAATACATCGAAAGGTCCCAAACTTTATAATCCTAACACATATGTCACAAACCTTTAAATAAATATATGCATGAAGGACCTTCTAAAGAATTTCGTCAAAATTTTCGTTAGTTGACCAAAAATCAATGGCCCAACCTTAGTTTGGATTATTTTTTTCAACTTTTTTTTTTCAAATTTATTTTCAATTACATATTGTATGTGAACCACAACTTTTATCAAATTTTCAACTACACATTTTACCAATTTTTTTCTTCAACATCTAGTAAAAAATTACTTTTACTTTTAAATTCTATTAACCATGCACTTAATAAGGGAAAAAATAATCTTTTCATATTTTCTTATTACAAACAATTAAAATATAAGAAACAAAAAAAAAAAAAAAAAAAAAATAATTAAAAAATGAAGAAAAAAATTTGTCATCATCTTCTCCAGGCTCAAGTGTGGGCTGGTTTCTTTATTTCTTTAAATGATGACAATTTTTTCTTCATTTCTTTAATTATTTTTTATTTATTTTTTGTTTTTTTTTTTGTATTTTAATTGTTTGAAATAAGAAAATATTAAAAGATTATTTTTTCCTTATTAAGTGCATGGTTGATAGAGTTTAAAAGTAAAAGTAATTTTTTAACGAGATTTTGAAGAATTTTTTTTTGTAAAACGTGTAGTTGAGAAAATGATAAAAATTGTGGGTCACATACAATATGTAGTTGAAAATAAGATTGAAAAAAAAAATTTAAAAATAATCCAAATATGCTCTAAAGTCAGTCAAATTAAGGTCGGACCATTGACTTTTGGTCAACTAACGAAAATTTGGACAAAATTCTTCAAAAGGTTGTTCGGGCATACATTTATTTAAATGTTTGAGACATATGTATTAGGATTAAAAGGTTGAAGACCTTTAGATGTATTTTGAAAGATTTTGGACATTTATTGCAAATTCTCATTTATTTTTATGCCCCAAATTGTTGAAATTTTGCATTGCACGCCTCTTCTAACAGATGAATTGAACGGAAATAACATAAAGGACTATTTGTGCCAAGAAATGTTGAAATATGAATGTTATTGTCAAAAATAAAAGGATGGGTCCTCAATCCGATGTAAGAACAAACGATAGGAACCATTTGTGCAAAAAAGTCGACAATATATTCATCATAATTATTTTAAAATAAAAATACAAACATCTATTAAATCTCAAAATTTATAAAAATTATAAAATAAAAGCATAGTGATATTGTACAAAAATTAATTAAATTTAAATTTAAATTATTCGTAGAGATGTATTATAATTAAAATAAAAATAAATCTATGACATAAAAGGAATTACTTTAATTAATTAATATCAAAATTAGTATTTTAATATGGATGTTTATATGCACACCACATATTTTGTTTACCACGCTATATTTTAATTGCAATAAATGTTTCAAACTATTGCTATTTTCGCATTAATGTCTCAATTATTTTTTATCACATTCTTGTCATCTATCTATTAATTTTCACGTCTTACATTTGTCTTAGATGATAATTTCTATCCAAAAAGTTAATTAAAAGAGCGTGAAAGATTTTTTTGCCTGTCGTATTTTTTAAATAAGCAAAATAAATAACAAATACAAAAGATTGACAAAAGATTTATCCATCGTTTTAATACATGTTAGTAGAATATTTGGACAAAAATTATCTATACTACTTCTAAAAGAGGCTTAAATGGAGAAACATTTTTAGACTATTTTACCCTTATAATTTTTTTAAATTCCATATTTACTTTTAGTCATTAATGTATAATTAATTTTTAATATTTTATTCATTATTCTTTTATTGTTTATCCTTATTGTATATTAAATTTTCAGAAATTTACTAAATATACAATTAAAATTTTTAAACATTTAATCTATTAAATTAAATATGATGGTGTAAAGATGATTTCATTTTTTTTTTTTTTTTTACATTAAGTAGATAAAAGGAATGAGAAATGAGTAAAAAATAAAAAATCATAATTGTCAAAACTGAAATGGAGATAAAAAGATATTTTTTTAATACATTGGATTATAGTGATTACGAGCATGCTTAGTTTAGTTATTTTTAAAATTTTTTTTTCTCTCAGATTCATTTTCAATTACATATTTTTGTGGGACCTACAACTTTTATCAACTTTTCAATCATATATTTTACCATTTTTTTTAAAAGTCTTAAAACCCCACCAAACATATACTATAGTTTTGAACTAACGTGTGAAACTTTTTTAATTTTTTATTTAATTTAATTTAATTTAATTTATATATATAAAACGTTATTCTCATCTTACTTCTGTCCGTCAACAATATTCTTACAACATAGATAAGTATTGACACCTCTTTAATTTTTGTTTATTACTTACATTTAAGACATTTCAATTACGTCGTCAAATTAAACACGTCTAATAAAAAGAGAACATACACAAAGAATATTGTTCACAAGGAACTATTACTCCAATAAATGTACAATAAATGTAGTCAATCATTACAATTTCTCACAATAAAATTAGTAATTATTAATTTTATTCTTCGTAAAATGCAGCTCTGAAGATCATTAATACTACAAGATTTGATATCAATGGTTCGTCAATCATCAAAGTTTAAATCACCAAAAAGTCTTAATTGGATTTATGTGCCCGTTTGACAGAGATTATAAAATAGTTTATAAACTAATTTTTAGTTTATTTGACCAATATTGGTTTATTTGAGTTGAAATTGTTGACTTTTCATGTTAAAAATAAGTTGAAAAGTCAAAAATTACGACTGAAAAAAACCAAAATGAGTTTATAATCTTTGTCAAACAAGCTCTATGTTATTGTTGGTATTATCACCATATAAAACTCATCTTTAATTGTAATTGTACTTAAATGAATGCAATTATCTTTTAATATTTATTTGTTACTCTTTTATTGTTCATTTTTATCGCACATTAAATTTTTAACAATTTATTAAATGTACATTTAAAATTTGTAAATATTTAATATATTAAATTAAATATGAAGATGAAAAGACGACCTCAAATTTTTTTGCCTTATGTAGATGAAAGAAATGAGAAATGGATTTTGAAAAAAATGAATGGAAAAATTGTAAATTTTTTTATTACCGGATTAAAATTCAAATCATGGAAATGAAAAGATTATTTTGAATACATTCGATTACAGTGATTATAATTGACAATTAATATATGAAACTTTTTTTAATTTTTAATTTAATTAATAATACATCAGACGCGTTTAATAAAAAGAGAACATACACAAATAATATTGTTTATAAAGAGTAACTACTCCAACAAATGTACAATATTATATAGTCAAATTCTCTCCAATAAAATTAATAATTATTAAAAAAAATCGTAAAATACAGCCCTGAAGATTCCTATTAATACACCATTAATTTTATACGATTTGATATCAATGGTTCGTTAATCAATAAAGTTCAAATCACAAAAAGCTTTTCACTGAATTCAAGATACTATTTATATTACTACTATATAAAACTCATATTTGATTGCAATTATACTTCTATAAATATAAATAAAATTTCAATATCGAACTATATAAAACAATATATTATCAACAACCATATTTTTTTTTATCTTTATTGCAATTACTACTTTAACATTTTAATTATTAACAATTAAAAATTAAAAAATATTAAAATATTAAAAATTAACAATATAATTACAAAAGTACGTGCAACGCACGCGTATCTAACTAGTTATAAAAAAAAGATGTAAAATATATTGAAAGTTAATGATAAAAATGTGATAAAAAAAAGTTGAAGATATAAGTGTCATAATGACAAAGATTGAGAGACTTTTATTGTAATTAAAATGTAACGAAAATAATTAAAATCTGTTTTTAGATGATACATTTTATCAAACAAGTTGATATCCAAAATTAATTTTAAATGGAATCTTATAAGATTAGTTAAAATTAAGGAATATGATTATTTGTGAAATTGAGTGATACACTCTCCAATAATAAATAAGCATGACATGAGTTCGAGCCTTACGATTTCCCTCCTTCCGCCCTCAAATCAACCATCCCCGAAATTTGGGTACTTTTGATTCGCGTTTCAATTTGATCTAAATCACAATGAGAAGAAGATTCAAATCCAGTTCTGAAAATCTAAGTAAGATCCGACCGGGTCGAAATCAGGGCTCCGACAACCCATTGGGTACGCTCTCGTGAACTTTTCTTTCCCCACCCTTGAATTTCATCCCTTGTATATGTACATATACACATTAAGCTTATGCATATGTAAATGAAAGGTTACTCTACTTAATAATTTAAAGTTATGCAGTAACCAAGTGATTGCAGTATGATTTTAAACGTTTCTGCTTTATTTATTTATTTATTTTTTAATTTGGCTCGAATTTTGTTTAGAAGATGTTTTTTTTTTTTTTTTTGGTTAGACACGAGCAAGTTAAAAAGAGTGAGGTTTGCGGATCCTGAGATGGATAATCTTCCTAATGATGCACAAGGCGTTTCTTCAAGAAAATATGAAGCAACTCAGGTGACAAAATGTCAGTGTTTTCTGCTATAGTTGCTAGTTTCTCTTAATATTCTCACTTGGCAAGTACCATCCGCTTTTGCTTTTGAAACCTTAATATTTTAAGGCGATAGACTACATTAATTAGTGCTCGGTGTTATTTGTGAATAGTATTATTTTTCTTTAAAATTACTGTTTTGCAGCCGATGCCCCCAAAACTTCAGAATATGCATATTTTAAGAAAGTAAAGAACAATGCTGGTTGTGGTCATTCCCGTGCAACGCATAGGGAGGACGAACGGTTGGAAAGTTCCAAGTTTAATGACCACTGTAGAGGTAATCCTACATCAGTTCTAAATAAGTCTTAAATGCACTTTAGCACCCGTTTGACATAATTTATAAACAAAATTGGTTTATTTCAACCGTTAAATTTGACTTTTCAACTTACGTTTAATATGAAATGATCATATTACCCTTAATCAATAATATGTCATTTCAAATTAAAAAGGACAATTTTGTTATTTTACGTTAAAATGGTTTGAAAAGTCAACAATTTCACTAAAAAATAACTAATATTGGTTTATAAAATTTGGTTTGATGGGGTGGGGGTGGGGTATCATGACATGTTTTATCTTGTTGTTGTCAATACAATTTGTAGAGACTTCAAATGCTTCTGCTACAATGAACCCCAGAAATAAGGACTCCAGGTTCACGTTTCCTGGAGAAATTCTAGGGCCCACTGACCATCACCCGTTCCTCTCACCTCGTGTAGGTGAATGTAATAAACTAAGCCAGTTGAGAGGCAAAGGTCAGTTATTTGTGATTTAGGCATCTTGATATCACTTTTTTTATCCTGTCATGCTTGTTATTACTTGACATTAGTGTGTGACGTGATGCAGATATACCCAACAATGTTAAACCTGTTGATCAAAATTTATTCTTTTCACCACTTAAAGGTGCGTCAGTGAACTCAGGTTTGCACTGTAATTTGGCATCTCAAATTCTCTCAAGTTGTGATCTAAGAAGTTCAGTTTCTTTTTGGATAATTTCAGTGTATCGCAGGAGTTGAATGATGCTTAAATGTAATGATTTGCTGCACCCTTTTTGTTGTCTTTAAAGTTGTACCATTCACCCTCTCTCTTTAATTAGCTGCTATTTTAATCATTGTTGAAAAAGGTTCCTCAAGAAATGGTCAGGTCAAATACCATGAGTCTACTAGGGAACTCAACTGGTTCCTTGTGCCATTTATTATAATTCTAAATCATGTTTATGACAGTAAAAATAAATCCTTGGTAATATCGCGATATGCTTGATTGTAAAAATTGTCTTTCTCATCTGCCATCTTATATTGTTGCTCTATCTATTTACACACTTCTATCCATTGTCATATCAAATTCATTACGGCTTATGATTTCCAGCTTGCTTTTCCATGCTGAACTGTTCTGTTCCATCTCTATACTTGATGCAAATGAGATATATTTCTCTATTATGAATAAAGATGTGTGTTGGTTTTGCTCTGTAACCACAATAAACAATTCGTTGTCATTTATGAGCTCCTTTTCTTCTTGATTTGCAAATGACGTAAAACAATCTTCAATCTTTAAATTGTAATGCTTATTGCTATCCTGGGATTTTGATGGTTAGAACCAGTACAATTTTCTTTGATTCACTTCTTCAGGATATCAAGAAACTTTTTTTATTGCTAGAATTTTTTTGGAAGAAAGGTAAAATATGCTGATGAATCAATATTGTATAGCATCAAGACAAGGGATCTTTGGGACAATCCCTTTTCTTTTAAAATTTGAGCTGTCTCTTTGTAATTGGCATGGTGCACTCATTTATATGATTAATTATTCCACTTATGAGGAGTTACTTTTTGTTTTCTTATTGTACTAAGTGGGTTAGTTGAAACATATATAGATTCATCGTTGCATGCAAGGTGTTTTCCTCCCAGTCTCCTATAAAGCAGTCAGTAGAACTTGTATCTGTACAGTAGTGCAATGCGTTCAGCATATTCATTAACAGTTTAATCATGTCAAGGCATCGTTAAATTATGGATTAATAGTCTTCTTACCATTTTCAGGGAGCCAATGCACTGTAAAAGGAATCTTTTCTGCAAAGAGACAGAAGTTACTTCAGTGTGTTGCTGATGCCTCATTTTGTGACATTGAGAAACTCCATTCTAAGGGGTCAGCCACACATCACACATGTAGTTTGAGTATTTATTGTATCAGAATTTATATTCTCTGACTCAGTTGGGCTTTCTCTCCAGGTTCGATTTGGTTTCCTCACTCTTAAGTCGCCTGTTCCCTAAGAGCAATCAGAACAACGTATGATGTCTCAACTTCTGTGTGGGTGAATTTATTATATCCTCTAAATTTGGTGCTGAAAATTTCTATTTGGTACTATTTCCAGGATTCAAGGCCCTCAAAAGGCGATATGAATAACAATTGTAAAGCTCCGACTTTTTGGGAGTCGGATGATCTTGAGAAGGGACTCCATTTGGCTCATACCCAAGACTGGGATAAGGATATACCAGAAAACCATTCTGGCAGATCGAGAGAGATTGTTCTCTCGAAATGGAATACCTCTGTCTCTGACTTTTCTCTATCAAACTACGATACAGAAACTCATTTTGGAAATGAATTAGTGAATCTTGATTGCAGTTCAGAGAGTGATATGATTAGAAGTTCATACACACGGCATAACTCTTTTTTCTGTTCACCGTTTGAAAGATATGGATATGCTGGTTCATGTCATCTTGAAGAACTTGATGAATTCTGTTGTCCAACTGAATACGCAAGATATGATCCGCATAGACTTTTGCTGGGTTGGGACCTCCAAAGAGAGGAAGATAAAGTTGACTCATCCATCATCAATCACGACAAGAATTTGTGTCCTGGATGGGCAACTTCATGGAATGTTGATCACCGAAAGGGTATAGATAACATGGTCGATGCCAAAGCATTGTGTCCGTCATCCTTGCGTTCGAAATATTATCTAGACTTCCACTCGCTGCCAAATTATTCTTCAACCACACGGGCAACTTCATGGAATGTGGATCACCAGAATGATATGGATAATGTTCTTGATTCCAAAGCACTGTGTTCGTCATCCTTGTGTTCAAAATACTCTCTCGACTTCGACTCGCTGCCAAATTATTATTCAACCAGCTTTACAACTCGGGATTATGGACCGTATATCAAAAATGAGTGTGCATTGGCTGAACCAGAACGGTTTTCTCTGGCTTTACCATCTACTCCAAAATATAATGAGGTGGAGGATTGCAATACAAAATATGCACTTGAAAGTAGCAATGTTCTCTTTTCCTGTCAAGATCCGTTTTTGCTTACCAACAAGGTTTCATATGACAAGCATCACCGGGATTTTGAACTCCTCCTGTTGCCAGGAGGTCTGAATATGAATTTCAGGTGGAAGTGCTTACCAACTACAGATTCATTTCCAGGAGACCATCTGTCCATGTTTCATCAATGGCAGTCTCCTCAAATAGACAACGGTTCATATTCCTCCGCACAAATGGAGGAAGATCCCGGAGAAACTTTGACTCCTTTCCGTGAAGGTGCGTTCAACACTCATTCTGGATCCTCTAGTTTTCAATTTTCTCTCGACAAATTAATGGACCGGCCTTTGCTACTAGATAGTGTAAGCCATGATATATCAGAAACAAGAAATATATTTTGATGATGATAATGAATTGAAATATAGTTGAATATTTTGCTTGCATATCAACAAAACTGTGTGTTCTTATTGGAATTTACCTATCAATGGATTTGCATTTGCCCTTTAGCTGAGACTGTGAGAATCACTAACTGCTGTTGGTAGCTGCTTTGTAAGTGTTAAATTTCAATGGCCATATATCTTTAGGTCAAGCATGTGTTAAGACCGATCAAACAGGAATTCATCAATAGATTTCTTGAAACAAACGAAAGATGAAACATTTTTAGCCCTGAATATTGATTTGTGTTTGACAACCAGCTGAAAATTAATTCATTTAGCTTTGATCTTTGAAATTTTCTTTCTGGTTCATGCACGAATGTTTGGCTAAGCACAAAAGCAAGTACTTTCGAATAAATGTTTCTTTCCAAACATGTTTGGATAAGATTTTAATTATGTATTTACAATTAATAAAAGTTACTACTTTTAAACAACTAACTTATTTCCAATGTCGACCGTTTGAAAAAACAAATTTGAATTTTCTTATTTACTAAGTAAAATTTTAAAGGTTAGCCGACTATGCATTGACCTGCTGCTGTTTGAAAGCTTAAAATTGAGGTTTTGGATTAGAGAAAACAGCTTAAATTTATTTATTTATTTATTTTTCCATTTTGGCTTTTGAGTAAAGCCTATGTCTTCTTCTAGAGTGATATTTACTATTAAGTATGATTTGAATTAATATAATAGGAACTATATTTCTTTGAATAGAAACTTGATCTCTTCCCATTATATTATATTTTGTTAGGTGGTAGGTTGTTTTCGTAGGTCACGATCACCTCGTAAGCTCATTGGGCAAAATCTAACCTTCTGCCATAATCAATTATTTTGCATGCCAAATTGGTGCATTAAGCTTGATATTTCACTGGACACATTTTGTCACGTTTTATTCTTTTGAATATTTTTTTTTTTGTAATATAAATTTATAGGAATCGTTTATATGATTAATTTGAAATGAATTGCTGGTTATCTCATTGTTCCGACACCTCAAACACATCCCAATTTTATGTTTTTTTTGGCACTATAAGTCGAATTTGTTACTATTGTGAAAAATTTGTGTGTGAATAGTTAGCATGACTAATTTGAAATAAAGTTGCAATTCTTAAATGTTTTACGATTATTTGGTAACGCGTAGTAAAAATTATTTTAAGCCAAGCCGCAACTACATTGACTTAACAAAGAAAATATTCTACTTCAAGTTATGATCACGATATTATTATTATTATTATTGTTATAATAGTAACGTCCAAGTTTATTCTAAAAAAAGAAATAAAGATTGGATTCAACGTGTCACATCAAACGTGCAGATTTGTGGCAATAATATAAAGTAAATTCCATATGACAAACAATGGTCATTGATATGATTATTAATCTCTTTTGTCCTTTTTTTTTTTTTTTTAAAATCCCCGTGAAAAGGGTAAAAAGAAAAGTTCAAAATTAACCAACAAAAAGTAAAACATCAATTAAAATGATTAGACCATGAAAAGTTGCATGAGAATCAATTGTGGACAATTTTGATTTCTGTTTTCAAGAAAATAATAAAATATAAATCGTGTGAAAATCGTCTCACTTTGATAATTTAAAAATTATTGGAGCATCCATATTTTAAATTGGATCAGATCGATCGATTTAACAAAAAAAAAAAATGAGGATTCGATTTAGAGCAAAGTCATATTATATTCTAAACATCGAAAAAAGAGTTAACAGAACGTTTTTTCAAGTGAAATTGAACTGAATCAAATCGAATTATTTTTGTTATTTCATATGCATTCGATCTATACTTATTTTGACAAGTTTGACACATTTATGTATTCATAAAGATATCGAATACAACATAATGCTTAATTCTCAGTATACATATTATACAAATCAAGGTATACATACCCAATTTCATTACAGGGAGGTAATGCACCAAACCAAACAAATAAATTCCCAAAAGAAGATAAAAAAAAAAAAAAAAAAAAATGAAAAACATCACATTTATTTAATATTGACAAATAAGGACAACGGTAGTTGGAGAGGTAGGTTCCCTTATTCGCTAATATTTCCATTGGATTCTTCCTCACAACAGTTCAACGGCTGAGATTCATTTGCGCAACTGTCAATGCTGCGATTGATATAAAATGTCATTTTCGTAATAACCTGAAAATGGTGTGTTAATGGCATTGTCAAAGATGATTAAGTAAATATTCAACCGTTAATACCGCGTTGTCGAGTGCCCAGAGACAAGGACGAAACTTCAAGTAAAGAAAGTGAAGCCAAAACCTCATTATAAGGCTAATCATAAGAAAATTTCTTAATTATTTTATAAGAATGTCCTTTTATTTATGATTCTTGTGCAACTACATTATTCTACATTTGCATATAAGCCCCTGCATTTAATGCATTTCTTTTATACAGCCTTCCTATTGTATGCATAACCTTGAGAGGTTGAGATCAAAGTACAAGAATACTCGCGCTTGTCCCGACGAAGATTCAGATGATCAAGAAAGGTGCTCGACTCAACATTAGAGTGATTTTCCATATTAGAGTAGGACATAATGTCCTATCAAAAATTCTATGATGATGGGTAGAAACACAAGACAATTTCAAGTTCTAAATTCTAACAGTAAACACTCACTTCAAATTTCGAAGACACCATATGGGCGGAGGGGAGGGAGGGAGGGAGGGAGGGTGGCGGACTGTAGTCCGATCCGGTCCGGAAAAAATCGTTTTTTATAGTGTAAAATTTTTTTTTTTAATTTTTGTTTCTAATAATAGCCCGGTCTTAAGTGATTTTTTTTTTTAATAGAATAGCGGCCTGGTCTAAAAAAAATATCTTAGTTCATACTGGAAGACATGACAACACCCGCTTCAAATTTGTAGAATGTGACAGTTAAATACTACAATCTCGTTTGTAATTAATATATACAATATAAAATTATAAAACGAGTACATCATGGTCTAGTTTTATCACGTTTGATTGATTCTACAAGATTTCAACATGTGTCTACTATTGTACATTTCACTTACTAGATGAGCAATTATAATATAATTCAAAATATGACTTGTATAATTTGTAGATATGCACTTTATTGAGCAATTTAACAATTATCAAATTCTTATAGTAATAAATTAAAAATTCGAGCAATTCAAATTATATGCAAATAGTATCTCACGTTTAAATTTTGAAATATTTATTTCAAATGATTTGATAACTATCAAATCACGAAGTAGATAAGATAAAATTAAAGAGAATAATAATTAAGGAGTAACAAAATACCTTCGTCAAATGAAATATATATTGTTGATATGGAAAAATTGTAACTAATATGATCTCGCTTGCAAATAAAATCAAATCTCACAATGTATTAATACTTCACCTAATTTGTATTAAATGCATTCTCAATATGAAAAAAATTGAAAGCAAAAAGAATTCTATGTAGACTTACAATCAAATAGAAACTGAACAAGACAACAACCAAATGCAAGAGACTGATTGGAAACTTTTTGTCACCCTAAAATTTCGAAGACAGTGACAGAGATTCGAATTAAAGTCTTGCGGGTCCAATTAAAACAACACTAAAGTAGAGGGATCATTCAGCAAAAAAAAAAATTTCCAAAGCCTATTTGTGTTATTTTATAATTAATTTTTTTACTCCAAATTTGCACCTCTTTCCATATTACGTAATCGAAGCCGATAAATAAATCAGAGTAAATGAAAACTTGTCGAGTCCGACAAAGAGTCGGTGGAGAAGAAGGAAGCAAAGTTCACAGTAAAACAAAATACTCTCTCTCTCTCTCTCTCTCTCTTTCTAAAAATCCGGGGATTCTCTGGAATTAACCTCGACGGAAATGTCTAATTCCGGCGACCTTCGCCTGCGCTATTTCTGCTAACCGACTCGAGCTCTTCGTTACAATATCTATCTAAAATTGTACATTTCTGAGCTTGTCTGTGTGGAAAAGGAAGAAGAAAAATATTAGAGTGTTTGTGTGCACATTGTAAGAGGTTGGCATTGCGAAATTTTTGGAATCTCTGCTGTGCTTTTCGTTACGGTTCTTCGATCTCGCTGTTGGAAGGTAAAGAAATGAATCGAATCTGATTCTTTTTATTGAATTGCCTTTTTGTCTGCTGTAGTTGCAGCTTTTCTGCAGTAGTTTTTTGAATAAAGATATGGCCTTTTTGTTTGTTCTATGATATAAAGTTGAAAGTTCAATTATTTTTGCTAAAGGCTTTAAAGTTAAAGCTTCAATCTGCTTCAATCTTATCTTTATTATTATTATTGCTAAATTGAAACTTTACTGATTTAACTATACATACACATGTGTATGTTCTGTATACTGAATTTGGGTTCAAATATTTGAGCTCTTTAGGTCGTTGGAAAAAGTAAAAGATTATAATCCTGTTTTTTGCTGTTAATTTAAGATGAATATATAGTTTGCTTCATGTTTCAATTCTGTAAGTTTAATTGCACTTATTTTGAGGGACTTGGAGTTTGTTCAGGAATGTAACTGATTGATGCGAGGTTTCATGGGAATATGCTGAAAATTGCTTTAACATTGCAGTGTGCATACAGATGTCTTGTCTTTGTTATTTGTTCTGCATTCGTTCCTTTTTTCACATAAATCTAGGCAATTCTTTAGCAGTGTTCAGTGATTGACTCCTCAAGATAGCTGTCTTTTCCTCTCATTCCCCCTCCCTCTCTGTTTTCACTTTCTCTCATATACGTGTGCTTTGAATTTTCATCTCTGGAGCAAGTTTTTTGGTATGAAAGACCAAAATTATGATTTGTTTTTCCTTTTTATTGTCAGTGTTGAGTGATTTCAATTTTATTTTTTTCGGTTTTCATTATTTATCTTTTTTAAATGAATTTGGCTGTGTATTTGGGGGATTGGGGTTCTTTGCAAAGGCAGCTTCTCTTTTTCTGTCTTCAACCGCGAAACAGCTAATTTAGACTTTCAATGGTTGCATTCCTAACTATTTTTAGCCTTGAATATGGCAATTTATCTTGTTTATGTCCCGCTTTCACTTTTAATTTTATTTAATTAATTGATTTTTTTGTGTAATTAATGCAGTGGAGTGTGCCATACCAGGTATTGAAATGAACGGGATTCACCAGAATGGAAAAAATCGCAGTTTTGAGAAAACTTTTCCTGGATGCTTGGGAAGGATGGTGAACTTCTTTGACCTGAATGGTGGGGTGGCTGGAAACAGGCTGCTCACAGATAAACCGCATCGAGATGGTGCTTACTCAGTTTGATTTCTTGCCTAACATGTTAATATTTTCCTTGCAGAAAATTAGTCACTTGTAGAAAAGTTGATGTTCAATATTCACAAAGTCTTGGTCATATATTTTAACAAATGATTTCACCTTGTGAGTAATGAATTTGAGATAACATTGTTGAGTGATTGTGGTTTGTGTTTTGCTGTGGAACATGTTACTGAAAATTCCTCTGGTTGATTGTTTGTTTTCTAATACATATTAGAATTCTTTTCAATTTTTTTTTTTTTTTTTTAATCCAAATCCCTTGGCAGATATAGATTACATAAAATATAAACAAATTCTTAATGACCTTGTATTATTTTTGGTATGTGAACTTGTTTTTGTCATGATAGGTTCCCTTCTTTTGTCTCTTACTTCCTCTAAAGATTGGGGGGTTGGGAAGTTTGTTTCCTATTAATTGTACATTCCACAATAGAAAGGTTGCATCGTGACACTATAGTAATGGATCCACAGGTTCGCCACTGTCAAGAAATCGATCAGATGTAGCATCAATGACTCCATCTAATGACCAAATAGAAGACAAAACGGTGTGTTTCTATTTGTATTACTAAGTTGAGAATGTAATTTAAGGAAGCATATTCCCCAAATATTTTGCTAATCTAATTTTCTTAGATATTTAATTATATCGTGCGTTGGTGTGAGATGTGCAGATTGTGCCTGAACTGAACAGAACTGGTTCAAATAGAAAATCAAATGCGACGCCCATAAAGATGCTCATTGCCCAAGAAATGTCCAAAGAAATAGATTCCAAACACGGTCCGCCTAATGTAGTTGCTAAGTTGATGGGTCTTGATGCCCTTCCACGCCAGGAACCTGATTCAGCTGCCCAAAGAAGCCATTTAAGAGGTCATCCTCGCAGTCATTCAGATATACCAGTAAGTTACTGGGAGCAACAGAATGGATTCTTTGAATATGTAGAGCCAAATGAATGCAGTGATGTTCATGAAATACGGAAGAAATCCCAGAAAACAAATTATCTGCGAGATAAATCACCACAAAAGGGAAAATATAATGAAACTACAAATGACAAAAGGATGGCTCTTGTTCGGCAGAAGTTCGTTGAAGCAAAACGCCTGTCTATGGATGAAAAACTTCGCCAGTCAAAGCAATTCCAAGATGCATTGGAAGTTTTGAATTCCAATAAAGACTTATTTCTTAAGTGTCTGCAAGAACCAAATTCAATGTTTCCTCAGAATCTTTACAATCTGCCGTCTATCCCTCCTCCTTCTGAGACAAAGCGAATCACCATTCTTAGACCTTCAAAGATGGTGGACAGTAATAACTTTGCTGCAGTTGGGAATAAAGATGGAAAACAGGTGAAGAAAGGTGCATATGGGCAGCTGAATGGATTGGAAAAAGCCATCTGGGATGTTCCCCTCCAGTGGAACGGAAGATTGACGAACCTCCCACTCCACCAACTCGTATAGTAGTTCTGAAGCCAAGCTCAGTGAGACCACATGATATTAAGGATATTGATTCTCCACGATCGGAATCACCAAGGATATTACACGGTGAAGACTTTTTTGGGGATGTAGAAGATGACGAGAAACAAGAATCAAAAGAAATCGCAAAAGCAATCACAGAGCAGATGCGTGAAACACTCCATAGAGATGAAACTTTGCTTTCTGTGTTTTCCAATGGATATGTCGGCGATGAAAGTTCATTTAATAAATCGGAAATTGAATTTGCAGACGGTAATCTCAGTGATTCAGAAGTCATATCACCCGTATCTAGGCACTCTTGGGATTATGTGAATAGGTTTGGTAGCCCTTACTCATCCTCATATAGCCGTGCATCATATTCTCCAGAGTCGTCAGTTTGCAGAGAAGCAAAGAAGCGTCTCTCTGAAAGATGGGCAATGATGACATCTAATGGGAGCTGTCAAGAACAAAGACACGTGCGGAGAAGCTCTAGCACATTGGGTGAAATGCTTGCTCTTTCTGAGACAAAGAAGGCTGGGACGCCCAAGGAACTATGTAGTACTAATGAAGAACCTAGGCATTCAGATTCTTTCTTTGTTAGTGAGCAGACAAAGGATGAAAATATCCATAACTCTCCTAGGAATCTCTCGAGGTCAAAATCTGTTCCTGTATATTCTGCTGAGTTTGGCACCAGGCTCAATGTAGACCTTCCGGATCCAGATGGAGGCAAACCAGAGATTTCTAAGGATGCCACGAAGACAAGAAGTGGAAAATCAACATTCAAAGGAAAGGTTTCAAGTTTGTTTTTCTCAAGAAACAAAAAACCTAGTAAAGATAAATCTGAATGCAAAGATGAATCTCGCTCCTCTGAAATACATCCCGGGCAAGTAGGCAACAATGGAGGTGAACGACTTAGTGATGAAGGGCCTGAATGTCTGTCACCCGTTGAGCAGGATCCATCAATTAAAGCAGCTTACCCAAATGTAACTGGCAAGCAGGGCATGACATCTCCCGAGGTAATTGAACTATCTAGTGGTTGGCTATGACCCCCTGTTTCTTTTAATTTTTTTCTGTTATCTGTTACTTGATGCATTCTTCAATTTGGTGGTTACATGTGAATCAGTGACATGAGAAACTCTGTTTTCCTTTATTATTGTGTTAATTTGATATGATTAAATATTTTTTCCTCATTGTGAAACGTTTACAACTAATTACAAGTATCAAAGTGCTTTTGTTGACCTTCGCGTTCTTGGCACTTTCTACATTCTCTAACATGATGGCCTTCAAAAGTGCTCTTACAGCTTCCCCCAAGACTATTTTGGTTAATGAATTTGTAGCTATATATTAACACTGCAGCGACCAATGATTATTGATTTGTAATACACTGTAAAATTATGATGATTAACAAAGTTACAATGATGGTAATCTGCCATATGATAGGGAGGGATAATAATTAATTCAGATTTTCTGGATGGAAAAGAAGTTTGCAGAGTTATTCCTCCAAAGGAGGACGGGGTTGCATAGTGGGTTCTGATTAAGGGTTTTCTTCTGCTTGCCATTGGGTTGTTTCCTGATCAATGCTTTTTTGTAGCTGAAATAGTAGTAATTGTCACTAAAGCATATTCATATTAATTCTGAACTGGGAAAAACTTGGGACATCATTAACGATTTTCTACCTTTTCAGATTGGCCTGTCTGAAATGAAACACGTTGCATCTGGAAATCCAAGCGAGAACCAGGACCAACCAAGTCCAATATCAGTCTTAGATCCAAACTTTGAAGAGGATGAACATACAGTACCAGAGTCCTCTCGTTTTATCAAGCCCGACCAACATGGTAAAGTTTTGTCCGTGTTATTTTTTGATATGTTGTTTAATTTAGTTTATTTACTTTTCTTTTTGGATAAAACAGGACCTGAGTTGCCGGTTCATCATGTTGGATCAAATTTGATTGACAAATCACCACCCATTGGATCTATTGCTCGGACTCTACCATCGGATGATTTGGTCATGGATACAGCCTCATCATATCCCTTAAAACCATCCTTACCCTCCCCAGGAGCAGAGGAAGAAGAATGGTTTTTCTTTGCTCAGACATTAATATCAGTGGCTGGACTTGATGGTGAGGAGCAACCTGACTCATTTTTGGCTAGATGGCACTCACCCGAAAGCCCATTGGACCCATCTTTAAGAGACAAGTACATAGATTTAAAAGACAG
Source organism: Forsythia suspensa (assembly GCA_023638005.1). Taxonomy (NCBI): domain Eukaryota; kingdom Viridiplantae; phylum Streptophyta; class Magnoliopsida; order Lamiales; family Oleaceae; genus Forsythia; species Forsythia suspensa. The sequence goes on along the minus strand of CM042675.1, from coordinate 40,666,462 downwards.
AGAGACACTACATGAGGCTAAGCGAAGGCAAAAGAGATCGATCCGAAAGCTTGTGTTTGATTGTGTGAACGCAGCATTGGTGGACATAGTGGGATATGGACCAGACTCGTGCCAAAGAGCCATTCCATGTATTGGGGCCAGTAGTAGCTCATTAGAGAATGCATCATTGATGATGGTGGACCAAGTATGGGCCCGGATGAAGATATTGTTTTCTGGCGAGGGCAGATATGTTTGGTTCGATTGTGGGGACGACAACAGCCTGGTGGTTGAGAGTGTAGTAAGAAATGAGGTGGTGGGGATTGGATGGGATGATCATTTGAGACTGGAGATGGATAATTTAGGAAAGGAAATTGAAGGGAAGTTGCTAGAAGAGCTTGTGCAAGATGCTGTGGTGGAATTGACAGGTAGACTTTGATGAGGCTTTCTACTTTTTAATAACTTACATAATTTCTTTAATTTACAACTCTATTGTTTGTGTATATTAATATGTTTTTCACTATAAAATGGTCCCCAGCCCATATCTAATTATTTAATGCTGCAAATTGTTGCAAATTTGTTTTCCAAATATATGTCTGGATTTTTCTGCTGTACAACTTTTTCTTTTCATTTTTTTATCCAACGCAGAACACCGGAATCTTTTGCATTGTCTTGTATCATCTGATGTTGTATTTCTATATGCACAAAACTTATACCTCAAGAAAACCTTCATTCTTGAATGGTATTACTCCCTCCTCCTTATAAAGATAGGATATAGGTTAAAAAAATTTAGTTATTATAGTTAGAATAATAAATTTTACTTACATATTTTCTAATACATTTTTAAAATTAATATAATGGTAGTTTATATTTGTTGATAACAAGTTAATATTAAATATGGACATATTAAAATTAAGAAATTAACTATCATATCAATAACAAAAGTGGCTTATAATTCAAAATAGATGAATAAAAAAAATAAGTTTATTTTTATGGAATGGATGATGGAGAGTGGGTAAAATGTAATAATGTCATTTGGTGATGTAAGATATTTTGTCTACAAAATGAAAATGGTCCACAAGATTGGAGAAGATGTTTCCACATCACCGCATGAAGCAACGACATCTCTGCATTGAGGGTATTGTGAAACGTCTCTACTTTTTAAATTTTGGCAATTTTACTTCCTCTTTTGGTTCTTCATAAAATGTCCTTCTCACAAAAATTGCACCTGGGACCCGTGCCCCAAATCTAGCCCCACTTTACGAACTTCAAAAGGCGCATCTCACCTCCTTCTTCTCTCGGTGAGCTATCACCTTCTTCGTGGTGAGATCTCTGCTCTCCCTTAATTCTTGACTCGATCCCACCTTCATGGCCTCTGCAATGTATAGGCTCGTACTATGAATAAACCGGCGCTCCTATGAATAATCCTCGTTATCATGGCCACATCCGAGGGCTATATTGTTAACTTCGTTGTCGTGAAATGTAAGTGTTTGATTGGAGAAGTCATCGATGGTGAAGGCAGTAATTTATATGAGACTTGGTAGAGGCATTTGGCCATGCGTGTTGCAATGTGAAGTAAGTGGGCATGTGTTGTGATAAATTGGGAATTTATAAATCGAAGTAGAAACACCTTCATCAGGATGTCAAATGTGCACGACCAGTAGTAGCGGTGGTCTATCTCGATTAGTCTGGTGGCGATGGTGCCTTGCTTGCCTTGCTTAGCGTGCGTAGCAATCCGCGACATCTTCAAATTCACTACTTACATCGCACCTTCTCGTCCAACCTTCCGCCTCCGCTCACTCCTCTCCAACAAGAACACGGATGGTAATAGTTGTACCACCCAAGTACAAATCAATCGAGCGGTGATGGTGGAAAACTCAGTAATTGTTCGTGGGTCATGTGGGAGGCGAAATCGGTGTAGAGGGGCGAGGATGATCCCAGGGTAATACTAATAATGTGCTTGTTTCTCGAGTCGGAGAGGCGTTATTTTGCAAAATCCAATTTACGGGCGGGGCTCTGCAGGTGCAATTTGAAAATTGCATGGGAAGCCCCCAATTTAAAAGTAAGTATATATATGTGAAAAAAGTGGTTGACTAATTTACCCCTGTTTAAATAACTCAAGGACCTTTTAGCGCAAGAAATCCAATGGTGAAGTAAGAAATTGCCAAAATTTAGACACGTTTTCCAAATCGAGTAGTGTCTTGAATTTATTTTAAAAAGTTAGAAACTCACAAATCTGTAATATTTTATGAATTTTTAATATTTATGAATTTGAATAGAATTTTACAAAAATTTATATTATAGATTTTAATATATTCTTATGGATTTATATGAAGAAATAGAAAAATTCATGAAATATAAAGAAGTAAAAACTTTCTTTAGTTTTAAATTTTAAAAATTTGACTAAAGAGCAAGACTTCTTGAAAAAAAAATTGAAATAAATTTTAATTTTCACTTTCTTTTTACTTAACTTTTTTTATAAAATTTTTCTTTCATATCCGATACTAAATGATGGATATTCAAGATTCATTATCTTTCAAAATCAGTTGTTTAACTATTTTGTACAAAATTTTATTTTATAGCTTAAAAGAATAATTTACAAATTACAGGTGTCGCAATTGATGTGTAAATCTTTTTCAAATTTAAAGAAGAATTTTTAGGTGCTATATTGATTTTAAAGTCCAGAATCTAATTGCACTATATTGTATTATATAGATTTTTTTTATTTTTTTTCAGCCTAATTGTTTGGCTCAATGAATAGTCATAGAGCATCAAGAATGAAATTTCAAAGACGATGATTGACAATTGTAAAAATAATTATTAAAATAATAAATCAAAATTTCAATAAATTTTCATGTTAATATAAATTAAAAATCAAGAACAAGAGTTTACTACAAGAACTTGTGGCACAAATTGAGGAAAAATGCGATAGGGAGAGATGCGTAGGAGAAGAATTGGATTAAAATTTTGTGGGTTTGGGTTAGAGATAGAATTCTTAAAGAATTTGGTATTCATATTTATGGGCACTAAATCCATGCAAATTTGTTTAAATCTTCTAATTAATGAATTTGACTACTATGTCAAGTTTACTCCACCTCCGACAAGTGACGAGCCAATCGTTCCTACATGATGATATGAAAATGATGATAAATGTAGCCATATGCACAAAACGTAAGATTGGGATAACAGTCCACCCCTATCTCCTCCCACAGCTATGTTTATAGCCATGTTCTATCCACAACCACCACAAGACTTTCCTCCACCTGATTCCTTTGACAAGGAACAAACAAAACACTCATGGAAAATTAAAAATCCTTATTTCATTATCATCCTCATATCTTTTAATTTCTCTCTCATTTTCCTTAGTTTCGAAGTGTAATAATCATAAGATGGGTGATAAGCATAAGAGTTGAGTAGTATTTTTTGAGTATGCTCTGCAGTTTGCCTCTTTGAGGATCTTCTGCAACAGAAAAAAAAAAGATTTAGTATTGATCATTAGATTCGATATGAAGGTTTGGTGATACGAGTGGTATTAAAAATCAGGTTTGCTACTACCTTTTCAGAAACTTTAATATTGATAGTTTGATAATGATACTTTATTCCGAAAGTCAGGCTCGTTGATGCCCATGAGGAGGCGAAGTGACTAGAATACTGGAATAATAGTGTTATTATCACACATCCACTAGTTATTAGGGATATCTAAATTTCTAAAGAATCTATTTAAATCTTAGTTGAGCACACTTAAATTTTAATTGAATCTATTAAAATCTGAATTGGGAATACTAAAATTTACATGAATTTTTAAAAATCCATTCAAGTCTAAGTTGAGTATGTATTGCAGTACGTTTTATGTATAGGTCTTGTTACGCCCCATCCTATGCGGACGGGGCTATCCCACTTGAGGCTCCACGTGGACACGGTCAAAGTCAACATGCTTTGACTCAACTCCTTTCGAGGTCATTTTTGCCGATGAGGGTATATTCAAAAGCTATTTATCTTAGCCGAGTGGATTGAGGTTTTGGTTGCGTCTTAAAGGAAGCGCACAAACACGTTATTCAATCTTGAAAGGATTGATGGGACCGCCTACCATGCGGCTTCACATTTGTCATAGCCCCTTAGATTGCGGCTGAAGTGACTTTCTCATTAATGCTAATGATGTGACATCAAGGACGCGACTCGAGAACCGTTCAGATGGAACCACGTGTCGCACATCACAGGAGATCATTCTTGTAGTGTTTGCCTATAAATACTAAGCTTATTTCCACAAGAAATAGATGTTGAAAATGTTACTCTCACAAGAAATATCAAGTCCTCTACACTAATTATTCTTAGGTGTTATAACTACCTGGGAAATCGTTAATTAGGGGCCCTCAGGCTATTTTCTCTATCACAGTGTGTTTCTCTGTCTCTTGTTACCTACCCACTCGGTCTTAGACATATCTGCGTGATTGAATAAGCTACGTGACAGTCCTAATAAGAGTAGAAATATACGTAGGAGGAGGAGGCTTGGGGTTCCTGTTGGCGACCATTTTGGAGGTCATGTTTGGCGCCGTCTGTGAGAAACGTAACTAAAAGCTTTAGCTTTCTTGAACAAAGGAGTCTCCCTGAACAAGGGATCAACCGGCCTACAAAATGAGTGGCAAAAATGAGGATGAGAACCTAAGAAGAACTAGGCCCGACGGACGGAGAAACCGGCGGGAGCAAGGGTTGAGGAAGCTCCTCGGAGGAGGCGTGGAAGGAGGCCTTCCACCAATCTTGAGCGAGAAATGAGAACCATGGCCACTGCCACCAGTGAGGCGGTGGCCCAAGACCACGCCCAAATGCAAGGATATACCCAAATGATACAGGTGCGGGGTGAGAACCGCCTTCATGAGTCTGACCCAGATGATCCCAAGGAAGAGCATGAAGTTGACAACAGACATCCCCATGATCCGCAAGTCAGGGGAGAAGCCTCTCGTGCTAGGACAAACGGGGGAGGGACCAACACCCCGGTAGCGGACAGGAAGCCCCAACCAACGAAGGCGAACAGGGAAGCAGAAAGTGGCCTCAGGAGAATCTGCTAAGGAGAGAACAGCCTCAAAGTCTCCCTAGAAATAGGCGGAAAGAAGGGCGAGGGAGGCGGAAGCTAGGGAGAGTTTGACTTCCAACCCTACGTACCTCAGCAAACCATGCAACCGCAGCCCCAAGGCTACTGAGGCGAACAACAAACTCAGTATCCCACAATTTCCTCCAGAGACAAACCTTGGGGAAGAATATCCAAGGCCAGCGAGATCGTTTGAAATAGACGACGGCGGCGAGAACATCCTTTTTCGACCCGAATTAGGAATGCATCCATCCCCCATGAGTTTCGCGTACCCAAGATTGCCCCTTACACGGGCATGGGAGATCCCTTGGACCACGTGAACACGTATAAAATGGAAATGAGTCTCCGAGGAGCTACTCCGGCTTTGAAATGCAGAGCTTTTCACCTTACCTTGTTAGGAGGAGCGAAGCGATAGTATAATAAACTAGTCGCTGGAAGCATTTCTAGTTGGCCGGAGCTGAAAAAGACATTCATCAACTACTTCTCGTCACAGAAACCTGCCTCGGTCTCGATCCAGCGCTTCCATGACGTAAGGCAAACTCCAAATGAGCCACTATAAAGCTACCTGGGCCGCTTCAACGAAGAAATGTTATTCTGTGAAAGAATAACCGATGTCGAGGCCCTATCCGCTCTAAAGGCTGGGCTAGATATGAACCTCCCATTTTGGAGAGATGTCTGCAACAAAAACCCAGCAACCTTTGACCAGCTGGTGGAGATGATCATCGAAGAGATAACCAATGAGAACATGATCCTTCACAGAAATCGAGGTGGATTAGGAGCCAACCCTGCATCTAGGGCTAGGTACGTCCAAAGCCACGACAGATCCCCTCTCCAACATAATCCGCGTAGGAGAAACTACCTATCCGATCCGAACGTTGGAATGAGTTATGTGGCCTCTACACAAGAGGGCTTGCTCTCCTTATATCTTGCCCCGGTGGTAGCGGGCGTGGTGGACTTTATAATTACGATATGTCTCCACCCACATATTATGAAGCGGGGACAAGCTCACCCCCGATGCTTCCTCCTCCTCAAGCGGCCTCCGCAAAGTATTGCTGCGTCCACCGAAGCTATGGACATAGCACGGATGAATGTCGAGAAGTGGAAGAGCTTGCCAATAAAAGGATTGCCAACCCAGGACACAGGCGTGGGACGAACACCAGACGCGAAGATCAGACCCCGATGAGAGGACGTCGGCCGCAATTCCAAGATAGACACTCCCAGCAATGGGATAGGAGGCCTTCGGGCCAGGCACCACGAGCAAGGCGTAATTCAAGGAGCCCAGCCAGACAGCCTCGACTGGAGCGCAACCCAGAACTCCGTCTAATCAAGGGTCCTGAAAAAGCTCTGATTCGAGAGATAGACACCATCTACGGGATACCTTATATTGGAGGTCAGACCTGAAACGCCCAGAAGAGCTACGCCAAAGAGGTCGAAGGGATCCAAATGACCAACTGGCTCATCAACAGTCGGCCATCGGGATAAAAAAAGGTAGACCATTTCACCTTCACGTAAGAAGACATGAAGAGCGTGCATTACCCTCACCTGCGATGCCCTTGTAGTAAGAGGCGTTGGTGGCTCGGAGCAGGCTGGGAAGAATGCTCGTGGATAACGGCAGCTCTGTCGATGTCATCTTCTTAAGCACTTATGAGCAGGATGAACGTGGATGTCCCGTTGGAACCATCGACCGAGCCTCTCTCGAATTCACCTGTCGATTGTGTAACCCCGAAAGGATAGTGCGCCTTCTGCTACTTACTATGGAGGAGGAGCCTCTCATTTGTCCACACTTTTATGGAATTTTAGGTGGTAGATAGAAGGTCAACCTACCATGGGGTCCTAGGCCGACCAAATTTTGAAAGAACTTTGGGCCATAACATCGATTCACCACCTCTGCATGAAATTCCCAACGGAGGGAGGCGTGGCAACCGTGGCGAGGCAACCACCGAGGCTAGGAAGTGCTACAGGCGCCTTGAGAAAGGCGAGAAAAAAGGAGGTAAATATGATGTTTTTTTGACGAGAAATGACGAACATAAAAAGAGGCACCGAGGATGTCTGATGGAGAAAGCAACCCCCATCCGAGGACATAGATCCGAGGGTGACGGGGGCTAAATGCTAGACTTCACCGGTCGAGGAGCTGGAAATTTTCCCGACGGATCCTAATGACCCAACAAAGAAGCTCCAGTTTGAAGGGACCTTAGAGAAGAATCCAAAAGAGGATCAAGGAGTTCCTCACCACAACTGGATGTTTTCGCGTGGAAACACGAAGATATGGTTGAGATTGACCCAAAGGTAAGTCGTCACCGCCTCAACGTCGATCCCAAATTTCGTCCCACCGACAAAAGCGAAGGCCCTAAACCCGAGAGAAGTACGAGGCCTTGAAAGAAGAGGTGGGAAACTCCTACAAAATGAGCTTCATCCGGAAGCCCGCTACCCTAGGTGGGTCTCCAATCCAGTTTTGGTTAAAAGCCGAGGAATTTGTATAGATTTCTCCAACCTCAACCAGGCTTGTCCTAAGGATAGCTTCCCACTGCCTCGGATTGATCAACTGGTGGACTCCACGTCTAGGCATGAACCCTTAAGCTTCATGGATGCCTACTCAGGCTATAACCAAATTCCCATGTACCCGCCGGACAAGGAGCACACATCATTTGTAACAGACAATGGTCTTTACTGCTACAAAGTCATGCCATTTGGCTTGAAAAACGCCGGGGCAACCTACCAAAGGCTCGTCAACAAAATGTTTGCTGATCAGCTCGGTTCAACCATGGAAGTCTACGTGGATGATATGCTGGTTAAAAGCTTGAAAGCTGAGGATCACGTACAACACTTGGAAAAGACTTTCGAAACTCTCAGAGCTTACAAGATGAGACTCAACCCCCTGAAATGCGCCTTCGTAGTTGCCTCTAGAAAGTTCCTAGGCTACATGGTAAACCAGTGGGGTATCGAAGCCAACCCAGAGAAAATCAGGGTGTTAATAGAAATGAAGTCGCCTAGGAGGCCCAAGGATGTGCAATGCCTCACTGGAAGAATGGCGCCCTTAGCGGTTTATCTCGAAAGCCACGCGATAAGTGCCTTCCTTTCTTTAAAGTCCTAAAAGAGGTAACCTGGTTCGAATGGGACGAGGAGGAATGGGAGGCCGCATTCCAGGCTCTAAAGGAGCACCTTGGCCACGCTCTTCTACTGTCAAAACCTAAGTTAGGAGAAACACTGATGCTCTATCTAGTTGTATTCGCCGAGTCAAGAAGCTCGGGTCCCGGTCGGGAAGAGGGCATCAACCGCCGCTTTACTATGTAAGCAAGTGCTCTTCCGGAGGCGGAGACGCGCTACCCAGACATGGAGAAGTTGGCATTATCACTCATCACCGCTTCACGAAAACTTAGGCCATACTTCTTGGCCCATAGCATCCACGTCTTGACCAACTTTCTCCTGATGTAGGTAATACAGAAACCTGACGCCTCGGGAAGGCTGTTGAAATAGGCCGTCGAGCTGAGCCAGTTCGACATTATATTCAAGCCCAAAGCGTCCATCAAAGGGCAAGCCCTAACAGATTTTGTGGCATAATTTGCTAGCACACCCGTAATAGACGTCCCGATGGCTCTCGTAGAACCACCAACTTGGTATCTCTTCGTGGATGGCTCATCAGGAGATATGGGTTCAGGCGCCGAGATGGTCCTCACCAGTCCCGAAGGCTATAAACTGAACTGCACTATTCGATTTGACTTTAAAGCCTCGAACAATGTTGCAGAATACGAGGCCCTGCTATCTGGCATGCGCCTGGCCAAAGAAATGAAAGTACAGAGGCTCTCTGCGGCAAGCGACTCCCAGCTAGTAGTAAGCCAAGTGAATGGGAACTTTGCCGCTAGGGAAAGAATTATGCCTTCCTACCTAAAATCGGTGAGAAACCTTATCCCTCGCTCAAAAGTTCGAACTGACTCAGGTGCCAAGGACAGATAACGCCAACGCGGATACACTTTCAAAGCTAGCAAGCAGCAAAGACTCAGAGCTTCTTAATCTGGTTCCCATTGAACACCTCGATAGGCCTTCCATAAAAGCCATCACGGAAGTGATGTAGATCGAGGAGACCACCACTTGGATGGATCCCATCCTTGCATTTTTAAAAGACCAAACACTCCCCACAGATAAATAAGAAGCAAGAAAGCTGAGGAGGAGAGTGGCACACTTCGTGCTATCTGACGACGTACTCTACAAACGAGGTTACTCCATACCACTCCTCAGGTGTGTTGGGATAAACGAAGCTGATTACATCGTCAGAGAAGTCCACGAGAGAATCTGTGGCAATCACATCGGGGTTTGGCCTTGGCACAAAAAATCCTCAAACAGGGATACTTCTGGCCCTCGTTAAAGAAAGATTCCTTGTATCACGCGAAGAAATGTGACAAGTGTCAGCGCTTCGCTACCATACCACGTCAGCCCCACCAAGAGCTTACCACAGTATCCAGCCCGTGGCCCTTTGCCAAGTAGGGGATAGATTTCATAGGCCCTATGCCTAGAGGTAGGGGCAATGCCTGGCACGCCTTAGTCGCCATCGACTATTTCACGAAATGGGTCGAAGCTGAACCAATGGTGAAAAATCACCGAGGCCAACACCTCCAAATTCATATGGAAAAACATCATATGTCGATTCGAGATCCTCACTCTCTAGTCTCCGATAATGGAAAACAGTTCGACAACAAGAAAATCAGGAGCCTATGTGAGGAGCTTGGGATTGCTAAACACTTTTCTAGCCCCCATCATCCCCAGGCCAACGATCAGGTAAAGGCTGTTAACAAAACTATCAACTATACTCTTAAGCGAAAGCTTGAGGCGTCCAAAGGGGCATGGGTGGACGAACTCCCACATGTCCTCTGGGCAATCAGAACCACTACAAAATCGCAAACTGGGAAAACCCCGTTTTCTTTGGCGTATGGAACCGAAGTGGTAAGCTGGTGGAAATTTGTGTTTTGTCGCCTCGCCATCTTCTATTCAAAGTGAAAACAACGATAGTCTCATAAGATCTAGCTTCGATTTACTCAAAAGCATCGTGACACTTCCCAAGTCAAGCTAGCCGCTTACCAAAGGAAGATGTCCCTTATTTCAACAAAAGGTAAAGACGAGGTCTTTTCGCCTCGGAACCTAGTCTTGAGAAGGGTGTTTCCATCCACCAAAGATCCGAGGACCGGAACCCTAGGCCCCAACTGGGAAGGACCTTATCGGATCATCAGAGAAATAAGACTAGGGACGTATCAGATTGAGAGCCTCGACGCTAAACTACAACCTCATCCTTGGAATGCAGAACACCTGCGTCAGTACTATCAATAAGAACACAAGGTCGGAGAAGCTCACCTCTCACGTCTTAAACTTTTGTCTAATGTAAAGCAGTGCGCCTATAAAAATCTTTATATCTCACTTTTTGATAAGTTTGCTTAAGTTAGCTGTCATTACAAACGCTTGTGTTATCAAAATTGAGCGTAGTGTCATCGGTAAATTTGCAATTAAATTAGCATAAACAATATGGGCAAGAGCTATTTAAAACAACGGTTGAATAACATTACATATCCAAAATTACAACTATAATTACATAGCGCATCTCAAAATTAAAAACATTTCTAGTCTAAGTCTCCTCATCCACCGCCCTCTTCGCCTCCCAGCTCAACCGGAGGGAACTTTGACTCCAGCGCGGTTAAATCTAAGTCTGGATAATCTGCTCGAAGAAAATCCAGCACCTCCTGGTGACCCACGCTTGCAAAGTAGTTGGAAAAATTGGCGTATGCTTCGGTCTGGTGAAAGTTGGCGACAAACTTGGCCTCTGCACTCTGTAATTTTCGGTTCAGAACTTCTATCTCCAGCAAGGACGAAGCGCTATGAACCTCAGCCTCCGCCTTCTCCTTTTTGGATTCTTCCAGTTCAAGCGTCAGCCTGGATATTTCTTCCTGTCTCATCAAGGCCTCCGCCATCATCTTTCGCTTCTCCTCATTCGTCGTTTCTAAAGCACTCGAAGCTATGTTCTGTGCATTCAAGGCATCATCAAGTCTCCTAGTCAACATGGCTATTTGACTCTCCGCCTCTGTTATTTTTGTTTAGCTTTCTCATAGGCCAACTTGGCACTCTCAACCGTGGCAACCGTCTTCACAATGCACTCTTTTATTTTATCGATGAGAGGCACTTTCCATTGCGGAGGCAATTTTCTTCTTTAGCTCCCTCAGCGCCATCAAAGATTTCACCGGTAGTAGCCAAATGCACGGAGCAGGCCAAAGAGGCCTCCATCCAATCCTCTACATCTCCATCATCGAGAAATGCCTTCCACGGCCTATTCGTGTACTTTTAAAACTTTCCGCTCCCATCGGCTGGGTACAATGCCAGTCTTTCTTACGAGACCCGGAGAGCTCTTCTCCAAATCGCCAATAAGTTTAGCGAACATGGCTCTTGAGCGAGGCTCGTGGAGATCTCCCAGATAGAAGACCCGCCGGCCGCCTCTTGGCCACTAGCCGAGACATTATCTGTGGCCACAACCACCCCGGATGCAGTCATAGCCAACTTCCTTTGCCTAGGATCTAGAGAAAGCACGGTAACCCCCTCAACCACCTCTACCGATTTTCCTTTCCCAGCCAAGTCTCCCTGTCTCGGCACCCTGGCCATTCTAGACGAAGTTGGGTGAGGGCTTTCGAGAATCGGCACTTTCTTCCGTACATCCGAGGAGTTAGACTTCTTCTTTTTACTCAAAGGTTCTCCTTCATCGGAGGAAACTTCCTTTGCAACTGCCTCCAAGGCAACGCGCTGTGCCTCTTCCCTTGTCGCCGACCGACTGATCTCCTTGAGGACTTTCTTTTGCCAGCTGTCCTCAGAAGAGCTTGGCCAGAGCTCCTTCACTTTTGAAGCCATCAGCCTAGCTAGCGACGGCGTAGGCCTTTTACTTTGCTCAAAGTCAGCTTCACAAGAAATAATGGTGTCAAAAATTAGTAGAAGAATGGGCACAGACGACGAGAGAAAATTGAAGCGATTACGTGACATCTTACCTTTCCTGGCCATATGTCCTAGTTCAATTAAACGCCTCGGCGCTTTCAACAAATATTCGAATCGCCTATGCACCGCCGAATGCCCATAAATGGCACGAACAATGTCTAGCTCCTCCTCTTTTAATTCGCAGTGGGAAAGGACATCTGCAAAACACAATACCAAACGTTAGTTCTACCACCCACATAAATACATTTGAAGCCCCTTAATCTCTCACTCGCAAATCCGTAGAAGCTAGGTACATTCAAGGCGGGTTCTGAATCATTAATCACCATTTGCCAATTTCCAGACACCCAGAACCACTCCTCCTTCCAACGCTTAATAGATGAGGGGCAATCTAACACAAACGGCTTATGCGACCCCCACGGTCCGAAGTAGTACCACCCCAGTTCTTCACCCTTGTCCTTTCTCTTTGGCATCTTCTTCAGAAGATATACCGTCTAAAATACATGTAGAGGCATCTTAAATCCAAGAGAATGCCTCAACCAAATATATAGACTCCCAGCCATCTGGCTCCAGCTGTTGGGAGACACCTGTGTTGAGGCTAGGTCATACGCTCTGAGGACCCTCCTATAGAATGGATCAAGGGGAAGCCTCATCCCAGCGTTAAAAGATTGGCAATGCAAAGCAGCGCAACCCTCCCTCGGATGGCAGGCCCTCTCGTGGGGCCCCGGTACATGAAACTCAATGTCGCTAGGAACTTGAAACATCCGTCTAATGTTTTCCAAATCCACTTCATTCGCAACCGAGAGAACATCTATGGCAGCCCACTTGCCGCTAAAAGATGGCTCGGACGAACTAGTTCGTCTCTCGATGGAGGAATCGAAGAACCCATACCACCCATCCAAGGCACTATAGCCAATTCCTCGCCAAGGGGCATCAACACTTCGGAGTGGCCTCACTTGGCCACCGATGGGAAAACCTCCGGAGAACTACTCACTACGACCCTAATTGGTTGACTAGGGGCCTCAGCAAATTCTTCCACAGCAGACATTCCCCCCACCACACCACACCACACCACACCACACCACAGTAACAAAACACAAGGAATCCCAAAAGAAATTAAAGGGACAAAGAAGAGTTCGGGGATAAAATAAAACTAGAAACCTTCAAATCAAGAACACTTCACCACAAACTCTTTTCCTCGCTCAAACACGCCGGCGAAAAATTGGTTTCATTCTTTTTTTTAGCGCTCAAAGCAAATCGCAAGAAGTCTTGTAAAAGTGATCAATTTCTCTCTTTATAAACACATGCGTACCCAACCCCCATCCGTCGGATCATAATCAAGATCCATCCTAGCCGTACACGATGCAGAATAATGTGGGCCATCGAATTCAAACTGCCGCGCAAACAAACCCCAATCAACGACCTGGATCAATGAGTCACGCCCACTCGCGCATGGAAGAGTGTAGGTACGTTAAAACTTACCTTTGACGATTACAACACATTAAATGCTGCGGTACCGTCTTTTCAAAGACGACCAATATGATGTTCTATACTCTCCGTGCCCAAGTAATCATTACATCAGTTGTCCCCGGCAAGCTTCTTCCAAATTGGATAATGGCGCTTCAACTTCAGGCGACCTCCTTCTTGGGACTGCCTCCGCCTGCTGCGTCTTCTTTAAGGCTCCCGCAAGGCGGATCAGCCTCCCTCTTGGGACTGCCACTGCTTGCAGCGTCTTCCTTAAGGCTCCCGCAAGGCAGATCGACCTCCCCTGTTGGGATTGCCTCCGCCTGCTGCGTCATTCTTAAGGTTCCCGCAAGGCAGATCGACCTCCCTCTTGGGACTGCCTCTGCCTGCTGTGTCTTCTTTAAGGCTCCCGCAAGGCGGATCGGCCTCCTTCTTGGGGCCGCCTCACTTTCTTGCGTCTTTTTAAGGCTCCATGCAAGCGGATCGGCTGTCCTCTTGGGACCGCTCTCTCGCATCTTTGCGTCTTCCTTAAAGGCTCGACAGGCGGATCGGCCGCCCTCTTGGTACTGCCTCCGCCTGCTACGTCATCCCTAACCTTAGGCATCAGTTCTGAATATGAAATTGCCTACGACAAGCACGGCACCCCACATGAATGTCCGGGTCCCAAACTTGTGGGGCTCATTATTATGTAAAACTATTACAACATTTCTCTCACCAAGCCCAAAGATCCCACATAAATAGTAGAGCACGGACTTGGGGATCATTATTACGCCCGATCCTACTGCGGACTGTTGGGTTTCTCACCTTATCTCACTAAGCCCAAGACCCCACATAAATAATGGGGCCTGGACTTGGGGGATTGTTGTTACGCCCTAATCCTACGCGGACAGGGCTATCCCACTTGAGGCTCCACGTGGACACGGTCAAAGTCAACATGCTTTGACTCAACTCCTCTCCGAGTCGCTTCATGCCGAGGAGGGTATATTTTCGAAGCTATTTATACCGAGTGGATTGAATAACCGAGGATGGTTGCGTGCTAAGGAAGCCTTGCAAATCTGTTATTCAATCTTGAAAAGACTGATGAGACTGTCTGCCCATGCGGCTTGTCACTGTTATAGCCCCTTAGATTGCGGCTAGAAGTAACTTCCTCATTAATGCTAATGACGTGACATCAAGGATGCGACTCGAGAACCGTTCAGATGGAACCACGTGTCGCACATAACAAGAGGATCATTCTTGTAGAGTTTGCCTATAAACACTAAGCTTTTTCCACAAGAAAAGAATATTGAAAATGTTACTCTCACAAGAAATATCAAGTCCTCTACACTAATTATTCTTAGGTGTTATAACCACCTGGAAAATCGTTAGTTAGGGGCCCTCAGTCTATTTTCTCTATCACAGTGTGTTTCTCTGTCTCTTGTTACCTATCCATTCGGTCCTAGACATATCTGTGTGGTTGAATAAGCCACGTGACAGTCTTAGTAAGAATAGAAATACACGTAGGAGGAGGAGGTTTGAGGTTCCTGTTGACAGCTATTTTTAGAAGTCAGCAGGTCTCATGACCATTCTCTTCCTTGTTGACTGTGTTTACATGCCATAATTACCTCCTTGTTTTCTTTTTCTTCTTCAAGATTATCATCTATAGAAAAATGGCATCTGGCATTTACCATTTGAAGTTACCTAAACAATAAGCAAGAAGACAGCACCTCATGTGACCCTGCTGGTGTAACAATCATAAGCAGACCAGCCAAAAGGGCACATTTTACGATGCTACATTTCCAAAAAAATCTTAGTTGGGAAAATTATAGCGAAATTTCAATTAATTTGGTCTCCAACCTTTTAATTTTGTTGACATAGACGGGTTTTTGTTTAAAAAATTATTACATTCTTATTTTATCCTTATTTTGCCATTAGGACATCCATTATACTTTTGACATCCATAAGGATGGAAATCGTCCCTTTGAGATTTGCGTGCAATAACTAGTTGGTCAAGATTGAAGGATGTGGTTTCACTTGCGCTATTTCAAACATGTTGGACACCGGAGCTCTAAAGTTTTAAATAACTTAGCTTCGACATAAAAGAGTGAAGAAAATCATAGTATGTGTATATTGCTAGTTACGTGGTTTTAATTAAACCATGGCTTTCGAGGGGGAAATAAGAACCTTCCAAATTCATTCCAATCAACTTGGGTTGTATTTGTAGCCATTTGTTACGCCAATTATATGATCTTTCCTGATACATAGCACGGGACAAATGATATTTATCAGAGTACACAATTAAGGCTCTTATAATGGAATATCCTTGGTTCTTACATGCCAGTAAGTAGCAGGTGTAATTTGATTATCAACCCCTTACACAATCCAAATCATAGACAGAAGAATCTCGTGGCCAAAAAGCAAAATCTTAATTTTCTATCTTTTGTAATTACTTTATTTGGCACCGGAAATTGCTGGGGACTACGATTTTAATAGTCCCAACAGCTACATGACAATGACAGTCTAAGGCTCACATGGGACTGAAATTATTGCATTTTTATACTTCAACGCCCATACCGTTGGCTCATTAAATGTTCAAGAAGATCATCCAAAGACACGAGGACATGTTTTCTCGCATGGTTATACTATGGGATTATTTGGTGCTTCTTAATTGTATAACTTGGAATAATCTTAGATGAATCGAAGATCTAAAAGACTGATGAGATGGGATTTATGTGTCGACTCCAAATTCATTAAAAATAAAGCTTAATTTGTTGTCATGGTGTTATGCCTTAGAAAAGATAATTCCAGATAAACGACGATAAGATCCTCATGCAATCTAATTTTACAAACACAGTTCACAACTGTCTTCAAGAACTCATTGGAAATACAACACAAATTGGTGGCAAAAAAGAAGTAAACCTCACCCGTTGAAACAAGTATAGGTAGCACAATGAAAACACCACACTTTACTATATATACCATATGTCTCTAAACATATAGAATTTGCTTTAGTGATCAAACATGCTTTATATACCTATTTACATGTGTGGGTTGGGGGGGGGAAATGATCCAAGAACTACTTGTGGCCTCTACAGAATATTGCTCCAGGAGATTCATGCCTTCACATATTCACTGCTTCAACTTTGCATCAGTTGATGAATTTTGGTGAAGTAAATAATACTTGGCATCACCACTGTTTAGTCCATACTGCAATACACAATTTTAAGAGGAGATTTAAAAGTCTAGTACAAAAACAAACTAGAAGGGCAGAAACTGAAAGAGGAAACAGTTACTACATAGTACGGATCTGACAACCTAGGAGAAATTAATGCAAAAGGAAAAGATGATAATAAAGGCCTAAATATCGGTGTCAATAAAAAATTGGGGTCCATTTTCGCAAATGACAGTTCCTAAACTATAGTAGTAGACAGCAGCTCAAGGCACTTTCGTGCTGTAATTCACAAATTGTGTTGGCAAATGGCATGATAGTATTTCTCCATCTACCTTTGTAGACAGAGAAGGTTCAGCACGAGGGGAAGAACAGACAGTATTTGCTCAAACAAGCATTAAACACAAACACAAAAAAACAAGCAGAGAAGCACAAGGCAAGCAGTATAAATGGACCACGTTTGTTTTTGAAGGCAAGCAGTATAAATGGACCACGTTTGTTTTTGAGACATTAAGTTGGACCCCATCTAACACTGAAGATTGATATGTTAGATAACCAATTCTAATTACATTCCAAGCTTCACAGATTCTACAAAAATCTAGCACAATCCAAAAGCAAATCACTCTGGCATAACATAAGTTTGTTGGAAATTTATAGAATCTAATATTAGAATATTGAGGCCAGATTCAGATGAATCCCATGTATAGAGCATTTGTTGCAGGAGGGCATTAATATCACATGATAGCTGACGTCAGAACAGTTTCTTCGCATATTCTTTCCTTTCAAAGTTTTCCCTTAATTTCATGCCAGTGATTCGTGTGAGAAGACAATGATCTCGGAGAACTGAATAGATCCATTAAAAAGTCTGCCCAAGCTACACATTCAATACTATCCCCATCCCCAACCTCTAATAGATAGGGTGATGGTTCCCTCTTTCCCCATCTACTCTCGTCTTGTCGTTTATCGTACCGGTTCTATTAAGATGACAAATTGCCAAATCATATAAATTTGGTGATTAATTTGATAAATACCATGTATCCTGTTGCTCTGCAAACCACTCATATTTGACATGTGCATATATTAAATACTACAACATAAAACAATGAGGTGTGATTTTTGACATTTTTTGCTGTGCTTTCTCACTAATGAGGATTGTTATTGCTACTTAAAGGCCTACCTTTTCTCTCATTCGTGAACTCCAGATGTCGTTGTGCACCACTTTATTGTCGCCCCTGGTTGACCCGGAGGCTTGGTTTGGATGTGGATTAAGCAGTGGCTCCCTTGTTCGACTCCTAGCATCATAATCGTTATCATGGTCTACCCTCTGACTCGAAACCAAGGATCTGAGTATTGTTGAAAGAAGTAGGGATAACACCTGCAGAGAATAATAAAGAATTTTGTCTAGAACATCTAAAGTAATGATGCAGCTAACAATGACAATTGAATATGCCATGAAATGCAACATCCAGTAGTTTTCTTCTTTTTTATTTTCATGGAAACTAACATCTAGTGGTTCGTGACACCATCACTCAACTACAGTTTTCCATCTTCTAAAGATGGCAAGAACTGGTTTTAAAACGAATCGCAAGAAAAAATGTTGAATGACTGAAGATTCTTAATCATTGGACAAGTATTTTGCAAGACTAAAATCCAAGTTTTTTCATGGTAGCAAGTACTGAAGCCCTACTAAGTAGCTATACATCTGACATGGGATAGACAATGCAGACACAATTGGATTAATGGAAAAAAAAATTGCAAAAGAAAATTGAAATAAATGCAAGAGAAAACATCAAAATGGCCCATAGAAGGTGGTAAGAAACGAACCGGTTCTGAAGTTACTAAATAGTGGTCCCAAGATAATTCACTTGGGGAGTCAGAGTGAACTATTTATGTGCCGGACCATCGTGATTAGAAGTACTGGACAACTTAAGGTCCAACAAATTTCTATTTTTTCTATGGAATTATATTAGAAGACTAAAATGTAGAGTTTCCAAAAGACAAGGGATACCCCAATTTTTAGTATTCACAATGAAACTTTGGACTTGCAATGTTGATAAAAGCTGGATTCTTGAACGTCCTAGACTCCTAGTGTAGGTGTCAGCTAAAGCCTAAATGCAGATAGCAAAATGACTGGCAATTTAAAACAAACAGAATCAATAAAAAGATGACTTAAGGTAGGATAAACTTTAGTGATGGACATGCAGTGCAAGAATAAAAAATACAGAACCAGAGTTCTGTAACTCATCCCACAAATTAAGTTATACTTTAGTACCATTATGAATTTTAGTTACGGATTTAAAGGAATAAATCTCATTTTCTGATATTCAGCAAAGGTTAATTCTGCAATATGGTATTGGTGAGCGTAAATCAGGTGCTGGAAGAACTGAGGGTTTCAGCCATCAAGTACACTTTGAATCAAGGTTAATCCAGTTATCTAAGGACTCAAGGCTCCAAATCGCATACACAGTAATATAAGTAAATTAATACATCCAAGATGAACATAGAAATGGGCCTAATTGCAAGTTCCCACATGTGTTTTGTAAAACTTGATTGCTTATAAAGTCTGAGAAAACTTGCTATCTACGTTAAAAAATCATCCATTAGCAAATAATCAGGCCTCAAGAAGAAACTAACTTAGTAACTTTTGAATTTTTTTTTATGTGTTTACATTTTTGTGAAGAGCATTGGAGCAAGCAGATCTCCTGACCTTGAAAGAGTACTTTCTGTAAGTATTAATGTTCATAAAGAGTAAAAAGATAAAGCTTATAAAGAACATGCTCTAAAACATACCTGAATTATAACGATGGCTATGCCAACCCACATAAAAACATCTGCATTTTTCTCAATAAACGCACGTACATTATCAAGTTCTCCAGTCGGGTCAAATGGGAGGTCCTGATATTTTTATATGGAAGGTTAGAAATGTGGAAGAAAACTGCAAGCACCAGCATCAAAATACCAACAAAAGGTACAATCTACCTTCTCCCATTGGCGATCAAGTGCTATAAAAGCCACCAAACTCACTTCCAACAGAACAAATACGGTGGTGAGTAGAGCATACTGGCATTTTTATGTGGTCAAGGATATATGGCACAGCAATTGTAATGCAGATCATCTCATAAACTTGAGCACTGATATTGGAAAATATACGAAGGAATGAAACAAAGCGTGCAAAAAAATCATAAGATTTAGAGGTTTCCCATGAAAAATCAACCCCACATTTGGCATCAGTGAGTTGCAGACTTGATTTGATTAAGAAATTATCCATTTAAACTCTTATTTCCAGGACACAAGTCAATGCCCCAATAGATAGCCTCAACACGACTAGAAATAAAAATCAAAAGCAGATTATATCTTCTAAAAGTCATTTCAACTTCCTTCTGAAAATCAAAAGCAGAGTATATCAAATTTTTCGTCGACCCTATGCCACTCCAAATATATAGAAATGAGGAGAATCAATTTCCTTTTCATTTCAGAAAAAGAAAGGATACAAAGCAAAGGCAACAGCCATTGATTGCTTCAGCCGCAATGTGACCAGTACATGTGATGCAACAAATCAATATCCCCACACCCATAAATGCATATATGAACCTGCCAATTGGAACAGAAAAAGAAACAACTATTAACTCATCAATTCACGATAATTATCCATCAGAGGCTACAAAATACAAGCTTAAAACCTAAATCCTCGAGAGAAAAACAAAAACTCACAAGAACATGATATACAATTTCAAAATCCTAATTGAAATGAATAAACAAATTCAATGTCAAAAAAAAAATTATAAAGTACCATGGAGCTGGGAGGGGGTGGGAATTGAGGCCGAGCCCATTGTCGCCAACACCAAGAACGACGTCGCGTGCGAAATTGAGAGCGGGGATGGTGTCACCGGGAAGATTAATTTCTGGGTTGTACGGCGAGGGAGCTGGAGGAGGTGTAAATTTATGTTGTTGCCATTGATTAAGCATGTAAGCAGAGTATATTATAATTGAAACACCAA
This sequence comes from Forsythia suspensa, assembly GCA_023638005.1. Classification (NCBI taxonomy): domain Eukaryota; kingdom Viridiplantae; phylum Streptophyta; class Magnoliopsida; order Lamiales; family Oleaceae; genus Forsythia; species Forsythia suspensa. The sequence continues at coordinate 40,645,839 of CM042675.1, read as the reverse complement.
TAAATGTCTGCAAAAAATTCAGGCATTTTAGGACGAATGCAAGAAATGTATGGCAACATGGGGTTCGCATTTGTGGGTTTTTTATTTCAATATTTCAGGACAAGATTTTAGAGGACAGAAATTTCAAAACTGTATTGGAAGAGAATTGATTCTGCGAATGGCATCTGATTTCTTTTGACTTTTGGGGAAAAAGAAAATTAAACAGAACCAAAAAAAAAAAAAAAATGTTCACTTCATGTCATGGTAAGGGTGGCAATGGCCGAGCGAGCCGTTACCACCGTGGCCCAGCTTGGCACGCCTCCCACATGCGAGCACAGATCGTTAAAAAAAAATTTTTTTTTTTTTAAATGTAATATTTTTTCTTAAAATTTAAAAATTTAAAAGAGATATTGGTGCAAATGGTCCCTAATGTATGACATTAGTACGCAAATAGTCTCTAATCTCTTATTTTTGGCGGAATGGTCCCTAACCTATCTATTTAGGTGTGAAATTGGTCATTTTTGACGGATTCCGTTAAAAATCTGTTAAAAACCTATCATTTAGGTGTACAAATGGTCCTTCTCATTTTTTTTGTCTTTATTAGTGGAGGTAAATTGTCAAGTTATATTTTTTTCTCTATTTTAATTGGCGCAAATGGTCCATAACATTAGTTTTAATTAAAGACATTTATAATTGGATTCCTAACATTTGTAAAAGTGAAAATGAGTCCGATACTTTAATTTTTTTTTATTAAAATTAAAAGAAACTAACAAATTGATAATATACTAAAATTTTGTATATTTTATGAACTATTATAAACTAACTAAAATTTAAACTCAAAATCATTAACAAATGTGCTAATTAAAATTATTTTATTATTATTAAGTAATCATATTATTTAAAATTCAAACTTTAATTTTATCATTACAACATTAAAAGAAAAATAAATTTGTCACAAATAATTTTTTTAATTATGCTCAATCCAACCCGATTTTATACGGTCTCATATTTAATGAGCCAACTCAGCCCGCTTTTGAGCCACAAGGTTACTGGGCCACCAAATTTTAAATTTTAATTTATTTTTTTATTTTAAAAAAAACAACGTCTTCACACCCACCCCACCGTAAGTCAACCAGATCAGGAGGTCGTAAGTCAACTAGATCAGGAGGGATTTCTCCCATTTGATCGTCGAGTCTGCGACCGCGCTGCGCCACGGGAGGGGAGAAGAATCCTACCTCTATCTGGTTGAAACTAGGGAGAAGAATCTCTCCGATTTTTGTGAAACTAGAGCGTGCGAGCTCTGATTTTACGAAACCGGGGGAGATTCTTCACCCTTGTTTCGCTAGCAAAAACAGGGAGAAATAATGAATGAAATTCCTCCATTTTCGATGAGGGGTGGGATGGGGGTGGGGGGTGGGGGTGGGGGTGGGGTGGGGTTGGGTTGGGTAGATAAATGGGCTGGGTGATTTGGGTCCAAAAAATATTTATCGGTCCAAAAAAAATTTAGTTTCTTTTAACTTTTTTAAAAAAATTAAAATATTAGACCCATTTTCATTTTTTACAAAAGTTGAGAATCCAATTGCAAATTTCTTTAATTAAAACTAAGGTCAGGGACCATTTGCACCAATTGAAAGAAAGAAAAAAATATAACTTGACAATTTTACCCCTGCTAATAAAGACAAAAAAAAAAAAAGAGGGACCATTTGCGTACCTAAATGATAGGTTTTTAACGGATTTTTAACGAAATCCGTAAAATGACCAATTGTGCACCTAAATAGATAGGTTATGGACCATTTCTTCAAAAATAAAAGGTTATGGACCATTTGCGCAGTAATGTCATATGTTAGGGATCATTTGGGCCAATTTCCCAAGTTAAAATGAAATAAGATATGAGAAATTTGATATTTAAAATCCTATTTCTTTTTCCGAGCTTGGAATCGACTACTTTTAGTATATGCGGAATTAAAAAATTGTACACGAACAAATTTTCACGTGTACAATTTTTTGTAAAACTTAAAAGTAAATAAATTTATACAAATAATACTTACAAATTATGAAGTCAACTATTCAAGTTCTTCAGCTAATATGATGTCAACTTTATCTTGAATTTGAAATTCTACATCCTCCCAAATCTTTTAGATACATTAAACTCAACTCTCTAATATGTCTGCTTTAAAAGCATCTTCAAGAGAGTTTCTATTTATAAATTAACATCATTTGCATTTTTCTCTAATAATATCCATTAAAACATTAAAAATATTTATTCCATTGTACTCTAAATGCAATTATTTTTTTGTGCACGATTCATTTGTTTATCAATATAATATATAATGACAGCCATGTATCATTATAGTTTTTACCGGATCATAAGTCCGAAGTAAACGATACAACACCGAAATGTTTATTTAAATCACGCATTATGCATTCTTTCTTTTTATTTAATAAAGTGATAGAGTCTGAACGAATAGTGTTTCTAAAATAGAATGTGTACCTTGGTTGGAGATACATTTGTACGAAGTTGGTGAAGTGAAAGCTATCTACTAAGCTAAGTAGAAACTTACCACTCGCCACAAACATCATCATGCATTCGCGACGCATGTTCTCCTGCGAATAGACTCATTTATTTAGATTCAAACTAGAACTCAAAGTTGCACCGAGAGTCCAAAATGAAGTTGCATTTGATTTGTATCCAACAGTCAGTGTTTAAGCAAACAACTTGGGTAATGTCAGTTTAGATGGCTTGTGTTCCCATCCTTTTACCACGAAAATCTATGATTACACATTGCCTTATAGTATGGATGTTCGTTTGTTGTTCTACCAGTCGTCCCTAATTTGAAATGTTCCAACACCTAGCTTTTTGTTTTTTGTCTCGTCGTTTAGTGCTCGAATCGGTTGTTATATTGGTGTGTGTTTCAAAATCTTCGTCGATATCATCCAATTCAAGTGGATTCGTGCTCCCATAATCATCACCAAAAATCAATAGGTCAGAACTGAAATTATTATGTGTTTGGTGACAAGTTCCTTGAGTATTATCCATTTGGAATAGAAATAGTAGAATGTAGAAATGTAGAATAGAGATAATGTATACTACAATTGGAATTTGAATAGAAAACATCACTCAAATAAACAAATTAAAATGTAGATTGTACAATAAAAGAGCTAATATTAATAATATAATAATTTGAGATTGAGTAATTGAGAATTGTGAGAAATATTTAAAGTGGAGGGGATTTATATAAAAAATAAATAAATACCCTCTGTCAACTAATTCATATACATCTGTTGAATGTTCTTCATCAAAGTTATGGAGATTGTTTCTGAACTTTAGAATAACAGTTTGACATGAATTCAAAAATTTTGAACTTGATTTTATTTAACAAGTCCTACAAGATTGTGCTCTCGTTGGAGGCTCTTACTTTGAACCGAAGTAATTGATGACAATGCTTGGGCAACGGTTTGGGGAGCAAGTAAGCAACTTGATGATGATTAATGACCCGTTTTGGATTGATTTTAGAGATCAACTTCTAATTGTCAAACAATTAGAAGTTGTTTTAGGCATTTGGTAAATTTTTAAAAATTGATTATAAAAAAATTTAGACCTTCTGGCAGCTACAGATTTTATGAAGCAGCAAAATGGTAGCTTCTCAGATTCTGCTTTTAACTTTTCTACTGATCTATTAGTAAATACCAATTTTAACCTTAATTCATTTTATGTCCTATATTTATTAATATTTTAATTATAATGCATATCTACAAATAATTTAAATTTAAATTTAATTGATTTTTGTACCATAAGGCTATGCTTTTATTTTCTAAATTTAATAAAGTTAATAAATTTTGAGATTTAATAGATGTTTATTATTTTTATTTTAAAATAATTATAGTGAATGTATTGGCTTGAAAAAATATTTGATAATATTACGTATTGTTATAAAAGTAAAAATGAATTTTACACTACTCATGATAATAACAATACAAAGAACATTATTTTAATTAAAATCTATTTTAGTAATTTTATACAATTATGGCAATAAATTACTTTTGTTTACCATAAAATACTGATTTTAAAACATACAATAATTTTAAATTAAGAGTTTACAAAACACTTATATGATTTTTTCCTACAGCTGATTTTTCTACATCACAGCAAAAGTTGATTCTCTTAAAAACACATCAACACCAAACAAAGCCTCAAAACATTAGATTTACAAAGATTATTAACAACAACTTTGTCTTTAACAAAATTAAAAATGATAGCGCATACTGAATTAGTACATAAATAAGTAGCTCCAATATTGTCACAATAAATGGATGCCAAGTCCGTGTAGGAACGAAGAGACCCAATAAAGTTTTGTCACTATAATATTTACAGCTCGGTATTCTACCTCATTTGAAGATCGAGCAACAATTTTTTTTTTTTTTTTTAGATGACCAAGAAATTGCATTGCTGCCTCGATAAACAATGTATGCAGTGGTAGAAGTGCGATCATGATGGTTACCCGTCCAATCGACCAAATTTAATGGTGTTCGGTAAATATCGTAAAGGTCTCTTTGTAGAGTTGGGCAATGCATAAATTGAGCTATTTTGTTCACCACAAAGGAGATGTCCGATCTAGTGAGAGAGATTTATTGAAGAGACCCGATGACTTGGTGATACTCTGTAGCATTGGCAGATGTGGAACTTTCATTTGGAACTAATGAGACAGTGGTGAACACGGGAGCGAAAACTTATTTGGCATCGATAGATAACGTAGTAGTAAAGTGTTTGAGAAGATCTTTATTGTCCCCGGTGACAACAAGATCGTCTACATAGACAAGAAAAATAGATTAGAGAACCATTTTTATTAAAACTAAAGAAGAAAGTTTTGAACCGAGCTTGTGAAGTTCACAAGAGAGTAGAAACTCCTTCAACTTATTAAACCAAGCACGTGGTGCTTGTTTGAGGCCATAGAAAGCCTTATGAAGGCTGCATATACGAGTGAGCAATGATTCATCAATAAAACAAGGAGGTTGCATCATGTAAACCTCCTCATGAAGAGTGTTATTTAAGAATGCATTGTTGGCGTTTAACTGAAGTAGAGACCGACCTCGGCTTAGGACAATAGAAATGACAATGCGAATATTTGTGGGTTTAACTAATGGACTGAAAGTGTCATGATAGTCAATATTGGGATGTTGATGAAAACCTTTGGCAACCAAACGTGCCTTATATTTGGAAATGCTACCATCAGGGTTCCTTTTAATTTTGAAGACCTACTTGCAACCAACAATATTTTGATTCAATTGTCGGGGAAGTAACTCCCAAGTTCTGTTTTTAATGTGGGAATTGAGTTCTTTAATCATTGCGACACGCCAATGAGTATCACGAAGAACTGTGGAGACATATGTGGGTTCTAAATGGCTGGGAATAAGGTATTTAGTGGTGGGTTGAAGCTGTTTAGGTTTGAAGACATTGCGAGATTGTATGGATGGTGGTGGTGAGGGTTGTCGAGTTTATGTTGAGCATAAGAGCGAAGCCACTAATAGTAAAGGTACCCAAAAGTTTTTAATATGGAAGAATGTGGAAGAGGGCTTCAAATGGAGATTTGAGGTGAAGTATAGAGGTTGGCATTTGGTTTATGAGGTATGTAGCTGCTTGTAATGCAAATGACCAATATGATAGCGGAACTGAAGCTTGATGAAGTAAGGTAACGTCTATTTCAACAATATGATGACATCTTTCAGCGTGGCCATTGGTTGTGGTGTGTGGGATGAAGTGGTAAGATGTTGAACACCATTTGATGCTAGAAGGCTAGATAATTTTTTATATTAGCTACCTATATCAGAGTAAAGTGTCACAAGTTTTGTATTGAAATATCATTCTATTGGGGATCTAAATTTTGTAAAAATTGCCGCAACATCATATTTAAGGAAAATGGGATAGAGACGGTCTATTAGGTAAAATGTTCCCAAAAAATGTAATAATTTATTGATTGAAAGAATTGAAGTTGGACTCCATACATCTCAATAAATTAAGTCTAAAGGACCACGACTTTTTAACGATGAAACGTTGAAAGGTAATTTGTGACTTTTTTATGTCGGCATGAGTCACAATGAAATTAATTAGACAAATTAGACGACACGGCTAAACAACCAAACCTAAGAAAGTTGTGAAGAATTGTTGAAGATGAATGCCTAAGACAACCATGCCAGCGTTTTGAGAGAGGCTTTTACTTCGGAGAAGTGTTGATGCAGTGTTTGCATGTTTTGGCACTCATAGACACCATCTTTATTTGGATCTTGTAGAAGATATGTACCCGTTGTGAGATTCTTGACAACACAACCAAGAGTGAAGAATTCAATAGTAGTGTTTTTAGATTTACAAATGGAAACATATATCAATGTTAGAAGTGTGTTTCACAAACACGTTTTGTGTCTAAGGCAAAATTCAATTTCTGATGTGTTAAGTTTTGCCACGTGGATCTTTGGCATTGGCTTATCTGTTGTGTGGAGGATTGTGCTTTCTCTGTGGATTACGAGCCATTGGATTTAATCCAATGGTCGAGGCTTGTCCGCTGGATGAGAAGTATCTGGTTAGTCCTTCATTTTTCTTCAGAACTTTGTCTCAGAAAACTCTCTGGCTTCTTGGCGATTTTTCGTCTGATTCTCTTTCTTTCTTTCTTCCTCTTCTTCTCGGTTTCTTTCTTGGATGATAATCAAGGTTGATTAAGGAAGGTTGAATGCGTTTACCTTGGGTGAATAGTAAACTTTAGGACTAAGATCTGGTGTTCATCTCAGTCGATGAACAGTAACTCCGTTGGGATATATCGGAGTTACAGGGGTTGATTTTGCCTTAGGTCTGTAGTATAAAGTTGTTATAGTGATCATGGTGAAACCTGTGCTTATCCTTTAGACGGCATGTACTGTGATCCAAATTGGTTGTGATAATCTGAGCCCTAATACTTCGGTGGTTTGTTCGATTGTAATACTCTAATTTTTCTGTATTATTGTTTCCGTAGAGAATTGTATTAGGATTTACTTTGTATTTCCTAACAATCAATTTTCTATTTATTTTTCAATTGAAAATTTGTTGGATAAAAATAATGTATTCTCTGCGATCTTTTGTTTGTCTCTATCATGTACATAGATATCTCGTAAAAATACATCATCTTTTATCAATAATTTCTCTTATCTTCTTAATAAATAAAGTTGATTTACCTATAGTTATTGAACATCAATACAATATTGTCAAAAAACTCACATTGATAAAATTCTAATTATCTTATCTTTCATCTTTAATATATTAAAAGCGTGGAAATGTTTGTCCTGACCATGGAATCTTTTGACGATCGGTCCCGAACCATTCACTTTTGGCAACGACCCAAACTATTAAATGTGTGCGACCGTCATTGTTTTTGGACATAATCAATGTTAAAATGTCAATGTTTGTGTAAAATGTTCATGGTACCCTTAATTTGAATTAAAATAAAGAAATAGAGAAAATGAAAGTAAATAGAAGGAAAAAAAAAAACATAAAAAGAGAAGGAAAAACAAAAAGAAAACTTCCCAAATTACCAAACCTACTCGGCTATAAAATCTTCTAACATAGATATGACAAACTAAGATATACACGAGATTGAATGACGTTTCAAACACTCGAATTGTTGATTGAAATATGCTAGATTATGTCGGTATTACTCTTGGGGTTGGTTAAATTGAAATGTATGACCCATTTTATTATAATGTCTTTGCTAACAAGGCAATTACAAATAGGTCAATTTTCAAACTCCATATGATCGAACTCAACCCAGAATCATCAGAATGGGATAAATTCTTGCTTGGAATAAAAGTGGATTTTCTTTGCACAAAACTTGTCCCACCCACCAACCTACCATGGCTGATATTATGTTCATGCTCGAAGGTTGCCATGTTGGCCCAAATATTCACTCCTCCGACGATTCCACCTCCCAACATTCTACGACATGACCTATTAATTCAAATTTGTAACCCGAGTCCATTTACATTAACTCAAATGTGTGTTGGGGCGTTTCAATTTTTTCTTTTTCTTGTTCTTTTTTCATTTTCTTTGTTTTTGTGTTTTTTCCTACGTTATAAATTAAGGGCATCATGGTCATTTTACAAAAAACTTGACTTTTTAACGGTCAAATTAACGTTTTTTGTCAAAAACGATGATGGCTGCAACGGTTAATAAGCTATGGACCCGGAGTGCCAAAATGAAAGGTTCAAGATCATATTGTCAAAAGGTTCAAAAATTTGGAACTTCAAGTGAAAATTTCCCTACAACTTTCATGAAAATTATTTCATAAACGATTTTATCTAAGCTTAATTCATTCTTTCCAATAATACATTTTTGGGGAGGAGATTGTATATTATATATTCATACAATTATTGAATTAGACTATTCCATTAGTACTCTTTTTTAATTTTAATTTAATTAGTTGACACGTTATATTTATATATCTTATTGAAGGGTTCATTAAAAAACAAAACTCCATATTAATTATCTTCCAATGAACTTTGAATAAAAAGAGGGATCTAAGAATTGATTATGATTCTTGCACACGTATTAAGGGCCTGCTTGGGAGTTTTGGAGTAACGGTTATTAGTGTTTTTTAAAGTATCGGTTTTGAGCGTTTATGAGCGGTCCGATTTTGAGTGGTTTTTAGTAGCGGTTTTAAAAACAGTCCAATCCATGCTTGTGAGTTTATTATCCAGCGGTTCGAAAAATGTTTTAAAACAATCAAATTACATATATGCCCATATATAGATAACAAAGAAGATATATGTAATAATATGGTATTGTGTAATTTTTCTCTCACTTTTTTTTATCTTATTTTTCTCATAATCAAAATTGTATTATTAAATTTATATTATTGAATCAAGTTAATAAAATTCTTTGTGATCATGAACGAACTTCTCAAATTTTTTCATCTTTAATTCATGACACAATTATTATATGTTAACTAAAAACTATAATCCTTGTTTCTTTCATTGTTGGAGCAACGATAATTTAACTAAAATAATATATAAATCAATTCGAACTTATAACAAATATAATTGTTTAGTCCCACAATAAAAAACACAAAAAATAAAAATTCATATAGTAGTGGATCATCGCTCATAAGTATCAAATATTCACCTAGTAAGTGCAATAAATAAAGCTCAATTATTTAGTTGCATTTTGGAGCATCTTCATTAACACATTTTTACGACGGTGCACCGGGAATGAGTAAAATACCCGCATCTTTGTAGGATTCTCAAGAAGAAAAATTTGGACATTAAGCAACTCATCATCATCTTCAACCCAAATCTCAATTAAATGCTCCAACAATTCATTGTCCTTTGAAGAAGATTGGTTCGCACATTGTAACAACACTTCGGCTAGACGATTTGTTGCCTTGTCAATTGCATCAACCGCCTCTTTGAATATGTTGTTATCCTCACTAATCTTACATCTACATTTGCACTTTTTTGATGCACGTTCATCTCATCAATTTTGTCAACTGTGTTCATTGTGTTTTTGTTAGCTAAATGGGCTCTTTTCCTCTTGATCTCCCTAGGGTATCACTTTTGTCTCTATCGGCCCTATCTTTTGCAAAAATCTCAGATAACTTGTCATAATTATATATAGGCTTATTCTTCCATTCTACAACATTTGGATTCGACTACAAAAATTTCCAAAAAAAGGATGTTTCTTTATGAAAGTAAATTTAAATAAAATAAGAATAAGAGTATAGTTTATGCAAACCTCAATAAGTTTGTCCCACACTTCAGGTTCGGCAAGCCATGTTGAAGTAGATTGATCATATGCAAACCCACTTAATCCATCCTTAAACACGTCATGACAAGTAGACCAAGATTTTTTGATATTTTTCATGTGATTTTGGATCTTGTCATTGTCTAATCCAATGTGTGGAAACTCTTTCTTCATAGTTTGTAATATATTCTTGTGTGCTTGCGATGTAAAGGTCTCGCCCACCCTATTGCCATCCACATGCTCATGCAAATATGCTTCAATGAGAATATCATCCATTAATTGGGTCCAACGCAAGTATGGCTCTTTCTTCATCTTTGGAGGCATCGTTTTCCTTGTAAAGAATCGTTACACAACAAGAAAAAATATAAAAAAATGTAATTGACATTAAAACAATGCATCTTACTTGATATGATAAAACCAAAACACTTAAAAAGTATTAATAACAAATCATACACCGTTAATATTTGATACAAAACACGTTAAACATAGACAACACACAAGTAAGTGCTATTCACTGCCCGTTTAAATTATATGCTTCCCACATTGCATTTACTATTGAATTTCTAATAAACTCTCTTTTTGCTGCATCTTCATTATTATCTATATTGCGCTGATTGATCATTTGCTCTATAGGTTCACTAGCCATGTCTGCATCAACCTCGGCTATGAGACTTTCATCCGGATCAACTCCCATCAAGAAATTATGAAGTATGCGACCTGACGCCGACAATTAGTTTTTGTGTTCGAAAGTTGTACATCGGCTCACCCCACTTTACTATAATGGGAAAGTGTTTCTTAAGTACTCCGAATATTCTCTCTATTGCATTGCGTAATGAAGAATGTCGATGATTGAAAAGCTCACGATGATTTCTAGGTGGTTTTCGTTGTGAGTACTCTTTAATGTGGTAACGTTCTCCTCTCAGTAAGGTGTGATGAGACCACTTCGAAGCATGAAACCCGCGTCAACAAGATAAAAATTTTCTACATTATAATACACATTGTCAAGATACTACTGTCAAATATTACAAAAAACTACGAAGTTTGTAATTACCATTTGGAATATGGAGTGGATAATCACGTGTGAGGGCATTCTTCATTATCCTAGAATCAGAGGCAGATCTTTCCCACCCAGTCAACACATACGTGAATTTCAAGTCAAATGTGGAAACAGCCAAAACATTCATAGTTGGATGTTCCTTTCTACCACGGTACTTAGCAGCTTGTCCGGTCAGTACTTTAACACGAATATGTGTACCATCAATTGCCCTAACACAGTCCTGCACTATTTATTTTTCTTATCCAAGTATGTCACTATGTAATTGTATTCATAGTTTTTAGTGTGGACAATGTTACCTTAAAGTAGGGGTAGAATCTGCATGATGGTGTATTTCGGTGGCACTTGGCCTCCATTTGGTTGTACAATGAATTTATCCTCCAACTCTATAATTGCTTCCATCACTTTATGAAAGTGACGACTAATCGTCTCACCAGAACGATGGAAGAACATCGAACACGCACTATGTCTTGTGTTTTGCCCTAAAATCCAGAAGAATTTAGCAACTTGTTCTTTAATTCTGGCTCGTTGAGTTGCACGAAGTCCCCCATCCCTTACTAAAATACTACAAAATTCTACTGAATGCAAAGCAGGACTCATTTGAATCAAATTTCGACCACGTGGTCCCGCAACATGTTGCATTACTTTATCTCGTACTCGCTCACTATGCAAACGTATTGCATGATTGTATCTATTTAAACTTGAACTATTTCTTGACGTGGGTTGCTGTGTTAATATAAGTCCAAGTAGTAGGAGAAACATCATATGGATATGATGTACACATATAGAAATGTACACGATAAGATCATCACTATCGAAATTGTCACGGTCGGCTATCTAACAAAAAAAAATTGCTATTGAGTTACTAGATAAACAAATTCACAAACTCATAAATTAAGCATGGTGGCATATCGTAAAAAAAAACCCAATATATTGTAAAATTGGACAAGAGTTGCTAAACACAATTCTAAATGAGAAACTTAAAAACAAATTATACAAGTTCAACGTGTGATCAAATTAAGTGAAAATATGATGACACCCACAAAAATTTCAATGGATTAAGATATACCCACGAACTTGTTTGGGTTATTATATCAAAGTGGAAAACTTCTTTGGATTAATATACCTACGTAAATCTTTTGTCGCGTTAATATACCCACAGAAATTTCAATTGGCTTCTTTGGCGTTGAATGAATGATTGGATGTGAAATGGAGGTTGAATTATATACTGTGAAATGGAGGTTGAATTAATATACCCACAGAAATTTCAATTGTGAAATATCAAAATTTCCATATGTATATTATTATATACTATAGATACACCATAGATACACACAACAATTATATGGAGCAATATTATGATTCCATATAATGGATGTAAAATGGAGGTTGAATTAATATACCACGAAATTTCAATTGTGAAATTTCAATTGTGAAATGTCAAAATTTATTATATGGAGCAATATTATATTATTACATATTATATACATAGATACACAAACAATTCTATGGAGCACAATATTATACACGCAGATATTATACATCCAAATATTACACATATATATATACACACAAAATTTCACATACTGTATGATATATTTCATAGATACACACGTAATAATACACGCACAGAAATTTCACGAGAGATGGAGAAGTGTGGTATAATCATTGTAGCTATAGATATTCAAGAAAAATTCCATTATAACATAAAAGAGAGAGATTACCTTTCACAGCAGCAGCTGGGCCTTCCAAGATGTAGAAGCGTCTGTGTCTAGTTTGTTGGTGGGGGAGAGGAGTTGAAATGTCTTTTTTTTCTTTACAGATTTTAATTGTTTAAGGAGGGTAAAGTTGGAACAAATTTTGAAGAACGGCAAAAAAACCGCCGATTTGAGGAGTTGAGAAGTACACCATAAATTACTCTACAGCATTTTTGGGTGGTTTTTAAACCTCCCAAAACCGGTACTCCAAAAAACTAACAATCACGGGTTGTCCCAACCCCTCATAAACGGTGCAATTCAAAACCGGTCAAAATCGGTGAAAAAAAAACTCCCAAGCAGGCCCTAAATGTATTAGTTTAGTGCATGTATACATGCTAAATGTATTAGACTATTAGTAAGGAGAATGATCTCCTACCCATGGTGGGTAGGAGATATGTTGTCCACTGCTAGTGTGGGTTGATGTGGGAATACCACATCAACAGTGGTGTCCACAATTGTGTGTGAGACACAAATGTATCCACATACAGTGGGCAACATATTTTCTACCCATCATAAGTAGAAGATCATTCTCCTGTTAGTAATACACATTAACAAGCATGTTCCTACGATTAGTATAAATAAAAGTATTTGATCGTATTTTGAAGACACCAATTGAGAGTTTGAACATTAATTTTCTTTATTTGAGATATATTATCTTTGTCTTAAAATCTTTGTCTAAAGATTCAAATGGCCAAAGAAAAGCAAGCAACCAAGTGCTAAGATCAAGAATTATTAAAGAGAAGTTTTCGATACATTGATATTAGTAACCAACGGATGCAAACTTTTATATTTTTCTTTTTTTTTCGTGTTTGATGCGATGCGAACACTTGAATTAAAAAAAAAAAAAATTTTGAAAAAGGTAAAATTGCTAATTCTATTATACACTAACAAGTAAAAGTGGTAAATTAAAAAATTAAAAATGATGCCGACTAGGCCGTCAACATACTCTCATTAATGATGTTGATACGATCTCAATACTACGTACCTGTTAGAAGATGGGGTAAACCAATGACATATCTAGAGAGAATTAAAAAAAATTGGGGTACTATCAATAATTTTTTTTTTTTTTTGATGACGACTCGGTGTTCCAAGTCTTTCACGACTAATGCCTCCCCAACCGGTTCGCCACCTAAGTAAATCTGGATGCAGTAATAGCTTATACACACTTGGGCCTAGGAGTGTAGCCAGGATATGATGAAGGGGTGGACTAGGGGAGAAGGAACCCTTTTACGGGGGTTCGGGGACAAAGCCCCCGATTTTTTTTCCTCAAACTACAATTTCTTAGTCCATTTTTATGAGAATATAATGTTTTTTATAAGTCATAATTTTTAAAAGGTTACAAGAAATGATTACCAGTGTTATATACAATTATATTGTAATCCTATATTTAATTAAATGACGTATAAGTAAGTCATATACAATATGATTATTACAACCAAGTTAGAAAATAAAATAATATTTCAACACCAAATAGTGGAAAGTGAAACAAATTAAAAAATTCAAGCCCATTTTTAAATTTTTAACTTTCTAAAGTTTGAATTTCAATTTGAGCTGTTTGGTGAAATTTGGGCTTTATATCTTTTTTTTTAAATATAATTTGGGCTGTAATTTTTGGGCGATACCCGACTCAAGCCTGTGGCTACCCCCCCCATCCGCCTGCTTGAGTCGGACATTCGACGATTATCTTTTTGTAGACTACTGCCTTCCAACAAGAAATGTTGCCTTCCAAGTGCCGCTGAGGATTCGAACCCTCGATCCACCGTAGAGAACCATCATGCTTTACTACTGCGCCATGACCGTGGGGGCTTTTTCAATAATTTTTTTTCCCGCTTAGGCAAGGAGGTTACTGCCTAGGAGCCCCTTTGGGTCCGCTCCTAGAGTAAACTAAATTTAACATAGTATTTTGTAGTTGTTAATTTTATTGAATATTCTAATAAAGGTAGCTATCAATTTAATTGAATAAAAATTTGAAAAAAAATATTTTGCCAATTTTAAATTTAGGAGATTTTGCACAAGAGTTTTCAAACTTTTCAAACATGTGCCCCCAAGTATTAAATCTTCTAATCTTAACACATACATCTCAAATTTTTTAATAAGGACTTCTAGATGATTATGTACAAAATGACCGTCAGATGACCAAAAGTCAAATGTTTGATCTTAATTTGACCAATTTTAATAAGGACAAATGGTCTTTTCACATTTAATTATTTAAAAAAATTAAAAATAGAAAACAAAAACAAAAAATAATTTTAAAAAAATTGTCTAGAGGTCATTAGGGTGCACATTTATTAAAAATTTGGGATGTAAGTATTAAGATTAGATGATTTGGAACATGACAATATATTTTTGAAAGGTTTGAGACATTTGTTGCAAAATTTTCTTAAATTTATGAATAACAATATGACTTAAAATTTGAATCGTTCCTATTGAACTAGACTGATGCGTGGATTAATATAGGCCGAAGTCGGCATGGAAACTTAAACTCACCCATTATTTCTACTATTGCCTATATGCTTGGCTTGGTATTAAATTAACATGATTGAAATATATTGTAGATATGATTTCCAAATTAAGTGCCCACCAATTTTTAGTTGGATGGTCTTTTCTCTATTATAATAATAAGAATGGTTGGTTTGTTAAAAAGATCTGTCATTGCCTTTATAGAAAATAAGTGTTGTGTGATTGTCCACAATTTGAAGTTAGTTAATACCTACAATCCATGATTCTTCACGAATTCATAGGTTCTTTTGCTATTTAATAAAATAATCGAATCAAGTAAAAGAACAATAACTCAAAATGGGAAAATTATAGTTCTTTCATTTTTAAAAATGAATCCATGGAATTTTTGGATTACTTATTGCGTGTAGGACACTCAAAAGTTCGTTTCAAGCTCAAAGTTACTTATAGGACAATTCAATTACATAAAAATCAACCCAACAATATCAAGAATACGTCCCAAATTGTTGAAGCTAGAAAGTTCACTTTTTAAGTGAGTCCCAAAAAATATTCTACAAATTTGCAGTTTATATACAATTTTTTGCGGAGTTGGAATAATTGAACTACACATTACATAAGTATGTATGTTATCAAGATTTCAACAATAGGTGCGACGTTTAACTACTCACAATCCGTCGTGCTTATTGCACATATGAATTTCTTGGTGCTTAATGATGCCTAAAATGATAGAAAACAAAAATGAAAATCGTAGATTTGTTTATTCTTATCCTTTAATAAAAGGGTTGGTGGCTTGGCTTTGTCACTAGGTTTGTCTTTTAATTGTTTGTAATAATGCCCTAGTTCAACTGATTCCCATCTAAACTGATTTAACAAACATAATATGATTCATTGATTGACTCTTCATCCTAAACTTTATTTTCAATTATTTTGGTAAAACTTATTATCCATGTTGTTGTTGGAGGGACTCTATCAATCATTGTTGCCTAAACTTAAGTTCATTATAATCAAAATTAACCCAATTTAAACTTATTATTCATCACAACAACTTTGTACGCTAGGTAATATTATTCATAATTTAGACAAATACTCAGTTCGTTTTATATTTATAGAACATTTAGTAAAGCAGAATGAACGTCATTAAACAATATTAAAAAAAAAGAATGCACTAATATTTTATTCATCGAACCAAAACTACTAACAAATGTGCTTAGTTTTATAACACACTTCGGTTGGCATTTAAGCTTTTATCTAACATGATTGAATACTTTATTTAAGACTTGTTATTTATTCGGATGTATTTTCCTTTTTCTAATTATGCATTATTAGCTTTCCATATTCAACTTGCCAAATATTTGCTTTCTTATGTACTTTTTAGAGGATTTTTAGATAACTTATTTATATATAAATTTTAATATATAACTATCGATTTTAAAATTATTATTATTTTTTTAATTTTGACTAACGAAAGAGTATTTATTGCTTGTTTGATAAAATATTTTGTAAATTATAAGCACTTTGATCAACTTATAAGTTTGAAAAAGCTCATCCAAATTAACATGATCTTATTTTACTTTTTCTTACAAGTAAACTTGCATATAAGTAAGTAGTTAAGCTTTAAGCTTGTTAGGCTAAGCTAAAAAAATTTAGTTATAAATAAATGTGTAAATTTAGTTAAAACCCATCGTTCTAGTTTTGATGAGTTGGCCTAAAACCATTGCCAACTTTTGAATTGATTTTCCAAAAAGAATAAAGTAAAATTTGAAAAATAATTTCGTATTAATTAAATTAGAAATAAGTAAATTATTTAATTTATCAGTAACAAAATCATTAATTTTCAAATAAATAATTTTTTATTAAAAGTAGAAAAAACTTATTTAAATATATTTTGAATAATTACTTAAAAATAATATTTATTTGTTTGAAAAGCTTAGCAGCTTAAAAATAAATAATATTTATTTTCAAATAAATAATTTTTTATTAAAAGTAGAAAAAACTTATTTAAATATATTTTGAATAATTACTTAAAAATAATATTTATTTGTTTGAAAAGCTTAACCACCAGGATTCTTGACTCGTATAAAATTTTAAATATGAGTAAATTATACTCAATTCTTATTTTAAAATTTCGGTTTTATGTAATATATCATCTCTTAGCACATTGGGTGGGGTTCAATTTCATTAAAATATTCAAAATAATTTAGTATATTATCAATTTGTTAGTTTTTTTTTTAAATCTTAAAGTATCTGAGATCCCACTTTTTTAAAAGTTAGAAAATCCAATTGCAAATTTCTTCCCAACCTTTTCATTAATTCACATAGACGGTCTCTAAATAAATTTTTTTTGATGATGTTACCACTGCCTTAAATAAATTAAAATAGTAAAAAATAGAAAACTTAGGACATATTCGGTATAGTTTTTAGAGGAAAAATATGTTTTTTTTGGTACTTTATTGACTTTTCAAATTTTTCTGTAGTGTAAAAAAGTTGAAAAGTCAAAAACAGAAAACAAAAAATGGGTTTTTTTGGGGGAAAAAATGGCTACCGAATATGCCCTTAATGAAAATTGTTTTGTTAATGGTACCTATTTAAAAAAAAAAAAAAAAAAAACTCATCTGACCAAAACCGGGTGAAAGTTTATATTTGTTTGTTATCTAGACAACTTTTAGTTTTACCTAATATTGAGATGTATGGATTCGGTTTAGTTTTAGTGAGCTCACTTTTACACATCAAATTTTTATACTCCTATTTCTTCATTCTCCATTTTAATTATATGAAAGTAGCTGTCCCTACATATCTGCATACATGAACAAATTAGGCTGATGAAGTTGCTTTGTTTATGTCCTCAAAGTGCTCGTCATTGTATTCAATATTTTACATTAGATGCGTTGTATGCATATTCAATATTGCATTTGATGTTGACTTCAGCATTGCCACCATTGAAGCTTTTAGAAATGGGTGACTTGGACTGTTCATTCATTTATGATAGTTCTAATGTAAAATTTTTTTAAACACATTTTCATTGTGCACACATCAGGTTCGCAAAATAAGGGAGATATTTTCTCTGGTTTCGCTTAAAATCGAGTTTGGGTCTGAAATTGTAGAAGAAATCCCCCCCGATTTGGTCACGGGGCTGGGGCTCGGGTTGGGTGGGAGAAGATGATGTTTTTTTTTAATTGTTTTAAATATTAGAATGTAAGGAGACTATTTTGTACTTTTGAAAAAGTTAGATACTCCAACTGTAATTTTTACATTAAGTTTTCTATTTTTGGAGATTATTTGTGCGAATTAATGAAAGAATAGAGACTATATTTGCACATAAAATTGAATGTTGATGATATTGTTACAAAATTGAAAGAATAGAATTGTGAATATAATCTACCCAAAAAATAAATAGATTCAAAATCGAGTCGCAACTCACAACCAATTCCAACCTACTACACAAGTTTCCACTATCAAAATTTAAAACTAAATAAATAAATAGCCGTAAAAAACAGTGGTACAAAGATTTGTTTCATAAAATTTTTCTGAACTTTTATCAATTTTTCAACTGATTAAACTTTAATTTTAGAGATATTGACACAAATGGTCCCTAACGTATACTTTTTGGTCCCTAACCTTTCATTTTTTGCTAAGAGGTCCATAACCTATGTCGTTGGGTGCGAAAATGGTCTCAATGGATGGATTCTATCCAAATTTGTCGTTAGTTGGATGCGTGGGTTGCACCTTTCTTTTATAGCATAAACAAATTTGTCAATTCTAAAATAAAACAATAAAAAAGAATTAAAAAAAAGAATTAAAAAAAAAGAATAAAAAAATCATTTGAGGTGGGTTGCCATTTGAGGGGTTGCAATTTCTGAGATTTGCAACAGAGAAAAAGACTTGGATGATTTCAACAAAAAACAAAAAAACAAAAGAATAAATATGGATGATTTACAATTTCTGAGATTTTCCATTTCAAAAGGGGTTCTTGCCAAGTCAAAAGATTTAGTGACGGCATTTTAAAAGATGACGAGGAGAAAATATGTTTGCAGGTCAATAAAAATCCATTTCTTTATTAGACTTCATGCTTCCATTTTTCAAATTCAATTAAGACCCACTTTGATGATTTTGTGAATTGAATAATATAGTTTTTTATAAATCTCAATTATTGAACTCAAATCATTCATTTATGCAACATATTTTTCCATGGCATAATAATTTCAAGAATTTGAAGTAATTTTTTGAGAAAATGTGGGACTTGAACACTGGGAAGACTACAATTTTTTAGTTCATTTGAATTTTCGAGAATGGAGAAATATTAAGGGAATGAGAAACAAGTTGAAGAAGAAGAAGAAGAAGAATTCAGTTTTAGTGAATATTGTTGGCGGATTATATTGTGTAAAGTGACTCCAATTTGTAGAAACAAAAAAATCGAATGAAAATGGATGATATGTAAGTTGAGGCAAGTGTTGAACACTTTGACCTTAAGTCAAATTTGCCCTGCAATTATGGCAATCAACTCCCAAGATACAACGACTTCTACTTGTATTTGTAGCACTTCAAAACACAAGTACAACGAACCAAAATTGGTTTTGTACTCCAAAGGATGAAATGAAACAAAAAAACCAGAATTTCATGCAACAAATGCAAGAATTTTGGTTCAAGAGATGAATATAGAGTTTAGTGTGTTTGCGTATATTTTTTGTATGATAAAGGACAACCAGAGGATCTTTTTTATCGTTGATGAATTGTTGGGAACGAAGAGGTGTGGAATCAAATCGTGCAACACTTCAAAAGAACATGCCTATTCGCGCTTATACCCATGCGATCGCATGGTTTTAACATGCTGCGATCGCAAGGTACACATTTGAAGACAGAATTTAATCCAAGATAACCATGCAATCGTATGGTAGGACCAAAAAATATTCTGCTTAAAAATTAGGCAAATTGCGATCACAGGATAAAATACCTATGCGATCGTATGGTCAAAAATTGACCCGATTTTGTCATTTTTCGTAATTTTTCATTCATTCGATATTGATTTCGAGATGCCAAATATACATTTCAATACATGCGGAGAATTTTGATTTTTCTTTTGGGCGTTGCTTGAGCTCCCACGGCGGTGTCTTGTCCCCTTGACCTCGCGATCGACCGGCGGGTGGGTCGAACTCCGCTTTCTTGAGCGGCGGAAGGACAAACTATTTTGCTTAAATGGATTGGGTCGGATCTATATATTTTAGCCAAATTGACACGAAGTCACTTTAGTTGTTTTTAAATATTTAGTCAATTTCTCGAATTCTTAAACCAATTTCCAACAATTATCTTTAGAAATGTGCCTGGGAATTCATGGTTTGAGCATGTGGATTAAGTGAAGATGGTGATGATGGAGAAATGGTTCCACTCCATGTCATAATCGGTCGGTATGTCGTCGGAAAAGATGATGACGTGTACATTTTTGTTTTTGTTTTTTTGTTTATTCTTTTTTAAACTTTTGATTAGTGAGTTGGCCAATTTAACCCTGCATATAAAGATGAATTAATAGAGATTTGAACACATGCGCTCAAGTCTCAACTAATGGCAAATTTGGATGGAATCAGTTCATTGGGACCAGATTCGTACCTAATAGCATGGGTTAGGGACCTCATTTTTATGGACAAAAAACACGTTTGAGATTCTTTGAGTCAAAATCCTTAATTTTAACTATATATTATGTCTACTTTACTAAAAATTTACCAAAATTTCGTCGGCTTAAGGACATGTTCGGTGTATTTTTTTGAAAAAAAATAAATTTTTTTGGGTATTTTATTGATTTTTCAAACTTTTTTTTAGTGTAAAAAAGTTGAAAAATTAAAAGTTTGAAAAATCAAAAATTGTAGACAAAAAAATGGCTACCGAAGCGTAAATAAACCATCACCACCGCAATAATTAATTAAAAACATTGTCCCTGGGGCATAGCTCAACTGGTGGAACAATCAACATAAGGCTTGCTTCTAGCGGCAGGATGGGAGTTCGAATCCTGGTGGAAATCTGCGATTGGATTTTATTTGGTATGAAACAATTACTTTGGGCGGCGGCTCTCGTAAGTAGAAATGTCTGATTGGATGAGGAACTTGGGAGGCAATTGGGGTCGAGGATATAGTCCCCACGGTTGGATACGCAAGTATTAAAAAAAAAAAAAAATTAATAATTAAAAACATTTTCCAACTGTCCTAATCACACGCACAATTTTTCATCGTCTCCGTCAATCCAGCAACTCCTCTCACCCTCTCTAAATATATATATTTATTATTTCACACTTCAACTTCTTACTTTCCAGTTTCCACCCCCAAAGCACTACAGAGATCCGATCCGCACAGCACCGCACCGGATCGGACCTACCGTAGCCACCGCCGCCATGGAGGAGGCATTGGAGTTGACGCGTACGAAGGACACGAAGGAGAGAATGGCGGGGGTGGAGAGGCTCCATCAACTTCTGGAAGCTTCGCGGAAGAGTTTGACGTCATCTGAGGTTACGTCACTAGTTGATGTGTGCCTGGATCTCTTGAAGGACAATAACTTTCGCGTGTCGCAGGGTGCGCTGCAGGCACTCGCCTCTGCTGCCGTGCTGTCCGGTGAACACTTCAAGCTCCACTTCAATGCGCTGGTACCGGCCGTGGTTGAGAGGTTAGGGGATGCCAAACAGCCCGTTAGGGATGCTGCGAGGCGGCTTTTGCTGACTCTCATGGAGGTAGTGTACAATTGCGCACTTTTGCGCTTATTCTATTAATTGAGTTCTATTTTTTATCTTAATGATTTTACTTTTTGTGTGATTACGCGGCTGACTCTCATGGAGGTAGTGTACAATTGCGCACTTTTGCGCTTATTCTATTAATTGAGTTCTATTTTTTATCTTAATGATTTTACTTTTTGTGTGATTACGCGGTTGAATTTTATCTAAATGGTACATTTAGAAGCTTCAAGGTGAGAATTGAAAAGACTGAGTATTGATAAATTCCTTTTTCCCTCAAAATTAGTGGCCTAGAATCTTTATGTCGCATAATGTTCTTTGAATATAGATTCTTTTGGAAAGAAAATGTTTAGCTTAGGAAGGACAACATTATTTTTTGGACAACCGAAAAGGAAATGTGGTCATTCATCCTGGTTAGAGTTGCAGTTTCTGACTCATGACGGTAAGTTGAGCGAGATAATGATTCTATATTGGTTTAAATGTTCTAAGCAATTATTTTACATTTTGTTTCAATAAAAAAGTAAAGAAATTGTTATGGAATTAGAAGCAGTAGTGGTGAAGTCAGAGTAGCAGTAATTTTTTCACGATTGTAAGTTGACTAGTTGAGTTAGGATAATGTTTCTGAATGGGCTTAAATCTTCTAAGTAATTTCTTTGAAGTTGTTCCAATGAAAGCCTAAAAGATTTTGTTTTGAAATTTGCAGCAATAGTGTTGAAGTCACACAAGTTTTCGTTAGCGAGGATATAGGATTAGAATTTAGATAAATAGTTTATATCTAATTTGGTTACATGTGTAGTTCCTTTCATATTCTGCCTCATTTGCTCCCATCGGCCAGATGCAGAATTGTTTTGCCTGTTGAATTATGAACAAATTCTAGTGTGCTTGGTAGCATGCCAATGAAATTAGAATCTGAGATGGTCGTATTCATATCTGTCTTGGTTTATCATGGATTCAAAATTTCTAATGCATCTGATTCTATGCCTCAAAGTATAGCGTCTCTGCATAGGTTTTACAACCACATGCATCCCAACTACTCTTAAGTACATTTGAAATTTCAAGAATAGACAATAAAGAACTTATGTATGCCTCTGACCATCCAGAATTAAAATTTGGGTTTAATATTAGACTCTGACCTCAAAAGACACCACTTAACTCCCTCCATAAGATTTAGTGTATTCCCTCCTTTTTCCAATACGCATGCCTAGGATTTCCACTTTAGGATCGCACCATTCATTTTTTAAGAAATTGTTGAACATTTCCTTTTGTACAGGTCAGTGTTACCACGTGCTTTTGCAATGATATCTAGGAAAAAAAGGTTTATCATTTATCTCAAACTTTGCCGTTGATAACAAGGTTGACTCTGCTGTTGTTTTACACAGGTCATTGCTCTTGTCATTCTTAAAATCCTTCTTCTCACAATCAATATACTTTTAAAATTTACAAAGAAGTTTGGATCTTTCTCCTGGCATTGGATGTTAGATAAATTCTTTCTGATTCATGAGGAGAAGTTGCAATATCCTTTGTTAATAACTAATTTTGGTACAGGTTTCTTCACCAACAATCATTGTTGAAAGAGCAGGATCATATGCTTGGACACACAAAAGCTGGAGAGTACGAGAAGAATTTGCACGTACAGTCACCTCAGCAATTGGTCTATTTGCATCCACTGAGCTACCTCTTCAACGAGCTATTCTTCCACCTGTGCGTTGATTGCATATTTTTTATAGATGTGTCAAATGCATTATATTTAAATTGAAGAGTAACAAGATTCAGAACCTTACGTGTTGCCTTCTTGGATATCAGATTTTGCAGATGTTGAACGACCCAAATCCTGGTGTGAGGGAAGCCGCTATTTCATGTATCGAGGTTACTATTGCATATTTGTTTTTATGTCTATAGTTTATGAACCAGTCATAGTAGTAATAAAAAATTGTTGTTATTATTATTATTGTAAATTTTTTTATGAATAATGTTTTTTATTGTTTGCCATCCATGCATTTTGGTGTTGGATACACATGGTAAATAGTAAAAAATATTTGTTTGTTGTGTTGATGGTGATTATTAGTGAATTCAAGCCTACAAGCTTGTAATATCAAGAGCAATGTAGAACCTGCATAAATAAATATGGAGGTCTAAATGGTCTCCTTGTAATTGAAATCCATTAAAGAGTTTGTATGGTAATAATAAAAAAAAAAAGATCAATTATTTTGTTGCCTATGTTTGTTGCCATCTTCTTAATAGATTTTATAACTGCGTACAAGGAGTGTCCTTGTACGATGCCTTTTGAGATTAAACATAAGATCGCTTTCTGGGAGGCTTCAATATCAAGTAACATGGAAAAGCAGATAGTGTAGCCTTCAATGCACATGCTTAATTTTGTCTGGTTTTGAGTGGGATAAGGTTCTTTAAGCAAAAATTCTATAATGCAACTCAATTCAGATTTGGTCAACTGGCTGGCAGCTTGAATAAACATTTTCTTCATTTACTTGTTAAGATTTGTTGTGAAAACTGACCAATTCAAAGCATCTGAGTGCAGGAGTACGTAGACCTTAAGAATCTGACTTTTTAGGCGTGACATAGTTTTGAAGTTATTTGTGTTTTGATAAGCTGTAACCTATGATTTGTGGACTTCTTATTTTGCAAGACTTTTGGTAAAGTTTATATTTCTCTCGCTTCTTTATTTGAGTGGTAACTGGAGTATGGAGAAAACAGTTTCCTTATTGAATATGTGACATATTATCAACTAGTCTAGAACTGCCGCTTCTTGTATTTGCCTGATAACAAGTTTTTACCCTGTCACTTTTTTCCCCAGGAGATGTATACTCAGGCTGGGCCTCAATTCCATGATGAATTGCAGAGACATCGTCTTCCTATTCCAATGGTAATAGAATGTGGCTATGGATGAATCACATGTCACGTGTTAATGTTTTGAGTTGTTAATCTAGTTTTACTGATCCAGTTGGTATGTACTATAGCAAGAACTTAAATATGGTTGGGTTATTAACGATTTTTGTGATGTGATGATGGACTGCAGTTAAAAGATATTAATGCCAGATTAGAGAAAATTGAGCCTAACATTCGCTCTTCAGCTATAATTGTGAACAATTACTCTGCAAGTGAGAATAAGCCTACAAGCCTTAATCCAAAAAAGAGCAGTCCTAAGGCCAAAAGCTCAATTCGCGAGGTATCTCTTTCTGGAGGTTAGTACCTGTGCTGGAGGCTGCAGAAATCTTTGTCATTTGTTTATATATCTCATTCCTTGTGGTCATTCCTTAAGATTTACTCCCTTGGTCATTTAACCATCTTGTAATTTCTGTCTGTTTTGTACATCTTTCTAATGCATTAAATGAGTTGTCAGCTTAAGCATGTACTAAAATCATCTTAGGGTCCAGGTTGATTATTTTTGGATATGCAAAAAAGCAATCTATTTTCTGTTTTAAGCTTATCGAGGAATCAAAACATTTCACTTTTAGCATCGCTCTTTGCTGACTTCTTGTGTTCTTTTATGAGTAGCAGATGGTGATATCCCAGAGAAACCTGTTGAACCAATTAAAGTATATTCAGAAAAGGAGCTTATGAAGGAGTTTGAAAAAATTGCTTCCACCCTTGTACCAGATAAAGATTGGTCTATGCGTATTGCAGCCATGCAGCGGATTGAAGGCCTCGTTATTGGAGGTTTGTGAGCCACTCACTGCACAACTAAGAGCCTCTTGCTTCCACTTTAACATCGTATATTTTTATGTGCTTGCATGTTTTGTTGTATGAATTTTTCCTACCTTATGATGTTGTAACTAACTGTATTTCATCTTTGAGTTGTGTTCCTATACAAATGTTTATTAAAGCAATCTAGAACAATGGTTACTGACTTGACATATTTTGCATTTAGTTTAAAACCCCTCTCACACTCAAAACAGAAAAGTTCAAACAATAGATTAAATCATTAAAGTGCATTGAAATCTAAAATAAAATTTGTTTTGAAGATTTATTGCTAAAATTAAAACTTTATTGTAAGTGGTTGTTTTATGTCGCCTTCAGTTTCTGGAGAAGTATTATAATGGGCTTGAGCATCTGAAGTGATTTTTGTGTTTATTTTCTTATTAAATGGGGCGCCATCTGTGGAACATGTTTAAGTCATTGAACTTGAGCAAGCTGATGAGTTCGTATAAACTAAAGATTGTATAATGTTTTATGTTGGGAAAGCTGTGGAGCACTTGATGCTATGGTAAATTTTAGTCCATATTCATGACCTTATATTTGTGGTTAGGCTATAAATATATTTTCATTTTAGTTCCATTTTATCAGGTGCAGCTGATTACCCCTGTTTCCGTGGACTTCTTAAGCAACTGGTTGGTCCTTTAAGCACACAACTATCTGATCGGAGATCAACCATAGTGAAGCAGGTGCATAATAACATAAGTTGACCACATAACTACAGCTTCTTTCTGCCTTTCCTAATCTAGTTTCATCATAGCGCTTACACTACATAACCAAGAGGAAAATGAAGTTATTTTCATAAAATATGTTTTCTTTGTAACAGTTCTATCCATGTATCTTTAGTTGTACTGTTTATTTCTGCGAGTATATAATTACAAAAGCGTTCGTGCCCTTTTGTGTATTCTTCCATCCATAAAATTCCTGGAGGTTGCTCTTCATGGACTATCTAACCACACCTAGCTTTAACATGTAATTGGTAAGGATAATTGATTTCTGTATTAGATACTTAATTGTGCTGGAAGTTTTTGATATGGATTTTATATAAACTAATTCATACTTTTGAAATGGAATGTTCCTTCATTTATTTTTATGTATTTAGTTTCTTTCTCAATCTAAACTATCGTGATGCTCTTTCTTCTCCATTTTGCTAGGCATGCCATTTGTTATGCTTCTTATCAAAAGAGCTCTTGGGGGACTTTGAGCCGTGTGCTGAGATTTTTATTCCGGTAATAACAGTCTCTGTATTTTGTTACCATAGTGTTATATGATTATGCATGCCTCTCACTCTTTATTTTGATATTTAGGTCCTTTTCAAGCTTGTTGTGATAACAGTTCTTGTAATTGCGGAATCTGCAGATAACTGCATTAAAACGGTAGTGCTGTATGCCTTACTCAGTTAGCTTGTTCCATTTCTATATTTTGTATACCCCGTGATTTTTTGGTTTATTTTTGTTTTCAGATGTTACACAATTGCAAAGTTCCCCGTGTGCTTCCTCGGATAGTTGACTGTTCGAAGAATGACCGAAGTGCAGCACTTCGTGCAAGGTATGATTCTTCTTTTGTTCTCTAAAATACTGGATCTACATTAAATAGCTTTTGAAGTATCTCTTTTATTTTTATATTCCTGCATCAGGTGTTGTGAGTATGCACTTCTGATGCTTGAATTCTGGACTGATGCACCTGAAATACAGCGCTCAGCTGACCTCTATGAAGACCTCATCAGATATTGTGTGACAGATGCAATGAGCGAGGTATATATTGTGTATTCTCTGTTTCAGGTGGAATGAATGTTTGGGCTTAAACCTTCCCTTTTCTGTGGTTTCAATTACATTATTGAAACCAACAGGTCCGATCTACTGCAAGGATGTGTTACAGAATGTTTGCAAAGACCTGGCCTGAGCGTTCTCGGCGTTTATTTATGTCGTTTGATCCTGTTGTTCAAAGAGTAAATATTTTTCTAATCAAACTTCTACCCTACTCCCTCCTAATAACTGTCGAAGTTATGAACTAAGGATGGAATATTTGTATAGGTAATAAATGATGAGGATGGAGGTATTCATCGAAGACATGCTTCTCCTTCTCGTCGTGAAAGGAGTTCACACATGTCATTTAGTTCTCAAACACCTTCACCTTCAAACATATCCGGTTATGGGACTTCTGCTATAGTTGCAATGGATAGAAGTGCAAGTGTGCCCTCAGGGGTATCTCTTTCCTCTGGAGTACTTCTTTCCCAAGCAAAATCTGCAGGTAAAGGCACTGATCGAAGCCTGGAAAGTGTGCTGCATGCAAGCAAACAGAAGGTCACTGCTATAGAAAGTATGCTGAGAGGTTTGGATATATCTGAGAAAAGACGATCCTCCAGTTTGGACCTAGGTAGTTATGTCCTTTTCTAATATTTTCTCTAGTCTCAACTTATATTTTCCCTCTCCCAACACAATTTCATTTTCTGTGTTTTGATTAATCGTTTGATTCTATTGTGAAATATTGCCATCAACGTGCCTGACGGATAACATCTTGAAACTTCTGCGAATGGCTAACTTTTTCTTTTATTGCCCCTAGTGCAGGAGTTGACGTACCATCATCCCGTGATTCTCCATTTCCTCTTGCTGTTCCAGCCTCAAATGGTCGTTCAAATTCTTTTGTGGTAGATACAATGTCTGGTACGTCTAAAGGTAATAATCACAATGGAGGCTTGATTTTATCTGATATCATCACTCAGATTCAAGCTTCTAAAGATTCAGGTAAATTATGTTACCACAGTAGTGTGGGAAGTGAACCTCTATCGGCACCTTCTTCCTATTCAGCCAAGAGAGCTGCTGAGAAGCTACAAGAAAGAGGTTTGGTTGAAGAAAAAGCCGATGTTAGGGAGGCAAGGCAATATAAGAACTCTCACTTTGATAGGCAATATTTGGACGCCCCTTACAAAGATGTTAACCATAGGGATTCCCAGAATAATTATATACCAAATTTTCAACGACCTCTTCTAAGAAAAAATGCTGCTGTGCGAATGTCCGCACACAGGAGGAGCTTTGATGATAGTCAGCTTGCTCTTGTAGATATATCAAGTTATTCGAATGGTCCAGCTTCTCTTAATGATGCACTGAGCGAAGGGCTCAGTTCTAGTTCAGATTGGAGTGTTCGAGTTTCTGCATTTAGTTTTATTCAGTCCCTTCTACAACAAGGCCCTAGAGGTATTCAAGAAATTGTGCAGAGTTTTGAGAAGGTCATGAAGTTGTTTTTCCAGCATTTGGATGATCCCCATCATAAAGTTGCACAAGCGGCACTTTCTACTCTTGCAGATCTTATCCCAGCTTGCAGAAAGCCTTTTGAAAGTTACATGGAGAGGATTCTTCCACACGTTTTCTCACGGTTAATAGATCCAAAGGAATTTGTAAGGCACTCATGCTCAACTACATTGGAAATTGTTGGCAAAACTTACGGTACAGATTCCCTTCTACCAGCTTTACTACGTTCGTTGGACGAACAGCGTTCTCCTAAGGCTAAACTGGCTGTTATTGAGTTTGCAATTAATTCATTTAACAAGCACGCATCAAATTCTGAAGGGTCTGCTAACAGTGGCATCCTTAAGTTGTGGCTTGCTAAGTTGACACCGTTGCTCCATGATAAAAACATAAAACTGAAAGACACAGCTATAACCTGCATCATATCTGTTTACACCTATTTTGATTCTCTAGCAGTGTTGAATTTTATTGTTAGCTTATCTGTTGAAGAACAAAATTCCTTGAGACGAGCTCTCAGGCAGTATACTCCTCGTATAGAAGTAGACTTGATGAACTTTATGCAGAACAGGAAAGAGAGACGTGGCAAGTCCTCGTATGATCAGTCTGATGTGATCGGAAGTTTTCCTGAGGACGGTTACATTGGATCATCAAATAAAAGCCATTTGTTTGGAAGGTATTCTGCTGTTTCTGTCGATAGGGATGATGGTAGGAAATGGAGTTCTATTCAAGATGCATCCCATATCATAAGCTCTACTGGTCACTTAAAATCTGATGAAGCTCAGGAACACTTGCATCGTACACTGGAGACTGGTTCCAACCCTGATATTCCTACTTCTGATTTTAAGAATCTGAAATATGCCTCTGATACGACAGCTGATGATATGGGTTCTTGGGCTAACCAAGTAGAAACTATGGAGAATCCTACAAGCCCTGATGTTTCTTCAAGCACACGTTTGGATATCAATGGACTGGATGGCTCTGATCATCCACGCATCGCCGCTGACTTTGGGGTTGATAATGAGCTTTTACCCGAACTGACACTTAATCATACTAAACTTCCTGCATTGAAGATGAACTCTGCTTCTGAAGTGGGGCCAAGCATTCCCCAGATTCTTTATTTAGTGAGTTTCTGCAGTCCATTTGCATACTTCAAATGATGTTGTTCTTGAAAATATTTTGCCATGCAATCTCATCTTTTTTGACGCGTAGGATTTTCAATTTTTTGTTCTTATCTCTTTCACAAGAACATTACATATCAATTGAATTGATGAAATTTTGTCCGTATTATTCTATTGTCTTTTCCCGGTTTCCTCCCTACTTTGGGTAGATTTGCAATGGGAATGATGGAAGTTCTACAGAAAAAAAGAGTGGTGCACTTCAGCGGTTAATTGAATCTTCTGTATCCAATGATCACTCAATTTGGTGTAAGGTATTATTGCTCTTCAAATTTAAATAACCGTCGATTGCTATTATTACTTTTTTGTGATATCACCGTCTTAAGAGTGCTCTACCTTTGTCCTGTTCGATCATTTAGCGTCTAATTATACTATTATAGTTTGCAATGAGAAAAAAAGACATCTTGCATTTATTAATAATTTTTGGCATATTGCAGTACTTCAATCAAATTTTGACCACTGTTCTTGAAGTTTTGGATGATTCTGATTCATCAATTCAGGAGCTGGCTCTATCATTGATTGTTGAAATGCTGAAGAATCAGGTCCATTGTCTATGTTTTTGTGGGTGTGGATATCACTGATACCTGTATTTCTTCCCCCCATTAGCCCTTTGTTCCATCTTTATTAAATTTTCTGTACCTTTTAGCAGAAAGATGCTATGGAGGATTCTGTTGAGATTGTAATTGAAAAACTGCTCCATGCGACAAAGGACAGTGTGTCAAAAGTAAATGTTTTCTTTCTGAAACTCCTGAGTATCCATTTAATGGTTTTTTTTTCTTTTCCATGTCTTACCCTGTTGACTTTTTAATTTAGGTTTCAAATGAAGTACATGACTGCTTGACTATAATGCTGTCTCAATATGATCCATTTAGATGTTTAAGTGTAAGTACTACTAAGATTCAATTTAATTGTCAAATCTCTTAATTTTATTTGGTGTTTACTGCTTATGCTTGATCAAGCATTAATTTTTGCATTCATTGACATTTCAGGTTATTGTCCCTTTGCTGGTCACTGAAGATGAGAGAACTCTTGTCACATGTATAAACTGTCTGACAAAGGTAGATCTTCCTAAATTTACTTGCTTTGGAAATGGAATCAGTTATCCGTGATTATTTTCTTTTACTGTTTCCTTTATGGAACTCAAATACTATTTTGTTCACTTTAATGATGATGTGGATTTTCATGCTAATTTGTTTCTTTTACAGATTGTCGGTAGACTCTCCCAAGAGGAACTGATGGCTCAACTGCCTTCATTTCTGCCGGCTCTTTTTGATGCTTTCGGGAACCAGAGTGCAGATGTTCGCAAGGTAAAGCTTTCAACAAGAAATTTCGAATCCACAGTTGTTTCACGAGATATAGCTTTGATACTAACTGTTGATAAACACTTTCTTATTTGAGACGAGTAACTCAAGCAAGGTGATTTAAATTGGTTTAACAATGAATAGTCATAATATAGGGCATGAAAATAAACTATCTGTGCACACCATTGTGCATCATTGATCGGATTTTGTCTTTCTACTACGGAGTCTAGGTGTATTCAGGAACTCTTTTGTTTAAGTAGTGTTTGGCTAACATTTGATATTGATTTAGTCTGAACTTAAATCCTATTTATTTCGATCCATGTTTTGTAACTGAAGATCTGAAAGTTATCCAAATACCCTAAATCTGGACAATTTTGGTCCCTTACTTTCATATGCTCATTTCATACATAAAATGAAATATATCCCTTCTTGGTAGTAGTTATGTACTCTTATCTCTATGTTATGTTAAGAAGTTATTAGCCTCGCACTGTGGCCTCTGAATCTTTATCGGTTTCGTTTATGCTTAAACTCCCCCCCCCCAACCCAACCCAACCCAATAATGCTTAATATTCTAATCCCGTTTGAGTTTGAATTTGATGTGGATTTTCCCTGGTTGGCAGACTGTTGTTTTCTGTCTAGTCGACACCTATATCAAGCTCGGGAAAGCATTTTTGCCATATTTGAGAGGGTTAAATGCTACACAACTACGGTTGGTGACCATATATGCAAATAGGATATCACAGGCGAGGACCGGTACCCCGATGGATGCTACTCAATGATCAGCATTTGTTTCTATTGTGTTAATTTTAGTCATTCATTCTTTGTATATTGTGTGAAATATGCACCTGAAGGGTGAGTTTATTTTGTACGTAGTTTATATGTCGATTTATATGGCTCGGAGAACATATGAGAAAAGTGCTGTATGCGAGACAACAAACATGTGATGTATTCTTTTGTTCTATAATGAAATCATATCATCCCTTGTTCAAATTATTCACGCAATTTTGTTAAGCAGTTTGTGGAAAGAAAAAATGGTTAAAGATTGTTTGGCATTGCTTTTTCAAGTTTATAAGTTATCGAATGTTATTTTTATTTATACATTTTGTAGGATTTTCAACTTTTATTTATACATACTGTTACAACGTATAAAAAGTTTTATCAAACAAGCACTTAGTACCACTACTACCATGGCCAAACCACACCACTGGTTAACACTTCTCAGTTGACGATTGAAATCAACACGAGCAATTGTAAACTATAATGGAAATCTTTAGGGGTGTTAAATAGGCTGAGTGGCTTGTGTGTTTGTTGGCTCGGCCTATTTTGGCACAGTGTGGGACGAGCCTGAACATGGGCTGAGTCAAAAAAAAAAAAAAAAAAGGCTGAGCACATGGACTAGCGGGCTTATCAAGGCTTTTGGCCCAAACGGTCATAAAACCATTTGTCGTCCTGAACATGGGCCAAGTAAAAAAAAAAAGGAAAATTGCCAATAAGTCATCCATAGGTGACTTGTTTCTAATTAGGTCCAAACACTTTTCAAAATTGTGAATAAGTCATATGAATTTATCTAATACCGTAATTACCCCCTTGTAATCATTAAACCACTTTAAACCGATTTCATCAATTCACGATTCTTATTCAAGCCGCCATTAACAACTTTCTTCTCCGGATCTCCCGTCGACGATCACATCACCGGCAAGACCTCGTAGTCGACCTTCGTGAGTCGCCACACTCTAAAAACCTTGTTTTGTTTTTGCAATTGCTTATTTCATGAATTTTATGGTTTTTCGATTCTGTTTTCTTCTCAATCATGGAAGGTGGCCTAATTTTACTTTGTAAGTATATTTCGAGACACATTTCCCATAAAAGTTTCTTCCGGTGGAGATTTTAATGGTGTTTTGCTAAAAAATTATGTGATAATTGAAATTCATTAGAAGTCGACACTATTTTATTACGTTATTGTATTCCCGGACATGATAGGTGTTTTCTAATGAATGAGGAAGAATTTAGGAACATGATTTCCTTGATTTACTTTTGAATTGAAATTTGTTGATATTAGTGTTTGAGACTCTAAAACAAGATCACTTGATTATAAAAAACAATTATCACATGATTGTGATCTTGTTTTCGAATGAAAGATCTGCCCATAACTACATATTGTTCTTCAACAAATAGTAAGGCATTACTTTCATCAAGTTGGTCAAGCATAATCACTCATGTTGGACAGAGGTTTGAGAGAGGTGTAGCTGAATTTAGAGATGCTTTATACAAATTTTCGATTGAGAGAGGATTTAAGTTTGATTACATGAGAAATAACAATGGTAGGGTGAAGGCGCAATGTTCAAACAGATATTCTGATGATTGTAGGTGGTATGTTTGTGCGACAGTATCAAAGGTTAGTAGTTTTTGTTACATACGAAAGCTTGTGAATGAGCATAGTTGCCCTATAGTGTTGAGGAAAGAAAAAAGTGAGATTAAGTTGTAAGGTAATTTCTGGTTTGATTGTTGATATATTGAGGGAGAAACCAACATTGTGTTCTAATGATGTTGTTTCACACTTTTAACAAACTACTGTTACACGATAAGCTATGAGAAGGCTTGGAATGCGTTGGAGAGGCGAAGGATTGATTTTGGCGGCGCATCTGAATCTTTCAAGCGATTACATTGGTATATTGAGGTCGCAAGGTCATTTAATTATGTAAGTCATATTAATTTAGAGGTGGACCAAGTTTCTAAAAGATTCCAAAGATTGTTTGTTTCTTACCATGCGTGCATTCATGGGTTTAATCATTGTCGTCCCATGTTGTTTATCGATGGAACATTTTTGAAAGGAAGTTTCAAAGGTATCTTGTTGTGCCATGAATCGCTAAGAATGGCAACCAAGGTTAGATCTTGATTTTATGCTCTTTTGTGATCTTGTTTTTCGTTATTTTTGTAATCTTGTTTTTATTTTTGTGATCTTGTTTTACATTATTTTGTGTAGGCTTATATCCATTGGCTTATGCTATTGTAGATTTCGAGAACTACGATAATTGGTTGTGGTTCTTGGAACAGATTCGCACTATTGTTCAAAGTACTCGAGAGCTTACATTTGTGTCTCGATCGAATGTTGGGTTAATGGAAGCGTTGCTAAGGCATTCCCTACATCGAATCATTTTTTCTGCTTACAACACCTTAAAGGAAATTTGAGGATAAATTCAAAGGTGGCGGCTTCTCAAACAGTTATAGAGAGCGTATGGTCTAGTTGTTCCGGGAATATGCACATGCTCCAACAATTGCATTATTTAACCAAAAGTTGGAGGTATTGAAACGTGAGGGGGGAGCTATTGTTCAAAGGTTTCTAGATGGGTTACCATTTGAAAATTGGTCGAATGCTCATAGTGTTGGATGTCGATATGGAGAGATGTCATCAAATGCAACTGAGTCTTTTAATGCATGGATAGTTGATCGTAGGAGTTTGCCCATAACCCGAATGGTTGACATGTTGAGGATAAAGGCGATGAACATGTTTGTTACAAGAAGAACTGATTCGGTAATGTTATGATCTTGTTTTTATTTTCTCGCATGATCTTTGTTTTATTTTCAACGCGATAATCTTGTTTTATTTTACGCATGGTACTGTTTTATTTTCACCGTGATCTTGTTTTATTTTGATGTGATCTTTGTTTTATTTTCTATATGATGACACCGATGTAGATGAGTGGACGGGGGGTTATCTGTCCCAAGATGATAGAGAAGTTGCGGGGATATGCGGATGAAAGTCGATCATGGAATATCAAGCGGTCTTCGATACAATTTTTGAAGTTTTTCGATCCATCCATCGGTTTGTGTGGATATCTGCAAAAGCACATGTTCTTGTTTCGATGGCGGTGAATGGGTTCCCATGTGTGCATGCGATTCTTTGCAATTAATAGATCTAGAAGGCGCATTGATGAATTTGTTGATTATTATTTTCATGTTGCAGCATTCCGCAAGTCCTATGAAGAAGCTATACATCCCATTCCTATGTCAATGAGGTTGGAATATGAAAATTTTGCCAATTTTGACATTTTGCCTCCACCTACAAAGAGACAACCTAGAAGACCTAAAAAGAGGCGAATTAGATCAAGGGGTGAACAAATCACGGATGATACGTTGTGGTAGGTGTAGAAAGTTGGGTAATCACAATAAGAAGACTTGTAAGGAGTCATTGGTCTAAAAGATTGTTCCCATGAAGGATATTATTCATTCTTTTTTTAAATATGTACGAACACGGTTGTGTTATAATGATTTGTTGGTTGAATTAATGAAAGCAACATTTATTTTCACAAAACGATATCACAAAATGTTTATTTTCACAAAACAAGATCACAAAAATTAACAAAACAAAGATTATCACTAACGATATCTCATTAAGAACATTACATTGCAATCTGATGTCACAATTTACTATAATCCACGGTGTTTTTTAGAGTTATCTCATTCGTGTGAAAGATATTATTGTTTCTTTTTAAGTTTTTGATGGAGAGATATTATTTGTTGGTCGAATCAATGAAAGAAACATTTATTTTACAAAACAAGATCACGAGAATGTTTATCTTAATAAACATTTGTTTGATCTTGTAAATAGTTTAACAAAACAATGATCACAAATAGTTTAACAACACGATGATCACAAACAATATTTCATTAATTAACAGCGATATGTTTACAATACAATGTTACAAATTGTATTCGATGATCAAAAACAAAATTTCAAGTACAATTTACAGTATCAAACAAAATCCGCAACTAAGAAATCTATTCATCTAGAATGAAGAAAATCTATTCATCCATTCATTCATCTACAACAAAATCCTTGATGAATTGAGAAACCATGTTTGCTTTATATTGTCTAACTTCTTTCATTGTCATGGTTTCTTTTATCTCTTCATTCTTTGCCAGTCTTTCCATCAGATGACAAACGTGTATTCCACAATCGACACTGCAAAACAAAATTCAAAAACATGTACTTAATGTCGGTGTGCTGCATAGCCATTTAAATACAAGATAATACAAATAGGGAGTTTGAAGGATTAGTTGTTTCTTACGTCCCAATGTGTTGTTGCGGACATTTCTCGTAGGAGATCAATAGATGATTGAATTCTTCTTCTTTGTATACTACAGTATTTGTAACGGGAGATTTTATAAATAGTTCTTTTGTTTGCTCTCAACATATTCTTTCTACACGTATTTGGAAAAAACAACAATGTAAAATGTTAGATGTGTATTTTTAAACTCAATTTGTAAAAAGCGTATATAGTCTTGTAACAACTCATTATCTTACCAATATTATAGCATCGTCCATATATCTGCTTGAAGTCCCGTCTCTCTCGGCAAATTATCGTTGTAATGTGTCCATTGACCGCCTCAAAATCGAATGTGAGCAAAGGTGTCCAATGGTTTGGAACTACGTTAGATCCTCTTCCTCCGTTTGAGTTCATTGGGAACAAAGCAAAAGTCGAAATCGCCGGTGTTGTGGAGGTGCTCCAACACTATGTCGATTTTTTGAGTTCTTGGAATTGCCATTTGAGGATTTGTGACATATAGTCACGATATTCAAGTATAATATCAAGATAAGAAATTATTTTGTTGTTAGACCTAAGTTTTGTAATTGAAATGTTTATGTTGAAATTCAATAATTCACCCAGCACAAAGAATCAAAAATGACAAATCTTTTGTTGTAAGTGCTGTCTACAATTGGGTCTTTGGCGTTTAGAAGTTCCCCATATGCATCAATTACCTGCATATAAAGTATCAAAGTTATGTTTTGTATAAGTTTATAATTTGGGAATACATTTTTTGATTTTTACAATCTTACTGTATTTGATATTGCCTGGTCGCCAAGAATATCAAATAAATCCCCCAATGTCACAAAACAGAATTCTGCTCCTGTTGGCATGTAAACCGTCGCTCTGCAATAGCAAACAGCATTAAAGCAATGAAACAGTATCACAATATCACAAGTAAAACATTCAATAGTTGAAACAGTATCACAATATTTTTAAACAGTATCACAAATGTCTTAGTTTTAATCCATGATCTTTGTTTATCTCGAAAACAATATCACAATATTATAAGTAAAACATTCAAGATTGAAACAAGATCACAATACTTGAAAACAATTATCATGAATTAAAACATCAACAATTCTTGTAGTGAAGATACTTACGATGGGTCGTGGATTTTCCGATCTTTGTGATCTTCTTCCCGCATCTGCGAGCTAAATGTTTTCTTCATTAACCATTTTGCATTGATTTTCGTTGGTACTTTTTTTTCTTTCCTCATTGAAAGATCGGGAAGGTCTTCAACATTGATGATTGTATTGTCATCCTCTTCTACTTGCTCTTTTTTACCCTTTGTGACTCTTTTTTTTTTCGTAGCAGAGTAGGTAAAATCATCATCCCTCTTTCTTTTCTTTCTTTTTTTTCTTTTATTCTTTTGACCATTGAAGTTTGTTTTGTTGCATCCTTTGTTTTTTGGACCTCTCTGTCATTCAAAGCTTGAGTGACTTCATGCACTACCTTTTCGATCAACTCATTTACAAGTGAGGTATTCTCTTTTCCAATGATTTATTTTCACTTGTAAGAGATTCCAAAGTTTGTTGCTGACTTTTTTGAGTTGTTCGTGATGTTATTCTTTTTCTCCAAACCTGCCGCATGTAGAGCCATTGACTTTTGTAGTGGTCTTCTATAATTACGATTCTTGTGCTCATCTCGTTGAGCTCCTCAGATATTCCTTTCATTTTGCAAAGTATCAAAAGCATTAATTATCGAAGATCAAAGTATTAAAATCATATTATTATCAGTATCTTAATTAAACAGTATCACAACAAAACAGTATCAGAGACAATGGTATCTCAATAAAACAATATCACAAGAAAACAATGGCATAGATAAAAACAGTGTCATATCAGTTTTAAAATAAAGCAGATCATATATTCTAGTAATATAGATTTTTGTATCATATAAATATATATTAGTACCTTTCATTCAGTGAGACGCTTTCATCCAACGCAGACTTGCAAGATGCACTCATTTTCTCTAGAGTCATGTAATTCATCACGAGTCTAGATGAACTAGTTATGGCTTTCTTCTCCGATGAATCCTTGATTGCAATTTCGCGACCACACTCGAGGGCAAGTGTAGCCAACTATCATCCACCTCTTCAAAACCTCCATGTTCTACTTCATTGACGTTGTCTTTCCCACTTTCTTCATTTTGTTTTCTTACATTGAAATGTTATCCTCTATTCGATTGTCATCACTTTCTTCCTTTTACGTATCAACTTTATCGATTCTCCATCTCCATCGATTCTTCATCTTGATAGATTTTTTTCACTTTCATTGGATTCTTCATCTTCATCGACTTCTTCAACAACTTTTGCAATGGTGTAGTTGAATAATAAATATTCGGATGTTTGTATGTTGAATAAATCTTCATGTAAGATATTGTATCTTTGTGAATTGGTGATCTTGGTATTACCTTTCTTTGTGCTAGTTTGTGTCTTGTCGTAGATTTTAGAATACATGTGAGATCTTTTAAATCCCATTTGATGCATTTGGGTTCGCATTCTTCTTCAATAGTTTGCGAGACTTGAAGTTTTTCCAACAACCAATACTTGAATTTTCATAAATAAAAACTTATTAGTGTGAATATCACATTTAATGCAAAACAAGATCAACAAATAAAACAAAGATATAGAAATCAAATAGCTTCTCGCTAAAACCATGACACAAATGACTGTTACATCGATTGGGTCTTCATTTTTGCATAGGAAAAATCGGATATTCAAAGATGTGCTTCAACCAATTGTAGGTTTTGATCTTGTCGAGATCTTCAACATACTTGATATATTCTCGACTCAAAGTCGTGGATTTATTTGGCACAAAGAACGAAGCCATCGGGAAGAGCATCATTAACCTAGAAACATCATCGATGTCTTCTTTTTTTTTCCCATTCTTCGCGACTCTTAACTGTAGATATTATTGTTTTGGTCAATCTCGACGCCTCTGAACGCCGTTGGGAGAAACTCGAAATCGATCTTTGGCTTTTGTTTTAACCTCCATCGATTTTTACCTTCGACGATTCCAAAAATACCCTTCACATCGTCCATCTTGAACTTTAGACGGGAGTTGTTTATCAAAAACTCCTTGTTTGACTTGTCGAAGCACTCAATGATCTTGTACATGGATCCATATCACTTGACGACAAAGAATGTCTCGTCAATCTTGTCATCCAGTATCAAATTGATAAGATTGAAAAACGGCAATTTTTTCAACCCATCTGTTTGTGGTTTTGTTAGTGACAAACCTTTCACCTCCCTGATTAC
Source organism: Forsythia suspensa (assembly GCA_023638005.1). Lineage (NCBI taxonomy): Eukaryota > Viridiplantae > Streptophyta > Magnoliopsida > Lamiales > Oleaceae > Forsythia > Forsythia suspensa. The sequence continues at coordinate 40,606,348 of CM042675.1, read as the reverse complement.
TGCTTGGAGGTTAGAACGGTATTGTGGATAAGGCTTTTTATCCACAGTTACTTTTTTTCGTATGGGAAATAGACTTCCTTTTTTCCATTGATTTATAACCAATTGTTTTGTACCCGGAAGTATTTTTGCTTTGCTTTGCATCATAAACAAAAGCGATGATCGGAAGTATCATTATATACTAATGCACATCAACTAAGAGATTAAAACAGTATCACATGATCAAAACAGTATCATATGATCAAAACAGTATCACGGATGAAAACTAAGACATTGAAACAGTATCACAGGTTCAAACCTTGCCATAATTAAACAGTATCACATGTTCAAACTAAGAGTATCAAACAGTATCATTATATACTAATGCACATCAACTAAGAGATTAAAACAGTATCACATGATCAAAACAGTATCACTGATGAAAACTAAGACATTGAAAGCGATTATCACGAGTTCAAACCTTGCCATAATTAAACGGTATCACGGTTTCAAACTAAGAGATTAAAACAAGTATCATTATATACTAATGCACATCAACTAAGAGATTAAAACAGTATCACATGATCAAAACAGTATCACGGATGAAAACTAAGACATTGAAACAGTATCACAGGTTCAAACCTTGCCATAATTAAACAGTATCACAGGTTCAAACTAAGAGTATCAAACAGTATCATTATATATTAATGCACATCAACTAAGAGATTAAAATAGTATCACATGATCAAAAGCAAGATCACCGATGAAAACTAAGACATTGAAAGCGATGTCACGGTTCAAACCTTGCCATAATTAAACAGTATCACAGGTTCAAACTAAGAGATTAAAACAGTATCATTATATACTAATGCACATCAACTAAGAGATTAAAACAGTATCACATGATCAAAACAGTATCACGGATGAAAACTAAGACATTGAAACAGTATCACAGGTTCAAACCTTGCCATAATTAAACAGTATCACAGGTTCAAACTAAGAGATTAAAACAGTATCATTATATACTAATGCACATCAACTAAGAGATTAAAACAGTATCACATGATCAAAACAGTATCACTGATGAAAACTAAGACATTGAAACAATATCACAGGTTCAAACCTTGCCATAATTAAACAGTATCACAGGTTCAAACGAAGAGTATCAAACAGTATCATTATATACTAATGCACATCAACTAAGAGATTAAAACAGTATCACATGATCAAAACAGTATCACAGATGAAAACTAAGACATTGAAACAGTATCACAGGTTCAAACTAAGAGTATCAAATATTTTACATGGTTAAATAGCACGTACTAACAAAAACAGTATCCTAGAAACAAGGAAAAAATTAAGCAAAAATAGAAACACTATCATAGATCGAATGAGTATCAAGCATTTTGCATGGTTAAATAGCACGTTCTAACAAAAACAGTATCATAGAAACAAGGAAAAAATTCATTAAAAATAGAAACACTATCATAGATCGAAGGAGTATCAAGCATTTTGCATGGTTAAATAGCACGTTCTAAGAAAAAATAAAAAAAAAATCACCAAAACATCAACATATTTTATACAGTATCACGTATTTCAAAGCCCTACATCACTTGTTCTGACTGAAAAAACTAACCCACGAAAAATACATTATCAAAAAATTTATCGAAGAAATTACCTTCGCCATCGATGTATGCGGTTAGGATTTGTGGTTAGGATTTGCGGTGAAAAGAATCAATCACGAAGAAGATGAAGTGTGCGAGAAATAAATGGGAGGTTTTCAAAGTCTCAGACGTGTTTAAATGGCGGTTGGTGCAATTGGAGGGCATATTGGACTTTTGGCACTAAAGTATGACTTTAGTTGAATTAAGATTGGGCCATATGACTTTTTAGCCCAATTTGGCAGTAACAGTGATCGGTCCAAAATTTTCCCAAAAAAAAAAAAAAAGGCCGAGCACATGCACGCCTGCAGCTTGCTGCTTTTAAATTTTGTTTTCTGTTTTTTTAAATGCAGTTTTTTCTCATATAATACCTCCCTCCAAACACATTTTCTTCACTCTCAATCCCTCAATCTATTATATACAAAAGTTCAAGTGTTCAACATCAAACATCAATTCTCAGTTCTAAACTCTTAATTTTCAATTCTCTAATATCAATATTAGTTTATTTATCATTTATTGTCCAATCTCAATATTAGTTAATTTATTTCTTTATTTTTAATTTTATAGTTTCTACTATATTTTCTAGTCAACTCTTTATTTGAAATGGCTTACAATCAAAGTGATGATGATTGAAATGACTTACAATCAAAGTGATGATGATTTTAGTGGTCTTAATGACATTCTAATTTCCGGCGATATTGATGAAAATTATGGGGGCACTGATCCGATTGATTTGGTTGACATTCAAGAAGAAGTCAACACACGAACAAATATAACCATCGGTTCGAACACTAAACGAAAAGCCAAAAAATAAAAAGCTAGGTGCTGAGAGCATTTCAATTTGGTGCCAATGGGTACATTAATAGTTGGATTTGCTCGAGTACAAAGCGATGCGTAAACATCAGAAGGAAAAATTTGCGTAGCAAAAAGTGATAAGCATGACCCATCTAAAAAGACACTTTAAAAAGTGTGTTCAAACATGAGTTGGAATCAAATCAGGTGCAACTCCAGTATAGATCTCTCGGAGCTGACTCTAGTTCTACTCTTAATCTAAAGAATTGGGCATGTTCACAAGAGAGCATACACCGCGAAGGCATGATGCAGTTTTCACTTAGTTTGGTGGAAAGTCTTCATTTCACGAAGTTTATACAAAAATATATCTAACCAAGATACCAACATTTTTCTAGAAATACTCTTGATCGAGACACTATTGTTTTATTTAATAAAAAAAAGGATATTATAAGTAATATTAATAATTATACCGATGCTTTATCTTTTAGTTCGGACATAAGAAATATTAAGAAGATTTGCCTATGTTATTTCCATTAACGTCCATTATGGATCCCAATTTAACTTAGAGAGTACCAAATTAACAATCACAATAATTTCACAAAAATTAACATACGGGAATCTACTAACGAACGATTATTTAGAAAAATCTTTATGTGATATGTACGAGTTCTAAATCTTTATGTGATATGTACGAGTTCTACGCTGAAAAGACCGCTAGGAATGTCAGACGACCCCTTGTTCCAACACCTGCTTCTTCTTCACATGACGATAATGATTATGGAGTTACCTTAGTTCAATTATGAGTAGTCAACACACTAGTGATTCTTCTTATTCTCCTTCTCCCCTTTCTTGTACTATGAACGTAAGATTAGGTGCTACTGATATATTTTTAAAGTTAGTTAGATATTTCGTCTACGACATGCTAAGTATTTTAAATGATGAAGAAATAATTTTTTTGATATATTACGATAGTGGAGACAAAATGAACGTCAATACTCAATTGTTTCAATTATTGCACGTGATCTACTAACACCTCCCAGATCAACCTGTAGCATCGGATTACTTTTTAGTATAGATGACAGGTTCTATCGATTTTAGGTCAAGACTTGGTTCTATGATTATTAAAAAGCTTAATGCATATGAAGGACTAGAGGATACCGAATTTCGAATCTAAGATAGATTAAACAGAATGATAAGTGAAGAATTTGAAGAGTTGAATACTTGAATTATTTGTAAGTATTATTTACGTAAATTTCTTTCTTTCATCTGACTTTTACACAAAAATTGTAAACATAATAACTTGTTCGTGTATAATTTTAACTCTGCTTACATTAAAAGCAATCGATCCCAAGTTCGGAAAAAGGATAAAAGTTTCAAACTTTTAAGTTCTAATTGAAAAAATTTCTCACACTTTATTTATTTATTTTTAAATTCTTAGAAACCATATTCAAAGTTGAAAGTTGAAAATGAAAGGGGTTAAAAAAAAAAAAAAAAAAAAAAAAAGCTGGGCTCGTGGGTCGCTCAGCTCCGCTCGTTCAACCCATAAGTCGATCATAGTGGCGGTAGACAGCAAACCGAGCCGATCTCAGCTCGACCAATTACCACCTCTAAAAATCCTTAACTATATCAAGAGCCACCTTAATTAAAGCAAGAATAATATATCTCGCAAATTGAATTAAACTGGACATAATTGTGGGGCCGAGCCCACACTTGTTGGTTAACAGTCCAACATAGTCCACAGGCCTCCTCTTGTATAATAAGATACCTATTATATGTATAAAATGTGATAAATTTGAAAAAATAAATATAAAAGAAGATATAGGCAGGGTAGGTGGTACCACTGTATCAGTCATGCTACAGCCAAAATTATTAGTCGTGCTATGTGCAAAATTGCACTCTCTTTATCCCGTCAATTACATATATTGCTGAACTAACTTACTCGTTTAAGTAAAATAATGTACTTTTTTTTTCTTTTTAATAAAACTTGTTTTAAGTAATTTTTGATTTTTAATTTTGATCAATAAAATTTTAATTATTTTAAACCTACTTATTTAGTAATAAGTAAATTATTTAAGCTAAACCAAGCACAAATAATGATCTTTGTAATCTTTGATTGAGCTCATTATTGGCCAAACTTAAATTATACACCCTCCGTCGGACGATAATTTACTGAGAAAATAGATATAGATTCTATTATAAATGAATTTTACGCTGTTAAAGTTCGACGCGCGCGTGCACACTCTCTCACACACACACACACACATAATTGTACTTGACTTATTTTATCCGCTCATGTCCAGATATAAAAATATGTTTACTTTACTTTATTTATTTATGCCAAATTATAATCGATTTTTCTTTAAAGTATAATTGATTTCTTAATTTCTTAATATGCATATATTTAATAATGTGTCTTGTTATCAACAATTGTGAACTACGTTATTCAATGTAGGGATATATTAGAAAAAATATAAGTAAAATTTATAGTTCCAACTATATTAATTAAATTTTCTTAATATGTGTGAAAATTGAATTAAACATATTTTTTATAGGACGAATGGAGTTATTTAAATTGATCAAATTAGTTAAATATATTATACACACATTTTGTAAGACTTATAATTTTTATTTTTTATTATCCACAAAATATCCACAACATATAAATAATTAAAAAATAATTTAAGCATTGTCAATTATATACTATAAACGTAGTCCGTAAAAGCATATTTCCTAAAATAAATGTGAAAAGACAGGGATCCAAAACGATCACCCGACAACTAAAACAGTTATTAATTTGGTCGGTTATTTCATTTGGGCCATAGAATATTTCATTTTTTATTTTTATTTTTATTTTTTCCTTTCACATTCTTCTTTACAAGGCACTGATTTCCTGCCCTATAAGGCACTGATCCGCAGGCGATCAGCCCTCGTCTTTATATTATGGTCCTTCAATGTAACGTCTTTAATCACAAAAGTTTGATTCAAGAGTATTGTCTTCAGGGTCGGTTTTAGGTCGAGGCGAGTAAAGCAACTCCATCGAGCTCAAAATCGAAAGGAGTCCATTTTCATAAAAAAAAATTGTGATTATTGAAGTTGCTTACAAAAAATATTTGTGTAAAAGTTTGAAATCAAGTAAAGCAAAGCAAGTCGTATTCCATCATAACCGTAATTATTATTAAGTAGTGAATACGAAAATGAATGAAACAGCGTTTTTTTTTAAAAAAATATTGAAACTCAACCAACCAGCAGCTCCGTCTATGACTTGTTAGACTTTGCCTTAGGGGTCTAATAGTTAGACTTCACCTCGGGCCTCGATAATGTCAGAACCGGCTCTGATTGTATTGTCTATCAAGGTCTTCTACTTGATTTATTTGATTATTGATACGAATTCGTTATAGGATATTGACTTTATTTATGTTCTTAGTTAAAATTGTTCAAAAATTATCATTCTACGTTATATAATTTGATCGAAAGAGTTAAAAGTCGCCAAGCTATTTCATCAAATTATAATGTCTATTGGGACACTTCGTCTTGCACACATTAGATGAATGTAAAGACCTCATTTATACTCATCCAATGAGGACAGGACAAGTATCCTGTTGGGCATTAGATCAAAATCGTTTTAGCTAAATTCATAATCATAATATAATAACCATTTTTACAATCTTGTTGATAATTCGTATCATTTTAGCATAAAATCTTGTTGCTCAAACAAAGGTATGTAATAATGCATATAAATGGTCCAATAGGAATAAGAATTTTAAGAACAGTTGGAACTTCTTTTATGAGCAAAGAATTTATGCAAGTAAGGAGTCCACCTTTTATTGTACCTTTGCTATGTAAAATAAAACACACTCTTTTCATCAAACAACAAAATAATTTGAATACTTCACTTTTTTCCACTAGAATAGATGAAGTTCCTCCATCTCATTTGCGAGTCATAACAAATCAATATTATTTTTCGAACACGTTGAAAATTATATATTTTCATTCGATTATGTAGATGTAGCCTCGTATTGGATAAATTTTAATAGAAGTCACCTAACTTTGAACGAAGTCAAACTTCGTAATTATTTTAATTTATGTCACTCTATTAGTCGACATTATTGTACTTGACATGATATGTCTTTGTGGACGTTAACTTATATGGACTATGGAAAGAACCAAATGTGACATGTTGAACAACTTGTATTAAAAACAAATTCTCGAGCAAGTCTTACTTCTCAAATAACGTTTCTCCACTTTTAAATTGAAATTGTGCGTGCTTAATACTAGCAACTTCATCATGTGACTTCTTTTCAGGTTTTAACATCCACACAAATAAGTTCAGTTAGTTTTAGTAATACCAACTAACAAAGTGACTTGAATTGAAATAATTATTAAGTTTGATAACTTGATTGAGACTTTTTAAAATTGAATGATTCAATATAGATATTGCTCATAGTTGGGTGACCTCCAATAAAATTTACTTCTAAGATTACATTATATATATATATATATATATATATATATATATATATATATATATATATATATATAGATAGATAGATAGTAGTGAATAAAAAGTCATCCCAATGACACCCTGTCATGGTATTTTCATGAAAAGGACCAAAATGGATAGCCACTTATTAATGGGAACGCATATAACCTATTTTTGTCAACAGCACAAATTGTTGGATTAGATTCTTGGGGCCATTTTTGTACTTTCACTCTAGTTGGTCCCAAACTCCAACTACAATTGCATAATTGCATCTAGGCTCTAGCTAGTGTCACCACAATTCACATGTAAAACATTGACCATTTATCGTCTTTTTTTTTTTTTTTTTTTTTATTTATTTATTTTTTTTTTTTTTCGAATACCATTTATCGTCTTTCACAGATGTTATATGTACATGTAAAACATATTATTCATAACAATCACATTTTTATTCATCAATTTTATCCGACTCAATATTCGGAGTGAGATTTTAAATTTATCTACGTTCTTTAAATTTTGTTAAAAGTCAATTATGCTCGTAGTATGAATAGCTCTTTTCATTTTGAAAGGGTAAGTGACACAAACCTTCCCCTACAATTGGCTAAATTTGAATATGGATTGAACAAGATTTTTTATAACAAGAACATGGCCTTTAGCAAGTGAAGCACTTTTTAGATGCTTCGTGTTTGTTTGGTAAATTTTTTAGTAGATTATAAATAGTGTCTTATAGTCTGTTTGAGAGTTTTGGAGTACTGGTTATGAAAATTTTTTAAAGTACTGATTTTGAGTATTTATGAAGAAAGCGATTTTGGGTGATTTTTAGTAGCAGCTTTTGAAAGGTCCAACCCATGCTTAGAAAGTTATTATCTAGCGATTCTAATTTTTTTTTAAAAGAATAAAATTACATATATGCTATATATATAAAAAAATTAATTTAAAAAATTTTATATATCGACATATCATTGAAAATATAAAATTAAATTTATATTCTTGCATATGTATTTTTTTTTTTTTAGTATATGTTTTTTTATTTTTACAAACATTAAGTTTATGGTAGTTTGAAAATAATTGTTTTTAGAGGATAAAATTAAAAGGAAATTTGATGAACGGTCAAAAACCACCGATTTGGAGGATTGTGAGATACACTCTAAATTACATTACATCGAATCTGTAGAATTTTATTTTAGGTGACACACATATTCTAAGTAAGATATTATTCCATATAAATTTTGAAATATAGTGTAATTAGCGCGATATAATAAAAGTGAAGAACTATTGAATGCATTAAATTTACATTCAATACAAATTATTATGAATAGAAAACATGATATTTAACTTAAAGACAATAAAGTGGTATTTTCATTTATTCTATACATTATTGCATTTACAATCAAGAAGATAAATAATTATTTATAATAATTTATACTAATGTAACCAAAGTTTATACAAAATACTTGGAACAAACTTGGCATATTTCTAAATATAGAGAAAAAAATGTTCAACGGAATAATTTATTCGACACATTTCCTAATTAGAGTCGTACAAAAGAAAAGTTTTTCTTTACCTTCGGAATGATATATTATCATTTAAAAAAACTTGATATTAATTCGAAAGTTGATAAAGTGGTATTTTAATATATTGTACATATATAATTGTTTACACACATGGAAAGAATGTCTAAAGATTTTAGTGGCTTCAAAAAGGGCGAGCACTGATTAATTATCTAATTAATTAATATTAATTGATACTTTGTAATGTAATCATGTATCCATTAAAATATGATATTAATTATATTATTTAGAAAATCTAAATAATTAAATTTATTTGGATAATCTATAAATTAACTTTTTAGCGACAGTTTATATCGTTAATTAAATGTCTTTTTCACCACGAAAATCACATTTTTTTTATTAATATTACAAATTAATGTAATGATTAAAGTTTATATAAACAATAACATAAATTGGACTGCCAGGGCTAATATTGACATTATCCAGTTACCTTGCCATTTTGTACTTTATTTATTGCAGTAAGTACAAGTGGATTCAATTTCCCAAAATATGCCACTTGACTTCATTAATAGATTCACCGTACATATGCTTCTTGCTCTAGGACCGACACCCCACCCCACCCCACCCCACCCCACCCCACAAACTAATTATTATTAAAATTATTGTATATTAGTTTTTTAGACTATAGCTCATAATTCAACTTCTTTTTATAGAAATTAAATCATTCTAATCATGTTAATATTATATTTTGAGAAAAAATAATTATTTAAATACGTTGACATGGTCAAAAAAGTTAAAGAGCATAACAATTAACAAATTATCATTTACTACAAATATATATTTAAAATAAATTATGTTATTTATAATCGCTCACTATCGATAATAAATTTAAGTAATATTACTCAATTAAAATTGAATAATATTATTTATAATTAATAATTATAAATAATTACTTCAATTAAATAATATTATATACGCTCATAGACGATTATGAATAATCGGTATCTCCGATGAGACGTTGTTATAATGTCGGCCAACTAAATAACGTCTTGTTCGTTGGATGAAAAATCTTACTCGTCCGATAAATGTATAATCTTTGTCTTAATGGATATTATAATGTCTACTGAAAACATTAGATTAAGGTCAATAATATTATTTGATTTAAATTTATTAGAATATATCTTTTTGACTATTCCAATGTTGTAATAAATAAAAAATCAAATCAAAAGATACATATAGAAGTATGGGGGAAATTATTGAAAATAGTTGATGATGAGTGGGGTTGTGGTTGGGGTTGGGGGTGGGGTGGGGGGAGGAATGGGGGAAATGTGTAGTGACAGTGTCTGTGGATACCGCCACTGGCTAATTTCGTCATTTTCTTCCTTCGTATTATTCCTCAGTAATAGAGAGACAAACCTTATCTTCCTTGCAGAAGTCATTTAACACAACCGACACGAAACGCGCAGAGAGAGAGAGAGAGAGAGTCCTCAAAAATTACCCCATTTGGAGCAGCATATCTTTCAAGGGTATTTCCATAGCAGAAAGCTGAAGAAAATTGAGAATTGATATCAGTATGGGTACTTGTTTTTGTTACTACACAGAGTCGATGAATTCTGCATAATGATTGATGCCCAGTTTTCGATTACAATTGCGACTTTTACTTTTGGAACAATTAATTGAAGTTCTGAAAGTGAAATGAATCACTGTGTGCCAGATTTCGAGATGGAAGAGGACTATTCAATTCCCACTTCTTCAGGGTTATCCAGACCTAGAAAGTCTGCACTGTAAGCTTTCAAAATCTGTAAATTTGTATAAAACTTTTGCTGATGAGCTTTGGATTGAGAGAAATTTCATTTTTTTATAGAGGTGAAGAGGAGATTATGGAGTTGCTGTGGCAGAACGGTCAAGTTGTTGTGCAGAGTCAGAACCAACGACCCTCAAAGAAAGCTCAATTCAGTGGCTGCAGTGGTGGTGGTGAGGCGGTGATTCCCGCGGAGGTTAGGGAAATCCGATCAAGTGGTGAGGAGCAAACGGCGGCGGCGGCGCAGCATTTGTTTATGCAGGAGGATGAGATGGCGTGTTGGCTTCAGTACCCACTTGACTCCTCCTTTGATCGGGATTTGTATGCGGATCTTCTGTACTCCGCTTCTCCACCTCCACCTCCTCCTCCGGCTCCTGTTACCAACATTGCTCCACCGCGAGCGGCGGCGGAGATCCACCCTCCGCCTATGCCTCCTCGGCCGCCTATACCAACACCGCCACAAAAGCTGCAGACCGCCTCCTCGCCCTTACAGAATGTTGTGCATTTGTCGAGGCTTTCGAGGGCGAGGAATGAGCCAATGTCGGGCCCATCAAGTTCAAGCAAGGTGGCAGTGAGGGAATCGACGGTGGTGGAGTCGAATGAGACGCCGATGGTTGGGTCGAAGTCCAGGTTTTCGCACGCGGCGGCGAAAAGTACGGCGCAGGACTTCAGCGGGAACATATTGAAGGGTACTGCGACGGCGGTTACTTCTACAGCGGCTAGAGAATCCGAGATCGGTACGTTTGAACTCACACTGACGTCATCACCAGAATGCTCCGGCGCCAGTGTCAGCGCCAGCCCCGAGCCACTTCCGCCGCATCAGAAGACACCGCCGGCGGAGGACCGGAAGCGGAAAGGCAGAGAAGCCAACGAAAACGATTGTCGGAGTGAGGTAATTTATATATATACACACTTTTTAAACGATCTTTACCTTTTTTTTTGAATATTTTAGCCTCTGAAAGTATTTTGTATGGTAGTATCGTCTACCGTGCACAGGCGTGGCTCAACGCTTAACGTACACACCTGCCATCCTCGGAGTGCTACGTCTTCTTACATTCTGTGCATATTATCACTCTGAGTCATCTTACTGTAATCGTACATGTAACATGTGGCAGCCATTAGTCTAGGTTCAGGGGACGTATACTGGAATGCTGCCACGTGCATGAGCTACAATCCAAAATTGCACAGAGCCACAGAGGTTCAAGTCATTGGGCCCATAGTAACTGTCACAAAACAATGGATTCCATAAATAATTAAGTTCATGTTTAGAGTATTGAAATTATTTTCAAGTGATTATAAGTTGTGATTGGTAGATAACAACCGATTAGAGGTTCGGCTTTCCTTCTCCCCCACCTTTCAGCGTTCTGGCCCCTGAAAAATAAAGAAAGCTGAAATCAAAAAGAAAGAAGAGAAATTTGGCCATGTTTCCCGAGAGAGGCCGCCTTCTCTCGGGAACTTCTCGAAGCGGGCAGAAAGAAATTCTCCGGCAGCCTTGCTGGGATCTCCATATCGATTAATTTGACCAGTTTAAATTATAATTTATAATTTAAGCTTAGCCAAACAAGCTATAAGAATCTTTAGTATATCGCTGTATCACGGGACCGATACTAGTCCAATCACCTTTGTCCACGTACAGATTACAAACCATAGCTATTGGTCCTGGCTTGATCATGGTCTCGGGGTTGAGCTTTGAGTCACCTGCTCTATGAATTGGTAATCACCGGTAGGACAATCAAATAAGAATCTTTTAATATGTTTTTGAAAATTCTTTTTGTGACAAAATAGAGGTTTTACATTAATTCATGGTTGTAATGATAATGAAGTTATTCTTTTATTTTGTATCACAAAAATTATTTATTTTTCCCGTTGTAGACAGGTTTTTGATGTAGAAGTTAATTTCATTACTACAAGAAGTTGTTTAATTGGAAGATGAAATAAATGTTTGTTGGCTTTCGATACACAATTCATATTTACATGATTTGTTTGCCGATTTTGTACTTTATGGACTTCCTATAAAGTTCGCACTATTCTGCGTACTTTATGGGACTTTCACAACGGTTGATTAAGGTAAGAGGGAGATGCAGCAAGGAAAAAAGGTAAGCTTTGTGCACGTCTTGACTGACTTGTGGGAAAGTGAATTCATTGCAAAAGCTTGGTAGGGTGATTCTGCTGTGGGAAGTTTTTAACCGAATTCGGTGGAATATTGAAATACTGGTGATGAAAGGAGGAGCGAATGCTCGAATTTGTTATTTGCTATCTATCCATATAAAAATTTAAGGTCAAAACGTAGTGTTATTTCATACAATGCTGATGCAAGTTATAAGTAAGTAGACTGATCTTGATTTTTCTTCTTTTTGGGGCCCTATGGGCTACATAGCAGGGTCAACCTCTCCTTTCTCGAACCAACTCCCCATGAGACTCGAACCTGCAACCACTTGCAGGTGTGTTGATACCTTATCCACTAGGTCATTCCTCGGACTTAGTAGACTTATCTTGATGCTAGACTGAAGGGTTGTATTTTTGGATCATCTAGCTCAATATTTTGATTTCTTGCAATTTGTACACTGTTCTCTGGGCTCATCTATGGCCCAAAGATGGCCTTCTTACTACGTTGTGATGTGTAGTAAAATGTAGAATGTGATGGCATAATTCTGCACGAAAGAGAATGGTTGCTTATGGTCTACTACCTAAATAACCACCGAGTAGATAACGTTGTATTTGTATGGGCTGATCGTATAACTTTTACTTCTGTATATTGCTTTAGGACATTGAGTTTGAATCTGCTGAAGCCAAGATGCACGCCCGTAGCTCAACGTCAACAAAGAGATCTCGTGCTGCAGAAGTTCACAATCAATCGGAGAGGGTATGTATTTGTTTAAGGGATCATCATTTAACTGAGATAATAGAGGATGAATCCCCCAGATGATTAGAAATATAAATAGTGAGTATAATTTTTTTGAATCTGTACGTGGAACTACGAAATAAGAACATTCTAATTGGTTCGGCTTAATATCTTTAGTGCTTTTGATGCTTTTTTTTCCTTTCTTGCACGATTGTTTTATTTAGTTATTTGCATGCTGAAATTCATGCAGAGGCGTCGAGACAGGATCAACGAAAAGATGAAGGCTTTGCAAGGACTCATACCCCGGTGCAACAAGGTTTTAGTGTGTTTAATGTCAGTGCTGTGGTTTCGTTTTTTCTGGAATGGCTGCTCTAGATTATTGGGAGATAAATTCTTGTTCTGGCTTATGAATTGCAGTCAGACAAAGCTTCAATGTTGGATGAGGCAATTGAGTACTTGAAATCGCTACAACTGCAAGTGCAGGTAGATTTTCCTGTGTTCGGTTTCTCCAATCTGCCGTTGAATTATGAAATTCTCTTGCTATGTTGATCGCAGTTAGACTCTCCTCTCTTCTTCTGCTGAGCAATTTGGGTATCCAAATACAGTAATGTCTGATTGCTTTGATTTTTCAACAATGGGAACACTGTTTCTAAAATCAAAATTAATTGGATTTATGAAGCTCACTATTATTTCCTGCCTAGTAAATTTGTTCTCCTTAATAAAATTATTCGTAATTCCATGTCTGCTTCATTTTACTACACATGCTTGACTGCATCTACTCAAACTACTATGAAGATATTTGGCGTGGGTACTGGACAAATACACACGAACATTTGGAATCCTAGTTTTGTGATGTCACTGTCCAGTAAAAGTTAAGAAATAGAAAGACCATTCACTTAACAGATCACGTGCATTATTTTTGTGCTGTCACTCCCTCCCCTCTTCCTTTCTCTCATAATACTCTGAAGCCGGTGTTGCTCACGTGGATGGCAATTTTATGTAAATTTATTTGTGCTGTTTAAAGGAAGAAATGCATTGCAACTGTTTCTGCAGATGATGTCCATGGGATGTGGCATGATCCCTATGATGTATCCTGGTGTCCAACAGTTCATGCCTGCAATGGGCATGGGAATGGGCATGGGCATGGGAATGGAGATGGGCATGAACCGCCCAATGGTGCCGTATCCATCTCTTCTACCCGGTTCACCAATGCCAAATCCGGCAGCAGCAGCAGCAGCAGCATATGGGTCAGAGATTTCCCATGCCACCATTTCACATGTCACCAGTTCCTGTACCCGAGCCTTCCAGAATTCAAGTTTCAAACCAGACTGATCCTATGCTAAACCCACTTGTTACCAACAACCCAAACCAGCCACATATTCCGAATTTTGTGGATCCGTATCAACAGTATCTTGGTCTCCACCAGGCACAATTTCCGTTACCACAGGCAAGTTGGATATATGTTCACATTGAATCAGCATTCATACATGTTATATTCTGTCATTACATGTTATTTAAATTATTTTTCAACAATTATATTGGTCACTACAATATTTTGACTGAAAGTAATTTGAACCATCCAATTCCAGCCACATCTTGTGTGGCCATCATTTGAAAATACTTTGGCAGTTTGGCTAAAGAGTTTATGACTTGCATAACAGGAGGAAGTTATCATGCATCGATCAACTGATCAAGTTTGCTTCATTTTTCTCAGTTTTCGTACTGATGCTTTCCTTCATTTATAATCCAGAATCAAGCAGCGGTACTGCCTAGTACCAACAAGCCTAGTAGCAGCAAAGAAATTGGGAACACTGAGAATCACCTATCAGGTAGGCAATTCTAGTAGTTATATGATATCTTAATATGGTCAGCTATTCCAGTACAACTTGCAATTCTTACACTTGAGTAGACTTTCCTCTCGTCAGAGCCCATGTGAATTTTGATGCAAACATAAACTAACTTTGACTTCATCAAGGGTTCTTCTAAATATCTTGCATATGTTCCATCGAGTCCTAAATAGTCACCTTTTGAGGGTATATTTGTGTGAGGTTGCGCGTGGAAGGGCATCCAGTGTTCATAAATCTAGTGTTGGATGGTTTTGGAAATGTTTTGAACTGGGATTCTATCTGTAACAAGTTCTTGTGCATCTGCAGGTTAATTTTGCAGAGGGGTCTGTGACGGGAGGATTCTGTTAGGCTAAATCCAGCTGGCTAATACAGTTTAGCATTTGCTAACATGTAACTATTTCAGAGGGTATTTACAATGGATGTGTAAACCCCTTGTTCACATCTAGAAAGCGAGGGATCCCACATCTGAAAGGAATTGCTGTGAGCTTGTGACACCATTGGGAAATGGGACAGGGCTTGAATTTTTATGTGGGCGAGCAATTGTGATAGGTTTTTAGGAGTTTTTCTTAGTTTTTCATGTCTTCTGCCATTATTTCTAGCTCACATATAGGATAAAAATGGGAAAGAGGATTGTGGTTGCTATTCAATTTTGAAGCATTCAATTGTACTAAATCAGAAATGTAGGGTATTGTGAGACTTGCTATCTGCCTCTCACGGATTAAATTGACCCGGATAGGTATGTGACAAAACTTTTTGGGTTATCTTATAATTTTTACAGTTTACTGCTGATACCGTGGCTGTTTAAAATGACTAGGGTGATTCTTGTTCAGAAATCTTGATTTATCTTTTCTCCACGTCCAAATTTTCGGCAGAAAAGAAAGAATCGAGCTATTGGCTGTGTCAAATGGGAGCAATGGGAATTACTACTCATGGTAACTCAATCCTCTTGCATTCGAATGTATTCCTAAAATATCTACATTCATTTTTCCCTTTGATTTGCCTGGAAATTGTTGACCTGAGTCCAAAGATTTGGCACAGAATAAAACGCTACTTTGCAGGTCAACTGGTAATCAAGAAATACCACTAGCATGTATGGTTTTGTGCCAAAATTGAGCACAATTTTAGCCATGAAATAGCTGTATATCAATTGTCTATGTAAACAAAATTCTTTCTTGTGAACAGAAATGCTACATTACACACTGTGATAACTCGTAATGTAGTAAACATATCAGCTATAGAATTTATTTAGGTTATAGATTCTTTAATGCTTGTAGTGTTAAAATATTAGTTCAACTATTTAAGTAAATTTAATTTCAATTAGTATGAAGTTGCAAGCTACAATAAAACGGATTAATATGATTAATTCTTCTTGTTAGCGAGCTATGTTTGTCAAAAGCAATGTTCTAAAAAGCATAAAGTGTGACTAGGCGTGGAAGTCGAGCTTCAAGCTTTTCGAGTTTAGGCGTGGAGGCCGCGTTTCACCGCCTAGGCGAAGTTTAGGCAGACTTTTTAGAACAATGATAAAAATATAAAATTATTATGATAACTTCATTTTATTCATTTAGAAGATATCTTCTCAATAAGATTTAACTTAAAGATTCGAATAATTATAAATCTTAATCAACATGTTCATCAGCCTCTCCGTCTATATTGAGATATTTATTCTTTCACATAACAATTTGTTTCTAGTATTGACGAATTATTTCTAGTATTGACGAATTAAAAGAGAGATGAATCAGTACCTGTATTTTAAAGTAATACCAATAAATATTGATATTATCAATAAGTAGCAAGTAAAGGATTACGGATTTATTGGAGTAATGTTAAGAAGTTCGTGGGAAATTCACTAGCAATGAATTCTTGAGCAATTCTCAACCAACATGGTCACATAGATGAGAAGACGAGAGGCAAAGAATAAAAGTGTTTATGCAACTAATTTTTCATGTCGCACTTTCAAGAAATGAACCTCAATATGTAAAATGACGTGTGTTTTGTAAAAGTTGTATACCATTTTCTCATTTGTAGTTTCGAAATTTAATTAATGGATCCCCCAAAAAAAAAAAAAAAAAAAAAAAACCAATTTCCTAATGTTACCAATTAAATATACTGGTGGAGGGTAAAATCCGTTGGAGGTTACTCAAACTAATAGCCAAATTCTCATTTCAATCATCCAACTTTTTATTGTGTCGATTAGATCACCAACTTATAGGGGATTGTTAATTTCACCCCCTCCATCCAATGGCGTTATCTAAATGATAATACTATGTAGCACCAGTTTAAGTGACAGTGGACTCCACATTTTACAATTGGTGATAATGCTAAGCACACGTGGGGTTACATAACTTTTTAGCATAAATTGAATGGTACACAAATTGCATGTGCACCGATAATCAAGAACTAGTTTATTTATCAAATTTATTGGCATGAAGAACACTTCCCAGTATAAAAATGTAATCTTCAATAAAACGGATGAAAACATCATCCATTTCAAAGCTTAGTAAAATTCATTATACTTAGTGATTTTTTTTTTAATTAATGATATTTGTCAAAAAAAAGAAAAGAAAAGTAAGCACGGAAAATCTTGCTCGATGTCATCAACTAATATCGTTCAACAATGTATTTAATAATTTCACCCATAATAGTGCATAGACACATAGGTGGCGACCTTAATAGAGGATAAATACGCTAAAACCGAGCTCATATTCATTCTAATTCTAAATTTTTTTATTTCACCCTAAAATGTAATTCTAGCTCTGCCCGTGCATAGTTGAGGTCCAAATACAATATCCTTGGACATATTCAAAATATAGATGGGTGTCCTTTCTGGCTGAAGTCCTACATCATGGTTCAAGTTGTTGGAAACGGTGTTTAATTAAGTTGAATTTGATCAACTTTGATCAAATAATTGATTGGATTCCGTTAATCAATTGAGGTGGGATCTTGGTTTAGCACGATCTACTCCGCGAGTAGATGTTCATTATATATTTGGTTGTGCAAAATCATTTTTGAGTGAATGAGAAATTATAGCCAAAAGTGGACACTTTAAACTTTGGAATATAAAAGGTAAATTGGTGAGAAAGTGGGAAACTTTGTCCCACATCGGAAGATAAATAATATTTTTATCTATTCATATAATCAAATATTGAAATTGGATTTGGACCCCAAGAAATACCACAAGTCTTTGGAAGGGAGAGACCTAGACCTTATTAGGTTCAGTCCAAACTCCCACGTGGCTCGTGGGTATTGGGATTGGGCTTAGTCCAATACAAACTTTTTGAACAAATAAATTAAATAATTATTTATCCTTCTAATTATATCTCCAATCAATTGTTGACACGTGGTATCATCGGATTGCAACATGTGTCTCGTCTTTTAGAAGATTCTGTTCACTGAAAAGACACATCAATTCAGACATGCACCCTGCATTTCTACTTATGGCTTTTCATCTGTCCTTACATTTCAAAGAGAGTATAAAACATATTTCCAGTTCGTTGTTTCTCGAAGTTTGAAGTGCTACTATCGAGAGAAGGGATCGTTGTATCCTAAGAGACGTTTGTCATCCATTTGTAGGCACTTGTGCGTGGCAATTTCGTTTTAAGAACAAAGAGTTAACCTCTTACCTCGATCCAAAATTCCTGTCATATTTTATTTTCTGTACTTTCATTGTTCACGCAAGTTTTTCTTTTATTTCAGAATATATTTGCACTAATTAATCCAACAATCTTAAGATGAAATTTGTTTTACTGTTATATACATTCTGAAAAAGAATTCTTACTGTTTGCATTCTCAAAAATTTCTGTTACATGGATTCTGGATACTGAACAATTCTTCCTGTTTCCAATCATATAAATGTATAAAGTGTATAGTTCTCTTATGCAAATCAATATGTTATATTAAGTATAAAATTGGAATAATTGTTCTTCACTGCTTTTTAATCCGTAGATGCAAATTTAATTTTCATGTTAACAATTAATTGCATTCCTTTTGAAGTCTGCTTAACATTTAAATTGCATGCAAATTAGAACTCGTGTTAACATTTAATTGCATGCAAATTTAAACACTGCATTATTTTGAAACAGTGTACTTTCATTTTGTCATTTGCCAATCAGTGTGAATTAATTCTGAAAGAGTGTGCATTCTGCAATAGAGAAAACTTTGAAATTTGGTGCATTATATGTAATTTAATTGTATTACAATTCATTGCTTTGTCATTTGCCATCTAATCTTTTGCCAACTTTAAAGCCCACTGTTGTTTTGAAAATTTTATTCAACTTTAACGTTTACTGTTTTAATCATTTGCTTAAAGTGTTTTGAAATTACATTCATTAATTTATCTAACTAATCTGGATCAAGTGCATATAATTAATTAAACGATCTAACTTTTCTGGGTCAATTACTAATCTGGCATATTACTGTATTGAATTAATTTACTGAAATTTGTTCAATTCATTTAGTGTTTTGTACACTAATTATATACTGTTATTTTAATTGTTTGAACTTCTGTTGTCATTACAGAAATGAAATTGAATAGGACTAATGTTGTTATCCCTACAAATGTGACACAATGCGGTTCCATCAATGGCTAATCCTATCCAATCGACTCATGTTCCTCATGGAGAAAAGCCAGAAAAATTTAGTGGGATTGATTTCAAGAGATGGCAATATAAAATATTGTTCTATCTCACTACGCTAAATTTGGCAATGTTGTTGACAAAAAACTCGGTAGTACAAGAAGGAGAGAATAACCAAGAGTCAATTATTGCCTTGGATGCATGGAATCATTCTGACTTTCTGTGCAAAAACTATATTCTGAACGGACTGGACAATACACTATATAGAGTGTATAGTGCAATGAAAACAGCAAAAGAACTTTGGGAGTCTTTGGAGAAAAAGTACAAGGCAGTTGTTACAATTGTGAAAAATCAGGACATCACAAAAGTGAATGTCGTAGCAACAACATTCCTGAATGCCCAAGTCAATGTGACTGAAGCAGATGCACTATCTGATGATGTGCAAGAGTTGAACTTGTCTGCAGTTGTATCTGAATGCAACCATGTTGGAAATCCAAGAGAATAGTAGGTAGATACTTGAGCTACTCGACACATTTGTGCTTACAAAAATATGTTCTCCACTTATAATACTGTTAATGGAGAATAATTGTTCATGAAAAATTCTTCAAGCTCAAATGTTGAAGGACAAGAAAAGTGGTCCTGAAAATGACTTCTGGCAAAGAATTCGTCCTCAACAATGTACTGCATGTGCCCGACATTCGCAAGAATTTTGTTTCTGGGTCTTTACTTAGCAAACATGGGTTCAAACTTGTATTTGTGGCTGATAAGTTTGTACTTACTAAAAATGATTTGTATGTGGGAAATGGATATTTGAGTGATGGACTATTCAAGATGAATGTCCTTACTATTGTACCAAAATTAAGCAATAATAATAAGAATATGAATTCTTCTACTTATATGATTGAGTCATCTTATTTATGGCACTATAGATTAGGACATGCAAATTTTAAACCTGTACGCAAGTTAATAAATTTAAATATGTTGCCTTCTTTACATTTTGATCCTAATCACAAGTGCGAAACTTGTGTAGAGGCTAAGTTAACCAAAACACCATTTCACTTGGTTGAAAGAAATACAATACATTTAGAGTTAATTCACAGTGATATCTTTGATTTAAAGTTTGTGCAAAATTGATGTGGAAAAAAGTATTTTATTGCTTTTATTGATGATTGCACAAGATACTATTATGTATATTTGCTCAGAAGCAAAGACGAGGCATTGGAAGTGTTTAAACACTCTAAGAATGGGGTTGAAATTCAACTTAGTAAACGAAAAAAATTATTCGTAATGATAGAGGTGAAGAATATGTAGCACCATTTGAAGAATTTTGTTCAGAATCTGGTATTATTCATCAAATAACGACTCTCTATTCACCTCAATCAAATGGCATCGCTGAACACAAGAATCGAACTCTTAAAGAGGTGATGAATGCGATGTTGATAAGCTCTGCATTACCCCATAACTTGTGGGGGGGAAGCTATTCTTTCAGCAAACCACATTCTTAATAAAATTTCACATAAAAGTAAGAACGAAACTCCTTATAAGTTATGGAAAGGTCACAAACCTTCGTATAAATACTTAAAAGTGTGGGGGTGCTTGGCTAAAGTAGAAGTACCTAAGCCAAAACAAGTCAAAATTGGCCTAAAACAATTGATTGCATATTTATTGGATATGTTAATAACAGTAGTGTCTATCGGTTTTTAGTACATAAATCAGACATTCCTGATATACATGAAAGTACAATCATTGAATCAAGGAATGCTGCATTTTTTGAAGATGTCTTTCTATGTAAATACAAGAAAGAAGTGAGTTCGCAAAAACGAACTTATGATGTTGCAAATAATGATTAACAAGGTGATGATGAACCTAGACGCAGCAAAAGGGCCAGAACATCTAAAACTTTTGGTCCTGATTTTCTAACTTATTTGTTAGAAAATGAACCTAGGACATTTAGTGAAGCAGTGTCCACTCCAGAAGCATCATTTTGGAAAGAGGCTATAAATAGTGAAATAGACTCTATCATGCAAAATCACACTTAGGAATTGGTTGATCTCCCACTGGGAAATAAACCTTTAGGCTGCAAGTGGATTTTCAAGAGAAAATTAAAACCTGATGGATCTATTGATAAGTATAATGTTAGGTTAGTAGCCAAAGAGTTCAAACAAAAAGAAGGTATTGACTTCTTTGATATATACTTACCAGTGACAAGGATCACGTCAATTAGAGTTCTTATTGTAATCGCAGCATTGCATAATCTTGAGATCCATCAAATGGTTGTTAAAACAGCATTTCTGAATGGTGAGTTGGAAGAAGAGATATATATGGAGCAACCTGAAGGGTTTATTGTTCCTAGACAAGAGAAAAAAGTATGTAAACTCGTTAAATTCTTGTATGGACTAAAACAAGCTCCTAAGCAATGACACAAGAAATTTGACAAAACAATGTTGTCAAATGGTTATAAAATTAATGAGTGTGATAAATGTGTTTATATCAAAAGCACACCAAACACATATGTAATGGTATGTCTATATGTTGACGACATGCTAATTATGTGTAGCAATCATGAAGTCATCATAGCTACTAAGAAAATGTTGACAAAATATTTTGATATGAAAGATATGGGTGTAGCTGATGTCATATTAGGGATCAAGATCTCTAAAATATCATATGGACTTATGTTATCACAGTCTCATTATGTTGAGACAATACTTATAAAGTTTAACGCCTATGATGAAAATCCAGTTAAGACACCAATAGATTTGAATCTACATTTGACTAAGAATACAGGAAATCCTATATCTCAAATGAAATATTCTCAGATCATAGGCAACTTAATGTACATTACTAACTGTACACGGCATGATATTACTTATGCAGTTAATAAGTTGAGCAGATTTACAAGTAATCTAAGTAATGATCATTGGAAGGCATTGAGTATGGTTCTTACATATCCAAGATACACCTTAAATGATGGTTTACACTATACCAGATATCTAGCTGTATTAGAAGGATATCAGACACGAAGGATTCTAAATCTACTAGTGGTTATGTTTTTATCATTGGTAGTGCAACCGTGTCTTGGAAGTCCTCAAAACAAACATGTATAGCTCGATCCACGATGGAATCTGAATTTATAGCTTTAGATAAAGTTGGTGAAAAAGCAGAATGGCTTTGAAATTTTTTAGAGGACATTCCATGTTGGCCTAAGCCGGTGCCTGCAATAATTATACATTGCGATAGTCTATCGGCTATTGGAATGGCACAAAATAGTATGTATAATGACAAGTCTCGACATATTCGTCGAAGACACAATACCATCAAACAATTGATCTCTAATGGTGTAATCTCTATTGACTATATAAAGTCAAAAGAGAATCTTACGGATCCGCTGACAAAAAGTTTAGCTAGAGATCACATGCATTATTTATCAAAGGGAATGGGCGTAAAGCCTACTATATAAGGTCTTTGTAACGGTAACCCAACCTTGCTGGCTGGAGATCCCAAGATCTTGGTCCAACAGAACAACTATTATAAAGATTCAAATGAGCACTTATGAGTTATCTCCTGCCTATTCTTGTAATACAAAAAAGTGCTTTCTGCAAAGTGTGATAGGTTAAGCTATGCTTTTAATGATTCCTATAGCTTGGATAAATCAAGTAGGGTGGAGTAGAATACTCTTAATAGGATATCACCTATATAAGTGAGAAGTGGGGCCACTTCTATGAAAATTTTGAGGCTTGAATTCTCTAAAACGCTTATGAAACCCAAGTGCTGTTCAAGGCCAAAATGAACACAACCATGAGAAACGAAAGTGTTAGGGAAAATATTGTGTGGGTACTATTGTCTTGATTTACATTCAACGGCTGAACAGTTCAAGACATCACGTTTACTGATTAGCCAAGTGAATCCGATAGCATTCCACCAAGGAAGGTTCAAAGCCATAAGCTACCTCTCCTGATGCAATACCTTTCCGTCTGTAATCTCTTTCAGTGTCTGCATTTCATCTGCATACTTCATGAGAATTTCTATTCATGTGGGAGATTGTTGGAAATGGTGTTTAATTAAGTTGGATTTGACCAACTTTGAACAAATTATTGATTGGGTTCCGTTAACCAATTGAGGTGGGACCTTGGTTTAGCACGATCTACTCCGCGAGTAGATGTGCATTGTATATTTGGTTGTGCAAAACCATTTCCAAGTAAATGAGAAATTATAGCCAAAAGTGGACACTTTAACCTTGGAATATAAAAGGTAAATTGGAGAGAAAGTAGGAAACTTTGTCCCACATCGGAAGATGAATATTATTTTTATCTATTCATATAACCCAAGATTGGAATTAGGTTTGGGTCCTAAGGGGTACCACAAGTCTTTGGAATGTGAGAGACCTAAACCTTATTGGGTTCGGTCTAAAGCCCACACGCGCGTGCCGCTGCCGCCCGCCGTGCCGGGCTCGGGCTCGGGCTCGGGCTCGGGCTTGAGCTTAGCCCAATATAAACTTTTTGGACAAATAAATTAAATAATTATTTATATTATTTAATTATCCTTCCAATTATATCTCCAATCAATTGTTGACACGTGGTATCATCGGATTGCAACGTGTGTCCCGTCTTCCAGAAGATTCGAGATTCTGTTCACTGAAAAGACACATCAGTTCACACATAACTTTTCAGCATTGGTTGTGTCTTTTGGCAATCTATAATTAAGTCCCTCCAGTTTCGAATTGGAACATGAAAAAATTCGAACTACCAGACATTTCATTCTGCACCCTGCATTTCTACATATTGTTTTTCATCCGTCCTTGCATTTCAAAAAGAGTATAAAACATCTTTCCGATTCGCTATTTCTCGAGGTTTGAAGTGCTACTACCGAGAGAAGGGATCGTTGTATCTTGGGAGACGTTTTCCATCCAACTGTGGGTACCTGTGCGGGACAATTTCGTCTTAATAACAAAGAGTTTACCTCTTGCCTTGATCCAAAATTCCTGTCATATTTTATTTTCTGCACTTTCATTGTTTACGTAAGTTTTTCTTTTATTTCAGAATATAGTTGCACTAATTAATCCAACACAAGTACGATTTAAAATGCAAATTGGTTATTGCTATGGTCGATCATTTTATTTAAACTTATATAATACCTTTGTACATATTATTGCAATTGCAATATAGATAGCACCTCTCTTATACTAGTGATAGAGGGGATTCGTGGTGGATAGAATAAAGCATTTTGAACCAAATAATGTGTTTGCTAGAATGAAACGTAGCCTCGAAACAGAATTTCCACACTTGTTACTTGTGTGGATATAACCCTACAATCACCCGCAACATCAACCAAACTCTCACACACAATAATTAAAGATTGAACATTGATATGTTGGCGATGTTCAATCTAAAATCAATATATTTCTCTGGAGCTCAGCTTGGCTTGTTTGCACTGAGAATTCAATCACCAATTAAGTAGTACAATTAAATACGAATTTAAGACTCCAAAATGTAGACCCAATCACTGTTTACTCGCTTTCTTTATAGACACAATCTAATTACTCTCCAACTATCAGTAATTCACAGAAAAGACTCCAGCAACTCAAATTGAGGTGATCAAGCAACATTTATAAGAAAGACCAAAACAGAAATGTAAAAGAAGAAGACCAATCAATTGCAGAGAGAATTCGAAGATGAATATTCTAGAGAAAGAGAGAGTTAAGATTTTTTTGTGTAACGAATCAACCCTACGAAATTTGAAGAGGAGGAAGATTATATTTAGGAAGAAAAATGCGTTTTGTGGATCGAAGAAAATGAACATTCTTCTGAAGAGCACTAAAAGCTTTCCAAAGAAGAGTAGTGTTCTCATGCCTTCGACCTGCTGAAGTGTCTGTGTCAGTAGGTGGATTGTCCATAATAAAAGCAATCAATTCACTTGATTGTCCACCTGCTGACATCTCAACAGGTGGGCACTACATCCTGCCCCCTTGGAGGTAGGGGAACACTACTCTTCCAAAGAAACTAATTTACATACTGACCTTGAAATAGTTGCATCTTCCACAACATTACATTTCGGTTGCACATTAATGTTCAACATTTTTTAATATGAGCAAAATAGACTTTTAGTATACTATTTTTGCCATTTTTCATTAAACTATAAATACTAGACATTTTTGTTAGGCCAAGGAATAAAGAGAATTTCTCCTAAGTTTCCTTAACAAAATATTTAACACTAAAATAATAAAAATGGTAAATGCATTTGTTTTTGGGGAAATTTTGGGGAACACGTGGAAGTCACGTGTCCGGATTTGCTTGCTTTCTTGAATAGAAAGACAACTCTCTCTCAAATATTCCTCCAAAGACCAAATCTCAAGATTTTGATTTCTCAGTTTCAACAATGGGACAGGGCACACCCGGCGGTTTGAACCGGCAACTCCCCGGAGACCGGAAAAATGACGGCGACAAGAAGGAGAAGAAATTCGAACCGGCCGCGCCGCCGGCTCGCGTGGGCCGAAAGCAGCGGAAGCAGAAGGGGCCCGAGGCGGCTGCCCGGGTGCCGACGGTGACGCCGCTGAGCAAGTGCAAGCTGCGGCTTCTTAAGCTTGAGCGAATCAAGGACTATTTGTTGATGGAAGAAGAGTTCGTGGCGAATCAGGAGCGGTTGAAGCCCCAGGAGGAGAAGACGGAGGAGGACCGATCGAAGGTCGATGACTTGCGTGGATCTCCCATGAGTGTGGGGAACTTGGAGGAGTTGATTGATGAGAATCATGCCATCGTCTCATCGTCGGTGGGGCCGGAGTACTACGTTGGGATCTTGTCCTTTGTCGATAAGGATCAGCTCGAGCCTGGCTGTGCAATTCTTATGCACAATAAGGTGAGTTTTCTTTCTTGTTGTTGTGTGAATTTAGGGATTTTGAATTATGGAGCTAGGGTTTGAGGAATTAGTGTATGGGATGGTTGGCTTGGGGTAGGGTTTTTTGTTATAGTTTTAAAATTTGGGGGTAAATATGTCTTGTGAGCATCAACTTTTGAAAATGTTGAGAAGAGAGGATTGGGTTACTGATTTTAACCATCACTACTATTAGAACTCTAAAGGAAAGGGGATTAAGCATTACCATTGCGTTACCATTAAACTTCACCACTGTTTATCATCAATTTACCTATTCTTGTTTCAAAATCTAAAGAATGGATACCATAGCTGACAATTCCACCACCATTATTTAACACCTGTATTCCTGCAACTGCAATCATCCGCTGATGGTAATCCATGTCAAAGGAACACACTAAAGACAAAAGCCACTGTCACCCACTTCACAAAACAGTAATCAAGGCTTGTATTTGACCAAATCTAACAAATTCCAGCCGGGGAAAAGGAAAAAGAGAAGGAAAAGAAAAGAAGAGGAAAATAATGAACTGCAACTATTTCCACCACATACCCTCCAAATTCCAAAACGTTTCTCCACTGCAGCACAAAGTCAGTCAAAGATAGATACATGAATGTTGAAAATTAGATAATGGTGCAATGTTGGTGATAACAGGGACCTTGGTTCTAACTTCTATGGTCTTTGTTGGTTTGCAACGCAGGTTTACTTCTAATGTTTGTTAGTTGAGGAAGTTTGTTCCCAGGTGACCCATTTGAGAAACCTAAATCCATTATGGAAGATGTAGTATCATTTGAATACATGTTTTATTGACAAAAATTCTAAATGTCATTTTATTTTGAAATAAACTTGGCAAGTAATACTGCTATTATGTGGCTCTTCTCCCCGTTGCCATTTGATGAAGGCAGGGGAAGTGAGCTGTAAATTCTTGAATTAGTTGTAAAACAAGGATAAGATGGTACCATTTCTTGCAGGTTCTTTCTGTTGTTGGACTTCTCCAAGATGATGTTGACCCCATGGTGTCCGTAATGAAGGTTGAGAAGGCTCCATTGGAGTCGTATGCTGATATTGGTGGGTTAGATTCACAGATCCAGGAGATCAAAGAGGCAGTGGAGCTCCCATTGACTCACCCTGAATTATACGAAGACATTGGTATTAAACCTCCCAAGGGGGTCATACTCTATGGAGAGCCTGGAACTGGGAAAACATTGCTTGCAAAGGTTTGTGTATTGTTTCCTGGAGGTTTCAGCATATTTTTATAAGTTTAATATGTCCAGTGTGATAAAAATGAATAATTTTATGCCAATCTCAGCTTTATTTTTATCTCCTATACATAAAATGTTGAATTTTGTTCTTGTATTAAAGAGAGACAAAATAAGGGGAAAAGCCCGTATTCCTTTTAATTGAACAAACTGAAAGTAATTAGTTTAAGTTTGGTAAGTGTATATAATTAGGGTGAGCATATCTTATCACCTTAGCTTGTCATATTATGTAAATATTATAAGTTCGGATCTTGGTTATGATTCCTTATAGACAACATGAAATTCATTTATTTCTGAAATTTATGCATGAAACGGAAACAAACATGGTCCAGTGGCGCCTTCCTCTGGATGGGGCAGGCAAACATAGGGATACATCTAACTCTGGATTGGCACGCTATTTTATATGGCTTCCCATGGGTTTGATAGATACATTACATGAGTCAAGCATCTTTAGTCTTCCCTATGGATTGACAAAATCATTACAAGAGTGAGACATCTTTAGTCGATTATTTTGTATGAATTTCTGACATACAATTATCTCAAATTGTAAGCAAAAGTATTATGTCAAAAGTGTTCTGGTTTGTAAACCTCTTGCTTTGATGTTCTTCAAGCTGTGGTAAGTATTCATGTCTATAAACTCCTGCTTTGATGTTATTCAGGCAGTCGCAAATTCTACATCAGCAACTTTCTTGCGTGTAGTTGGAAGTGAATTGATTCAAAAGTACCTCGGAGATGGTCCCAAATTGGTGAGAGAACTCTTCAGAGTTGCTGATGACTTATCCCCATCAATTGTCTTTATTGATGAAATTGATGCAGTTGGTACAAAGAGGTATCCCCTCAAACACCATTGGCTGGGATATAACTTTTGTTTTGGGTAGGTATTTATTGGCGAATTCTTTCTACAGGTACGATGCCCATTCAGGTGGTGAACGCGAAATTCAGAGGACTATGTTGGAACTGCTGAACCAGTTGGATGGTTTTGATTCACGGGGAGACGTTAAGGTGATTCTTGCAACGAATAAAATCGAAAGTCTTGACCCTGCCTTGCTTCGACCTGGTAGAATAGACAGGAAGATTGAATTCCCTCTTCCAGACATTAAGACTAGGAGGCGTATATTCCAGGTATTCATTTCATGCATCCCATTAAATCAGATCATTGGTGGTATTTTCAATGTTTTTCTGACCTTTTCGAAATATATCTAGATACACACCTCAAGGATGACATTGTCTGATGATGTCAACCTAGAAGAATTTGTTATGACAAAAGATGAATTTTCTGGTGCTGATATCAAAGCCATATGTACTGAAGCTGGATTGCTTGCTTTAAGAGAGCGCCGTATGAAGGTGAGGCATGCTATTTTAATTACAATATGAAAGCTATACTTATTATCACTATGGGGAGGAAAGCATGGTTGGTTGGAAAATGAATTATTTTCTAGCTCATGCTTAAGGTTGATGATATATGGACCTTAGCTATTAGCCCCATCTCATATGGAAGTTCTAATACTCATCAAGTAATAATAATAAAAGCAAAAGAAACCCTATAATGAGTGAAAGGTAAGAACAGCTCTATTGAGTATCCAATTTTTTCTCTTGTAAAAGGTAAAAACTCTATTTTGAGTATCCCAGTTTTTCTTTACATTGTTGAAAACATTTTGCATTTGAAATTCCTATTATGTCTCATCTCTGCTTTCTTATTCTTCCTCTTCCAGAAAAGCAATTTTTCAGATAGTCATAATTTCGTCTTACATTTATTATTATTTTTGGTTTTATATTTTTCTGGTTGACTGCTTACTAATTTACCCTTGTTATTTAGCTTTTACATAAATAATAATATCCAGTACCAAACAGTAAAACACAGTTTGTTCAAATCTCTTTTATTTATTTTTTAGTTGCTCACTTCAGAGTTTGGGCTCTATCAGGATTTGATTGTTGAATTTGTGAACAATTTAAAACAAAAATCATTGAAGAATTGGTAGAGAAGTATTTTATCTGAATGCAATGAATTGTTATTAGTATACAAAAGTTGGGGTCTATCAGGATTTGATTGTTGAATTTGTGAACAATTTAAAACAAAAATAATTGAAGGATTGGTAGAGAAGTATCTTATCTGAATGCAATGAATTGTTATTAGTATACGAATGTTGGGGTCCTGAATTTCTAATCACTTGTTGGGAGAAACTTACGAAGTCACTTATGAAAGAATACAAAGGTAACCTGGGGGTTAGTGTTGGGATTAAAATGTGAAATTGGATTAGCCCAAAGACATGTTGTATCTAAGATGATGTTGTAATGGTCATTGTGTCTTGACTCAAACAAAAGATGACTTTTGTCATGTCACTCCCTGTTTGCGATCTTTTACCAAAACAAAAAACAAAAAAATATTGATTGACATTATTTGTTTGACAGTTTTGACTCGTCAAAAATGAAAAATGAAAATAATTCGACTTTAATTGATTATGCTATGGTGTCAATAAATTGGATGTTGGCTTATTAGTGGAAATTGACAGCATTGTTATGCTTGTTTAGGTGATACATGCAGATTTCAAGAAGGCCAAAGACAAGGTTATGTTCAAGAAGAAAGAGGGTGTCCCAGAAGGGCTTTATATGTGATCTTGTTCTGTTTGGAGATATTCTTGTATTATTACTTGTTTCTCAGTTTGTCAAGAACTTTTATTGCTTGTTTTTTCTATGAATGCTTTGTAATTTGGTTATCATTGATCCTGTGATTATCCTCTGAAAGATGATTAGTTTTAATTAGCAAGAACTATTAATTTTGATTAATTATGAGTATACGTGCTTTCATAGGTTACTAGTGCTCTTCTGTAGATGCTCATTGACTGGAAGGATTGTGGTTGAGAATGTGCATTGTGAACTGCTATTTTATGTTCTTTTGGTTTTTTTTTTCTTTTATTTTTTTTGAATTATGGATTATGCTGTAGACTTTTCACTAGCTATCATTTTCTTCTTTAGAGTTGTATGCATTATTAGTATGTAGTAGAACTCTCACTTTATTCCATATGACACGCTAATGGTCAAAACTCGGGTTGTCTGGTTGGTATTTATGGTGATGCTGAGTGCGCCCTAGTTGAAAGCTGAAGTACTCCATTGATGGTTGAGAGGTGGAAGTTGGGAGAAGGGCCGCAGATGGCTTTAGTGGAAGTTGAGGTAGGTAGCATGTTGAGGAGGTTGGCGGTGGTGTGGTGGTGCACGGTGGAGGTTGGTGGAAAGGTGGTGGTAGGTGAGGATTGTGGATTTTTCTCTAAGTGATCTGGTGATGGAGATGGGAGGCTGATGAAAGACCTTGGGGTAGGGTCGGTAGGAATTGATGACAGTGGCGGTGGTAACTTTGTTTGCGGGGGGAGGTTGAGAATATGGTTAGTAGACCTGGCATGGTTATTGACTCGGTTAAGCATCAAGTGAGTTGGTTAATGTTCTGCGGGTAGAAGTTCATCCGTGCGCCATTGATGAAATAGAAATCTAAATAATTCATTTTTGATAGAATATGAAAACCGTTATGAAACTAGACAAAGAAGAGAGGAAAAATATAATAGATGCGAGGTTGAATTGTGTTTTATTATAACTATGGACCTATTTTTATAGGATTCCAAAGTAGGTTACAAAGAAATTTGGATATAATTAAACAAGGTTATTTAAATATGCTGATAAGACTAGTGTCCTGATGAGTCTAAATAATTATCAATAATTATCTCATAATTTTACAACACTTTCTTTTTTGATGACTATTTCTACAATAATTGTCTCGTTAAAAATTTTGTTTGATAAAAATTCAATGGGACAAAATATCAAAAGAAAAGAAAAGAGTACAATAATTGTTAAAAATTTTGGAATATTAAGAAAATGCTGCTTCATTAAAACCTTGTTAGGAAAATCCAGTGGGACAAAATTCGGACTAAGGAAAAAGAGTACAGCTACTCTCCATAATATTAATCATTGAAGATCTTTGAGTTGACGCATCCCAATCTCATGCACCAATTTCTTGAAGGTGGATGTCGGCAATGCTTTTGTGAATAAGTCGGCCAAATTGTCACTTGAGCGAATTTGTTGAACATCGATGTCACAATTCTTCTGAAACTCGTGTGTATAAAAGAATTTTGGAGAAATATGCTTTGTCCTGTCCTCTTTGATGTAGCCTCCTTTGAGTTGTGTAATACAAGCTGCATTGTCTTCATACAATATTGTTGGACTATCCTTTGTTCAAGGTAATCCACATGATGCTTGAATATGATGTGTCATGTTTCTCAACTATGCACATTCTCGACTTGCTTCGTGCATTGCAATAATTTCGAATGATTTGAAGGTGTTCTTTGTCAATGTTTGCTTCACGGATCTTCATGATATAGTTTGCTTTCTCGTGTAAACACATATCCTGTTTGTGATTTAGCTTTATGTGGATCGGAGAGATAACCCGCATCTCTGCATATTCCACTAAAGACGATCCTAATTTTTGTGAATAAAATAATCCCATGTCAATAAAATATCCTTTGATGTAGCCTCTTTTGAGTTGTGTAATACAAGCTGCATTGTCTTCATACAATATTGTTGGACTATCCTTTGTTCAAGGTAATCCATATGATGCTTGAATATGATGTGTCATGTTTCTCAACTATGCACATTCTCGACTTGCTTCGTGCATTGCAATAATTTCAGAATGATTTGAAGGTATTGCTGTCAATGTTTGCTTCACAGATCTCCATGATATAGCTGTTTCTCTACGTGTAAACACATATCCTGTTTGTGATTTAGCTTTATGTGGATCGGAGAGATAACCCGCATCTGCATATTCCACTAAAGACGATCCTAATTTTTGTGAATAAAATAATCCCATGTCAATAGTACCTTTTAGGTAATGAAGAATGTGTTTAACACCATTCCAATATCTTTGACTGGGTGCAGAGCTATATCTTGCAAAGAGATTTACAGAAAAAGCTATGTCCGGTCGAGTGCAATTTGCAAGATACATTAATACACTAATTGCACTTAAGTATGGTACTTCAGGTCCAAGAGTTATTTCTCCATCTTTAAGTGGACGAAATGGATCTTTTTTCACTTCAAGTGATCGAACGACCATATGCGATGTCAATGGATGTGCTTTATCTATATAAAAACGTTTTAAGACTTTTTCTGTATAAGACGATTGAGGAACAAATAATTCTTTTGGGAAATGTTCAATTTGTAATTCAAGACAGAATATGGTTTTTCTCAAATCTTTCATCTCAAATTCATTTTTTAAATAATCTGCAATTTTGTTGAGCTTTTCAGGAGTTCATATAAGGTTTAAATCATCAACATAAACTGCAACAATTGCAAATCCAATATATGTTTTCTTTATAAAAACACAAGGACATACATCGTCGTTTTTATAAACTTCTTTCAACAAATATTCGCTAAGACGATTATACCACATTCGTCCAGATTGTTTTAATCCATACAATGATTTTTGCAATTTAATTGAAAACATTGTTCTGGAGAATGAATCATTTGTTTCTGGCACTTTAAATCCTTCAGGAATTTTCATGTGTATGTCACTATCAAGTGAATCATACAGATATGCAGTTACTACATCCATAAGGCGCATATCGAGCATTTGTGACACACTCAAACTTATTAAAAATCTAAATATGATGGTATCCATTACAGGAGAATATGTTTCCTCATAATCAATCCCAGGTCTTTGTGAGAAGCTTTGGGCTACGAGTCGGGATTTGTATCTTATAATTTCATTGTTTTCATTCATTTTTCTTACAAAAACCCATTTGTATCCTACATGTAGGATGGCAATGGGATGGCAATGGGGCGGCCCCGGCCCGCCCGCCCGACCACCCCCAGCGGGCATGGCGGGGCGGCGAGGGTCGGCTGACGTTGGACCCGCCAACCGCCCATGAACAAATTTTTTTTTTTTTTTGTTAAACTGAAAATAATTAAAAATATATATACAATTTTTTAAATATTTGTACCAAGCAAAATAAAAAATTATAAGATTTGGGTTGTGGTGTAGTGGTTAAGGTTAGTAGTTTATAAGTTTTAACCCGAGTTTGATTCTTCTTTAGTCCATTTTAGTGAAAATCATAATGTCTACTATATTTTATGATTTTTCAAAAAAAAAAAAAAAAAAAATTTTTTTTTTTTTGGGTCGCTGGGCGGGGGAGGCGGGGTTGCCGGACCCGGCCGGGCGATTTTCTACCCAAAACCCGCCCCTTTGCCAGGGGGCGGGCGGCTCTTGGCGTGGCGTGGCGGGGCGGGCGGGCGGCGGGTTGGTCGGCGGGTTTTTTTGCCATCCCTACCTACATGGATTATATTTTTAGGGGTTCGAACTACATGTCCAAACACTTTTCGTTTTTCTAAGGAATTCAACTCCGCTTGTATGGCTTCTTTTCATTTTAGCCAATCATTACTATTTTGACAATCTTTAATAGATTGTGGTTCAGGATCCTCATTTTGTATGATATCTAGTGCCACATTAAAGGCGAAGATATTGTCCACGACAATATTATTTCTTTCCCATAATTTATAAGATAATAAATAATTTATTGAAATCTCATTGTTTTCGGACACTTGTGGTTATTCAGGAATCACATTATCAGTGTTTGATTGATCAATCGTTTCTACCATTGTTTCATTAAAAGTTTTTAGTTGGATTTTTTCTTGTACCTTTTTCTTTTGAGGTACAGAGTCTTTGGCACCAACTGGTCGACCACTCTTCTGGCATATTTGAGATTTATTTGCTATGGCAGATTGTCTTACAGGGATATCAATTTTTGCAGGAGTATTTTCTGCTGGAACATATGACTTTGTCACTTTCTTTGTATCAACGAATACATCAGGTAATTGTCTTGCAACTATTTGCTAGTGAATAATTTTCTCAACTTCTTGCTCACATTGATTACTGCGGGGATCAAAATGAGATAGAGTGTTTTCATTCCAAGAATTTTTATCTTGTTTTTCAGGATGCAATTTTTCCACTCCCAAAGTTGGAAAATTCATTTCATCAAAATGACAATTTGCAAAATGTGCAATAAATAAATCACCCGTTAAATGTTCAAGATACCTAATAATGGATAGTAAGTCAAACCCAACATAAATTTCAAGTTTTCGTTGGGGACGCATATTTGTACGTTGTGGGGGTGAAATTGGAATTTGAACAACACAATCAAAAACTCGTAGATGAGAAATATTAGGTTCGTAACCAAATGCAAGTTGTAAAGGTGAGTATTCACGATAAGCAGTTGGTCTTATACGAACTAATCATGCAGCATGTAATATAGCATGACCCCAAACATATGTTAGGAGTTTTGTTTTCATAAGTAAAGGCATAGCAATCAATTGAAGACGTTTGATAAACGACTCTGCTAAACCATTTTGTGTATGGACATGAGCAACTGAATGTTCAATGACAATTCGATTGACATACAATAATCATTGAATGCTTGTGATCTAAATTCACCAGTATTATCAAGACGGATTGTCTTGATTGAGTAATCGGGGAATTGAGTTCGTAGTTTTATAATTTGAGCAAGTAGTCTAGCAAAAGCTACATTTCTAATAGAAAGTAAGCATGCATGTGACCATTTAATAGAAGAATCAATTAATACCATAAAATAACTAAATGGTCCACATAGTGAGTGTATCGGCCCACATATATCTCTATGAATTCTTTCTAAGAAAGTTGGAGATTCAACACGAACCTTCGTAATAGAAGGTCTAATGACTAACTTGCCTTGTGAACAAGCAGCACATGGATAATCATTAGGTAAAAGAATCTTTTGGTTCTTTAGAGGATGTCCATGTGAGTTATTAATTATTCGGCGCATCATTATTGCTCCTGGGTGTCCAAGTCGATCATGTCAAATCATAAAGTTTTTTGGTTCAACGAACTTCGAGTTCGTGACATTGTTTGATTCAAAATATTTTTATAAATGTATAATACATGTTAGATAGGAGTGCTATGAGTTTTCCTTTTATCTGCTTCTGGCCAGATACAAAAGAAATTATACAAATATATTCATAATTATTTTCTTGCATCGTCTCAATGTGGTATCTATTGCTGCGGATATCTTTAAAACTAAGCAAATTTCTTCTGGATTTGCTAGAATAAAGTGCATCATTTATATGCAATTTTGTATTATTCGATAAGATAATACTGGCTCTTCCGGAGCCTTCAACGATATTTGATGTACCAAATATCATATTAACATTATTTTCTGCTAATGTTAAGTCCAAAAAATATTTTTTATTTTGAAGAATTGTATGAGTAGTTGCACTATCAGCTAAACAGATATCTTGATAATTCATCATGAATCTATAAACATAATCAAATAGATAATTTTAAGAATGAGTTTAAAACTAAAAAAAATTTAAACATAAAGAAACATTTCAATTAACTAAGAACTAGTTTAACAACGCAAAGTTTCAAACTTGATGCATTTTCTCATTATAATAATTTGTGATACTATGACAACATGAGTAATTATGCTAGCCCATATTAAATTACTAGCTAGATAACATATTCAAGTCAATATTACTTGTAAGAACAAATATTTAATTTAACACAATTACTTGTTATTAGGGCACCCTGAAAATACACATAGATCATCTTTGCCGCTATCTTTTTTTTTTGAAAACATGAAAGCTAATAAAGATGTATTGATCAGTTTCATCGATAATTAGAGATAAATCTCTAAAATCATACAATAATGTATAAGATATAATTACATATAAGATGGATACATACGATACAAGTACCAAAGTTTGTTTAAAATATGCATAAACTTAAGTCAATATTCTTCTAGAATATTGATATTCATAAAGTCATGATTATTAAAAAAACATAATGAAACCAATAATTTTTTAGAATGTTATTATGTAGAAATTATGCTTCTTCAAGAAGCAATAACTCAATATTCTTCTTCAAGACATGTGCTTCTTCAAGAACACAATAAATTACTATTTGGACTATTGCTTTTCAAGATCAATATCTCAATATTCTTTTGGAATATTGTGTAAGTAATATTCTGCCAGAATATTATAACGTTGTGTTTCTTCGAGAGCTACAACAAATAATTTTAATAATAAAATTACGCTCTTCAGGAGAATATTAATATAATATAAATTTATGCTTCTTCAGGAGCAATATCAAAATATTAATATATGTAATATTGTGTTTTTCTTTAGGAGTTACAATGCAATATTCTCCTAGAATAATGATTGAATATAAGGTCATTGTTCTTCAAGAGTAAAGACACAAAACAAAATAATTTATCGATTAAGTAAAAGTTTTCACTAAAAAAATCGACCAATTATTATATGATTCGCATTAATCAATATTAACATAACATGATTTATATGATTTCCTTCGGGAATAAGCATTAGTTGATTAATTATTCATTTATATCACAATTAAATTATGTGATATGATATTCTTCGAGACATGTGTTTCTTCTAGAGCACAATAAAATATTATTTCGACTACTGCTCAATATTCTTCCGGAATATAAAAATTATAATGTTATAAAAATTAATATTCTTTTGGAATATTTAAATTTTAACGTTATGCTCTTCAGGAGTAGCTAATATTTTGTCAGAATATTATAACGTTGTGCTTCTTCAGGAGCAACAACAAATCATTATTCTGAAGTAAAGACTTGCTCTTCAGGAGCAATATTATAATATTCTTATAGAATATTATATATTATAAAATTAGGCTCTTTGAGAGAAATTAATATTCTATTGAAATATTAATGTGAATTTTGAAGTGACAATAAAATATTCTTTTAGAATATTTATATGTTAGGTTCTGTCATAATATTAACGTTGTGTTTCTTCAAGAACAATAATATGATATATATCAATTTAAAATTTGTACTAGAAAATAGAGATATTATTTAATTTAAAGACAAAGTATTAAGAGGTGCCAAATATTAGCAGTATATAGTAGGGGAAAAAATTGAGATAAGACCACGTTGTGAAGAAAAATTCCAAACACTTTCAAATTTATATAATATATGATTGGTGTGGTCCATGTAGACCTCTATAATATATATATATATATATATATATATATATATATATAAACTTTTAGTTGTATTTTAATACCATCTGGTAGAAGAGTTCACAAACAGAAAAAAAAAATTGAGCATACCATAAATTTCCAATTTTTGACGAAACTAATAATCGTATCATAATTGAATTTGGAAAAATTCATGTCACAGGCATGATATAAAAAAAAAAATAATACCTGCTTCTGAATAAATTTGACTTTGGTTCTCAATTAGTTAGAGCTTCGTACTGATAACGTGTTATGAAACTAGACAAAGAAGAGAGGAAAAATATAATAGATGCGAGGTTGAATTGTCTTTCATTATAACTATGAACCTATATTTATATGATTGCAAAGTAGGTTACAAAGAGATTTGGATATAATCAAACAAGACTTATCTAAATATACTGATAAGACTAAGTATCCTGATAAGTCTAAATAGTCATCAATAATTATCTCATAATTTTACAACAAAAATAAATATATACTATGTTTATTAATATAGGGAGTGCAAGTTAAAATCGTTCATATCATCTTTTTTTCCTTTCTATTCCAACTTTAAGTTATTTATCTAAAGTAATTACTACAATTTATTTATATTGCGTGGTAGTATGCATGTTTTCTAGAAAAAGTTGTACTCTTAGTCTCCAACTTTTGCAGTTTATTATTAATACACTTTCAATCAATTTTTATAGCATTGGTCATCTTTAATACTTGCATTTTGTTGCAAATCACGTTCGTATTGATAGATATTATGGATTTGCCCTCATATTTAAATAAACAAAAATAGAAAATGGTTAAAAATAAATAAAAAATAAAAGAAAATTACAAATAAAGTCTAACTTTTAAATAGTACAAAGTAATTTCGTCATCTACCCACTCCATCCCATCTATTTTGGTTGGATTCTAGAGCAAGTGAAGTTTTGTGGTTGGAAATTTCATCGGAGGAAATTTCATCAAAGGCGAAAGTTTCTAGCTCTTCTTTGATGCCGTTCTCGGGCTCAAGTTTGGCGTCCGGTGTTGTGACTAAAATGGATTCCAACATTCTCCGATTTTGCACCCAGATACGGAGGAGGAAGAAAAAGAGCCCCTCCGAAGAAGCAAAAACAACGATCGAACTTACCCAAATTTGAATCCCTAGAAAATGAAATTAACGAAATACCTTCGACTATGGAAGCAGCTACTCCCATGCCCAAAATAGAGAAGTTACAGCTGCCAAAACAACCAAAAATTTACCCTTTTGTGCACAGTGGCAAGGCTACCAAGAGTTGTTGCATTTCTATGGGCGGTGATTGATTGTCGCTGCTATTTTACCATTCACAAGTCTGAATTGTCAGTGCTATGTCCCTTTTCGGGCTCACACAATTGATCTATTATCGTAATTAAAATAATCGGAGGAGGGAGGGAGGGAGGGGAGGAATTTATTTTGTATTTTTAAAAATTATGGGACTTCATTTGTAATTTTTTTTAATTTTTGTTATTTTTAACTTTTTTCTATTTTTTTTATTTAAAGAAGATGGCAAATCCGTCAAAATCTGTTAATGAGGACGTGATTTGCAACAAATTGTAAAGGGGATGTCTTATGCTATAAAAATTAGTTCAGAATATATTAGTAATAAATTACGAAAGTTGGTGACCAAAAGTGCAAATTTCCCTATTTTGTACTATTCAAATGTATTAATAATTGATTCGCTTAAACAATTTGATATGTGTGTGAGGATTTTAGTAAGGTATTATTTGAACAATTTGAATCATGGTTAAACAAAAAACCGTTAAACTACAAATTCAAACTCAAATTATTGATTGGAAAGTGTTGGTTTGAGTTCACCTCGATCTGTCAATATTTTGTTTTGATTTGATTTGGACTTCAATACTTAAAAACTACTTAAAATTGAATCGAATTGTTAATATAATTAAATAAAATAAAATCATGATGTGTATTTCATAGGTTAAAATAAAATAAAATAAGCTGTTTTTCACTTTTCCCTGCATTTTTTTACCCAATTAATGATTATACGAGTGTTCAGCGGCATTTTAGATTTAAACTGCCGTTAATTTTGAGTTTTATATGATTGACTTTGTGATATTTTATTTCACAAATGTTAATTTTGAAGTTTTAATGATTGTAAGATTTATGTTTTAATTGTTAAAAAGTTGAGATTAGATTAAAGTCAACAATTAATTTTAATTAAGTATTTCGTAAGACCTATAACTTTTATCCATTTTTCAACTACAAATTTCATTATATTTTATTAAAATATGTAAAAACTTTTATCAAAAGCTTTTTCAAACAATCCCTTAATGTATTTGAAAAATATTACTTTTATGTTGTGAGCAAAATTGTAGTTTGAATTCAAACTGAACCGAAAAGGGTTTGGAATTTTCAAATTGTTTTAAATTGTTTGATTTGAAAATAGACCAAAAAATTGTTCAAGTCGAAATGCGTTCATCTCTACTGTAAACTATCTAATTTTTTTTTCTCCCTGCCTTTTGAGCTAAGTAATTGTTGAAAATAGTTTATAGTTGATCATAACAATTAAGTTAGAAATAAATAATTTTAAGTAGCATATCCGTTGACCTTCAAAAATGGTTGTCAACAGATCTCCACGCTTTCTCTTCCTACGTGTAATTTCCTTGCACACTAGGACGACCACGCTGGCTTTGTGGTCCACGTAATGTTTGTGTGGGAGACACACGCTGTGGTAGAGGTGGTGGCCTGAGGGTCCCTAATCACAAACTTCCTAAGTGGTATGAACATTTAAGTTCATTAGCGTAGAGGACTTGCGTTTCATGTATAGTGTAAGATTATTTTCTCATCTTCATTTTCTTGTTGTAATGGCTTTGATATTTATAGGTAAATTTCAACTGGTCAACCCTCCTTCGATGTGTAACACTTGGTTCAATCTTAAAGGTATTCGTGTCACATCTTAGGCATCAGATCAGTGGCTTTAATGGAGGGGTCCTTTCAGCCGCATGCTAGGGAGCTAGAATTTGGGACATGCCGTATTGTTAGGTTGTCCCATCGCTTTTCTCGATCTGACTTGCAATGTTAGAGGAAGCTTCCTTTGTACGCAATTGGGGTGGCCTTCCTTGGCAGTAGAACCCACATCTTTTTCTACACCTACTCTCCATGACCTCGTCGGACAGAGGGCTGGACCGCGTGGAGAGCCATGTGGATTGTCAACGCATCTTTACTACCTCTTTAGACAGAGGGTTGGCCATGTGGATGCGCTTCGTGGACTGGGGGTGTAACAATATCTATATTTTTTATGTTTTTAATCTTTATGTGTTCTTCATTTATAGATGATTGGGTAGCATTTTGCTAAAGAAGGTAATTTAGCTTAGGCCTTATTGGAAGGTGTTAACTACTTAATTTAAAAGTTCAAATATTTAGATAAGAGTATATGTATATTATTTAGAGAAAATTATAGTAAGTGATTTTTTTTTTTTGCAAATGGTACATTTGAAAAATTGTAACTTTAAAAACAAGTTGAAAATAGGCTATTTTGAACAAATATAACTCCAAACAATTACTCAAACACCCACTATATCTTAGTAAAATCTAATTTAAAATTATATCTATTATTTTACTAAAATCAAATCTTGCTCCACCACCCACCATCTCGTACCACTGCCTTTGCGCCACCATTCGCTACTAACTAACTCACCCAACTAAGTTACTATATTGAAATATTAATTTAGATTATAAAAGAACAAAAATTCAATATGTTTTATATTAGATTAGTTTGATTGTTTTTAAATTTGAAAATATGTTGAATATAAGTGCTCAAAAATTGTTGAAGATATTGAGTTCATGGATTAATGTTTGGTTGAAGAAGAAGAATGTGGAAAAGGAAAAACAAACAAAGTGGGTTAAACAATTGTTGTTTGAACTGTATGGTGCAATAGTCGTTGTTGCTAGATTAGTTTGGTTGTTTTTAGATCTGAAAATATGTTAAATATAAGTGCTCAAAAATTGTTGGATGAGATTGAGTTCATGGAATAATGTCTGGTTGAAGAAGAAGAATGTGGAAACGGAAAAAATAAACGAAGTGGGTTAAACAATTGTCGTTTGAATTGTCTGGAAGAAGAAGAAGAAAAAATAATAAATAAAAATTACTATTGTGCAAACAACAATTTTTTTTCTTTCTTTTACACTCGACAATTGAAAGATAAAAATAAACACAAACGACAGTTGAACTCTATTATGACAGTTCAATTGTCTTTCACTAAAAAAGTATACATGACTTTTTGTCCCAAAAAGTTGCCATTTTTACAAATATAATTAAAAATTGTTATTTTTAAAAATGACAATTTGCATTTGTTTAGATTTGTAAATTCTCACACTATTTAAACCTTGTTTTCAATACGATTCTTCACATGTAGGCTAAGTTCATTTTTTTCCATAAAAGTTCGATAACTTATCTAGCAACGTGATTCATTTTCCACTTACGAGAACAATTGTAGACGTTCAAAAGTTTGTCATGTTTTAATAATTGTTGATCTCTAAAATTGAAGGTCACAAATTCTCGACCACCTCCTTACTAAAATAATCAACTTAACCTTCCTATGGAAAACCATACGAATGTTAAGAGTTAAAAGAGCAAGAATTTGGCTAAATTTTTTTAATTGTTCTCTCTTTCTTTTGTTTAATTCGAGCTATTTATACATATTGCAAACTTTAGGATCTTTTGTTTTTTCTTCTTTTTTCTGCCACGTGTCGCCCTCTAATTGGGAGGCGCTTAATTCTAGAGGATTCTACAACTTGTGGTAGAAGGTCATTTTCTCGACTATCATTTCTCTAGATTTTGTAGTTATTCCCACATGCTTTGGTTCTAACCGATTTTGTCATGTGGAGATTCATTCAGTGATACCAGGAATATTCTATTCATTTAG
This sequence comes from Forsythia suspensa, assembly GCA_023638005.1. Taxonomy (NCBI): domain Eukaryota; kingdom Viridiplantae; phylum Streptophyta; class Magnoliopsida; order Lamiales; family Oleaceae; genus Forsythia; species Forsythia suspensa. The sequence goes on along the minus strand of CM042675.1, from coordinate 40,563,796 downwards.
AATTGATAAGTAGCTCAAGGATTTGGGTTCGTTTCCTTTGTCTACTTTTTGTCTTCGCCTATATTTATCCTTTGCCTACTTTAAGTGAATGTTATATTATAATTTTTCTAAAATAAAGCTTCATTCAATTGAAGCGTCTAAGCAAGATGTTACTATTCTGATTCAATCGGAGGTATAACTATAGTTCTCAAGTTTAAGTCTAAGCAAGATGTTACTTTCGGATTCTCCTGAACATGTATTTCCTACCGATGAGAGGTATTTCGTGGATGGAGAACTCGAAGAGGACTTAAATGACGAGGTGGTGTCCAGCATTGAGGTAGGTTTTTAGTAAAAATAAAGTTATTTTGTACTTTTTAAAAGTTATGAGACTTCATTTGTAATTTATTTTATTTATTTGTTGTTTTTTTTTTCTATTTTTGTTTATTTAAAGAGGAGGGCAAATATGTCAAATTATGTCAATGGAGATGTGATTTACAATAAACTGTAAAGGTTGTGGATGTCTAATGCTATAAAAGTTGGTTGGGGGTAGATTAGTAACCAACTGCAAAGTTTGAAAGACTAAAAGTTCAAATTTTCTTAAAAAGTATGCCACGTCATCCAAAATTATTTACATGGCAAAGAAAAAATTTAAAGATGTCTAGCAAGCCGTCCATATTTGGAGACCAGCCCATATATGATAGACATACTCTATTTATTATTTTATAATTAACGTCTATTAAAATATCTATTAAACATCTTTTATTTAATTTTTTTATAATATATCTTTTCTATCGAAATTTGTACTAATCATTATTTATATAAATTTATATAATTATTTATCTATCACTATCTTTTGTACATGTGAATCATAATTTTTTTAATCCACAATTTCATTGGAGATATTTTTTTCTTCGTCTCTATTTTATTTGCTACATATACAATAATTTATATTATTATATTGGAGATGTTCTAAGTTATGCACAGTATGCTTGGAAGAACTAAGTCCGAGAGAAGGATGCATCACAACAAATTTTACTTGGTCCAATATTTATCACAATGCCAATTGGGGGTTTCTATAGAGAAGAAAATACTAAATAGTCATTATTGCAATTGCCTGAGACTTTAACTTTTCCTGTGTTATGTATCCTCCTTAGCCATGTGCCTTCAAATAATTGGTAGAACATTAAAGCAACAATTAGATGTCTTATTGTTTGAGGACTTTCTGAAGCACCTACAGGCTACAGCAATTCCAATAAATGCAGAGTTGATCCACTAGTGACGGAGATATTGAGTTTCATTGTAATCAAGTTCAATGAATATTGATCCATGCGGTTTTGTTCTGATGCTCGCAGTGACATTAGATCATGTCCCTTCATCCATGCGCTTGACCATGGGTATAGTTAGTATAGAAGTGATTACTTTTTCATTGCCATTATCTATCTATGCCTTTGGGCACATTTTTTTTTTCGAGTCGCTATCTCAATTTTCTTTAGCTGTCTCACTAATAAAAATGTATACATTATTAAATAAATATAATTATTTAATATATTCACACTTATAGTTAAAATTAATTTATATTTATTTGATTACGAGTATATTTTTTATTGATGAGACAGTCAATAAGACACACAGTTAGAACATCACATCTGATTTTCTGTTGCATATGCATCGACCATAAGAGTCCCAATGGAAAAACGCATGGGAACAAAGCCCCATCATAGGCGGATCCGGGGGCAACTTTGGGCTGTAGTTCAGGGTCGCCCAAACCCAAATCCAAAGACTAATACAAATTATTAAAAAAAAAAAATTATGTTAGTTTAGCTCAGTTCAACTTTTTAATTTTTTTTTTTCGTGCCAATTAAATATTCACATGGCCTAAACTAGAACTATTGCATATTAGCACTTCTAATTTTATTGGAATATATAATTGCATACTCATATGAAATATCATTTTATTTTCTAATTTGTTTGTAATATTATCCTGTTGAATATAATTTAATTGTATGTCGTTTCATTAAATATAGAATTATAATATAATTATATATAACAATATTAAACAGTTTAAATATTTTGTGCTTAGACTACATAGCTTAATTTTAGATAAAATAGATATAGATTATATTATATAACAATTTTTGTGCATCAACTACATAACAATTTTTGTTAAGAAGACCTTGTTAATAAAATAAATATAAATTTTATTATAAAAAAAATAGCAATCGTAAAAAATCGTTGAACACAACTTTTCTTTAGCTAGTTTTTATCTTGAATATTTTTGTGTAATGACTTTTTAAATAAAAATGAGCTAAGTAATTGTGGTTTGAGAAAAAAAAAAATTTAAGGGTGGCTGAACCCGTGAAAGGGGTTCCCCTTCCTCCAGCCCAATCCTTTATTGTGTTCTAGCTCTGCGCCTAAGCCCCATAAACTGAAAATCCCCCTAGAACTGGCATTGTCAAGTTCTCGAAAATTGCATGTGAGACGAAACTTGTTATAGTGACAAATGTTTTTATAACACAATGAAGATTGAAAGAAAAGAAAAATTAAAAAAAATAATAAAATATTGGATATGGTGTGCTTAAAGAATATATAATAACGCATTTGTGCATAAATAACTCGAGCCTCTGTGACATACTCGATGCGTTCAAGATTAAAGAAGAAAAATATATGAGATATATGCTTGTTATCGTGTCTAACGTCCCCAAACATGCAAATTTTTAACACAAGCTGATTGTATTCCCTGCTAAAGAAATGCTATTACAAGCACAAAACACAGTGAATCACACACTTAACTAAACAAACACTAGACATACTTAAAAAAGTGCACAAAAGTAAAGCAAACAAGTAACAAATAAGACCTCAAACACAACTAAAAAGCTATAACAAGTTGAACACTGGTGTGATGGTACAACTTCAAGGATATGGTAAGGCACCTGCTCCACCACCACCAACGCCTCCACCAAGACCGCCGGGAAGACCCCCAAGAGTTGGCAAGCCACCAGTGCCATCAACACCACCTAGTCCACCAAGCCCACCAGTTGGTCCCGTCCCTATAACTCCTCCAACGCCGCTGAATCCAGTGGTTCCACCAAGATTTCCAACTGTACCAAGTCCACCCCCGACACCACCAAACGGCAGGCCACCATTGCCAATGCCACTGTAGACACCGGCGCCGCCAACTGAGACAACGTTCTTTTGGTCAGTAAGAGTCTTATCATCACTTGGCAGAACCCGAGCTGTAGCCTGAACTACAACAAGAGATAGAAGAAACATGAAAGACCACCTTGCTGCCATTCTCTCTCTCTCTCTCTCTCTCTCTATAAACTTAAGAACACTCCAATGCAAAGCTGACACTTGAATGAAACTTGGTGACACCCATTTAAAGAGAGGCACAGAAGGGGGAGTTGGGGAGCAGTTGCGAGTATTGAATGAAATGAATTAGGTGCTTATGTGGTACAAATTATAATGGATTTTTGATTTTTCATTTTTGATCAAAATTCATTTTTTTGACAAAATGACTAGTCAAATATTACAGTTCCTTAAATAAGCAAATAGTCATTTTGATCATTTTCTCCCTATAGTCAAATAATGAAAAATCAAAAACTTATTATAATTTGTACCAAACAAGCATTAAATGTGTGTTTGATTGGAAGCATGGAAAATGGGTGGAAAGAAAATGTTTTCAGGAAATGATTTGCTTAGAAAATATTTTCCAGGGAATTGTAAATGTAGTGCGTTTGATTGGATGAAAATTCATCCTAGAAAATGTTGTTATTTTCCAACTTTTGGTGTTTGATTGTCTTTATTTTCCATGGAAAATGTAGTATTTTTCAACTTTTGTTATTTGATAAGAACTATTTTCTAGGAAATTATCACATTTTCCATTACTAAAATATTGGGGAGAAAAATTGAAAGTTTACTATTGACAATTGTTAAATTATAATTTACCATTTTTATGCATATTTCCACCATACATTTTATATAATCTAATACAAATTTTGAAAAATTTATTGTACGTTGAATTACCACAAGCATATGGGTTTGTTAAAAAGAACTAAAAGTGAGTTAAATAGTAAGCATTCTCATGAGGCGCCTACGATTTACACTTACTTACGTAAACTAAAATAAAATGCCCTATATTTTGAATAAACACAATGGACTAACTTAGTTAACTACATTAAATTTACTTAATGATTTAGAGCAACTTAAATTTGCTTAAAATTAATAATTTTGCCAACTTAAAATTAATAATTTTGCTTAAAATTATTAATTTTAAGCAAAATTAATAATTTGCTTAAAAATTAGAGCAACTTAATGATTTAGAGCATTTTATATAATTTGCTTAAAAATTAATAATTTTGCCAAGACATTATTTTGCCAACTTAAAAATTATTATTTTAAGCAAAATTATTAATTTGCTTAAAAATTTAGAGCATTTTATATAATTTGCTTAAAAATTAATAAAGGCTTCTTAATTTGTATTCTTGCCAATTTTCATTTGCCATGGAAAATTGATTCTACTCATTTGGCAAGAAAATGTTTTCATCATTTTCATGGAAAAACCATCACGTGCATGGAAAATGGAAAATTTTTTCCATGACAAATTTAGGCAATCAAACATAGCAAAAGTTGAAAAATGGGTGGAAAATTTTGATTTTCCATGGCAAATTTAGGCAATTAAACATAGCCTAAATGCGACTACTTTCATCGCATTTTTATGTTGCATTTTCTTTCTTTTTAGTGGTCGATTTCTGCATTTTTAACGGAATATGTGCAAGGAGGAAAGGAAACACAGAAGATTTGCAAGCCATACTATGCATGAATAATGAGTTCCAAAATATGAAAGCATGTTTACAATAGGGAAATTGGCCAAAAACATCCTTAAAGTATGGATCCAGTGCCCAAATCATCATTACCTTTCAAATTTTGGCAATTACATCTCTTACCTATCCATATAATGCCAAAATCATCATTTTGAACGGAATCCATCCAATATTCCGTTAAATTTTTGGAATTTTGGCGTAAATGATCTCTAACTTTTGTCCTTAGGGTGGAATTGGTTCCTAACGTTTATATTTTGGTAAACAAGTCCCTAACCTATGTATTTTTTAGGTGCGAAATTAGTCCTTATAGAATGAAAAAGACAAATATATCCTTAGTTTAATTAGAAAAAATTATAAGTGGATTCCTAATTATTACAAAATGTGTAAATAAGTCCAATACTTTTATTTTTATAAAAAATTTTAAAAACCAATGATTATTTTGTTTTGAATTAATACTTTAATAATAAACATGTCAAATAAATTTATTATTTTTATTATTAAGTAATAAAGAGAAATCATTGTGAAAAATCATTTTTCTCCCTCTTTGCTTATAAATTTTTTTTTATCCTCTTTACTTTAAAAATTAAGTTAAATAAATAACAAAATGACGATATAATTTTATATGACATTGAACTAATCTTATTACATTTTTATTTAACATAAAAATACTAATAAAAATTAATTTACACATTATGTGTTTTATTTTGAATAGAAATAAAACGATAAATTAAAATATAAAGAATATAGTTGGATTTCTAATATTTGTAGTTAATAAACATATAACTCAATTAAATAAAAGTATTTGAACATCAAGTTTGTGACAAAGTTATTTTTTTTATATAACAATAAAATAAAAAATTTAATTTTAAATAATATATTTATTATTTCATAATAAAAATAATAATTTTATTTGACATGTTTATTACTAAAGTGTTAATTCAAAAAAAAATACTCATTAGATTTTTAAAATTTTTTTTTATAAAAAATAAAAGTATTGGACTTATTTGCACATTTTGCAATGATTAGGAATCCACATACAATTTCTTCTAATTAAACTAAGGGTGTATTTGTCTTTTTCATTCCATAAGGATTAATTTTGCACCAAAATACATAAGTTATGGACTTGTTTGTCAAAACATAAACGTTAGGGACCAATTCCACCCTAAGGACAAAAGTTAGGGACCATTTGCGCCAAAATCTCAAAAGTTTAACGGAATATTGGATGGATTCCGTTCAAAATGATGATTTTGGCACTACATAGATAGGTAAGGATGTAATTGCCAAAATTTGAAAGGTAAGGTGATTTGAGACCTTTCCATATACGTTATGACGCGTTTTGGCCAATTTCTATCCTGCAGTCTTCCTTCTAAGCAGCACTCTCTCTCTCTCTCTCTCTCTCTCTCTCTGCACAATTTGCGTTCAAAATGTCAAGCATATAAAGTTTCTAGAATTGAAATTTTATCATTCACTTATTTATGAAAAATTTCTTTGCACGTATTGTACTAGGTAAAAAATCTCAATGGTCATTATATTTTCAATGTTGTTTTCAACAATTAATGAACTTTAAATTTTTTCATTTTTTAAAGTGTTTCGTTTGATTTTGTTAAAAATTAGTTTTTTAGTATATTTTGATAAAGATCGATGAAACGTGTTGTTAAAAAACTGTGAGTTCTAAGAAATGTGTGGTTAAAATTAATTATTGATTTTGACTTCAAATTTTTAACAAAATTTTAAATAAAATGAAATAAACTCAAAATTGTTTCTCAACCGTCATTGTATTTTAAAAATTATTTACCATTTTGAAAAATTGACGATTTTGTTTATCATGTGATTAGAGATGACAACGAGCTGGGTTGAGCCGGCCGGTAAGCCCAACCATAAAGCTCGGTCCAGCTCGTTTAAAATTGTAGCTCAAGCTTATTGGCCTACAAGCGAGCCAGACTCAGCCCGTCTTCCAACTGGGTGGCTCGGCCTGAGCTCGTGGCTTGATCTCGCACCTACTGAGCCAGTTCGATTTGGCCTTTTTCTTTTTGTGTAGTTTGAAAAAAAAAAAAAAGTTTGTTTTTAGCCTGCCTCTAATGGCAGGCATGTTAATAACAGCCAAAGGGTCCGATCAAAAAAAAAATAACAGCCAAAGGGGAGAGGGTGGGGGACATTTAAGTGCTTGCCAGGCATTTTTTAAATGTCTGCCATTGTGGCAGCTTAAATTTAAAAAATGCCTGCCATTTTGGCTGGCATTTTTTCCTGGCCGCTTTGGCTAAAAAGCCTGTCAAACAAGCTCACTCAGAAAAGCGTTCAATTTAGGACCCGTTTGACAAAGATTATAAATTAGTTTATAAACTAATTTTTGATTTATTTGACCAATATTGATTTATTTGAGTTGAAATTGTTGACTTTTCATGTTAAAAGTGGGTTGAAAAATCAAAAATAACCGCTAAAAAAAAATCAAAATAGATTTTTAATGGATATCAAACAAGGCCTTATATAATTTAAGTTGAAAAAATCTCTTTTATAATTAAAAAAAAAATTTAAATATCTTTATTAATAAAGTGTGTAAATAGAATGGTTCGTTAATAGATGATAATAGACCAGAGTCTATTAACAGACCATATGTCCGTTAAGACTAGAATTAGCTTTAACAGACTTGTGATCTGTTAAAAGACTTATGTTAAAGTCCGTTAACAAACAATGGGTCTATTAAGGTCAGTTTACACATAGTAAAATGATCTTTCAATTAACTCATCTCAAATAAATTCAAATTTACAGAAATTTAAAGTAAAAATCACAATTCTTATTTTCATAATTTATTCCATAAAATTTATAGTTTCTACTATAAATTTAAAAAGAAATAACATACATTTTGCAAGAATTTATATGGGTTAGATTCTAACCTTGAAATGAGATTTCTTACATAGATGAAATGTGTTGCATTCTAACATTTAAATTGGTTAGATTCTAACTTGAAAATCTTTTATTTTTCAGCAGATATATGAACTTGAAATCGCTTGAAATGTAATAAGTGGGAAAGAATAAGCAGTGATATATTTGATAATTTACTTGTAAAATAGGTCAACGACCATTCAAATAAATTTGTCAGGTCACTTGGCCATTTAACACTATTCCCACCATTTTTTAAAATTCTTCCTTTTTAGTACGCGCCTTCTCTGGCTCGAGCTCGAGCTCGAGCTCGAGCTCGAGCTTATTTTTAAAACATCGGTTCTGCCGGGGCTCGATTCGTGGCCTGTATGTGACGAGCCTTGGTTGGTTCAAGATTTTTATGACCTGACAGGCAACCCAACTCATTTGACATTCCTACATGTCATCGAAATCATTAATTTTAAAAATAGAAAGAGATATAGTGGCATATTAGAGACAACATTAAAAATACAATGATCATTTTAAAAATTTATAAAGATCAACGTTGATATATATAGAAACTAATTGATGTGTCAATAAACCAATCCAACTCAAGCCATTGGTCAAATCTATGTTCGACCACAATAGCAATTCTTAGAAGATCAACTTACTTTGATATGTAGCAAGGTAGTAAGCTTGGATCTCACATGATTGGAACTTACTATCTATATGATCGACGAGAAGGCACTTATCAACCCCTTCAAATATATTATTTGATCTTACGATCGCATTTAATGCAAAATATTGAAATCTTGTGGTACCCAACTATGATGACATTAAAGTCGTGTCCTTGAGTCAGCTATATGACCATAAGAGGAGCTAATCGGTTGACCACTCAAAACTCTTCAAACAAAAACCAATTATGAGATACTTGTCATGATATATATAGGTCATGGTCGATTATCTATCTTTTATTGTGGAATACTGACCAAACTTGCACGTATATTTCGTTGCAAAATAAAAAGTTTGATTTGAATGCGACGGCTAAGTTGAAAGTTCAAACAATTTTCGATGTTAAAAAATAACATATATATTTATACAAATAACAAAAAGGGATTATCCAATTTTGAAGATGTTCAGGCAAGAACTGGTAACTGATCAGCATCCTTCAACAAGGTGAGGCAGATTACTGCAGAGAGGGTGCTTGCATTTCTGTATAGTTGCCATAGGTTGAGACTAGTGTTTGCACATTGGATTCTCTGCAGTATTTCGCAGTGACATTTGCTGGAAATCTAAATGCAGTGTGAGTAAATGTGGTGGTTACCATCTTTCATTTCCAACCAATTACACCTATAAACTTCAAAGCTGCTATCATTTTACTGTCAGTTTATTTATTTATTTTGAAAAAGCCCTCTTTCATGTGGTCATGATAAAAATATGTACCTACACTATAATTTGGCATCTAAAAGACTCGTTTTAAGGGTCAAAATTTACTAGTCTTATTAAAAAATGTCATCGCTGTCCACTTTATCCTTTTACTTGAGATTTTGGGAGTGATTCGAGAGTTTTTGGGAGTGACTCGAGAGTTCTCGTCTAACTAATCTGACCACTAGAGTTACACGAGAGGTTCCAAGTAGCAACTATTAATAAATGTGGTACTCTATACAATATTCTTAGCTACTCTTCATCTTCTTCGTCACTTAATCAAAACACTAATAAAATAAGAATTTTCAAAATTACAAACACCTAAAGTTTTCGTAATGAACCAATTACTAAATGAACCAATTACTAATAAAGTTGTTGGCTTCTCTCATTTTTTCTCCAAAAAAATCCTAATATTTAGTGTCAAATTCCTTAAATCCTCAAGCTACTCAAATCAACCTTACTGAGATGGAAAATGGGCACAAATTACGAGAAATTCAAATCGCAATTTTGAAATCATTGCATCTCTAGAATAATAGTGGTTGAAGCATGAGATGGATGGGGGCGACCAAATACAATAAGGGACAACAGTATATTGAGATAGATAAAAAAAAAAAAAAAATAAATAAATAAATTTGTTGATATAACTTAAAGGAAATTGCTTTATTTCACTACAACCAGATCCTCTACAAACAAATTCCTCTTTTGCTATTCCAAATTCCAAAATGGTAATATGTAAAACTTTATGTAAAATTTGTTAGTATCTCATCTAAAATCACAAAAACTTGCCACCATTTATTTAAATCAGTCATCCGTGTGTATTTTCTTTTAATTAGATTGTTGGCTTTTTTTTTTTTTTTTTTTTTATGTGCGAAACAATCCCCAAAGTAATAAAGATAAATATTACGTACATAATTAGACTTGTGACTTAAATAAAAATGTACAACCTAAGTTAATATCACACTAGTGTATCGAGACGTTGATCCGTTCAAAATAGAGAAGATAAATCAGAATCGTGGTAGTTTGATCGAATTGGATAACGATCACTTTTGAAGTGTAACTGATTGTTGTTGCTCAAATAATTGGGTTTAAATCAATCTTATTCCATTTAGTTTGAAACGGTGAATTTAGACAATAAAGTAAAACACTAGCCTAATTAAACTATATATATATTCTAAGTGACCATTGGAAATAACCAACCCAAAAAGGAGTCCACCCACCCCACGTTTTTTTTTTTGGGTGGATTAGTTGCTGCTCATTCTTGAAATTGCTCCCTACCTCCTTTGTTTGCTTCATTAACCGAGAATGGTGTCTTCTCTAGATTTTTCGTGTGAATCTTTTTCTTTTTCTTTGAACGTTAGGTTGAGATTGTGGTATTTAGTGTGGGATTAGGGTTAATTTGAGCCTTGGTTTACAATAAAATTAATTATCTTTGTGTTCATATTATTTTATTATAGTTCTTTTATTTTTTTCTTTCACAAAAAAGATTTATTTGTTCAACAAATTAGTATCAAAGTTTGGGTTGGGTGTTTAGATTAAAAATCAAGAGAGAGAAAATTTTTTTTTTTTTTCAAAAATCGAAACTGAAAATCCATCTTTGGAAGCTAACCGGTCGGAGTTAAGGTGCGTGAGTGGTACCGTTGGACTCCTAACGACGAGGCGCAACTCCTTGGCTGGCGCGAGGCGCGTGGGATATTGTTGCGGCGGCACGTGAAGGCCACGCGCAAAGGCTGTTGGTGGCGCGTAGGGAAGTGGATGAACTCCAGGTAAAAAGACAAATTGTTCCTTGTGATATTTCGAACCTGCTGGTGGTGTTGGTTTGATCCCGTGTCTGAAATCTGGACAGTTTTGTCCCTTATGGTTCGTTGGCAATTGTTGTTTTCTGCGGGTTTTGAGTGACCTCTAATTAAAAATTAAAATTCACATCTCTTCGATAACATATGATCATTATTTAATTTTTCAGTTAAAAATAGCTACAATGCCGATAGTAAACTGCTATAAACTGTTTGGAATTACGTGTTGAATATAGCTATATTGCTGTAGCAAACCGCTTAGCTGTTTAATTTTCGTTTTCTGTGGTTTGTTTTTCTATCTGGAATTTATTTGTTGGTATTATTATTAGTTAATTATATTAATTTGCTTCATGTTGATTATTCTATTAAATTAGTACTTTACAAATCTCTAAACATGTATGTTCTATATTTTTCTTTGATTTGAGAACCGATTCTCACAGAATCCTGTGGAACATAGGATAGAGTATATTTGTGATCATTAATTGTAAGATTACTGTTTTTGCGTTTGTTACTTATTTTTATTGTGGCTGTATGTTACAATTTATTTGAGTCTTGCCCGGTTATTTTATGTGTGAATTTGTTTGATTTGTTAAAAATCTAAAAAATGACAATTCATAGTTTTGATTTGGATATGTTTAATAGAAAAAAATAATTTTTGATTCTTGCAACAAAAATGAAGGAAATTTTAGTTCAACAAAATGTTTCTAAAGCTATAGATGATTCTTTTCATACAATCATATCTTGATGAGCAGAAAAATGAATTTGACGAGCTAGCTTACACTTCAATAATTTTACACTTGTCTGATGCTGTTTTGAAAAAAGTTAGTAAACTTCATTCCACACAAAAACTTTGAATAAAGTTAGAAGAGATGTATTTGTCAAAATCTACTCATAATAAATTTTGTTTGCTTGAACGATTCTTTAGTTTTAAAATTGACTTTTCTAAAGATCTAGATGATATTTTGGATGTCTTTAACAAAATGGTTCAAGATATTATTATTATGATGAAACCTTGTCTAAAGAATATAAAACAATTATTTTGTTAAATGCTATACTTAAAAACCTATAGAGAGGTTAAAACTACAATTAATCATGGTAAAGACACATTAACACCTGAAATTGTCATTGCTTCTTTGAAAAGTAAAGAGTTAGAATTAAAAGTGAGAATAGAAAAAAGAGGTGGAGAACTCTATATAGTAATGGGTAGATCTCAATATAGGCATGATGGGAATCACGAGAATCAAAATAGTAGTGAGGGTGATAAAAAGAAGGGTATGGGCAAATCTAGATCAAAGTCTATGTCAAAAGTAAGAAAATGCTATAGTTGTGGTAAGACATGTCACTTTATAAAAAGACTGTTATAAAGAGAAAAACAAACAGAAACAAAGTGAGAGAGATGAAGTGAATTTGGTGTCTTCTAATATTGATTTGGAACTTAATGGGGTTTATGTTTTAATAAACTCTGTTGATGACTCTGTTGAATTAAATTTATTTGTAAAACTCATCTGCCTAGAGAGTGGTTTGAAACTTTGCATGAAAGTAATTTAGGTCATGTTATTATGTGTAATAATCTAACATACAAAAGTTCCTAGAATTGGTGATATTTCTATTAAATTTAATAATGATTGTGTGCTCACTTTAAATGAAGTCGGATATATTCCTGAAATGACTAGAAATTTAATTGATGTGGGTGAATTAGAAGAAATAGGTTTAATTGGTAAAATTGAAAATGTGATGCTCAAAATGATCAAAGATGCTCTTGCAGTTTGTAAGGGTATGAAAATAAATGGTATTTATGTCATTGTAGGAGAAGTAATTAAATATTTGAGTTTTTTGTTTCTTCAGCCAACATATATGACACACACAAGTGGTACGATAGATTAGCTCATGTGAGCAATAAGGGGTTTAAGCTCCTTAATAAAAAAATGTGTTTTTAGTACACACGTGTATGTCTAATACGTCTTTCTGTGACCATTGTGTGTTTAGTAAACAACATAAACTGTCTTTCTCTTCGAGTGTTCATAAAATAATGATTTTTTTTACTATGTGCATTCTAATTTGTGGGGTCTTACTAATAATCATACTTTTGGTGGAAAAAGATATTTTATATCTATTATTGATAACTATTCTAGGAGAGTATGGGTTTATCTTCTAAAAGATAAATCGGGTAGTACGTTTGATGGTTTTAATAATTTGACAAAACATATTGAAAATATTACAAGTAAAAAGATAAAATTTCTTCGGACTAATAATAGATTAGAATTTTGCAATGCTAAATTTGATATAATGTGTGTTGAAAATAGAATAACAAAACATAAAACTGTTCCTTACACTACTCAATAGCAAGGTTCTAAAATGAGTAATGTGTGACGACGCGATGTGAAGTATCAAGAATTATAGGCTTAAGCGCGCCTATGCGAAGCTTAGGCGTCAAAATGTGTTTTCGAATTTTTATTTTTTTAATGCTCAAATTTTAGATTTTAATAACATAGCATTTAGATTACAAAATTGTAGGTCTAGTTTTCAAAAAACACATAAAAAATACATAAGTTTCAAAATTACATGCACGGTCGTAACAATGAAGAAAAACTAGATTTATATTAAGGCACATATCATGGTTGAACATATCACATTCAACATGATTCAAAATCAAAATTGCAGGACTAATTTTAATATCATAGTCTACAATTAGATTACAAAATAAAGGCCCAACATAATAGTTTCAAAAGTTAGTAAATTTTAACTACCACAAACATAAACACAAATTACTCAATTATTTTCTACAATTTTATTACATACCAACATAGCTTAAATTTTGTCTAACTCTTTATCGGATTCTAAGTTAAGTTCTTCTTCTTCATCTAACTCATCTTACGTGCCATCGATCTGAAAAATCATTTTCGTCGGATTCTCTTATTTTATCTTGAGCATTTCTAGTATCTCTTGCAGATTTAAGAAATATTTATTTTGGCCCAATCTGAAAATAAATTTAAAAAGAAGCGTGCTTGCTCTAATGCGTGTTATGTGTGATTATTTGCGCTTATTCTCGCTTAATCATGTTTATTCTCGCATATTCTCGTATATTCGCGCCTAGGTGGTCAACAAAAAGAGTTGACCGCATTTTAACGCGCATACCCTCAATGCGATGCGTTTTGCAAACGCATTGAGCTTATAGGCGCCTAGGCCTTTTAGAACACTGCTCAATAGAATGTGGGTAGCTGAAAGGATAAATAGAACACTGCTTGATAAAGTTAGATGCATGATTAGCTCTAATGTCCCTAAATCTTTTTGGGTTAAAGTTGTGATTACTGCTTGTTATCTGCGATTATCTCGATTAATATTACTTCGTCTACTACTTTTAATTGTGATACTCCTCATAAAAAATGGTATGGTCAATGTGTTGACTATTCTATGCTTCATACTTTTGGTTATGCTGCTTTTTCTCATCAAAGTGAGGAAAAGCTTGAACCTAGAGCTAAGAAATGTGTTTTCTCAGGTTATTTCGAGGGTATGAAGGGGTATAGGATGTAGGATAGAAGCCAGATTAAAGGAAAAGTCATAGTGAGTAGAGATGTTACATTCAATGAATCTGAAATGCCTTGTTTAGGACTTGATTTAGAAAAATTATGTGAAGATCAACAAGATGATTATAGTAGACAGTTGGAGACTATTAAGGTTGATACACATATCCTTAGTAACTCTAGTGATGTGGAGATTCAGCAACCTGAAAGAGATGATAGGTGTGAGACTGTTGTTGATGAATATTTACATGAGGAAGATTCTTTAAGATACTAACAATTGACTAGAGATAGGGTGAAAAGACCTCATAGAGAGCCTCAGAGATTTGGGTATGAGTCGGATGTGGCATTTTCTTAATGCTAGTTTTGAAGAATTAGTTGATAGTGAGCCAAAATCATATCATGAGGCTTTTAAGAGTGATCAATCAAATGAGTGGTTAGAGGCAATGAATGAGGAGATGATTTCTCTAGAGAAAAATCAAAATTGGGATTTAGTTCCCAAACCTAAAAAAAAAAAAATCTTTAGTGGATTGTAGGTGAATTTTTAAGGTCAAAGAAATACTACTAAGAATGATCTTTTAAGGTTTAAAGCTAGCTTAGTAACTAAGGGGTTCACACAAAAGGAAGGAGCTCACATGTTGTTAAGTATACTACAATTAGAGTCATGCTTGCTTTAGTTGTTTATTTTGACTGAGAATTTGAACAACTTGATGTAAAAATTACTTTTTTACATGGCGAACTTGAAAAAAAAATTTCATTTATCAACCTCAAAGTTTTGAGGATAAATTAAAACCTGATCATTTGTGTTCACCTTAAAAGATCATTGTATGGCTTAAAATAGTAAACATGACCATTTGTGTCTCCTTAAAAGATTATTGTATGGCTTAAAACAGTTCCCTAGACAATGGTACAAAATGTTTGATTCATTTTTTCTTTCTATTGGTTTCAATATAATTAAAGTTGATCATGACTTATATTATTAACATAATAATAATGACTATGTTTTTTTATATCATATGTAGATGTTATGTTGTTGATTGGTTCATCTATTATCTTGATTAATAAGATAAAAACTGCTCTAGGTAGAGAATTTGATATGAAAGACCTAGGTAAAAAAATGAATTCTAGGTATGGAAATTGAAATGGATTGATCAAATTATTGGTTGTGGTTGGATCAAACATCTTATGTGTTAAAGGTGTTGAAAAAATTGGGCATGAATGAGAGTAAATTTGTTACTTTACCTTTAGCAAATTATTTTGTTTTGTCTAAAGATCAATCTCTAGTAAGATGTGGAATAAATGAATAGAAATTCTTACTCTAATGTGATAGGTTTTATTATGTATTTGATGGTGTGTATTAGGCCTGATCTTGCCTATGATGTGAGCACACTAAGCAAGTTTATGTCAAATCCATATCAGATCATTGGGAATCACTTAAATTGGTGCTAAGATATTTGAGGGGGGGTCTTATGATATAGACTTAGTATTTAAAATAAATCTAAAAGTATTATATTAAAAGATTTTGTTGATGCTAATTATGCAGGTGACAAAGACAATATAAAGTCTACTACTTTTTATGTGTTTACTTTATGTGATTATTGTGTAAGTTGAAAATCTCAATTGCACCATATAATTGTTCTATCTACTAAAGAATCTAAGTACATTGCTACAACAGAAGCTATTAAAGAGTCTTTGTAGCTTAATGGTCTTCTAAATGAACTAAGTGTTTTAGATGGTAATGTAATTATATTCTCTGATAGTCAATATGCTATACATACGTGTAAAAATCCTGTTTTTCATGAACTCACTAAGTATATGGATATTTGAATGCATTTTATTCGAGATTATTGTATCACATGGAACTATCAACTTTAAAAATGTACTCTTTCAATTTAATCCCTCGGATATGGGTATAAAAGTGTTGCCATTGGTAAAATTCAAGAGTTGTTTAGATATCTTGAATATTGATAAATATTAGTAAATTTTCAATTTTACTAATTCTATTTGTGATTAAATCACTAACTTTTATTTTCTTGTTTAGGTAACATTAGGGGTGCAAGAATGGATTATTTGACACCAAAGGTGGAGGATTGTTGGGTTTTTGTGTCAAACAATCCTCAAGGCAATAAGGATAAATATTACGTACATAATTAGATTTGTACCTTAAATAAAATGTATGAATAAAGTTAATCCCACACTAGTGTATTGAGTCGTTGACCCGTTCAAAATAGAGAAGATAAATCAGAATCGTAGTTTTTTGGTTAGGTTGGATAACAATCACTTTTGAAGTGTAACCGATTGTTGTTGTTCAAGTGATCGAGTTTGAACCAACCTTATTCTTTATTTTCTTCATTAATCGAGCATGTGTCTTTTCTTCCAATAGATTTCTTCGTGAATCTTTTCCTTTGAACGTTAGGTTGAGATTGTGGCACTTAGTATATGAATAGGTTAGTTTGAGCCTTGTTTAATAATAAAATTAATTGTCTTTGTGTTCATATTATTTTATTGTGGATTTCTTTTTTTTCTTACCAAAAAGATTTATTTGTTCAACAAATGTCTCACTTATGTATAGTAGTGAAAATTACAATTAAAACTTCTGATCTAATTTGATACCATTGAATGACTTAATTGAAAGTTTAAGTGGTCAAATTTATCATCTTTCTCTACTCTATACAATGTTAAATTGCTTCATCTAAAAGCTTATATTGCTATATAAGGGAAAAATATAATTATTCATATTTTACCTTCAACATAATTAACATGACATTGTTAGGTCTGTCAAATGAGCAGTATTTCATAATTAAGAAAAAAATCAATTCTTTATTATGCAAGATTATAGGATTTTAATTATTTCTTAATTATTCTCTTAATCATTCTTTACAATATTGTATTTCTTAGATTAGTTATTCTAAGCTTTGCATATAACTTTAGCATCATTACATATTCAATATACAATATATATGATTTTTTTACCAACTTTTAGATGGTATCAGAGCCGGTTCTTCCCTATTGGAACTGACTATAATTTTTTTGATTTTTTTGAAGTTCTTTGCTTTGGATCAACCTTGTTTGTGTGGAACTTATTATCGATTTCTCAAGCCATTATTCAAAATTGTTTTCAACACTTATTGCTGATTTTATCCAGTTTGTTTTTTATATTCGATTTCCCATATTTCTATATACATCATCATAGATGGTGAAGATGAGTTCAATGAATCTATATCAACTCCAAGCTCTCGTGCCGGTGAATCTAATTCATCCACCCATATTATCACAATCCAAGGAAATAATTCCAACTTCTCAATTGGAATCAAATTGAATGAACATAATTATTCTCTATGGCATCAAATTATAGAGATGGAGATTGCTTGACGAGAGAAGCATGGCCACTTGACAGTAATAAAAAACAACTTGTAGCCACAATCCCGACATACAATAAATGGTGTGTGTTGGATTGCCAAGTCAAGAGTTGGCTATTTGACGCCATACAACCCAATAAGATGAAATAGTTTATCCGTTATGACACAGCCAATCAAGTCTGGGATGCAATCAAGAAAATATATTCTGATGGTTTTGATTAGGTAAAGATTTATGATCTATACAAAAGATCATTCACAATGATAGAGAATGGATTACCTGTTTCCAACTACTATATCAAACTCATTGAGATCTTCCAAGAACTTGACCAATTAAATCCAAGCAACATGCAACATCCATTAGACATTGAAACTAGACGCAGGGAGATTGACCGTTATAATTTTGATCAAATCCGAGGAGAAATTTTGAGGATGGAGCCTAAACCGAACTTAAGGCAACCTATGCATATATTAAAAGAGAAAGTAACCGACAGAGAACCATGTCTAAAGTTGGCGTGACATCTGAAGTAGCAGCATTGGTTACAGCAAGGCTAATGCAATCTCAGCCATCTACTCAAAAATCTAACTCCACTCGTAATCGGCCCCTAATGAAGTTTACCAATCGTGGTTAGACAACCATACAGTTAGGAGTTGTTATGCGATCGTTGTTTATCCTGAATGATGGGTTCACAAAGGCGAAAGAGAGAATATAGTAGAGCCTCATGTATATTTGCTGAGTCATCTCAAGAAACCATATCAGAACTTTCATCGGTATATCTGGTTCCAAGACCTTAGCAACCTCAAGTACTTCCTCTTGCACATCTTCACTTACTCATAATATATCATAGATTATTGACACTAGTGCCATTGATCCCATGACATCTAGTTTTAATGTGTTACACTCTACCAAACCATCTAGCCAAACATATGTTACCAGTGCCAATGGAACTACCTTTCCAGTTTTAGAAAAAAGGTCTATATCTCTTACATCATCATTAAGTCTAGATCATGTCTTAGTCGTCTCATCGCTTGACTATGACTTGTTACCTGTTCCTCAAATCATTGATTCCCTTAATTGTACTATGTGTTTTTGCCATTGTATTGTCTTTTTCATGATCTTCTCTCCAGGATCGTGATTGGATGTCGTACTAGAAAGGAAAAGTTGTATTATCTGGACATGACAGAAGATTGCAGTAAAAGATTAAGTGAAACTCATCATGTGAGAGGGGATGAGTCCATCAAGATGAAGAAGAAGTGGTTGTGGCATAGACGATGGCATAGACGATTAGGGCATGCTTCGTTTGGTTATCTGAAACTTTTATTTCCTATTTTGTTTTCTCAATTTAGTGAAATAGACATTCAATGTGAAACTTGCATTTTAGCAAAAATCCATCTTATTTCTCACCCATTACGATATAATAAAAGTTCTATGCTATATATACTTGTTCATTATGGTGTTTTGTGACATTATAGATGATCGTACTCGTATGACTTGAATTTTCCCATGAAACAAAAAAGTGAGTCACTGCAAACTTTAAACAATTTTATCAATACGTTGTTACTCAATTTAATAAGAAAACAACAATACTTCGGTGTGACAATGGAGGAGAGTACATCAACAATAATCTCTATAATTTTTTGACTCATAATGGTATTGTTCATCAAACTACATGAGCCCATACACCACAACAGAATGGTGTAGCATAACGTAATAATCATCACCTCTTGGAAGTTGTTTGCGCCTCTATATTCGAACCCCAAATGCCCTATCATTTTTGGAGAGAGGCTCTATGTCTGCTTTGTTTATCTGATCAATAGAACACCATCAAGTATTCTTTAGTATCAAACTCTATTTCAGACATTAACCATTCTTCTTATTGTTCCGTCCACTCCAAATCTTGAACCACATATCTTTGTTTGTGTTACTTATGTTCAGGTATATCCACATCAACGCAGCAAACTTGATCCGTGTGCACTACGACGTGTCTTTGTAGGGTATACTAATACTCAAAAGGGTATAAGTGTTTTGGCCCTCCTACTCAGACCTTGTATGTTATAGCAAATGTTACTTTCCATGAGAGTGAATTCTACTACTCATTAAGAGATTCTAAGCATTTCCTGCAGGGGGAGAGTTCTATCTTTGCAGATGATCTTTAGAATCAAATAATCCAAATTTCAAATTTGTGTTTGAACAGCCTCTAACAACTCTCGAGGATGTAGTAACTACTTACTCCTCAGCTACAACGATACAACAAGACCAAGAGCCTCAAGAATTGGTCACACCAAATAATACTGCAACTTCTCTTATAGTGCCATCTTCACTCATCCAAAGTCTTGAAAATTCTCCACAGGTAACTGAACACTCAAACCCAAACACTTTAACTGAGTTGAGTCATACTGAAAGCACAGGTTATTAATTACCCCCCGCACAACTAAAAGAATCCATAGAAAACAATATGATCATGACCCTAATGCAAAATTTAAATATCTTATCACTAATCATATGTCTCTACATAGGCTCTCTTCATCATGTGTATCATTTGTATGTCAATTATCCACTGTTTCTATTCCATGTAATGTGCAAGAAGCTCTGAAAGACTCCAAATGGACTCATGCAATGAATGAAGAAATGGAGGTCCTCCAGAAGAATTCCACATGAGAAATGAGGCTTTCTATAAGAAAAAGAACAATAGGTTGTAGATGGATATATACAATAAAATTCAAACATATGGCACCATTGATCGATATAAAGCAAGAATGGTGGTGAAAAGATACACTCAGACTTATGGGGTTGATTATGGTGAGACTTTGATCAACATAATTTGGGTTTAGGGAAAAATCAGGTTGTGCAAATGGTCTGGGATCTAATTTAGATATTATCCAGAAATTGCAGCTAGATCTTCATATTTTATATGCATCCTTTGTGGTCCAAATTATTGTTATTAGTACATTAAGTCCATGTGTCATCAATTTTGCCAAATGTTGGCTGATTGTATGCCACGTGGATTTAACGGTGACACGTCATCAATTTATGTTGAGAATTTAATAGAATCACCGTTGGTGCACTCATTAGTGTACTTCAGTTACCAATATTGAAACTTTGTAATTTCAGTGTTCAGTGAACATTTTGTAATTTTGTTGAAATTTTAGTGACCGCCAGTGAAATTAACCCTTTGTTTCGGTGTTGATTTATTCGAATAATAAAGCAATAATAGAACATATTACAACGATTCTCAATTATTTTAAATTATTCAATGTGGGTAAAGAAAAATCAAACGTGTGAATTTTTTTTTTTTTATTCAAGAGTGTAATCTTCTACAAGAAAAGAGCAAAATTCATACAACAGATAGAATGAATTAAGAGAGAGAAAATGTGGTTTTGCATCAATATACCCAATTAGCAAGATTTATTTCTAATTATGGTATTAATGGAAATTTGCCTAATTTTTAAGGTAATTATATCCACACTATAGTTTTTATTATCTCCACTACGTTTTAATTGTAATAAATATATCTCAACGTTTGATATTTTAGCACTTATGTTCCTAAATTTTTCCGTCCCATTTTAATCATTAACTTTCAATTAATTTTCACAACTTATCTCTGATCACAATTTTTGTCCAAATATTTTGCTAATATGCATTGAAATAAGGGCAAATATTTTGTCAAACTTTTATTTGTTATTTATTTTGCTTATTTAAACATACTAGAGGCAAAAAAAAAAAAAAAAAAATCCATCATCATAATTAACTTTTTAGACAGAAACTATAATCAAAGACAAAAATAAGATGTATAAATTAATATGTTGATAATAAGAATGTGATAAAAAGATAGTTAGAGACATAAATACAAAAATGAGCAATAGTTAAGAACTTTGCAATTACAATATGGTGTGGTTAACAAAAAATATTGTGTGAATATAATTTCTCAATTTTGTATTACAACTTGTGAGCAATTTTTAAATTTGTTTAGATCTAGTGAAAAAGTATGATATGTATGACTTAATGACAATTTTCCCCTCTTATTATTTGTCAAATTAAAATGCAATTAATATTACAGCAATGAAGGATCCTATTTATAGCTATACAATTTGAAGGCCAAATCTAAATTTTAATAAACACAAAAGCAAAAATTATATAAGAATGGCTTGTATCATCTATCAGCAATCTCTCCTTGTTTTCATGGCATTGCTGCTCCTCATCTCAGCTCAAAACAGTTTAGGTAATTAATTTGTATTTCTCAATCTTTTTTGCTATTTTGGCCAGGGTAAAATTTGGGTCAATTTTTGGTTTTATATTTTTTATACCTCATATAATTGATCCAAAAAATAATTTCACTTTCATAAAATTGGCCTAGAAAATATTTATCCCCCCTCGGAAGACCATTTCTAGCCAGAGGCAGAATTAGGAGGGGCGGGACCCAGAAAAATTCATTTTTTAAAGTGTAAAATTTTTTTTTTTGTAAAGTAACAATCCTGTTTGAAAGTGCAATTTTTTTTTTCAGTAACAAGTCTATAAAAATTTCTAGTTCCACTCCTGTTTATAAACTAACTCTAAATTTTAACTCATCCTAAAATTTAATTTTAGTTCCGTCTCTGATGAGGACATCCCTTTCAATAATATATAATTGACAAAAATTTATCTTTTTTTTTCGAACTTTCAGCTGCAGGTGGAAACAAGGGATGGACATACTATATAGGGATGTGTCCCATTGACGGAAGCTGCAACGAGGTTTGCCAAAACGCTGGATATAAATATGGACATTGTGTTCAAGTTAAGGGCGTCGGGGACCTTTGTCAATGCACTCGTAAATGATTGAGACATTATGAAATAATGCCTGTTCGATTCTTATATTATTACCATATTTGATGGGATATGAATTAAATTGTCAAGTATAAGTTAATACTACATAAATAATTAAGAGAGACGAGCAATAATTATTGTGCATTGAACACCATAGAAAGTAGATAAAATTTCATTCATCGTACTTTATAATTTTGTAGACTATAACGTTTTCAAAAGACTAATTTTATTGAAACAAGTTATGTACTATAATAAACACAAGTTAATGGAATCTCAAAAGTATTGTTTCCACGACTCAAAATAATGCACACTCTAAATAAACAGTTCGTTCATGCACACTCCAATTCAATTCAATGAAATAAATGGTGCGGTTATATGTTAAGGGAATTTTTTATATATAATAATAGACACGACAACAACAAAAATTTGCTTCATTTTTATTTAATGATCGGAGTTGTAATGTTGGCATTAATGTAACTTATAAATTTTTTGAAAAAGCAATTACTAAAATGCTATTGTAGCAAGGACCCAATTTAATATGATGGATACTAAGTGCATAGTGGGAATGGTGCCAAATAGCCGGATGATCCGGAAATTTTTTTAAATGACTGTTGACCTATTTTAATCTGCAAATTACTAAATATAACTCTATCTTCTCTTCCGTCTTCTATTCCCCGCTTATTACATTTCAAATAATTTCAACTTCATTTGTTGTCGTCTGCTGAAAAAGAGATTTTCAAGTTAAAATCTAACTCATTTCAAAGTTATAATCTAGCTCATTTCATCTATATAAGAAATATCACTTCAAAGTAGAAATTCATGTCTCTATCTTCTTCTTTTAATTTACGGTATAAATTAAGGATTTTATGGTATAAATCATGAAAATATATATACACGTGAGTATGAATTGTGATTTTTGCTTTAAATTTCTATAAATCTAAGTTTATTTGAAGTGGGTTAATTAAAAAATCAGTTTGAAATGTGTAAACTCGCCTTAATATACTGATGGTTTGTTAACAAACCCGTGGTATGTTAATTTTGACCTTAATAGACCATATGTTTGTTAACAATTATGTGGTATATTAACAGACCATCAAGTTGAAAGGACTTAAATATCTTTATTTAATAATGTCTGTTATCAGACCTTATTAAATGACGATATTTAAATCTTTTTTACGTAAAAGAAACATTTTGAATTTAAATAATATAAATTAGGTGCTTTCTCGATTCTACTTGTTTGACTTGACCTTTTTGCCAACGCTGCCTAAGTGGATATATACTAACAATTTGTGGTTAGACAAATTTATTTGAAGTAAATTTCACTAGTAGGATATTATAGCCATATAATATAGAGGCCAAACTATTGTGAAAAAACTACACAATTACACAACAAATTGGAAAATTTACAAAAAAGGATTATGCTACTTGTACCCACAGCTTTACCACTTCTTTTACACCATGATGATGTGGCAAAATAGTTTAATGACCAATCTGCCCTTCCAGCTAAATCCCAGCATTGTCTGTAATTAGAATTCATTCCAGCTGTGTAACAAAACCCGTGGAAAGAGAGAGGCCCAAGACTGTGGAAAGAGAAAGGATACGTTCATCTCAAACCTCCATTCGAACTCCTCCAGACCGTGGAAAGGATACGCATCCTGGAGAAGAGCTGGGCCAAGAGAACGACATAAAAGTAAGTGTTAATTTATTGGCTAATTTATGGAATCGATCGCCTTGTTCGATTTAGGTTAAGATTTGTCGTCATCGGTGATAATGGGGTTCGTAACGTGGATAAAGTATGCATTTTGTTTATATTTTCAGATTCTTGTTGTCATTTTATCTCAAGAAATCGTGAGAATTTGATTTTCAGAATACAAGAATGTCATTTTATCTCATTTTATTTTCAGAATTAGGGCTTATGCGAATTAGGGCTTTTGCGAATTAGGGATTTTCATATATGCTCTATTGGCACAACATTATGCATTATTTTGTTTTTCAGAATTTGATTGTAAGATTTTATTGATAAATATGTACATACAAATGAAAACAAGCAAATACAACAATGATTATGTTGTGAAAAAATAAATGAAAAGAATTATGCCTAAGTATTTTACAATTTATTGACTGTAAATTTCTTGTGATATGTAATTATATTGTTGATAATTGATTTACAATTGTAAATGGAACAGAGTTTTACAATGTTAGGAAAGAAAAAAGGAATTTGTCATAGTTTTAGACTACCAGGGCACTACTTGTCAACATGCCCAAAAAAACAACGATGTCCCGTATGTGTTAATGGCTTTGTGAAATGGATGGAGGTCGAGAAGAAGTCTGCGAATATATGGAGATTATTCTTTTGTTGTAGTAGTAATTATGGATATTTTAAATGGAGCGATGACAACCTCAATAGTGCTTATGATGTAGATGAATCAAGTTGCGTTGCGTCAGGTAGTTCTACGTCGAAAGATGAAATCGAAGAATTATCACGTATATTCAAAATATTTGCTCAGATAACCAAACGACAAGATGTAGAGATAACGGTAAACGTCACAATTCGCAAGGGCAAAGGAAGTACGGACGAGAACAACAAAGGGAAAGACAAGACAGAAATGAATTAGAAATATTTGTTAATGTATTGGATCTATTTAGTTGTATTAGGTAGTTTCTTCTCAATTTCATGAAATTAATGAAGTTATTGTATTTGATTCTTATCAATGTATGAAAGTGTTGTGGGTTCCTTATTTCGGATACAATTCATCACTTGAATTTGCATGATTGTAAGTAAGAGACTTCTCAATTCATCACTTCAATTTGCATGATATTCGGACAGCATTAGGACATATGAGAAGTGAACAAAACCATAGAAATTGCATATTAAGTGTATTGTCAAACCAATGCTATTCTTTGTTATAATGAAGACATTTTGTCTTTTTACAAGCTTCCCAAACGATTGTAATAAATTTGTCCATTGAAATGGACTATTCAAGAATTGAATCCCTTTGGCCAGTGAATTTCAGGTATTTTTCTAGGCTACAATTGCATAGAATCAGGCAAATTTCTAGCAATTAATAAGGGAGGACTACTATGTATGTATATTTTGTAAACCATCCATTACAGTTGTACAATTTTACATTATATACATGTTTCAAATGTTAGAACACTAATGTGTGTAGCAGAAATCCATTACAACTTTTGAACTTGAGAATTCACGTGCATAAAACTTGTGTGAAATATTTCTTCTACTTGTTTTCTGTAAGTGAGTATGGAACCAAAACAGGAACCAAAAGACCACACGTGATAAAGTTCTCTATTGGCTGGGAGTGTGAGCTTGAAACAGAGAGCTAACCACAAGTTTTCATCCCTACCGTCACCGTGTAGAGTTACGGCTTAGCAATTGCGTTTACAAAAGGCGCATGGACTCCACTCTGGGATTTAAGCTGGCAGATCTACATCGAAAGGCACTTGCTACTTGTTTGCGCATGTAGGGGAAGCATTTGGAATGACTATGAAGCAAACAGTTGACACTTAGCAAATTGACTAAAGTAATTCTAAACAAAATCCATGATCAAGTGCCCATTATTGTCAAGCAATAGTTAAAAATAATGCATAAAAATTGTTTAGCATATGAAAATTGCCCTAAAGATTATTCCTGATTGTGATTTGAAGCTCATATTTGTTTAAACTCAATGACCCATAAACAAATAGATTCACGCATGATCAAAGGAAATATGATATCCATGACATCAAAACCCTGCTGGAGCACATTTAATTTTACAAGGAAATATGAAAATTACATGTTAAGTCTATGAATTGGTTGACTAGTACACTCATCCACTACGTCATGAAGCGCGTCCTCTACGAGATGTTGATGAACACTCAAATTACGATCCAGCTGAAATGTAGGCATGAGGTTAACTCCATAGCAATTGCTCCAAGGTTGAAATTGATCACCCTATAATGGTACACATATCCATTTGAATTTTTTATCTTTCAAAATAAGACTATAAAATTAGATTAACCATTAGAAAATGTATTTCTTACCAGGTTAGGTAATGAGACAGGATGGTAAGGTTGCATTGATGGTCATATGGATGCACCAATTTTTTCCATAACAGTTTGCACAATCTTCTTTGATTTATTTCCTTTCAAGGAACACCGTAATAACAATAAAACAAGTTAACTCAAATGTAAGTACATGTACATATCCTGGAAAATTAAATGTAATTAGATCTACCTTAGGTTTCTTCGAACTTGCTTCCAATGGACCTTTCCTACGAAGCTTCTTAGGCACTCCTTTAGTTCGTGATAATTTCGGATCAAAAATTTTCTCCATTGAATTTTTTTCACCTACGGTACTGAGCGAGCCTATTTGCACACTTTGTTGGGAAAGGAGATTACTACTGCAACTGGGTCTCGATCTTGGTATAGATATGTCATTGGATTGACATTCGATCCATTCCATAATCTCCCGGCTTCTTTCTTCACCATCTGCTACCAAGTCTGCTACCTTTGCAAATGCAATACACAATTGATCATAACGTAATTTTTCAGGATTAGTAATCCAACCATCATAGATGATTTTAACCCTTGTATAGGCTCGGCTTACGTTTCTCATCTATCTCCTCAAGATGTACGCATCAGGAAGTTTGGTAATATCATTACGAATCAATACTGTTATTGCATGTTTGCATAATATTCTCCTAAACTCAAATAAGTGACAGCTGCAAACAATATGACATACATCTCTTTGAAACGAAACCGTAAACATTCTTTTTTTCACTGCCTCATTGAATATGATATCTTCGCGTACCTCGTAAGCCGTACCAAAACAACTCTCTTGAGTAGATATAACCTCACAATACACTTTTCTAGTAAATTCCTTTTGAAACTCTCTAAATTTCGCAATGGTGTAAATTTCTTGAAATTACTTATCCATCTCATACTTAGTTGCACATGGGACCATTTGGGAAAATGACCTAAAATCTGCGTGAAACTCCTTTTCCACTTTACTCCTCATTGCTCGCTCATATTGTTCCACAAATTGCTTTAAAGAAGTTTTCGAATTGACATACCCATCAAAGAATACATTAATACCCTCACTACGTTGAGTAGTGGACATCCCTGCCCACAGGCGGATTTGTACAGGGGCAAGAGAAGGCCCATGCTCCCTCTCAATTTAAAAATTTTTTAAGCCCAACAAGAGGCCCAAAACTAAGCAGGCCCCTCTCAACTCCATAATTCTCAGATTGTCTAAACTCCAATGTAGCCTCCTTCAGTCCTTCCCAGTTCCCAGCTTCCCAATCCCAATCGAAGCCCCAACCCTTATTTCTTCGTCCTTTCTTCTTCTCAATCTTTGCAATTGATTCGGGCACAAATATTTTCCTCGATTCAAGCATTCAGATTCAATCACTCGCCACTTCTCTGTCAAGAAACAGACTTGCAGAAAACGAAGACATAAAGCAATCAAACTATCAAAGGACGGATTATCTCCTTGCTTGGTTAGGGCTCGATTCATCACTTATTTGTTTTCATTACTTTATTTCTTATTTGATATGAGTTTGTTAACATTAATTTTTAATGTAAGTCTACTAAATCTCTTAATTACACCATTAGTTTTGAGGTGGGCAAACTTGAATTTTTAATGCATTTAAAGTGTTTGATAAAAATATTGATAGACAAATGGGGTATTGAAAATTTGGAATTGCAACCAGCAATGTGCAAATTAGTGATAATGTGATATTGAATCATTGAATCATTGAATATTGGATATTGATTTACTTTACACTTGTGATTGGTGAAGACTAAAGAGTAGCCTGTAGCCGAGTAGGGAAATTCAAGGATTTGATTCACATTAAAACACCTTCAATTTGTTTATAGTCCCAACTTTTATAAAACATCAATTTTAAAACCTTTTTGTCCTGTTAACACTAGGCAAGCACCTGTTTGAAGAACTATAGATAGTCAGCCAGTCACCTAATTATTTATAGTTGAAATGTTTGATCTTTTTGCCTCATTGGCATGTCTTTGGTGTTTTAACTCACTGGATTTTATCAAGTCAACATTGATGGCCTTTGATGTTTTAACATTGATGCATTGACATATATTTGATGTTTTAAATCACAGGAGTTCATTTTGATTTAGAAATGAAATTTATTGATCAAGCATGTATGACTAAACATATTCTTGAAAGTATGTTCTATCTATGTGATTACCAAATGAGTTATTTTATTATATATATAATATTATATTTTTATTCCATTTTATTTAGAAAATAGCAATGAAGAGATACTTCAATACAATATCGACTCATTCAACTTCAACCCCGGAGCTACCATTATCTCCAAATAGAAATGAGAAAAGTGCAAAACAATGTTGTAATGAAGTGAACTTGGAAAATCTTCCTACAGATCCAGGAGAGCGGCCACGAATTTTAGATTACCCTCCAAATATTCAGGACGAAGTTAGAAGAGCATATCTGCAAAAAGGTCCTTATCAACCTTCAGGTCATGATTTTCCTTACTCAATGCATGGGGATAAGTCAAGGCGCGATTTAACTCGGTTGGTTTGAAGATGGTCGTACTTGGTTAGAGTATAGCAAGAAAAAAAGATGCTTTATTCTGCTTTATATTGTTATTTGTTTAAACCACATCAAGGAGAAAGAGGAGGCGGCGATTCTTTTGTTGTCAAAGGGTTTCAAATTGGAAGAAGAAAGATAAATTACAAAAGCATGTTGGGGATTCAATTAGTGTTCACAATCAAGCTTTTAAAAGTTGTGAAGCTCTCATGAATAGAAAACAACATATTGAAACATTGTTTACCAAGCACACGATGAAGAAAATGTTAAAGATCATACACGTTTGGTTGCATCGGTTGATTGTGTTAGGTTCCTTTTACGACAAGGACTATCATTTCGTGGGCATGATGAATCTAAAAATTCAAGCAATAGAGGTTGAACTTTTGCAATGGTTAGGTGATCATAATGAAGACATAAAAGGTCATACTTTAAAGAATGCTCTGGAGATGTCAAATGGTTTCACCAAGTATTCAAAAAGATATTGTAAGATCTATTTCAATTGAAATAGTTAATACAATATTTAAAGATATGTGTGGTGATTATTTTTCTATTCTTATTGATGAATCTCATGACTCATCTTCAAAGGAGCAGATGGCTATTGTGATTCGTTATATTAATGAAAAGGGTTTCATAATTGAGCGTTTCGTAGGTATTGAGCATGTCGTTGATACTACAGCTCTCTCTCTAAAAAACTCAATTGACGCTTCTTTTTGAGACACGCCTAAGTATATTTCATTTGCGAGGACAAGGTTATGATGGAGCAAGTAATATGCAAGGTGAGTTCAATGGTCTTAAAACACTTATCTTAAAGGAGAATGAATGTGCTTTTTATATTCATTGTTTTGCTCACCAACTCAATTAGCTCTTGTTGCCGTTGCAAAGAAGCATGTTGAAGTCATTTGATTTATTCTTGTGGTTGCTAATGTGGTAAATATTGTTGGATCATCATCTAAGCGTCGTGATATTCTTGAGAATTACATGCTAATGTTGTTATTGAAGCTTATAATAATGGTGAAATTTCAAGTGGGAAAGGTCTTAATCAAGAAATCAATCTTAAGAGACCTGGTGATACGCGTTGGAGCTCACACCATATCACTTTAATCAGGTTGATTGGCATGTTTTCATCTGTTGTTGAATTACTTGAGATAGTAATGGACAATGTTAAATTAAGCTCTGATCAAAGAAATGAAGCAAAACAAGCATTGGTATCTATTCGGTCATTTAATTTTATTTTTTGTCTACATTTGATGAAGACTGTATTGGGAATCTCAAGTGATTTGTCACAAGCGTTGCAGAAAAAAGATCAAAATATTGGGAATGCTATGACTTTGGTAAGAATATGAAAGGA
Source organism: Forsythia suspensa (assembly GCA_023638005.1). Taxonomy (NCBI): domain Eukaryota; kingdom Viridiplantae; phylum Streptophyta; class Magnoliopsida; order Lamiales; family Oleaceae; genus Forsythia; species Forsythia suspensa. The sequence goes on along the minus strand of CM042675.1, from coordinate 40,533,332 downwards.
AAGATTGCAAATAATGAGGGATAGTGGTTGGAATATCTTATTAGATGAAGTCTCTTCTTTTTGTGAGAAACATGATATTGATGTTTGTAATATGAATGATGTATTTTGCCCTCCAGGACGCTCAAGACGCAGAGTACATGAAACTACGAATATGCATCATTATCAAATTGAGATATTTTATACTGTCATTGATTTGCAGTTGCAAGTTAACTGCAAGAGTTAAACAGTCGTTTCAGTGAGACAAGCACCAAGTTACTTATTTGCTTGGCCTGTTTGGATCCAACTGATTCATTTTCAGCTTTTGATAAGTCTAAGTTGGTTCAACTTGCTAAATTTTATCCAAAGGACTTCTCTCTTTATGCGACTTGTGCTACTTGGTGATCAACTTGATAATTACATAATGGATTTGCGCTCCAATACGAATTTCGGGTTTGCAAGGAATTAGTGACCTTGCACGAAAGCTAGTTGAAACAAGAAAAGACAAGATTTACCCTTTAGTTTATTTGCTAATCAAATTGGTTCTTCTTTTACCGGTTACTCTTTGCCAATTGTGGAAAGAGTGTTTTCGACTATGAATATTATCAAAGATCAATTGCGCAATCGGATCAGAGATGAATGGATGAATGATTGCATGATTGCATACATTGAGAAAGATGTTTTTGATAATATTTGTAATAGTGATATTGTTAAACGATTTAAGAATATGAAAACTCGTCGTGGACAATTTTAATGTATTGAAAATTTTAATTGTTACTTTTTATGTATAATTCATTTTGAAATTTTTTGCTTATGTATTACGTAGTGCCCCCTCTTATTCAAAATCCTATATCCGCCACTGTCCCCGCCCAGAAACTAGTTTTTAAGAAACATGAATCCCATCGACTTCTGTCTTTGTAAAGACCAGCCAACCAATCGTTGTCATGTAAATCAAACATTTCAAGCATCGTACTCCAACCATCCTCAAAATCTGCGGGACTCTGTGAATCATATACTAAACTATGTATAGCAGAAAATATGAAACTCTTACGATTGTTGTTCCCAAATTTTTCTGGTAATTTTTTCATTATATGCCACAAGCACCACCTATGCCTTGTTGGAAAAACGATATGAATTGCATTTTGCATAGTCCTATCTTGATCGGTAATAATTCCATTGGAAGCCTGACCATTCATACATTCTAGCCATGTGTTGAATAACCAAACAAATGTCTCTGTATCCTCATTAGATACTAATCCACATCCAAGTAATGTTGATTGTCCGTGATGATTCACTCCAACAAAAGGGGCAAAAGGCATATCATATTTATTAGTCAGATATGTTGTATCAAAGGTCACTACATCACCGAATTCTTTATATGCTTGTCTATACCTATTATCTGCCCAAAATACGTTCTTCAATCGACATTCCTCGTCTAAGTCCATATTAAAGTAAAAACCAAGACAATTTGTTTACATCTTTGAAAAATACGCCTGTATTGCCGCAGCATCTCCTTCCCCAAGTCTTAACCGCCTAACTTTCTCAATGTAGTTCCTACAATCTTTTTCAACACAAGTCATCTTCTCATAACCACATGCCTCAACAACTGCTGAGTTAAAACTTTTGTGCAATGGAATTCCAGTTACATGTGCACTAACTTGTCGGTTGCATCTATACATTCTTGATTTGGAAGGGCTTGTTTCATGATTATGTTCTAGATTAATTGTGTTAATTCTCCATAATCCACTAATATCTGAAACCAATGTCAGTCTAGTTTGACACCCTGTTTGAATAGTTGGTTGGGACTTCAAAGAAGTGCTCGTACTACTACTTCTTCGACCTTCTCGACTACATGTTAATGTTACATATCTTAGAATCCCATCATTCCCCTTCCTAGAATTTCGTTTTCTAATTGGAAAACCTAGAAGATAAGCGTATCTTTTGTAAATTCGAAAACTTCATTGTCATCCTTAAATTTCATCCCAACCTTAGGCACAATCGCACTATTTTCCCCTAAGATGTCATCATCCAGCTTATTTGCATTCTCCCTTACTTTGTCAATATCAGATTCTTCAACATTATTGTCATCCACATTTCCAACATTCATATCAACCATCTCATCATCAAAATAAACTTCATTGTTTCCTGGATATATAAAAAAAATTCATTAAACACTCCTACTTTCAGAAATTACATAATAAATATTAAATAATCTACATTTACAGAAAATAAACACACCACCATTAAAGAAACTATAATTCGAACATTTTTCTTCAATACATTTCAATACATTCCATCTACTTTTTCAGAAGTCAATGTCTGATAATCCATCTTCCAAAAACAAACAAGTTGGTATGCTTTTTAATCATATTCACATTTGAATAAAAAGTTCAATTTCAAACATTTCCCTTCAAACTGGAATAAGCACGCCGGAATACAAATAAGTTCACTTTCAAACATTTACCTTTATTCATTATTCTCTCGATTTTGTCAGATGAGTAATAAGCACGCCGGAATACCAAGATTCAAGCTGGAACGCGATGGATTACCAAGATTCAAGCTGGAAAAACAATTTCCCCAGTCAAAAATTCTGGTCAGAACGACAGAATAGGAAGATCGAAATTGTACCCACAGCGACGAAATAGGAAGATTAGAAATTCTGGTAAGCGCGACTCCTTTCTCTTTTCCAGCGAACTCCTCCAGCGGGAAAGATCAGAAATTCTAGAAAAACAATTTTTTTTCACTTTTCTCTTTTCCAGCGAACTCTTTGTTCAGCTTTTCTTTTGGCAACTTTTACTTTTCTCACATATTCCCGCTCTTTTGATGCTGGTCCTAAATTCCCACTTTATTGACTTATTTGATTTAATTTTTTTTGCCACATCATCATGGTGTAAAAGAGGCGGTAAAATTGTGGGTACAAGTAGCATAATCCAAAATGCGCCTTACATTTAGGGTGTATATACAATTTGTATATTGTACCTTACAAATTTACATTTTTTTTACTGTATTTTACTTGTTGGTAACAAAAAATACATTTCACTGGAAAAGAATAGAAACATTTACGAACTAGCCATTATAAATAACTAAACAGACCAAAATACTCCCAATTGAAAATAACAAAAGATAATTATATTTACACTACACTTTTTATTTGTTGTATTACATTTTAATTGCACCTAAAATTCTCATTATTTGCTCATTGTAACACTTATTTTCTCAAATATGAGTGACCATTTATGCAACGAGGAAAAACGTTAGGGAGGGAAAATGTTAGGAACCATATACGTAAATGGCTCATATCCTTTTGGAAATGGTCCTTAACGTTTGTTTTTTTGATACAGACGTCTCTAATTTATGAGGTCCCTAATTTATGAATTTTTTGTGTAATTGATCCTTATTTGATGAAATGACCAAGATGTCCTTAATTTTAATTAAGAAAAATTGTAGTTAAGTGCATAATATTTGCAAAATGTGCAAATGAGTAAAATACCTTTGTTTCATATTATTTAATTTAACGTACTATATATATCATCATAACATGTCAATTAAATTTTCATAAGAGAAAAGGTTAAATTATTGTATGTAATTGCTTTGTGATGTGAAAAACTTGATTAAAAATTAGATAAATTTGCACTTTTAATTCTCGATCTTTACAAAATGTAACAAATCTACCATCAACTATTTTTTTAGCATAATCCATTCTCAACATTTTAATTATGTAGCAAAACTTGTCTTTCCCTCTATTTAGGCCAGTAAATAATAGATTTACCCTCCTCTTTAAATAAACAAAAAAAAAAAGCAATAAAAAAAGAGAAATTGCAAAGGAAGTCCCATAACTTTTAAAAAGTACAAATAAATCCTACCTAAAACAATTATATACATATTAACAAAAAGTATTAAAATAAGTAAACATTTCATCTTTCTCCGTTAAGCTCACCCCACCAACCCACCCCTACCCCACAGCTACTTGTGTCCAAACACCACCTCTATAAATGCAATTACGACGGCGACGACACTACCCCTACCTTAGAAAAATTAATTAAGAAAAAAAAAAATTGGATTAAAAATTGATAGTAGGTTGGTTCGTAGAAGTACCACCGATAATGGGCATCTCACCAGCCCTCCATCATCCGTTTGTAAGAATCAAATCGCAGCCTAATCGCATAATTCAAATCGCAGCCTAATCGCATAATTCAAATCGCGACTGTCGATTTTTTATCCAAATGATTTTTTGTTTTTTCTAAGTTAATATATGTAAGGTAGTGTTGTCATTACCGACGTGACTACATTTTGTGGGGTGGGTGGGGTGCGCTTGGATGAAGAAGATGAAATATCTATTTTTTTCTAATTTTTGTGTGTGTTAATATGTATTAAATTATTTAATTGAAATTTATATGTACTTTTTGAAAAGTAATGAGACTTGTTTTACTATTTTTCTTTATTTTTTGTTGTTTTATTACTTTACTTTATTTTTGTTTATTTAAATAGGGGGTAAATCCATCATTTAATAATCAAAATAGGGGGAATTATGAGTTTTGCTACAAATTTGAAAGGTTGGGGATAGATTATGTTTTAAAAAAAGATTAATTGTAGATTTGTTGTATTTTGCAGAAGTTGATGATGAAAAGTGCAAATTTTCTTAAAAATTAAGATAAATAAATAAGAAAATGACGTATATAATTTTATGATATTGAACCAATCTTATTATATTTTTATTTAACATAAATAATTTATGAGTTACCTGTTCTTTATTTTCAAATATTAATAAACGATAAATTAAAAGATGAAGAATACAGTTCCATCTAATATTTGTAGTTAATAAACGAATAACTCAATTAAATACAAGAATTTGAGGATCAAGTTTGTTACAAATTTATTTATTTATTTATTTTTGTTGTAACCACAAAATAAAAGTTCAAATTTTAAATAATAAAACTAATAATTTTATTTAACACGTTTGTTTATAATGAGTTTACATTTTAGTTATTTCATAATAGTTCATAAAAATATACAAACAAAATATGTATATTATCAATTTGGTGAATAAAGTTTTTATTCAAAAAAATTCGTTAGTTTTCTTTAATTTTTTATAAAAAAAATAAAGGCACCACATCTATTTGCACTTTTTGCAAAGGTGATGAATTCAATTGCAATTTTTCTTTATTAAAATTAAGATCATATTGGTCTTTTTCATCAAATAAAGACCAATTACATACCAAAGTATATAGATTAGAAATGTTCGTGCAAAAAAAATAACGTTCTAACTCATTTCCGCACTTTATTTATGCCAAATTTTCTAGTCATGATCGAAAAGTTATGCAAATGAGGATTGGAAACATGGTACAAATTATTAGGATTATTGCTTAGAGGGTTAAACAACCTGCTTTGAAGATGCTTGAGGAATCATAGGCAGAATAGTTTGATTTACTTGGTTCTATTGAAAATTTATTGAGTAAATTTGCTTAATGTTGAGTTGTAATAATAAATTATATTTGCAACCTCTAAACAAAGTTTTAACTTCAAAAAGATCAACATAAATTTACATATTGAAGTAGGAAAAGTTTGAACTGAAAGTTTCAACCACTTGTAGATAAGTGATTCAACATCTCAAATATTGAACATATAAACTTCAATTATTGCAACACAAAATATATTTTTAAAACGAGAAATTATTTAAACGAAAGTCATACTATAGTAATGAGTTGAAAGAACTATGACAAATTTGTAGTGCGTCTGCGTGTTCTTGTTGTTGATGATGACCCAATTTGTTTGAAATTATTGGAGACTCTGCTTAGAAAATATCGTGATTCGTGAATTAGATAATATAATGTCTCAATTTATAGTGATAATTATAATATCATTAACAATAATTTACTTGATTTACAACGATCCGTCAAGATAAATTCATCCTTAATGCAATTGTTGGCTCTCTCCCGTAATATTATCCATGTTTACATCTCTCAAAATATCTTGTGAGGTCTCGACAATCCTAGCCACCACATACACTGAATCATCGCCGGCTATATTTGGCAAATCGAAAAGCCAACTCTCCAGCATGTAGAAAGGAACTCAAAATATAATATAACTAAATACATACATTGCATTAATAAAAGTGTCGAGGAACTTGCCCTCGTGGATGCACTATTAGATTGCAACTTGCAAGCATCGGTTTTGGGTCAAATTGAGTGAGGCAATTGTTTCAGATCCAAAATCGAAGAGGGCCTATTATTATAAAAAAAAATTAAAATAAAATATATTTGTGATTACTGAAGTTGGTTCAAAATTTTTTTGTGCAAATATGGCCCAAAATCGAAGAGCCCATTAGTTTGCCTTTCCAGTCATTGATAAAAAATTAATGGTCAGTCAGATCCTTGGAAGGAATTTCCCAAGATCAGTACTCCTTTAATAAAGCGTCGAAAGGGTTTTTATTATTCAGGTCCATGTTTTTTTTTTTTTTTTTTTTAAGTTAACAATTAATTCTGTAAAATACTTGTGGATTTTGAATGCATACTACAATTTGGAAGCCTAACTTACAGAATTCACTTCAGACCCCGAAAATTACATGACCGGCCTTGCTTATTTAAATTTTTATACAAAAACATATAATTTCGTGTTAGTAGCAATCATCACAACATTATGCTATTTGTTTATTTCAAACATATTTAAACAACACTATATGTGACAATAAACAACTATCCTCAACCTACAAGTAACGTAGCATTCGGAAATTAATCACTCTTTTGTACAAGAATAAATTTAAATGAGTTACTTTTAAATAATTTAATTTTTTAAACAAAATAGTTTAATATAATATTAGAGCAAGTAAAACTAAAGATTTAAGCATCTTCACTACTTGCTTATGAAAATTGTGCGTGTGAGATTTGATAGAAAATAAATTCAGCATGTAACGGAGGTAGCGTGTTACTTTTACATGAGGTGATTCAAAATGAGAAGCAAAGTGTTGCAAATTTCAAAGGTTGAAGAATCAATTACACAAATTTAATAGATTATGAACCGATCAATGTTATAATTTTCCTTTACTTAAACATGGAAGGTTCCAAGTTCCAAGTGCTATTTATCGGTAGTATCGATCATCATCAGTCTATGTGACAGTGAGTCTCTTGATTCATTGTCCAATGAAATTGTGATTCATTTTAATTCATTGATCAATAAATCAAGATCCTAGTGCCACCTAGACTGATGATAATCATTACTAATGATAGATAACATATATTGAAAGAATAGGAACTGGATTATGCAATAAAAAATTGGAATTAATTTTTATTACCTGGCAAATTAAAATGCAATTAATATTACAACAATGAAGGATCCTATTTATAGCTATACAATTTGAAGGCCAAATCTAATTTTTAATAAGCACAAAAGCAAAAATTGCATAAGAATGGCTTCTATCAGCAAATCTCTCCTTGTTTTCATGGCATTGCTTCTCCTCATCTCACCTCAAAACAGTTTAGGTAATTCTACTTCTCAATCTTTTTTGCTATTTTGGCCAGGGTAAAATTTGGGTCAATTTTTCGTTTTATACTTTTTTACTTCATATAATTGATCCAAAAAATAATTTCACTTTCATAAAATTGGCCTAGAAAATCGGAAAAAATCGTTTTTTAAAGTGTAATTTTTTTTTTCTTTTTGTAAGAGCCTGGTCTGGAAGTGAATTTTTTTTTTTTAATAACAGCCCGATCTATAAAAATTTATACTTCCGCCCCTGTTTCTAGCCTAACTCTAAATTTCAACTCATCTTAAAATTTAATTTTAGTTCCGCCCCTGATGAGAACATCCCTTTCAATGATATATAATCGACAAAAAACTTTTATTTTTTGTTTTTTTTTAGAACTTTCAGCTGCAGGTGGAAACAAGGGATGGGTATACTATATAGGGGTCTGCAACAAGGTTTGCCAAGACGCTGGATATGCTTATGGACATTGTGGTAAAGCTAAGGGCTTTCAGGACCTTTGTCAATGCAGTCGTAACTAAGACGTAATTAAATAATGCTTTGTTTGATGGGTTTATGAGTTAATTTGTCCAAGTATAAATTAATATTACATAAATAATTAAGAGAAACGAGCAATAATTATTGTGTGTTGAACACTATTGAAAGTAGATAAAAATTTATTCATCGTATTTAGCAGTCCTCTTATACTGTGTATCAAACATGTGATACGTTTTCGAGAAACTAATTTTATTGAAACAAATTATATACGACGATCAACATACGTTAATTAATGTGATCTAATAGAAATTCTAAAAATACTAAAATAAAATCTTAAAGGTATTGTTTATGCGCTCCAAAATAGTGCACACAATAAATAAAAATTCCGTTCTAAATACTTCAAATAAGGTCCACATTATAATTCAATTCAATGAAATAAATGGCGTAGTTGTATGTTAAAGCATTCTTTCTATCTGGTAATAGACATGACTATAAACAAAATTTTGCTTCATATTTTATTTATTTAGTATTCGACTTTGTAATGTCCATGTTAATGTAAATTATACATTAGAAAAAAAAAAATTGTTGCAATTAATCAAATGCTATTGTAGCAAGGATCCAATTTATTATGATGGATACTAACTGGCAGTCGGACACATACGCATCTCATTTTGTTTAGCTCACACCCCTCTGTGTAAGTGCTAGACTGTCGATACGTGGATTCGGACGGGCAACATATCTTCTCTCCTAAGTGCATATATACTAAAAATTTATTTGTGGTTAGACAACTTTATTTTAGAGAAAAAATATGCTATTATAATTAGTTACTAGTTAGACACGCGTGTATTGCACGTGTTTTTGTAATAATATTGTTAATTTTTAATATTTTTAATATTTAATTGTTAATAATTAAAATGTTAAAGTAGCAATTGCAATAAGATAAAATAGCACGGTGTATTGAATTGTTCGATGTTGATTTTTTATTTATATTCATAGAAGTACAATTGTAATCAGAGATGTGTTTTATATAGTGGTAATACGAATAATAATTTGAACTCAGTGAAGACTTTTTAGTGATTTGAGCTTAGATGATTGATTAACCTCTGATATCAAATCTTATAGAATTAATGATGTATTAATAGGATCTCAAAGGCTACATTTTAATAATAAAATTAATAATTATTGATTTTATTGTGAGAAATTTTAATGATTGACTATATAATATTGTATTTTTGTTGGAGTAGTAGCTCCTTGTAAACAATATTCATTGTGTGTGTTCTTTTTTTTGTAAAGTGTGCCTGATTTAAATGAAAATAATATAAACGTAAGTAAGAAAAAAAATTAAAAAATGTCAATGCTTGCCTATGTTTTGATAATATTGTTGAAAATTCATTTTTACAAACAAAGTTAAATTTATAATACAAAACTCAAAAACATTTTTGACGTTTTGAGTGTTTTCATTGAAAACATGGAAAACACTCAAAACAAGGAAAATAAAATTTATATAAACAAAAATTCTAAAATATAAAATTCTAAAAAATTAAAATTCTAAAAAAAAAAATGAAAAATTCTATAAAAATGAAAATTCTAAATACTAAAAAAATAATTTAAGCCCTTATTGATTATTTAAATAAAAAAATAAAAAAATAAAAATAAAAAAAGATTAAAATTCTCAATCCATGTCATTTATTTTTATTTTTTTATTTTATTTTTATTTTTTTATTATTTGTTTATATTTTCTTTTTGTAAAAAAATATTGTAACATATATTAAATAATATTTTTCATCTCCATTTCACTTTTGACAACCATTATTTAAAGTTTAATGAGGTAATAAACAAGGTTACAATTTTTTCTATTCATTTTTTAAAAACCAATTTCTCATTCATTTCATCTCGTAATGCAAAATAAAAATAAAAATAAAGATTGAGATAATCTTTTCACCTTCATAATTAATTTAATAGATTGAATATTTAAAAATTTTAATTGTACATTTAATAAATTTCTAAAAACTTAATGTACGATAATGATGAACATTAAAAGAGTAATAAATAAAATATTAAAAGGTAATTGCATTGATGGAAGTACAATTACAGTCATAGATGAGTTTTATATGGTGATAATATCAACAATAACTTGAACCTAATGAAGACTTTTGGTGATTTAAGCTTTCATGATTGAGGAACCATTGATATCTAATCTTATGAAATTTAATGATCTCCAAGGCTGTATTTTACGAAAAATAAAATTAATAATTACCAATTTTATTGTGATAGAATGTAATGATTGACTACATAGTATTGTACAGTTGTTGAAGTGGTAATTCCTTGTAAAAAAATATTCTCTGTGTATGTTCTCTTTTTATTAGATATGTCTGATTTGAGGACGTAAATAAAAACATCATAAATTTAAGTGAGAAACAAAAATTAAGAAGTATCAATATTTGTCTATGTTGTGAAAATATTGTTAATGGACAAAAGAAGATGAGAACAACGTTTTATATATATTAATAAAATTAAAAATTTAAAAAGTTTCAAATATTAGTTCTGAACAATAGTATATATTTTGTGGGGTTTAAAAGTAATCATTTAAGAGATTTTGAAAAAATTAATAAAATGTGTGGTTGAAAAGTTAATAAAAGTTGTAGGTTCCACAAAATATATGGTTGAAAATGAGTTTGAGAAAAAAAAAATGTTTAAAAAAACAAAACCAAACATGTTCATGATCATTGTAATCTAATATATTAAAAATAATCTTTTTATCTCTATTTCAGTTTTGACAGCCATGATTTGAATTTTAGTGTGATAATAAACAAAATTATAATTTTTTTCATTAATTCATTTCATCTATGTAATACCAAAAAGAAAAAAAAGGGAGATAAACTTTTCACCTTCATATTTAATTTAATGGATTAAATATTTAAAATTTTTAATTGTACATTTAATAAATTGTTAAAAATTTAATGTACAATAATGATGAACAATAAAAGAGTAATAAATAAAATATTAAAAGATAACTTTGCATTAATGAATACTAAGAGTGAATATGAAATTTTAAAAAGTTTGCAAAGTTAGAATAGTGAAAAAATGTTTATCTCTTTTAAGGCATTTTAGATGTAGTATAGAAACAAATAAAAATAACTTGATTGAATACTCTATACGTTACATACATGACATTTATTAGTTTTCAAATTTTTGATTTACTATTTCATCAAAAAATTATTACTTTCCTTCTTTTATTAAAAAAAAACTTCAATACAACGCTTATATAATCCTACGGGATAGGTCTAACTTTGTAAATAATGACACGTGGCTTGTGGCTTGTGTCTTATTTATTATTTATTATATTACTCTATTTACTTTCACTTACTCTTACTTTTTTTTTTAATTTAATTTTTAATCATTATATTAGTCTTTTTTTTTTCTGAAAGTTATTTGGGCATCAAGTTTTTCGAAAAATATATTATAAATTATTTTTTCTATCAATTCAAGTATCTTGACTACACTATTAACATAACATTTTCAATAATTTTCTCACAAAATTGTAATATTTATATTTCTCTTAAAATTTTCTCGTAAAAATGAAAAAGAATATCAAAAACATAAACCAAAAATTGTGTATGAATTCTTGAAAATTTGTTAAATTGCAAAATGGTATAAAGCTACAAGCCTATAACCTCAATTTAAAAATAAAAATAAAAATTATTTATAAGCTGTAAAACACTATATTATTTTTCTTTATTATTATTTTTATTTTGTATTCATGATTGCACCCAAATTATTCATTAGATGATGAGATTTGTCCATTTTATAATATGAAAAAATTCAAATGAAGTTTTTGCTAGATTTTCCTAACACATTTTTAATTTATTAAAATTTATTTTCTATTTTTTCAAGTTTTAATTTAAAGAAAATGAAGATCATAAATTTTGTAAACATCAGACTAAACAAGATCAACTTTTTAAAAAATATTTAATAAAACATGCATCACAATTAAAATTTAAAGATTAATAATAAAAAAAGCGGTATATAAAGTATTAGATAATTTAATATAAATGTATGATTCGTTATCTCTCATTAAGAGTATTTTGGTCTGTTCAATTATTTATAATAATAAAATTGTAGTTTTTTTAACCAAAATGTGATTTTTTTTATTACTATCTATACTACATCTAAAAGATCCTTAAAAAGAGAAACATTTCTGGACTATTATACCCTTACAAATTTTTTAAAATTCCATATTCATCCTTAGTATTTATTAATGTATAATTATTTTTTAATATTTTATTTATTACTCTTTATTGTTCATCATTATTGTACATTAAATTTTCAACAATTTACTAAATGTACATGTTTCACATGGAATGTGTATCTTTCGCTAACAATTAAAGGATTCAGACGATGTGTAAGGGGCGCCAAACCTTATGAGACAAAGTCCCAACAAGGGTGTTTGATTTAGAAGACTACAATAATGACAAAGGATGAAAAGAGCAAAACGAAATGCCTCCAAAGGGCACAAGCACACACTAGAATTCATTTGTAAAGAAATATTTAAGACTAAATGGAATGAAATTACATTTCTACATTTTGAGAGTTCCTTCTTTTTCTACTTGATCAATCTCCTTTCTTTTATACCTTGTCAAACGATTTTATCACACGTTTTCCTCTAGTCTTGCATAAAACTTCTCATCGCCCAGTTTCTTCTTTATCGCCCAAAGAATCACCTCGTCGCCCAATAACGCCCATTTCTTCCATAATGATTTCAACTGTTTGTAACTTCCCCATGATGATTTAACATGATGATTTAACTTCTTGTAACCCCTTCATGAAGCAATCACTTAGATCGCTCAATAACCGCCCATTTCTCCCATGATGATCCCAACTGTTTGTAACTTCCCATGATGATCCAACTTCTTGTAACTCCTTTATGATAATTCAAGTTTGTAACTCCCGACAACGTGGGAATAATGATAAGAAAATGAGAAAAACTACTTATGAACAGTTACTCTTATGCCGTGATCGACCATTCTAATCGCCCAACGCCCGGCGTTTTTGATCTGGCGATGTCCGCTTTGGGCCCTTCCCGGCTTGGACAATTTCTATTGGGCTGTATACTGAATTTATTTGGGCATCCGTTGGGCCTAGCCGACATATTTTCTAAACCTATATACTTGGGCATTCGGGCATTTATTATGGGCCTATACGTTACAATTTTCTTAAGTCTCTTTTTAGGCCCTTGTTATTTCATATGTCAACAATTACCCCCAATATGGCTTAATTAACATAATTGCTTATTTAATTAGCCATATTCACTTGGTGGCGTTCGTCTTACGAAAGTTTTTGGCGCCTTAAGTCCTAAATCCTAAAAGCACGATTTACATAAACCCAAAAAGGCGCCATTACCAATGCCCACGCCCACCCTCATCATCGTCCTTTTCTCCCTCTATAAAAGGACACTATTCATTCATCTTTCTTTACCTCCCATTCATCCTTCCAAACCGATCGTCTCACTTGCTTGCAATCTTCTTGTCTATTTTACGAAACCATGTCGACGTCCCGAGCTTCCTCCAATAACAACGATTACTTTCGAAGATTTCCAAGACCTCCCGACCAAACCCTACGTAAACCCATCAAATCTTCTACCTTCTAGGCGGATATGAACGAGTTCTACTTGGGCCCGTCGTTCGAGGGCCGCAGACTCTATTAGGCGATCGCCACACGTTCAGATTTTCCTTGTACCCAAGGACCTCCTTTCTTGGACCCATTCTCGTTGAAGCCAATCCATGAGAAAAGCATTCGCACATGGCCAAAATCGATACCACCTTCCGCCTCCGGCATGCGCGTATGATGAAGCATGCTCCTTCGAGGCGCTTTTGATCGTGCTAGGATTTCCGATCTTTTGAAATTGCCACACGTCCCCTCTATATGATCCAGTTCTTTTCCCCATCGCCCTAAGCTTCGGTCTTCGAGTACAATACCTTCGTTTTCCCCTCGCCCAATGTCGATTACTCTACGGGATGTTGGTGCTTTGGTTAATCTTCCTCCTCCTCGGGCGATACCATCTCTCCCGCTATATTGATATCCTCCCTTGCTCCAAAGTTTGATAAGAAGTTTACGGACTCCTATTCGTGCATGCAAGAGCTCTATGATAACACGGGCAAAGATCCCACATGCGGCAGGCGTGTGGCTTTCCTCAAGTTTGGCTATGTAGGTACATTCTTTGTGTTCCTAGTCTTAAACCTTCCATGGCCTATTTGCCTATCGCCCATGAGTTAGCTCTTGGTAGGTCTTTAAACCTTTGTTCTCTGTTTACGCCGCCTTCTATAGGCGTGGCTTACCTTCAACATCGACTTAGGACCAATGCTTCTCCCTCTTTGGAAGTGGGCCTCTTTAGCTCGCTCAATTGTGGTTGAGAGCATACTTTCCACAACTTGGTGTTCCTTCAATTCCCCAGTGTCCGTGAGTTGTTACGGGCTAATTATGAACCAATTAGCTCCGTGGATATGTCTAACCGGACGTCTTTACATTCTTTTATAATTTAAATTCAATTCCTCGTTCTTTCCTTTCTCCAAACCGATCGTCTGGGCGACTAGTCCGGCTATTGACTCTGCTCGGCCGATATATAAACTTTCATTGGCCGACCTTGGATAGGTGAAACTAATCGGTGGATTTGACAAATATGTCTTCGTGCTATGGAAAGCCTCTTGATGCTCCTCCTTCCGCATTTAAGTCGCCCCGATTTTTCAACTTTAGAAGAGGCGAGAAAGCTTTCGTTCATACGCACAATTAGATATGAAACGTCGTAAGAAGTTCACTTGCCCAAGGAATCTTTGTAATTCCTTTTGTCCTTAGGTGGTTTAGCCTCTAAAATGGCTTTTGCTTTATTTTATCAAGTTCAATTCCTCTTTCATGCACTAGGAATCCTAGGAAATTTCCTGCATTAACACCAAATGCACACTTCAACGGATTCAATTTTAATTTATATTGTCTCATCCGTTCGAATGAACGTTTCAATTGTTGGAGATGGTTTTCTTCTTTCAATGATTTAACCACTATATCATCAACATAAACTTCAACGAAATCTCCTATCATGTCATGAAAAATTAGATTCATTGCCCTTTGATAAGTGGCTCCT
This sequence comes from Forsythia suspensa, assembly GCA_023638005.1. NCBI lineage: Eukaryota > Viridiplantae > Streptophyta > Magnoliopsida > Lamiales > Oleaceae > Forsythia > Forsythia suspensa. The sequence goes on along the minus strand of CM042675.1, from coordinate 40,518,273 downwards.
GCATTTTTTAAACCAAAAGGCATGACCACCCATTCAAAACATCCTAAAGCACACGGGCATCTCGAATGCGCTTTATGTATATCTTCTTGACTATATAAATTTGGTTGTATCCCGAATATCCATCCATAAAAGAGTACATCACATGTCCAAAGTAGCTTGAATCTACTAAGGAATCTACCGTTGGCATTGGATATTCATCTTTGGGCGTTGCTAAGTTCAAATTTAAAATCTATGCAAACCCTAATACTACCATTTTTCTTGATCTGAGCACAATATTAGACAACCATTCAACGATTCGGCCGTCCTTATAAAACCCGCCTTTAACAACCGTTCTATTTCTTTCTTTACTTGAGCAATACATTAGGAGCAAAACGTCTGGGGTTGCTTATGTGGTTTAAAGTGTGGCTTAGTTGGTAGCCTATGTTCCACCAAATTTTATCTAAACCGGGCATGTGTTCATATTCCCAAGCAAAACAATCTCTATACTCTTTTAACAAAGCAATTAACTGGTCACTTACCTCTTTGCTAAGCATCCGATCGACAAATGTTGGGCGATCTTCTTGTTCCTCTCAATATTTACTTTCACCAAGGGGTCTTGTGCTTGGCGCGCCTCTGCCTTCATGACTCCTATCACATCGTCGTTCAAGCTCCTTGTATTGATGTCTTCTCGCATCTAAACAATCCACCTTATTCACTTCTCGGCCAATATTCTCATTTCTAACTTGAACACGGCTAATTTATCCCTTAAAATCTTTAAAGCCGTTTTCTTTCTTATTTCTCCTTCAAGCTTTTTCTCGAAAGCCATTGACTTGGCTTTGACATCCTGAAAGGTTAGGTACCTTCTTCAACATTTATTGAATATCTTTTTGCCAATCATTGGCTCTTCAAGGGGCCACTATGTTTGGCCTCATTTGATCGAACATTTCAGTAAATGCATCTATTGATAATGGCTCCTCGCTCTGCGCGATGATCTGAGTTTCTTCACCATCTTGGACTACTCTCACAGGCCCATAATTTCCTTCATACATAAACTTCTCGATCGAGTTCGCTTCTGTAACAAAAGGTCTATGATCTGCTTGCACCACTTCGGCTTCACCTTTATCGTTCCAAAAAACTAGACACTGATGGAGTGACGAAGGTATACAACGATTTCCATGAATCCAATCTCTTCCTAACAACACATTGTAGCTAGTCGGCCCGTCTATTACAAAGAATACTGTGGTTTTGGTGATAGTTCCTACCGTTACGTCCAAAGGCATTACTCCTTTGGCCGAAGTCACCCCGCCATTGAAGCTCGTAAGGATAACTTCAGTAGGGATCAAGTCACTCTCCGTCTTAGCAAATTTCTTTATCATTCTAGATGGAATGGTATTAATAGCGGCCCCATTATCTATGAGAACTTTGGCTACAGGGATGCCATTGACTAGAGCCTTTACATATAATGGCCTCAAATGTTTGGTTAAATTGGCCGTTGGCTTCTTAAAGATGACCCTTTCAGTCGCCTCTATCTCCACTTCTCGTTTCCGTCATCCTTTGGATCGAAATGTTGTGTCGTTTTTACGTGCAACATTTCATGACCGATCTTCTGCCGCCAGCTCTTGAGCTTCTTTGTCGCTCACTTCCTCCCAACCCGTAGGGATGGTAATATCGTTGGAGGTGATCCATACTTTTCGTAGCGCGGGTACCCTCATTTTCCTCTTGGGCGTCCCAGATAACACGTAATAATCAAAAGATCGCCCGGATGGTTCGCCCAACAAATCTACTTCTCGTACACCTTCTTGATACAAATTGCTTTTAGCAATTTGTTATATGAAACTCCTCTTTTCTTCTCTCGACTCTAAGTCAATCTCTTCTTCCACATCCGCAAGCCATCATCTTCTTCTTCTCCTCCATAGATATCTCCTGAGGTTTGCCCGATTTCTACCACGCATTCCAATGTGCATACTTCTTCACTCTCATCTTCTTGTGGCCCCTCATCCCTTTGCTTTTAAATTCATTGGCAAGCGGATAATTATTAGCCAATATTGGGGTAAAGAACCAAACCGAATGGTGATGGATTGTCCGGGATCTTCTTCATCTTCGTCCTTGCTGTGTCTTTCAAACTTGACCTACCGAAGAATCTTACGGCAATTCTCTGTTGAATCATTCACATTATGTTCCTTCTCATCTTGAGATTTTCTTTAGCAACCGTGTTGGAGAAATTGGGCGATTTGGGACGATATCACTTCTTGTTGCCGCCTCATCATTCGTCCATAATTTCTCCGATGACGCGTCTCTTTGTGTCCTAGTCATTTGATCAAAGGGTATCACCCTTCCCCGCACTTTGTATTGGAATGAGTGCCATACATTCGATCGATGGGGCGTGGCTCGAACGTTCTATTGTTGAGCATCGGCTGCTGCTGTACACCGCCCCGCCATCATACATTGGCTTTGACCCGCCTTTCAAAAGGAGGTCGTGATACCTTTCGTCCTTGAACAGTTGGAAATTTTGGGTTGTGTTTGGATGATTGTGATACTCCCATACTTCCGCTTTCTCCTCTTCATCTATTTCTCTCGCTACATCTAGCACACAACACTTTTTATTCCTTTCAACTTCTTTACCTTTGAGACGTTTGAACACGCTGGGATGCGGTTCAAGATCTTCGTCCCATTATCGACCACCAATTTGAATTTAGGTAAACCACTTTTGAAACCTCACGACAACATATTAACTCCTAGTGGCATGAAAAAGGATTCTCATCCACCGCCATCTTCTTTTTAGCTTCAAAAGTAATTACCCGATTCGATGGCATCCTGTAATACATGACGAAAAACCAAACAATTATTAGTTGTATGAGACCATGCATTATGCCACTTACAATATTTTTATCCTTAATTTGCTCGAGATTTGGCAATTTGTGTTTATCGCTCGCTTTTATTTGCTTGTCTTTATACAATCTATCAAATATAGTATCTCGCTTGGTTACATCGAACGAAAACGTTCTAGCCTTCTTGCTTGTATCTCTCGAGGCTCGTTTTTCGCCGTCATCCCCTGAATTAATTATTAACGGACATTCATAAGCATCTCCTTTAATCAATTCGCCAAACATATTTCAGTTTGATCATAATATTCATCCACAACGTGAACGTCCGAAGTTTGGGTCTCTATAATAAGTCCTTTGCTTGGAATTTTTCATTTGTTCCTCTTCCCTTATCAAACGCTCATACCTAATCACATTGGCGTTAATTGAAAGAGATCGAAACTCCCTATCCTCGAAATTTCTTTTTCAAGTCGAAACTTAAACAACTTTGAGCGATCTTAACAAACTCTTTTTCGGGTAAGGGCACAAAGCATTTACTCCTAGCGATCTTAAACCTTTGAAGAAAAACTTCCGCCCATTCAGGTTGGCATTTGACGTAAATTCGCCAAATCACCAAGGTGACTTGATTCGAGTTTTATAGAATTGGGCGTGGAACAAGCTGTTCTAATTGTTGCCATGTCTCGAACGAGTTTCTTGGCAAATTAATGAACCATGAAAAAGCTACTCCTGTTAGCGAACTAGGAAACAACCTTATTTTATGGTAATCACTTACTTCACCGCATTGCAGTGTGAATCGCCCTACATGTTCCAATGTTGAAACCTCCCCTAAACCCGTGAATAGTGAAAATTCCGCACTTTATATCCCCAGGCCACGGATAGGCTTGGTCTATCCAATGGGATATGGCTTTTATAGGTTGGCCTAATGAAAGGACGCATTCCAAAAGCCATCCGATCTTGCATTATCTCGGTGATTTGGTTTCTTAAAGCCATGTTTGGATCATATGGGACTCCTATTGGTTGATTCACAGGTGGAATCATTTGAGGTCTATTGTTTAAACTCGGATTTGTGGCCAAATTACCATTACTCATGGTATTATTGCCATTTACTTGGACATTTGCCCTTCGTTAACACGTGTTGCGTTTTGTCCTATATTTGGCATATTTTCTCTTGCATTCGGGCTACCCCCAAGTTGGACGATCCCACATTATGACCACTCAAATTGGCCACGTTGCCTCCACCCACATTTGACGTCGATGGTATAAAGGCATTTCTATTCCTTGACTAGGATTTATAGGGTTCATTATCGGTGAATTGTGCCTCTACAACCGTCCTAGCTTGGAAATGATTCCCTATATTTGGCAAATTTGGTTGACATGTCTCGCCTACTAACCTAGTTATAAGTTCATTTAAAGTACTTAATTGTTTGGCCATGTTGTCGTAATGCACATTTCAGTTTGAACAAATTTTTCCATATCATGAACATTTTGCAAGCTTACATCGTCCCACAACATCTTGCGTGAGTTCGCCAAGTAATGCGCTGCGCATGGTTCGTGGACTCAATTCCGTCATTGGCTCATAACGGCTTTGATTTTGTCCCTCCGCTCGTCGGGTGTATTTTGTTTGTTCTTCATATCGCTCGATCACGGATTGAATTCATTTGGTCGGTCGGTTCCTTATCCGAGTTCTTGTGAGGCATAATGTTCTACCCTCTTGTATCTTCTAACACCAAAAGTGTCCCATCAAGCGTGCCAAATTGTTTCGCGGAATGTGTATCTTTCGCTAACAATTAAAGGATTCGAGACGATGTGTAAGGGGACGCCAAACCTTATGAGACAAAGTCCCAACAAGGGGTGTTTGATTTAGAAGACTACAATAATGACAAAGGATGAAAAGAGCAAAACGAAATGCCTCCAAAGGGCACAAGCACACTAGAATTCATCAGAAAGAAATATTTAAGACTAAATGGAATGAAATTACATTTCTCTTTTTGAGAGTTCCTTCTTTTTCTACTTGATCAATCTCCTTTCTTTTATACCTTGTCAAACGGTTTTATCACACGCTTTCCTCTAGTCTTGCATAAAAACTTCTCATCGCCCGATTTTTCTTTATCGCCCAAAGAATCACCTCGTCGCCCAATAACCGCCCATTTCTTCCATAATGATTTCAACTGCTTGTAACTTCCCCATGATGATTTAACATGATGATTTAACTTCTTGTAACCCCTTCATGAAGCAATCACTTGTCGCTCAATAACCGCCCATTTCTCCCATGATGATCCCAACTGTTTGTAACTTCCCATGATGATCCAACTTCTTGTAACTCCTTTATGATAATTCAAGTTTGTAACTCCGACAACGTGGGAATAATGATAAGAAAATGAGAAAAACTACTTATGAACAGTTACTCTTATGCCGTGATCGACCATTCTAATCGCCCAACGCCCGAGCGTTTTTGATCTGGGCGATGTCCGCTTTTCAGGCCCTTCCCGGCTTGGACAATTTCTATTGGGCTGTATACTGAATTTATTTGGGCATCCGTTGGGCCTAGCCGACATATTTTCTAAACCTATATACTTGGGCATTCGGGCATTTATTATGGGCCTATACGTATAATTTTCTTAAGTCTCTTTTTAGGCCCTTGTTATTTCATATGTCAACAAAGACAATTAAAATTTTTAAACATTTAATTTATTAAATTAAATATGTGGGTGAAAAGATGATCGCAATTTTTTTATTTTTTTTGGCATTACTTAGATGAAAGGAATGGGAAATGAGTTTAAACAAAAAAAAAAAAAAATGAATAGGAAAAATTGTAACTTTGTTTATTACCGTATTAAAATTTAAATCATAGTTGTCAAAACTGAAATGGAGATAAATATATTATTTTTAATACATTAGATTACAGTGATTATGAGCATGTTTGGTTCAGTTTTTTTTTTTAAATTCTTTTTTTCACAAATTTATTTTCAACCACATAATTTGTGGAACCTAAAACTTTTATCAACTTTAAACCGCACATTTTACTAATTTTTTTCAAAATCTTCAAACCCCACCAAACATATACTATAGTTTGAAATTACTAACGTGTGAAGCTTTTTTCAGTTTTAATTTAATTTAATTTAATTAATATATATAGAACGTTCTTCTCATCTTACTTCTGTCTATCAACAATATCCTTACAACATATTTAGGAAAGCATTGACACTTCTTTAATTTTTGTTTTTTACTCGCATTTATGACGTTTCATTTACATTGTCAAATCAAACACTTCTAATAAAAAGAGAACATACACAAAGAATAATGTTCATAAGGAACTACTACTCCAACAAATGTACAATATTATTTAGTCAATCATTACATTATCTCACAATAAAATTAGTATTATTAATTTTATTCTTCGTAAAATGCAACCATGGAGATTATTAATTCCATAAGATTTGATATCAAATATTCGTCAATCATCAAAGTTTAAATTACCAAAAAGTATTTACTGGGTTCAAATTATTGTTGGTATTTTCACCATATAAAACTCATCTCTTATTGTAATTGTACTTATATGAATGCAATTATCTTTTAATATTTATTTATTACTCTTTTATTGTTCATTATTTTCGTACATTTAATATTTAACAAATTATTAAATGTATAATTATATTTTGTAAACATTTAATATATTCAATTAAATATGAAGGTGAAAAAATGATTTCAATTTTTATTTTTATTTTACGTTACGTAGATGAAAGAAATGAGAAATTGATTTAAAAAAATGAATGGCAAAATTATAAATTATTACCGCATTAAAATTCAAATCATGGTTGTCAAAATTGAAATGAAGATGAAAAGATTATTTTTAATACATTGGATTATATTGATTATAGTTCACAACTAACATTTGAAACATTTTTAATTTTTAATTTAATTAATAATTATAAATAGAGAGAGAGAGAGAGAGAGAGATAATTCTTTAGTTTTTGTTTCTTATTTATATTTATGTTGTTTTCATTTACATCATCAAACTAGACGTGCTTAATAAAAAAAGAACATACACAAAGAATATTGTTCACAATAAATCATTACTCTAACAAATTTACACTATTATATAGTCAATTATTACCACTATTATATAGTCAATTATCACCAAAAGTTTTTCATTGGATCCAAGTTACTACTCGTATTACAACTATATAAAACTTATATTTAATTGTAATTGTACTTTTATGAATGTAAATAAAATATCAGTTTCGAACAATACAATACAACATGTTATCAACAATCTTATTTTTATCTTTATTGCAATTATTACTTTAACATTTTAATTATTAAAAATTAAAAATATTAAAAATTGACAATATAATTACAAAAGCACGTGCAAAAAACGCGTGTCTAACTAGTTTAGTATAAAAGGTAGTACGTAAAATGTAATTTAGTAAACGTGGTATCTAAGTGTAAAGTGTATTTTGTTAAAAATTCAATAGATTACTAAAATATAATTACATTTTCAAATTATATTTTGAGATATCCAAACCATATGTAATTACATTTTCAAGAAGCATCATTGTACCTATAATGGAGTTTGGGCTTGAGTTGCAAATGCATTCATTGCGATAATTTTTTTTTGTACGTCGCAAAATATTTTGTTCTGAAATTATAATTTTGTTGTAGTGGAAATATTAAAATTGTTGTGTATGTATTTAAATAGATTAGACTTTTGATTCATTAAAATTAGTGAAATAGTAATTTTCTGTTGATTAATTATTTACGATCGTAAATGTTGATTAGACTCTTGATTATAACTAATACATTACATTTTCATAATGAGTAAAATTTATTAAAAGACGTTTATGATTATAGGTGACAAATGGATAAGATGAATTGGTCCGATCCAAAGCTAGACTGGCCACACGGAAAATTGGATTGGGTTTGCCTTGATCCGATTTTATATGAGTCCGTATTTACTAGGCCAACACAATCCAATTTTGAGCAACATGATTACTGGCCAGTCCAGGGAAAATTGTATATAAGTCATCTCTACAAGACTTGTTTCAAATTAGATCAAAATATTTTTTAAAATTATGATTAAGTCATACTTTCAACAATATTTTAAACTAATTTCAAAATCACCCATGTAATCTATATTTTCTATCCTCGAGTTCTTCCAACTTCACAAACCATCTCAACCTCCGACAACCTTCGGCGAGTTCCTCCAAAATTGCAAAATTTTTTTCTCTGGTAGATTTGTGCATATTCTTTTTTATGCTTGTCTGTCTTTCCATGGGCCGATCAAAGAGAACTCGTAGTCTCCTAGATTTTTCAGATCGGGAGTTTTGGATTACATTAGAAGCACCGTCATTTGCCCAATGAGAGCAGTGAGGCGATGGTGCAATTGATAGTTTTTCTGATATAGAAGCTTTGATTGGGTGAACAAAATGAAGGCTTGCTAAATGAAATAGTAATCTCTATTGTCGGACTTGTAAATTGCTTAATTTATTTATTTAATTTTTTTCATCAATTTAAGTTTGTTCTTAACTAGCAATAGTTGGAAAAGTGGCAAGAGGTGGGTTGGAGGTAATTTTGAAGGGTTTTGAAGGAGGTAATTTTGATGAAGGAAAGTTGAGGTGTGGATAAGAAGATGATAAGAAGCTGGTCATGGAGATGAAAGCAGAAGTTCAAGGGGGTGAGCCAACAAACGACGGGGGCGTGCTCTTAACTATGAGGAGTTAATTGAGGAGGAGTGTAATTGCAATAAAGAATGTAGCTTGTGAGAGGCCGTTGGATCATATGGTAGAGTTAAAAATGAAGTCGAAAAAGTTGAATGACTGCCTGAATCGCTTCCATGTTGCAATGCCTAAGCCACGTGACCAGAAAAAAGGCCATCATGTATACCTGAGGCTGTCTTAAAAGCTAAAGCCAAGAAAGCTGAGCAAGCTGCAGAGAAATAGATCAAGCTGGAGAAGGATCTTGAGAATGAGAATGGAGGTGCAGGTGTATGTCCATGAGTGGCCATGATAGGTGGAGTAAAATGGTTATGATTTGTTGCTGTAAATAGCAGTTTGAATTTTCTGTAGGGATGATACTGTATTATAGAAAACAGTATCATTGAAAATTGTATCATTATATTAGTTGTGGACATGATTTGCTTCTGTAGATAGCAACTTGATTCTGTATTAAGTTGGCAATTAGATTATTTCTTTGTGTTGTTAGTCATGTGTGTTGTTTGATACTGTATTATACAAAACAATATCACAATATAAATAGACATAGAATTCGCATACGTGCTCAGAATTTTTATTATAATATATTTTTGTAATGGTCTCGACGAGCCGGTCAAGACCAGTGGCTTTGCCACTGCATACAATGGATTTTAGCTGTTTGAAGTCATCTCTTTAGCTTAAAATGGTAATCTTTAATTTTTATTGTCAAAACAGTGTCATACATACTAAAACAGTATCACAGCTAAACGGATCTTAATATAATAGTATCATATATGAAAATATCTTAATAAAACATTATCACATACACACTTTTCTCGACTCTAGTATCTGTCACTATGTTCGGTTCTTATAGAAGAAACAAATAAAAAAGAGAATGTCCATAAACTTGGTTTAACAGCTTAACCAATCCATTTGAATATAATTTCAGGCTTGTGGGTGAATATGGAACTACTTAAACCTTCAGGTACAACTCAAAATTGGAAAACTAGAGACTACCTGAAACTTCATAACATAAAGAACGGGACCAAAGAGTTCTTCCTTAACAACATCAGCATTTGGAGAAATTTCAACTATGGTGGGTTGCACAAAATTTCCTTCGGACTCTATAACATTTCCACCTGTGAGTATCTTTCCTCCATGTAACACATTAGTAGGTAATATTTGTAAAAATCGTGTACACAATAGAAGGCTAAAGAAAAACAATTTCACTGCTTTTATGTGACTTTATTTATTAGGCAATACAATTACTTGAAATAATTATATTGTTCTTAAAATACTCAATTAGTAGTATAAAACTATTGATACTGTTTGCATTTAATAACATTATCATATATTAAAACAATATCATAGGTTGAAACATTATCATAATAAAATAATATCAAGATAAAAGCATGGTGTAAGTGTACCATATCACATTATCTATATAAAACAGTATCATTAGCAAAACAGTATCATATATAAAACTAAGTACAAGATGTTTTGTCCAAATTGAAGTAATGATACTGTTCTTAAAATGTTCCATTAGTAGTAGTACAAGATCATATGTTTAAACATTGTCATAATAAAGTAGTATCAAAGATAAAATTATGGTATAAATATATCAATGTACATTATCTAGATAAAACAGTATCATTGTTAAAAAAGCATCACAACAAAACAGTATCACAATAAAAAAGTATCACAACAAAACAGTATCACAATTAGTGTTTTTTTACAATTAAAGGTATGTTGGTCTTTTAGCTCTAAAATGTGACTTTAATTGAATTAAGTTTTAATCATATGACTTTAGAGCCCATTTTTAATCCCCACCCCACCCCCACCCCACCCCACCATGTTTTGTTAATTCAATCTTGGCTTCCAATACAGTTAAATCATAAATGATTTGGTAATATTTGTCATATTTCAGATGTGATTGTTGAATTTATTTTAGAAATTGAAAGTTTGCTTTTCTAGTACAAATGTCTCTAATTTATGTATTTTAATGTGCAAATCCTTATTTAATGAAAAATATCAATATATTTTTAATTTTAATTATGAAAAATTATAGTGGGAGTTTTAACCTTCAAATAAAGGTGCAAATATGTCCGATAAATTTTATTTAATAATATTTATTTAGCGTACTAAATATATTATTACAGTCATGTCAATTAAATTTTTTATAATAGAAAAATGTTAAATTATTGTATTTTAAGTATATGTAATTGCTATGTGATGTGAAAAATTTGAATAAAAATTAAGATAAATAAATAATAAAATAACGTATACAATTATAACATTGAATCAATCTTATTGTATTTTTATTTAACATGAAAATACATAAAAATTATTTTATAAGTTATGTGTTCTTTATTTTTGAATGTTAATAAATGATAAATTAAAATATGAAGAACACCGCTCGATCTAATATTTGTAGTTAATAGGCGAATAACTCAATTAAATAAATATATTTGAAGACCCATAATTAACCAAATTATTTTTCTTTTTGTTATAACCATAAAATGAAAGTTCAAATTTTAAATAACAAAATTAATAATTTTATTTAACACGTTTGTTAACGTTAATAATTATGAGTTTAAATTTTAGTTATTTCACAATAGTTCGTAAAAATATATATATAAAATATACATATTATCAATTTAGTTTTCTAATTTATAATTTTGGTCCTCAACCTCTCAAATCTATAACTAATCTATCCCTAACCAATTTTTTTAACATTAGACGATCTCCAACATTTGCATTTTGTTGCAAATCACGTCTACATTGACACATTTTAACGGATTTGTCATCCTCTTTAAATAAACAAGGGTAATTTACAATTTTGGTCCTCAACCTTTCAAGTCTATAACAAATCTACCCATAACCAATTTTTTTAGCACCAAGCATTACCAACTTCTGCAATTTGTTGCAAATCACGTCTCCATTGACATATTTTGACAATTTTGCTCTCATCTTTAAATAAACAAAAATAGAAAAAAGCTAAAAACAACAAAAAATAAAAAAAATTGTAAATAAAGTCCCCTTGTAAGAAGAACAAAATAATTTCATCTTCTCCAAAAACCCACCCACCCTACCATTAACATCTCTTTCCCCTCCATCCTGAATCATCCTCCGTCCAAACTTGTTTGCCAATGTTATATCTTCAAGTTTGGTCAGATCCATACACTACAAGTTTGCCAATGTAATCTCTTCCAATCTTGTTCGGCATTTGACCTCTTGCAGCGACAAGTGTGCACAAAACGGCTTCACAGATAGTCCCCTGGAGCACACCACCGCCACCTCTAGAGAAGAGAAATGAACTGGGAAGCTTTAGCATTTTGCCAAGCCAATCCATGACTATACTCTCTAACTCAGTTGCAGCACGCAATGACATCCAGTTATATCCCACAACATTAAACCCAGTGCTAAGCATTTCGCCAAGAAATCCAGCAATGCTTCCACTAGAAGGAAAATAAGCAAAATAGTTTAGACTCTGCCAATGCGTTATCCATGGAACAATATCTTTCTGCACGTCTTTTAAAATTTTTTTCAATTGGTTCCGGGTCGTGTGGTGCATATTCCGGCAACCTCTCTCGGAGATAGCTCGGCTGGACTTGGCTCTGAACCGAATATTTCTCGACGATTTGTAGTAGTCAGCAAGGAAGTCAATGACCATATGGCCTTGCCTTCTAAATTCCTCAGGATCTAGAGGTTTAATGGTGGTGCCTGTAAATCCATTTTCTGGCTTTTAATTTTGAAGGCTGCCCATTTGGACAGAGGAAGATAAGGCAGGCAAGCCCTTAAGCTACTGGTGAAAAGAATTTCACTTGGTTTGGTGGGGGTATTTTGTGATTTTTAAAAGTTATGGGACTTCATTTACAATTTTCTTATTTTTTTTTGTTGTTTTTAACTTTTTTTTCTATTTTTGTTTATTTAAAGAGGGGGGCAAAACCGTCAAAAGATGTCAATGGAGACTTGATTTGCAATAAATTGCAAATGTTGGAGATGTTTGGTGCTGAAAAATTGTTATGGGTAGATTTCTTACAGATTTGAAAGGTTGGAGACCAAAATTACAAATTATCTAATAGACAAAAATAGACAAAAACTAAAAACAACAAAAAAAAAAAGAAAATTATAAATGAAGTCCCATAACTTTTAAAAAATATAAAACAACTCCATTTTTTTCCAAAAACATACCCCACCCTATGGCCAATCACCACCACCCAATCATGATATGGAAAATCCAGCAAGCCACTAAATCAATGAATTAACATCATTATCATAAGGGTAGAAACAAGGATTTAACTCATAGAATCACAAATAAACATAGGAATAAACATAGTAACACATAGAACAAGAATGTATAAAATGTATAATTCGAAACAACGTTCTTATTTGTAAAAGAATCCCGCTTTCCCAAAAAAAAGAAGGTTTACTGAATGTTCTCATGGACTAGCAAATGCCCATCCCTGACTTTTGCACCTCCCATGAGAAAGATTTCTCACACTGCCAGGTGTTGTTAAATTTGATTTTCCATTCACATTATCTTCAGTTGAGGACGAAGCCTGATACGGCGAAGAAGATGAAGATGAGCTGATAGTGAATCCATAGAAAATCCCACCACATCTGACTCTTTCTTTGATGCAAACTTGCCCATTATTGTTTCTACCATTTTTATGCATTGATGAGGATATTTTAGACTTCTATTCCCTTTGAGACTCCACTCTGCAGAGTACACAATCACAAAATCCAGTTGAAATTCTCTTAAAGAAATCCCCAGAAAATATTTTGCTTCCATAGCCAACAAATCTAGATCTTGACACTTTTCTATCAAAAACAGCCTAATCATCAGGGCTTTCATTTTCTTCGACCACGACGAATTCCCTGGTTTTCTTGTCCCTCGTCTGTAGTGCTTACAGAACTAGCAGTTGCTGATGAAAATTTTGAATCTTTAGATGGCATTTCAGATTTCTTGGTAGTGGAATTGGAATTTTTTGATAAGTATAGAAATGACCAAAACCCCCCATTTATGGGGGCTATAATCTTGAGCAAAATTTTCATCCATAAAATGTATACTTGTTGAAAACTAAACTTTTAAGATAAAGTGATTCAACAACAAAATATATGAGATTTTCCATCTCATGGTTGAGTGGTGGAGATTTGACCATGGGGCGGGGTAGGTTTTTGGGGAAGATGGAGTTATTTTGTGCTTTTTAAAAGTTATGAGACTTTATTTTCAATTTTCTTTTATTTCTTGTTGTTTTTAGCTTTTTTTCTATTTTTGTTTATTTAGTGCTCATTTGGTGTAGTTTATAAACAAATTTATTTGACTAAAAATAGTTTATTTGACTAAAAATTTAAATTCACAGCATGATATTGTTGACTATTATTGGTCAAATAAACTATTTTTAGTTGAAAAACTGGTTTATAATTTATATCAAACAAATCTTTAAAGAGGAGGGCAAAAATGTCAAAATATGTCAATGATGACTTGATTTGCAACAAATTGAAAAGTTGAAGATGACTGGTGCTAAAAAAATTGGTTAGAGATAGATTAGTTACATATTTGAAAGGTTGGAGACCAAAATTGAAAATAACCCTTTTTCTATAAAAAATAAAGGTATCGACTGAACTTCATTTTTTCTCATTAAAATTAAAGACGTATTGATTTTTTGTATTAATTAATGACCAATTTTGCACCAAAATATATAGGTTAGGAATCGTACAAAAAAAATGTTGGAGACTATTTTTACACTGATGACATAGATTATAGGTCATTTAAACCAAATTCTCAAAATTAATTTACACTCAGGGGCGGAGTTGGGGGGGTCCCGGGGGGAACCTGGACCCCCCAACTTTTTGTGTTGGATTTTTTTTTTCTTTTTTTTTAGTTTTTTAATATATAATTTAATTTTTACTTAATGTAAATTTAATAGATGACGATTGCTTCTATTGACCCAATATCAATTAGAGATTGTTTGGTATAATTTATAAATTAGTTTATTTGACCAAAATGGTTTATTTGACAAAGAATAGTAAAAAATATCAAGCTATTAAGGCAAAATTTTTTGTAATATAAATTATTTTTTTATCAAATAAGTCATTTTGGTCAAATAAACTAGTTCATAAATTATACCAAACTAACTCTTAATGTAAGACAATTGGACCTATTGGCCTAATAAAATTAATAATACAAAATTACAAATGATTGACACATTTTTCAAATGATAATACAAAATTAATAAAGGTATTTGCATGTTAATACATATTGTGTTCAAATAATAATTGTATATAACACTATTAAAAGGGTTTAAATTTGTGTTCATCAACTACATAGCTTAATTTTAAATAAAATAGATATATATTCTATTTTTGTACAATGACTTCTTGTAAATTTAAATTTACTATGACTTATAAAAAAATATTAAATTCTCATAAGAGTAAGTTCAGAAATTGTGGTTTGAGGAAAAAAAAAATTTCGGGGACGCTGCCCCCGAACCCCCAAGAGCCCTTCCCAGCCCACCTTTATTTGGGACCCTCCAACTTTAAAAGTTTGGCTCCGCCACTGTTTACACTAACATGTAAATTCGAACATATATTTGACAGATCGTGTTGGACTAGTCCATGTGATCTTTTAAATTTTCATGGTACGATATTAAGCAGTGTCTACACGAATGTAAAAATTAAATTATTTATTCTTTAAATAGTTAAATTCAAACACTCCAAATTTATTTTATTACAATATTGCTTATGTACGAAATAAAGTAGTAGAGTACTAAACGAGATAAATAAAATTTTTTATTAATATTTGAAATAACATCTTGTATGCGCATGATAGCTGAAAAACTCGAATCCAGCTAATTAAACATTTAAATGTAATAATTAGATAATTACAAGGAATTGACACGTAGATATTAGAGCTCCGTTTTGTCAGATTATATTACATGGCAATACCTTATTTGAGTTGAAGCCCCTGCCCGGCCAACATGAACATGTGCATGAGAATCATAAGCAAGAAAATATATTTAAAAAAAAAAAAAAAAACATTATCCCCAATAGCAATAACGTCTCTCCGCATGCATTGAAAGTCCACCAGTTTTCACATACATACACATATACTTACACAATGCATATGTTTATACGTATATATGTGTGTGTATTTTTCGGAGATAATGACGACAAAAAATTGAAACAGAAGGCGATTGTGATTGGTAGATGCAGGAAAAAGATGGTGAGAGAGAGTCTGGTTGACGTCAGAAATGGAGAGACACGTAGCAAATTAAAGACAAAGAGCCTCGCCGTTTCTCCCCACGAATGGAGACAAACCCAGTTAACCAAGCAAGGAGCTTACTATTCAAGCGGTCCAATTACTCTCTTTCTCTCTCTATACGTATACATGCATTATACAATTTATGTATGTATAATGTATTATCTATATGAGCTGCTTAAATAGATATGTATGTATATATTAGAGAGAGAATTGAGCTGCTTTGAATGAAATAAGAAAAAGGCTGAGGCACCGCTGTGGTGCACCATTGAGGTTAGAACGTATGGATACTGGCGTAGAATCCGGAGATAAACGGAGAAACTACCGGCACGAGGTTTTGTTTTGGGCTGTATTTCTCTCTCTCTCCTCCCAAAGAAACCACTATCTCTCTCTCTCTTAGTTAAGGAAAAACCCAAAAAAAGAAAAAACGATTTGAACTTATCTGCTTGCAACAAAGGGCCATTAAAGAAAGAAAATTGAAAATTCCTAGAACACACCAGAACCATTCATGGTGGTTGTTGGGTTTCAGACGATTTAAGTTGGTGGTTCTGTGATCACTTCTCTCTCCGACTTTGTCATTTAGGGTTTCTTGGCTTCATCTTTTAGCCCTTTTCATTTTCTTTCCTTAAAAATCTTCCTAGAATATTAGGATATTTCTAGGAAAAGTTTAGTTGATCTATGTATGTATATGTATATTTTGTTGTTATTAAATCCTTATTTAAGTATAGATTAATGATCAGAGAGGTCGTTTTCTGTGAGATTTGATGAATGAATAGCAATCCCAGATGTTTTATGTTTTGTTGCAAGTTGCATCCTATGTTTCCCACTTGAAGATTTGAAAGCGGGCCCTTAAACTTGCTTCCTTAATCAGTTACAAAACACTCTTCGTCCTTATCCGTACACACCATATCTCTCTCCTAAACATGTACTGAACCAAAAATCTCCAGAATTTGTTTTTGTATGTTGAATTTCAGTAAAGTAAGCATGATTAAGGATAAAGAGTTGCAAGTTGAACAAGATCTACGCGGTGGAAATGAAGTGAAATTGGAGGATATGATGGCGGTTATGAACCCTAATGGTTTTGAAGCTATGGAAGAAGATCATCATGAAGTAATGGGAAGTATTGGTGAGAAAGATCTATGGCTTGATAGAGGGCAAGAAAATCTTCTTGATTTGAATGATGCAACAATTTTCTACAATGATTTTCCGCCTCTTCCTGATTTTCCGTGCATGTCTTCGTCCTCGTCATCTTCGTCAACCCAAGCGCCGAAAAAAACGGTCACAGCCACGACGTCTTCTTCCTCTTCCTCGTCGGCCTCTCGATCGGATTCTTTCGCGTTTCTGAAGTCAGACGCAGAGGAAGACACACGCGAGAAGAGAAAATTTCAGCAGTATAAGTGTGACCAGGTGAAACCAGAGCCCACCGCCTTGTCCTCCACCGCCTCCATGGACATCCCTCCGCCGCCTGAGGACGCCATAGGTGTTGTTGATTGCATGAATGTTATGGAGAATTTTGGGTACATGGATCTGATTGATAGTAATGAAATTTGGGACCCATCTACAGTTTTCCAAAGTGAAAACCCTCAAGAATACTTGGAAAACCAGGAGGAGGCGGCCGTGGCGCCGCCGCCGGCGCTTGAAGGGTCACAACAAGTTCAAAAGAAGCAAAATCAAGATGAAGAAAATGATGGGTTCAGTTTCTTACAGGGAAATAGTGAACTTGCCATGATATTTTTTGAGTGGTTGAAGCAAAACAAAGATCACATATCTGCAGAAGATATGAGGAATATAAAACTGAAGCGTTCCACCATTGAAAGTGCTTCGAAGCGTTTGGGCAGTAATAAAGAAGGCAAGAAACAGCTATTGAAACTCATACTGGAGTGGGTTGAGCAATACCAGCTTCAGAAAAAGCGGATGAGTGGTGGAGGCGGCTGCAGTGGGGGGCCCCAATCACCCTACCAGCAGTTTCAAGAACCTGTGCAGAACCATGATTCTGATCCAAACCCTAACTCTAATTTTAATTACAATTCCATTTCTACTAATCCCAATGTTTGTTTCTCTTCCGCCCCCTGGATGGCGCGGCCACCTCCTACAGTACCTTATGTTCAAGACTCGGCTGCTGTGGTTGCAGGACCGCCAGCTTTTCCTCAACCACCACCACCACCACCACCTTCCTCCGCCTACGGTGGTGATCCTTATTCCAATGGGGTTCCTGTCCCTGTTTCTGTTAATCGACCGATGAATCAAGTTATTAATGGAATTCCATATCCATATCCACCGGAATATAATATGATGGAACATGTTCAATCCTGGTCTTCATCGCAATTTCCCATTTCCTCCTCTCAGTACAATCCTTACCTTGAAAATGGCTATATTCCACAAGGGATTCCTCAGCACCAAGCTTTGTTTAACAGAAACCCATTTCAGATTTTTGACACGAATGGTGAAAGATTTGTGAGATTGGGTTCTTCTGCAACTAAAGAGGCCAGGAAGAAGAGAATGGCCCGCCAAAGACGCCTCTACCCACACCATCACCGCCACCATAGCCACCATAATCAGCATCAAAATCAAATGAATGTTGATCAACATGCGGTGGATGGCGCAGAAAATGGCAGTCAGGGTAGTCCTTCAGCTAATTGGGTGTATTGGTCTCCACCCCATACTTCTTCTCCTTCCACTGGAGGGATGATCCCCTCTTCTGAAGCATCTCAAGGGCATACTGCGGATCGTCCCTCCTTGCAGCAGCAAAATTTTCAGAGGCAAGCTTCTTCAAATCGGATGCAGCAGGTCGATTTTCTTACTTTAAATTTCTCATTCACATTTTCCTCTACATTTGCCGATTCATGAAACCATCAATTGACGACGCATTTTGGATCCCTTGCAATTATGAATGGACTGAATTTTGTTGCTCAAAAGACATTTTTTCATGTTTATGTGTAGGGTAATTGGAAGACGGAAAAGAACCTGAAATTTTTGCTGCAGAAAGTTTTAAAGCAAAGTGATGTTGGTAATCTGGGAAGGATTGTGTTACCTAAAGTAATCTCTTTGAACTTTTATTGGTTGTACATTTGTAATTCTTATCTCTATTGGTAATTAATTGAATTAATTGTTTTGATAAAAATTGAACTTTTGACTTTTGATTTATCAGAAAGAAGCAGAAAGCCATCTCCCAGAGCTGGATTCAAGGGATGGAATTTCAATTGCCATGGAAGACATCGGAACATCTCGTGTTTGGAATATGCGCTATAGGTACGTTATGTTCATAATTTTGTATCAAATCGAACATACCGACGGAAGACGTTAGTACATGGCAAATTAAAGTTTTTTCCTTCAAAATTTAACAATTGTGTTTTTTTTCCCCAGGTTTTGGCCAAACAACAAAAGCAGAATGTACCTTCTTGAAAACACAGGTAATTAAACAATTGCCTTAACTTGTTAATGTGTAATTGTTGAATTATGTCTTAATTATGAGGTTCATTTTCTTTAGGAGACTTTGTGAGAGTGAATGGACTTCAAGAGGGAGATTTTATAGTGATCTACTCAGACACAAAATGTGGCAAATATGTAAGTTATCTTTGGCTCGTGTTTATATTTTTTTAAATTATTTTTATTTTTGAATTGAACTTGCCAGTTTAATTAGAGTAAGGTTCAATACACGGTCTAATATAGATGATTCGTGTGTGTTCGATACAGATGATAAGGGGAGTGAAGGTACGGCAGCCTGGGTTGAAATTAGAGGGCAAGAAACCCGCAAGGAGAAACATGCGCAATTTATGCAGTGCTGGTCATGGATCGTCACTTGCACCTATTAAACGAGCAGTGCGATGAATCAGAACCAAGAAGAAGAAGAAACCCTCGAACAAATTGGATGTACTCGACTCTAGGTACTTAATTTTGAAACTGAATTCTGTGCATCTCTTCTAATTGGTCGTCGGTTCACCATGGAACAGAAATGAATGAATGAAAGGCTTTCTTTGTTGAGGGTTTTTGATCACTCATTTGCAGGCTGTATCATCCTTTCTTTGTATTTGTATTTGTATTACTAAAGACAAGCAATATTGTAATGTTGTTAACATAACAGTTATGTAGTTTTGTTGTGTAATAGTCTAAACGAAAATCGAATTTCTTAGTAATTATTAATGTTTCACCTATTCTTGCTTGTCTTTGGTTCATTCATTTTCTTTATTGGAGGTATTTACCTTAAAAATTGTACAACAATAACTTAGTGACCATTTGGTACAATTTATAAACTGATTTATTTGACAAAAATTGTTTTTTTGACTAAAAAAAAATTGCATCACAACATGGCATTGTTAACTATTTTTTATCAAATAAACCATTTTTTATTGAAAAACTGGTTTATAATATATATCAAACAAGCCCTTAATTGTTTATGATATACAAACAAAAGTTTTATGTAAAATATTATAAAATGCTTCTTGATTATCAATTAACCAAGATTTTGACCCGATATGACTACTGCTCTATTTAGTGGTATTTTTATAAGTATTATCCCCGACAAAGAGGTTTTCACCCTCACTCACATAAAAATAGCATATACCATCTTCCAAAAAAAAAAATCAACCCCTCCTCAAATCTCTCGTTCTCAATTCTTTTCTTCATTATTCTTTAAATTTTTCTTTACAATCTTCTTCTTCTTTAGTACTCTTCAACAAACAACTTTCTACGATCAAATTCTACCGTAAAAAAGTGGTAAACTAGTTTTAATCACCGATTGTGAGGAGGGTTTTCACCCCACTCACACAAAAATTGGCTTATATATAAGTCCGTCTTCTAGGGGAAAAAAAATTACTCTCTCTTCAAATTTCTCCTCAATTTTTCTCTTCACCATTTTTTAAATTTGCTTGACAATCTTCTTCCTCTTCAGTATTCTTCAAGGAATAAGCTTCAACGACTGGATTCCACCGCAATAAAGCGGTATACTAGTATTTATGTTGTGCGATTCCTACAAGATCATTCCCCCCTTGACTTTTTGAGGTGTTTGTCCCACTTTTTTTGCATAAATAATCGGAGTTTTGTTTTTACAAGTAAATTACTTTTATGTTATTGAGTCCCGGTTGAATTAAAAGTTGATATGTTTTGACATTTTGTCATGTTGTCATTACAAAAAACGAGACTAATAGAGTCAACGAGATCGTCGCTGTTAATGGAAGAACATAGCGACGACATTTTATGCGACAAATGTCGACGCAATAGTGCATAAGTTGTCGTTAATTTTTCTAATCTACAATTACGACACATGTGGCCCAACTCTGGTGATCCTCAATTTGTGATGTATGAGGTCCGAAAAGAACTATTGAACTGTCTTATAGTTAATCTGCAACTGAGATATTACCTAATGTCATGTCGAAGAGGAGGAGGAGGAGGAGAATGAAGAGGACGACGACGAGTATGTGGGACCCGTAGGGTTTATGTACTATGTAAAATTATTTATTTATTTAAAAAAATTTAAATTACTTTATAGCGACAACATTGTCGTTTCTATAAATTATTCATAGATATAAGTACAACAATGACAAAGTCGTCGCCACATCTCTTACGAATACTGCGACGACAATGTCGATGTTGTTAATAAACAAAATGTAAAAGTAATCATGGAGACATTGTCATCGCTATAAACCATATCTTATAGCGACGATTTTTCGTATCAATAGCTCTAATTTGAAGAAATAGAATAGAAAAATATTTTCGATAACTTAGTTGTCGATACAAATGAAAAGTTATATAGAAGAGATATATTGTTGTTGCTACATACTAAGAGGCACTAATATATTGAGATGACTTTGTCGTCTATATATTTGAAAAGCGATGACATATAAGCTTATAACGGTAAATTAATTGTCGCTATAGCTTTACTTTCTTGTAGTGTGTTTATTTATAAATTTTATCATACTTTTGAATGAGGTTCTTGATTTATTGTACTAGTCGGTATAATTCAAATTTATAACTTTGCGTGGACATTTTTTGGTTATGATTTATATGTTAGTATATTAAGACATCATTGGTAAAGATTAAGATTAATCATTACTAGGAAAGAGATAAATCATGATCGAAGTCAACAAAGTGACATACAATTGACAAATGACTCGAAAATTGGTAGCTTTGGTACCCTGTGATAAGCTAGGATTAAATTATAGAAAAATTATCTCGTCTCTTTTTTTTAGTTCAATTAATAGTTTCATTGGGTCCAAACCTTACCATGGATTTAATGAAAATACTAAGTTTTTTCTTAGTCTATTTTTGTCTTACTTTCTCAAAGTAAATTGTAAATTCCAAAATGTTGCAATTGGTATTAAACGATCCATGTTCTAATTAAATAGCCAATAATATTGGCAAATTTGCTACATTGAACTGAATTTTCATATCATAAAGAGTGTATTTATTTAATTTTTATATCACAAGTAATATTTGAAATACAAGAACTGTAATTAGAGGCATTCAAAAATCCACGTCAAGTGAGCACGAAAAACAATTTTAAACATAACGAGCCAAGGTCAGCAAGAACAGAAAAAACAGAGAAGAATTCCCAAGTGTGAAAAGCAATCCACATTTTGTGGTAATCAACAAAAAAATCATCAGCTACACAGCTAGCATTTAGAATTTCTTGTAAATGCTACATTGGAATTTGTAACCCAGAGTAAGCACCAAAGATTAATTACGTCATGCAAAGACATAGAGAGAATGAATCTGTCATTATAGACCGAAAAGTGTATAATTTTCCCATCACGGCTCCATTTGAATGTAGGATTTCAGTGTTAAAAGAGAAAAATATAAAAAATAAAAAGGGAAACTAAAGAAAATCATTTCGCTCAAGTTTTTTCTTGTGAAGAACTTAGTACGTATTGGCTTTTCTCTAGGGTCGTGTCTCGCTCATGATTTGATATTTTGGTATTTTAAGTCTAAAAATTCACATCAATTTAAGTAAAACTCATTTTTATTATCTTTTAATTTAAGACCTTCATTGTGTTGCATTCATCTTAATCATGAACTTTTGTTAGTTCACATCCCCAAAGCTTGGTACCACAAAAGTATAGTTGGTCTAATAATAAACTTCTCAAAAATCAAAGAAAAGAAAAGAAATAGTTGTTTTTAGTTTTTCTTATATTGAACTAATTCAAACTTCAGTCAATTTCTTACCTGCGCAATAGAGATAATTCTTGTCTAGTTCATGTTTTTTTTTATTCAACACACCATCACATCCCCAGTGTAGTTGTCATACCTCCACCGAAAGAATGGGGGATTCGGATACCCCAATCATATATAAATAACTCATAAAAGAATACATGGGAGAGAGAGGAGGGGGGGCTACCAAAAACTTGACCTCAATCATAAAATCTAAATTAACCAATAAATGAATAAATAAAAATCAATAAATAATGAGGTATTACTTCCTAAACAAATAGTCGTAAAAAAAAAAAAAATCTAAAGACTCCTAAGAAGTCCAAGTCTATCAATCTGAATTAAGCTGCAGTAATATCGAGGTAAATCCTGAACGCTGTATTCGTAATAGCAACGACGATCCCAACCCTCTGAAGCAAGTAAGTCAACCATCTGGTTGCCCTCGCCATAAATATGAGAGATAGTATCACGGTCGAAGGTAAGAAAATGTCTGATATAGCGAAGAGTGACCTGAATATACTAAGGTCCTCCATTTTTTGTGATGCAGTGAATGACCAAAGTAGAGTCGAACTCAATCCATAAATCTGATATTACAATCCTCTGAACAAGAATGATACCGTCAAGAATATCCCTAAGCTCGGCCTCCAGAATAGAGCATTCGCCATACGAAGAAAAGAAGGCGCAAATACAATGACCTGATGAATCCCTAATAATCCTTCATCCACTCGCAAATCCATTTTTGACGCATCCATCAGTGTTAATCTTGTAAGATCCAACTGGTGGAATCCGCCAATAAACTAGGAGGGGATGGAATGGTAAGAGAGATACCAAAAAGAAAAGCAATATCCATATTTCCTCGTCAATGAATAATTCAAAATAGACGGCCTGTATGTAGTAGGGAGATAGTATGATATACTCTCCAGATGATCCGTCTCGGCTCTACATAGATATCCTGATAGTTCACGTGCTCTGTTAAATAGAAGGAACTCTAACGGGCTTTTCCTTAATAATTTGTATTATGACGTGATGTATACTTATTTCATATAAAATTAGGAATCAACTTAAATAATAGAGTCGATCCATTAAATCATCAATCAGCAGTACTGTAGAATAAAATCTCAAATATGTTAGTTTTTTTCTTTCTTGAAAAGAAAGTCTTTCTTATAAAGTATAATATAACATATACATGTATGTATGTATGTATGTTACATATCTATGGGTATATGTATGTGTGTATATATGTAGAATGTACAAAAAGTCTAAAACAAATGTATTAATGACATAAAAGTCTGGTCACTCGTGGACAAGAATAGTGATGTTAAAAAAAAAAAACCAAACAATGGTGACAAGAACACACACACACACACACACACACACACACACACATATATATATATATATATACTAGTTACGTACGTCGTTGCAGACGTTTGTGAAAAATGTAGTGAAAAGTTTTTAGGTTGAAACGATACGAACCTTTATACAATTATTCCTAAAATAAAATATAAATTAAAAATAGGTCAATGTTCAATGTTCATTGTTAAAAAAAAAAAAAAAAAATTTATTGTGTCAAATGGGCTTTAAAAAAAAATTTGGTGAACCTTTGTTATATACATTTAGAATTCAATGACAAGCAAAACAAAAATCCAAAGACAGAGACATGCATAACAAGGACAACACAAGCAAGCTTCAAATGACTTCAAAAGAAATGATTCCATCTACTATCAGGGAAAGATAAAAAAAAAATCATGGTATATGGATAAAGAAGACCCAAAGAATCTAATAATATACGTCAACAAAAATACCTACTAATTGATCTTGACTCATACCACTCCCAAATAAGAACCTATGATTTTCATATCGGGAGTATAGCTAATCACTTGACTTAAATTTGACTTTGTTAGACTAATCAAAACAAAGCCAAGTAGTACATGTTTGTGATTAAAGAATATGAAATTCTCAATCACTATATATTATGCTTTGGTTTTTATATTTTTGAGTACTAATAAACGATCTACCCATAGACGGCATTAGGGGACAATTTTTCTATTACTACGCAGATGTATCACAAAGAAAGCGAAGGCGTAACTGTTTTGTTAATAACTTTTGCATTCATTTAGCTATTCCATCCGCCACACAAAATAATCAAATGTTAAAATATAGATAGAAAAAAAATTTATTTGCAAGTAAATCCTTGAAAGACCATATGGGATTTATGGTTGTTTTCTAGTTTTCTGATAAAGGTTATTAGTTGTGATTCAACTACCTTTTGGATTGTATCATTGGCCGTGACTAATAAGATGTTACACAAGTTATTTCCTTAATGAAAGTGGATAAAACAAATAGTACAAAGTTGGAAACATCTGAGAATATTTTTGATTGCTAAGGCATTTTTTGTAAATTCGTTCTTGTACAACATGCAATTACACTACAAGAAATTTCTCTTTTAACAATGAATTTTTGTTATAGAGTCAGTTGTTTTGTCCAAAAATAGTCGTCGACTACAGGACCAAAATTTTCGTCAAATTTTGGTAGTGTTAATTAGTAAAATTTTAGGACATATCTTTAGTGGCGGTCATATATATGAAGTGCAAATAGCGGATGCGTGAAAATACAACATTGGTAAGCCTTAGTATTCTAATTAGTGAGCAAATTTTGCTCCTTCCAAGTGTTCGACTACTATAAGGAAATTTTGATATCTGATTATGCGGTATCTAAATTGTTGTGTTATTTATTTATGTATAGTATCAATGAACTTAGCAAGATAGCTATCTTCATTGGCCAAATGTGAGCATTTCTACTTCTTCCGTTCCTCGATCTGCATTCATTGGTGGGAAGTTTGTTATTGGAGATTGGTGGATTGGCATCGCCTTTGGTTGCCAAGGTTGCAACCTCGGCAATGAAGTGTCGTTTCGTTTCGTTGCGAGGTTCCTCTGTAACTACTCATGGTTGCGGCGTTGCTCGGCAGCGAAAATGGTTGTTGCCGAGCAACCCTCGGCAGCCAAGCGTGGTTGCGGTAGCTGGAAACCATTTGTGGTTCTTGAGCTACCTCGGCAACCAATGGCTGGAATACCGGCGGCCACAAAAGTGCGGGGTAGCTCGGCAACCACATTGGTTGTCGAGCAACCTCGGCAACTAAATATTCTTGAATTTTTTTTTTTGTTTCTTTTTGTGGTCTATTAAAACAAAAATAATATAAACTATAATGAATTATAGATAAATTGTAGTAAAATGAATGAACACTCATTTTGTATATTGGTGTTGGTCAAGGAATCTCTGTGCAACTCTAATTTGCAATATTTTGTAGTAATCTTCATGAACCATTCTTTAAATGATATGGTATAGACTAAGACATTGCAGTGGGACATTGCCATAAATGTTTATAAGAGCTACATGGGTATAAGATTTATTGGATAATTTAGAGCAATAATGAAAAATATTTATAGGTAGCGACATAATCTCATGGTTAGCATTTGGGCGATAATAATATAAGTAAACAAAGTATGTATTATTGTAGAAGTACAGATTATGGATATTCTTGTGTTGCAAAAATCACGTTTATTTAAAATAATATTATAGGAAAGAAATTATGTTTTAGTTAAATTTTTTAGCATAAATATATATATCTTTATGAATATTAGGAAATGAGCAGAATGGAAGAACAAAAAAAAAATAGTTAGTAGTTTGACAATGAATGTATTAAATGAAGAAACATCTATTTCTCAAGTTCTACTTCTAAGTTAGTTGTTCATAAAATAAAATAAGTGATTTGTCAACAAATAAGGTCACGAGCACTACTTATTCACAAATTCTTATAATTTATTTTCAAAGATATATATTCAATATTCATTTTGTAGAACCGGATATACATCAAATAGTGAAAATCTAGACTTCAAATAGTGACAATCTAGATTTCAATAATTAAATATCCTACTAAAGCATTACACGTAGTAAGAGCCGAGATATACATGAAAGATCACGACAATCAAATAGTAGCAATACTAATCTAATAGTTTTAGAGCGAGCAATAATTTCAATTTGACCTAAAAGATATGTACATGACATGTAATAAAAGTTAGAAAAAGTGTAAATTGAATGGATGATTTCAAAGTCTTTGGAATTTGAAAGTAGTTGTGCAACCAAGCGGTTATCAAACAAGCTCGTTGTCCTCCATTCTTGAGTTGGCTCGTGGGCATGCTAATTGCCTCAATAAACATCAGATTGTTGAACCATCTCGTAACAAGTGTGGATGTGGCTAGGAACTAAGTAACTATAATTGTATTAGTGCGGTTGTTATATTTAAAAATTTGTATCAATTTTATTTCTTATTAATAAAAAAAAAGATAGACATGTCTAGAAAATAAAATATACAATTCAATTATATCTGATTAGCAATGATACTGATTACATAATTTGATTCAAATTAGAAATTGTAGTATACAGGCGACAAAAAAAGCAGTTTATAGCTAGTAGCATACTCTAATGTTTAGCATAGGTGTATAATAATGGGTAAACAAACTATGTAATATTACTAATTGTATCACAATAGAGACTACGATGATGATTCATTCATTAACTAAAGATATACATCAAATACTAACAATTTAAGTTGCAATAATTAAGTGCCCTAATACTTTTAAACTGCTGCGATATGATGAAGAACCAAAGATATATATTATATCATATCATAGCAATAGTAATCTAGATTTTAGAATAGTAATAATTAAAATTTGATCTGTTAAAGACATGGAATAAAATTTGGAAGCTGCATAAATTTTATTAAAAATTACTCTAGAGGAAAAAGTCTATACTCATACATAATAATTATAAAATTGATGTGTAGGAAATTTTCAATTCTCTATATATTAAAAAAAATTCCTCATATTTAATTGTATCAATATCAATTTTTATTAGTAAAAAATATATTTGTAAATTTTAACAATATGAAAAGGAAAAGTTGCGAGGAAAAGCTTTAAGTTAATAACTGAAGTTAAGTAGCTGTTCATGGGGGCATAATGAGCAAAAAAGAAAAAACTAATTTGGCAAAATAGATATCTATAGTATCAATCGTCTAGATTTCTTATTTTCAAGAAACAATTGGTACAATGCACTAATTATTGGAATAAGAATACAAATATTTAGAAAAAATGGCGTAGATAAGCAAAGAATATAAAAATTATAGTATCGGTTCAAATAATTGAGTAACATATTAATGTTGCGAATTTGTTACAATATCACATTACAATATTGAAAATCATATAAATAAAAGCACTATGTCATACATTTAATTGATTTGGAAAGAAAAGAATTAGAAGATTTGTTGGATCTATATTCCTTTGCTTGGATTTTTTTTTCACCAAAACAAAGATAAATGTTAAAGATACATTAGATAATTTTATTAAAAAAAACAATCGTTAATAAATCAATTAAACAATTTATACCTTATGTATGAATATAGTCATGAGTAATGTACACTAAAAAGAAATATTTGGAAAGACTAAAGAATGATGAGTACAAATAGAATACTTTATATATATCATAAATTTTCAAAATGAAAGTAGAAAAAATAATAGGAGGCAAAGTGAAACATGATTAAACAAATGCTAAAGAATAACAATAATTATATTATGAATTTACTAAAGCTAAAATTTCTTTGTAGACAACATTTTTGTACATCTTAAATGTAAATGTGAATTCTCAATGGTTTTATCAATACTTTAATAGAACTAATTGTTTTAGCTCTAGATAATGCTACATATAATTGTCCATGTGAAAATCTGATTAGGAGATATAAACCAACAAAATTTAGAGTTTGCCCTTGAGCTTTATTTATTGTCATTGCAAAACATGGACGAATAGGAAATTGTGTTCTTTTAAAGGAAATGAATTTTATCACTTTGAAGAGGTATAAATGGATTCTTGGTAAGAAAACATGTTTTCCTTTATATTCTCAATACAAATTTCAGCATGAATAACATTACGTTCAAATGATCGACAAACTAATCTTGTTCCATTACACAATCCTTGAAGGGTTAATATTTCTAAGTAATATGGACAATTTTTTTAATATAAGTATTTAAAAAATCTTCATGGATACTTTGATCTATTTGTTCCAAAGTTTCGTCATAACTATAATATGTACATGTTTCACCGGTAATTCCTTAAGTAAAATATTGT
Organism: Forsythia suspensa; assembly: GCA_023638005.1. Taxonomy (NCBI): domain Eukaryota; kingdom Viridiplantae; phylum Streptophyta; class Magnoliopsida; order Lamiales; family Oleaceae; genus Forsythia; species Forsythia suspensa. The sequence continues at coordinate 40,489,201 of CM042675.1, read as the reverse complement.
TTATTAAATCAACACATTCATTTTAGGAGTCAAAATAACATTATTAATCATTGTATCTAAATTTGTAATATAATGTTTTAAATTGGGAAATACAATGTTAATTAATTTTTTAATTTGTATTCTTCTTCAAATGGTATAATTATTTCATCAGGAAGCTTAATCATACCACATGTATGTTCAATCGAATCCCATCACCAATATTAAGTAACAAGCGAGAAAATAATGGATCAATTGTGCTCTCATATTTTGGACTAATTGAAATTTTCTAAAATGTGGCCATAAGTTAGAATGACCTAAACTTGCCAATAATATTTTCTCTTTGTTCCTTTTTGAACAACCGGTAGAACTTGTCTAAAATCTCCACCTAGAACAACAATTTTCCCACGAATGGTAAATTACTTTCATTAATGTCTTTTAACATTTTGTCAGCGGCTTCAACGACATAACGGTTGCATCATTGGTGCCTCATCCCAAATGATTAAATTAGCCATCAAAACAAATACGCTAATGCAGTTGTTTACTAACGAACATGTGATATCACAATTTATTTCTAAAGGAATTTTAAATCTTGAATGTGCGATTCGTGCTCGGGTAACAAAGGCGCAACTCGAGGAAGAAGCGATAGCTAATGCTATAAGATTTTAGATCTAACAAATGTAAGTAAGGCTTTATATAAAATGTTTTACATGCCACTGGTCCATCTATAAAAAAATTTCGGGTTTCTGTTTAAAACATGTTCTACAATTTCATCATAAGCTATTTTTGTTCTTTATTTAACATATTTATATACAACATATCACTATTTTGAATTACATTATTTGCCATTTCTTCAACGACAATATTAGCTAATCTTTCGCTTCTCCCATAGTTATTTGAAATGGTACAACAGAATATTCATTTATGTTTTACCACTTTCTTCTAGTATATGATTGATATAATGTAGAGCTTGCATTTCAGCATTTATAATAGATAAACCTTCATTCACATAATCCTCATACATAAAGTTACCAAATTTGATCCACAGCTTTTGGATCATGGTCCTATAAAGTTAATATTGTAGCAAATAAGCGTCTTAAAGAAGAAGGCATTTCATAAGCAATAGCTTCTTCCAAACATTTCACAATAATTGTTACCATTTAGTAAGCCATGTGCAACAGCCGCTTCACGAAAAGATTGCATAGAAATACCATTTACTATTTTTAGACTTTCATAGGATGTTGGTCCCCTAATATGATTGAGCAAAATTCGTAAATAATATCTTTCACCTTCAACTATGTTAGCTGAAACTAATCTTCCAATTACATTTCCACGTTTTCTTTTTGTCCATATTTTACCTTGTGTATCCCATACAAAATATTGGGAAATTCTCTATACAATAATGTATTTGCGAACTCATTGTATTCATTATAAAAATTCGATTAACATTGTTATTTTCTATAATTTGTATCAATAATATTTAACAAATTTTCGAATTTTTATATGTCACTAAATGGTTATTTTCAAGATGTAATTGTAACGATATAGCGATGGAATAATTTGAGATAAAATAAATCCATATATTCTCCAAAGTGCTTGGTGGAGATATCCATCTATGATTGATATCTTTCAATTTCATCGATATTATTTGTATTATTATTTACAAAATTTTACCCTATCATGTCCTTTGTATACATATTTATATAAATATTTTCTGCTTTTCTGATTGAACATATTTCTACATTTATATGACAATCATATTTGGCATAAATATGGATTATAAGGTACAACCCATCTATTGTCTAATAAACTACCTCTAACGATAGCTTTCATAAGTATTACAACGCCTATAATTTGGGTAACAATTTTCTCCAAGAAAAGTTTGTTTAATAAATTCTTTTGGATATTTATTTTACACTTTCCATCTTTATTCATACAAATATTGTTAGGATTTAGTATACCACAAGGACCATGCATCATATGTTTAATTACAACGAATGTAAATGAGAGTTGTGCTTTTTATTAGGTATCTCACATGAAACAATTGCATCAATTAAATCTGTGTTATTAATTTTACAATTTTGTTTAAGAATAGAAAATGTGCATGTGGAAGGCCTCTTTTTGGAATTCTATTACATAGATATGGCGACAACTTGACCAAAATATGTCGTTGAAATAAATCAATTTTAATTCTTCCAATTTTGCTCTAAATATACGGGTAACTAAATCAGGTCTATTTTGACTAATATCATTATATTTTAACTCATTTTTATTTCATCCCAATTTGGATTACAAGTTATTGTTAAAAATATCCGGTTTCCCAAACCTTTGAACCAAAGTCATTGCATCCATATATCTTTTTCATATCTCTGGGCCACCAATAAAGAAGAAGGCAAAATAATTTTTTACCAATTTTATAACCTCTATTTTCACCATTTTCTACACTATCAACAATTCCTTGATATAATTCACGTATTTCATTTTGATTTTTCTAAAATAATCTAATCTACTTGTTTCAATTTTAACATACATATCAACCACATACTGTTGAAATAGTCTTCTAGCATGAAGTAAAATGCACTTATTAATAGGTCTTACACATAACTTATAACAATAATATTCCGTGCAAGATACTTGCAATTTCTTTTTAGGCCTTTTCATAAGCAAAAAAAAAAGAAAATTAATAAAGTTTCATGATAACAATAAAATAATAGATTATGTTTAAAATAATAACACAATTCTCATTTTCAATCAATTGATTTGCAGAATCTATAACATTTATATCTATTAACAATATTATACAACATTGTTTAGACTATACTTTTGGATACCTTCATGCCATCCAGTTCACCATAAGGAAATAATAATGGATATTGAAGTGGATCATAACAACCAAAATAGTAATGTATTTTATGTATACTATCGAATGACAATGTATTAATATATCTCTTGATCTAGTGTTAGTGATAATAGAAGGATCTTCATCAACCCATAGCCTGACCACTTGTGATCTTAGAAGGTGTATTGTATACTCTTTGATCAAGTCTCATCACATCTAATTTGTATTTTACATAATTCTAAAGAGTTAACACTACTTAATGGCGAAAAATTTTGAATATGGATTAATCTTCAATATATTGATTAATTTAGTCAACATATATTGACAAAATTTATCGATTTTTGTAACCTATATTGTATTTCATTTTCGATCATAAAAAGTACAATTGTAAAAGCGAAGGATTGTTATCGGTAGGTATAATTGAATTTATATAATGATAAACTTGTCCTTGAATTCTAAATGTATATATACCTTTGTATGATTTTCCCAAATTTGGATCATATTTTAAATGATGTAAATGCAAAATGATTATTATAATTGCGTACATTGCTTTTAAAATGTAAGGATTCATTGGAATTGGTAGTATATAGTTGATACAATTCATGAGGACAAGAATTTATTTTCAATTTCACTTTACCATCGCAACAACAAAAACCTTTAGTTTCTTTCTCAAATTTTATAGCTTTACAGTACCTACAAATTGTTGGTGGTGTTAATATATGAGTTTTTGTGGGAATATTTTGTATATCAAAACTTTTACTATATTGTGTAATATTAGAATTGTTATTTAATATATCACCATCAAGTATATGAAGTTCCTCAACAATATATCACCTTCATCAACCAGTTATGAACTACAAAATGGAAACCCAATATTATAATGTATATTGAAAAACATTTGAATATATGATATATAAATTTAATAAATACTTGCTGTTGATAAACTTGAACTACCTGCAACCTAGTAACTTTCTTTTTGGTTGAATTTGTCTCGTGCATACAATTCTCTCCTCCTTTTATTCATAAATCTTTTTTTCTTGTGTATCCATTTATCTATAACACCTATATAAAATAAAGCAAAAATAGCTTCAAATAAATAAGAACATAATAAAAACAAATTACCGGTCTAATACAAACTAAAAGAGCGAAATGTAACTATTATTGTCAACTAATTTAGAAAGAAGCGAAAGAGCAATCACGCAACCACATTTTGGTAAGGGTTTCCAAGCTATCCAATGTAACAACCAAGCATCTCGGCAACCACGGACGGTGTGGTGCACGCATGCTCGGCAACCGAAATGTCTGTGGTTGCCGGAATCTCGGCAACAGCCCCTGGTTGCGAGACATCTCGTGTCGGCAACCACATCGCGTGGTAATTCTTTGAGATGTCTCGGCAATTCGGTCTCGGCAACCACGGTGTATGTGGTTGCCAAGCATGTGGTTCTTTGAGTTTTCGTGAGCTTAGCAATCACATATTTCAAATTTTCCCTTACACTATTAAAATTTGAAAACATTAAGATTAGGAAAAATGATAAATTTTATTTCAAAACAAATAACATACAAAAATCTAAATTGCAAGTCCAGAGAGAAAGTATAACAATATACAAGGTTTAAAAACTTAGCTCTGAATTTTAGAATTCTAATAATAAGCGCTCTAAAACTTGAAAACTAAAAGAGAATAAAACAAATTAAAATTTGGTTCTACCTAACCCAAGCATGAATCGAACTTCAATTGAATTCTAATGTAATTCAATAATAATATAGTCGAGACTTAAACTTCAAAACCAGCTTCAAAGATAATAGAAAAAAAACAAATTAAGCGGTAAAAATTTAGCGAAGAAAACTACTATTGTTGCCTAAGCAATCACGACAACCACATTTTAGTAGGCGCAACCACATGTGGTTGCAAGCTACCTCTTGTGACATGACCATCTCGGCAACCACAGACAGCGTGGTTGCCAGAATCTCTGCTCGGCAACCACGATATCTGTGATTGCCGAGATGTCTCGGCAACCATCGATACTGTTGTGGTTGCCGAGACATCTCTGATCAAACAACCACGGTTTATGGTTGCCGATCATCTATGAATTCTGAGTTGTCGTCCTTGGAATAAATTAGGAAAGAATAAATTTTATTTCAAAAAATAACATACACAAGCTAAATTCGGTCCGAGAAAGTATAACAATATGCAAAATACAAATATGAACACAAACAAACACAAACACGAATGAAATACTTGAATGAACACTAAAACTTTTGTAATAATACTTACGGGTCTACAAGCGATCCAATCTTTCAAAACTCGACTCACAGATTACGGACTCCCAAAACTTGAAAAGTAATAGACAACAAAACAAAATAAAATTTAAGTTGTAAAAACACTCGGTATGAATCAATTTCAATTGAATTGTAATCTAATTTCAATTGTAATAATCAACAAAGGTCTTTCAGTTCAAAAGCGACTAAAAATATTATAAAATAAATTAAATTAAAGTAGTAAAAGAAGTTGTAAAAGCAGTGCGTGTAGGGCGAAAAAATGAGCGATAAAAAATAAAGGCTCTTATATTATTGTAAGGATATATATATATATATATATATATATATATATATATATATATATATATAGAATTAAATCAATTATAGATCTATGTAAAGCGCGGGTTCCTCACTTCACGGCTTCCATATAAAAATAAAAATTATAACGATAGACGCAAGCGGCGGCAGCGATAATAATAATAATGTGTCTCTAATAGTTAGTACTATTTCCAAGAGTAATGGATATATATAGTATTAATAAGGTAAGATGTAAGACTTTTAATATGTTGAGATTGACATTTACAATTCCAAGTCAAACATATATGGTTTTTTGATGTCACACATAACTTAAAATACAATTACTGCTAGGTGATAACTTTGGAATTTATTTTAATCTTTTTATTATAGAGAAATATGTTCTTAAGTCCAAATTTGTAGTAGGTCAAATGCAGCTTTTGAACTAAGGATGAATTTTGTACCAGTTCAACAGAAATTGATCGAACTAGTCAATCTATTAAGTTCAATTCTTATCTTATACGATGAACTTTAAATTATCTAAATTCAACTGTTGCAAAATTGAATCTGAATCGTATTGGGTGAGAGACTTACCAAGAGTCATGGAAAAATATAGTAGGCAAGAGTCCTTGGTGGATGTCCGATTTCTTAGCAACCAAATATGGTTGCCGAGGCAACTCACGCTATGGTTTGCAGGAGCAGTTCGGCAACAAAATGGGCAGCGAGAATTGGCTGCCGAGACAACTCGGCAACCAAAATGTGGTTGCCGAGACAGCTCGGCAACCATAGTGTGGTTCTTGCGAGACATCTCGGCAACCACATTTTGTTGTTGCCGGTGTCGACAACCGCAATTGGTTGCTTAGACGACTTGGCAACCACTTGGTTGTCGAAATTTCTTCTTGGTATGGTTGGAAGCAATCGAGATATGGGTTGCCACGATTCAACTATGTTGTATTAGAATTGTAAAATATAAGGCTATGGATTAGGATGATATTTAAATTGCAAATTAAACAAACATCTGAAGTTTGAAGTTACTTAAAAATGTTAGGATAATGAAATATGGTAATGATTCTTGCAAGGTAGGGGTTGTTTGTTTCTAGTAAAGGATTCCAATGGTGTTATGTGATAGTTAACTTGTTAGATTTTTTTTATATTTGTTTGGAACTTTAGATTTTAATTAAATTTAACTTGCAAGTTTTTAATTCATGTATGGGTATTTTAGCAAGACACAACAATTGTATGCTGTGATTTAGTTTGATCTTTAATTTCAATTTACTTGATTTGGTTTTCTTGTTCGATTGGTAAGCTTTCATTGTAGAATTTACGGACAAAGGCGTTAGCAATTGTGTTAGAATTTTTGACCAATTGACAAAGGTGAAGAACAATGGCTGAAATTTAAATTCTAACAAGCTAACTAAATAACCAATAATATGAAGCGACTTTTATATCTATGAATAAATAACGAGAAAATTACCTAAGCCTATTTTTCTAAAAGTGTGCAATATAAAAGATGAACAAATACATAGTAGTGGGAATTAGCAACCAAGCGTGGTTGCCCTGGGTTTCTTAGCAACCAATTATGGTTGCCGAGGTAACTCACACAGTTCACAAGGGACGACTTCGACAACCAAGTGTGGTTGTCGAGATGTCTCGGCAACCACACAATGGTTGTAGAGGCAAAATGTGGTTGCCGAGATAGCTCGGCAACTACACTGATTTGCCGAGATGTCTTGGCAACCAATTTTAGTTCTTAGAAAGCTCTTACGGGCAATGCTTTTGTTGGTTGGTTGCTCGAGATATGGGTTGCTACTATTGAACTATGTTGTATTACAATTCTAAAATTGTAAGGTCATGGATTAGGATGATATTTACATTCTAAATTAAACAAACATGTGAAGTTTAAAGTTACTTAACAATGTTGGGATAATCAAATATGGTGATGAGTTCTTGCAAGATTAGAATTGTAAAATTGTAAAGCTATGGATTACGATGATATTTAAATTGTAGATTAAACAAACATGTGAAGTTTGAAGTTACTTAACAATGTTAGGATAATCAAATATGGTGATGATTTTTGCAAGGTAGGGGTTGTTTGATTCTAGTAAAGTATTGTAATGGTGTTATGTGATAGTTAACTTGTTAGATTTTTTTTATATTTGTTGGGAACTTTAGATTTTTAATTAAATTTAACTTGCAAGTTTTTAATTCATGTACTGGTATTTTTAGTAAGACCCAACAATTGTACACAGTTTAGTTTCATTTTATTTTCAATTTACTCGGTTTGGTTTTCTTGTTCGGTGGTAAGCTCTCATTGTGGAATTTCTGGACAAAGACGTTAGTAATTGTGTTAGAATTTTTGACCAATTGACAAAGGTGAAGAACAATAGCTGAAATTTAAATTCTAAGAAGCTAACTAAATAACAAATAATGTGAAGCGGGTTTTATATCTATGAATAAATAACCCGGAAAATTGCCTAAGCCTATTTTTCTAAAAGTGTGCAATACAAAAGATGAACAAATACATAGTAATGGAGATTCCTCGGCAACCAAGCTGTGGTTGCCTAGGTTTCTTAGCAACCAAATATGGTTTGAGGTAACTCACACTTGGTTGCCGAGGAGGTCGACAACAAAATGTGGTTGCTTGAGACAATCGACAACCACACCCAGTTGGTTGCCGAGATGTCTTAACAACCAATTTTGGTTCTTGAGAAAGCTCTTCTGGGCAATGCTTTTGTTGGTTGGTTATCGGATATGGGTTGCTATTATTGAACTATGTTGTATTACAATTCTAAAATTGTAAGGCCATGGATTAGGATGATATTTACATTCTAAATTAAACAAACATGTGAAGTTTAAAGTTACTTAACAATGTTAGGATAATCAAATATGGTGATGATTCTTGCAAGGCAGGGGCTGTTTAATTCTAGTAAAGGATTCCAATGATGTTATGTGATAGTTAATTTTTTAGATTTTGTTAAAAAAAATTTGTAACTTTAGATTTTTAATTAAATTGAACTTGCAAGTTTTTAATTCATGTCTTGGTAGTTTTAGCAAGACATAATAAGCATAATGAGTTTAGTTTTATTTTTATTTTCAACTCACTTAGTTTTCTTGTTGGGTGGTAAGATCTAGTTAATATTAGTCATTAATATATTAATATAAGTGATTGAATCTGTAGGCAAAGAAATATCGATGAACAATTGGGTTAGATATATATGGGCAAAGATATTTTTAGAAGATAATTCTGATTAAATTTGAGATAACTTTTATGATTCTAGCAACCGGGGCTTAGTTTAGTTGCTTGTTACTATATAGTCCAAATATGGTTCCCAATTTAGTAAAAATCGGGTTCTCCGGATCTTGGTAGATGTATAGCATTTAAATTTATCTTGTAACTTTAGATTTTTAATTAAATTAACTAATGGTATTTTAGCACATGTTGTTGTAAAGCTGTTTGCTTTCATTTTGTATTTTGAATTGACTTGATTTTCTTGTCTCTTGTTAATGTTAATATAAGTAATTGAATTTCTGGGCACATAAATATAAATTATCTAGAAAGTTACAGTTTGTGTTAGTGTTAGAGATGAGATATACTATACAATTTGAGGAAAGATTTTTTGAGCAATAAGAACAATAAATGGGTGAAAATTAAATTCTAAGAAACTAACTAAATAGCAAATATCCTTAGTAACTGGTTTGATATTTATGAACAAATAGGAAAATTGATCGAGCTTATATTTCTAAAAAAATGAGCTATACAACTACTAAAAAATGAACAATGAACATAGTTGCCGAGATTCCTCGGTAACCATAATTGGTTGCTGAGGTTTTTAGGCAACCAAAATGTGGTTGCCGAGATGTCTCGGCAACCACAATTGATTGCCTCGTCAACCACATTTGGCTGCCGAGGAAGAAGGTTAGCTAATATTTTCTGTAATCCTATTGTTGGTGGCTGAGAATTTTCGCAATCAAATATGGGTTCTCGAGGATAAGAGTCAATCCATACATAGTTACTAAGCTTTAGTAAAAAAGAGTGACAATTTTGAGTTTTTGGGATAACCAAAGAACATTTAAATTCTTAAAAACATCTTTTCAAGTAATAACATTTAGGAAACAATTTCACAAAATAACTAAAAAAGTAGTTACAAATTAAGTAAAGACAGAAGATCTGCTAGATTGTAACCCGAGACATGGTTTGGTTCTTGAGATTTTTCAATGAACATTGTTAGTACATAGTCCAAATATGGTTGCGTATTTAGTAAACAAAAAAGGTTGTCCAGATCTTGTTAATTAAATTTCATTGCTTCTTTTCCTTGATCAATGAATAAAGATGATTTAGTACAATAAAATCTACACTCTCAAGTAATTAGCTGAAAGTTGAATGTGAAAAAAGTTAACTAAGTAGCAAATATCATAACCAAAATAATAAATTGCTTTTATATTTATCTAAAACTTATATTTCAAAAGTGAGCTACATCATATAATTACAATAACAAAAGATAAACCAAAATATTTAAAACACATCTTAATTGGAAGTTGAACATTGTTTAGTTAACATGGTTGGAAAACTCATTGGTTTTTTTTTAGCCTTGTCATTTGTTCAATTTTTCTTAAGTAATTTGTGCATCATCTGAATGAAACAAAGATCTTTTTGTTGTTCGTTCAATGAGCTAATAGGTTCACTTATATCCTCAACAAGAGCTTTTCCTTTGTCTTTTTGTGCTATTTCGATGGATTGATAATAAAAAGTATTTCAAATTTGCCTTGAGGAGACGGCTAGCATTGTATAGCCTTTTCGTAAAGATCTCATCTTCATCCATCGATAACCTCATTGAAGCGACACTTGGTGTACATGTACATTAATATTAAATTTGATAAGTTATGAAATAAATGGGTGTAAAACTAAAGTAAAGAAAAAAGAAATACCAATGGTTGTTCCATCATCATCTCGAAGCGATTGATTGCAAAAAGTATTACTGCTGGATTTCCAATAAACGTAGTAGCATTAATGTATCCGATGAGAATCCATCAATTGCATGTATACCTTAGCTCTATAAGGAAAAAGGAAATAAATTTGTGTTATGAAATTTAAATAGAATATGTAAACAAATGTAAATAAAAGTTTTAAAATATTTAATTTGGTCATGATTACCTTGGAATTGCTTGAGCTTCAAGACATTTACAAAACACACGATGGTATATATCACCATAATTTTCGCTTGAAATTTTGTTGCAATTGTTGCAACTCATATACCAATAAGTTTGATTCAAAAGCGCATAACGGATGCCTTCCTTTTATCTAGAAAAATTGTTTACGTGAATATAACAATATATAAATAAGTTATTATATTCATTATAAAACAATTTTATAAATGTACAATTATTTGAAGTATAGAGAGTTGCACCACGTTTTACCTTGAATATTCTTGATCTCTGTGAAGTCTTTCTCGTGGTTGGAATACAAAGCTTAGAAGATAACTTGATGGTGTCAAATTTAAATAATATTTATCACATACAATTTCATCAATGAGTTCACAATTAGTATGTCCCCCACGTACACAAAAATACATAAGTTATAATTTGAAGTAAAATGTATAATAAATAAACAACTAATTAATATACATTTACCAAGATTTGAAGCTGTTCCCACAATTTCAAATTCTCCATCTATGAAGAAAGAAGTATACGCTTTTGTGGATAATGATAAACACATACATTAAAATATAAATAGAATATATTAATAGTGATGCAAAGATAATAATAATAAGTTTAGAGGAGATGATGGATTACCATTGAATGAGGTTACTTTGACGTGCTTTCCAATTAGAACAGTTTTTTTTTTTCAGATTTTCAGATATGTATTTACATTCGTTATCCACAAAGGCTTCCCACATGGTTAACAGAATGGTGTCAAACCTATTATTTGTAAAAGAATATTACGTTAAACTTGTAATTAAAACAAATTATATAGCTATTATATAAAAAGCTATAATGAAAAAATGTGTATAGAGTGTAATAAATATAGATGTCATACTTTTTGTTTATCAGTACTAAATCTTGCACTTGGCATTCTTTTCCATATCGTGTTTGAATAATCCTTCTAGGTTTTATATCAATTATCATCCCAAGAACGCTGTAATTAAAAAAAAGTAGTAAAAATGTATATTAGCATTAAAAAGTTTAGTGTAATGTATAGAAAACAGATGATTAGTGACTTACTTATATCTATGTTAGAATCCATATAGTTGGGAAATCTTCAAAATCGAGTAAAGGTATAAGTAGAAATTATGAGATCGCTATTATTTTCTTCAACTTTGCGAATTCTAGTTCTTCTGAAATTATTCACCGCACTTCTCCGAGTTTTGCCACTGTACTCTGGGTTTGTTATTTTAACCATTGCATTTGATATCAAATAAGTATTTCCTAATATTAATTGATCTTGAAAAGGCTGTAATATTTTGACCATATAAAGTTGCTTGAGGCGTTGATCCACAGTGCACAAAGGAATTTGAAAAATTAATAATTTTGATGATATAACAAGTGAAATATCTAATGCGATGAAAATTTACCTCTGTGTCCATAAGAATCAAATTTTGATATTTCGTTGGACTTTTTGAGCAACTCACGGGAGAAAACTTTTCGATAACTACAACTTTAACTTGTCCATCCACTACTTCACGGAGAAATATTACGAATCGGTTGAAACTCTTTACTCATTTTATAAAAGATTGTGCAATAGTGGTGATAATTTTGTTATATTTGTAGAGATAATGAAAAGAATTGGGAGGACAAGTAGGAAAATTTAGCTAAGTAATTGAGTGGTGATAAGAGTACTTGATTTATTGAAGAGCTATTTATAGATAGAAATATATATAGAGGGCAATAAAGAAAATCAAACAAATATAGTAAACTTCATCCAGTACAAGAAGTATACTTTTAGAGTTAAATATGTTATGATTGATTACATTAAAAATATAGATAGAAAAAAAAATTTATTTGCAAGTAAATCCTTAGAAAGACCATATGGGATTTATGGTTGTTTTCTAGTTTTACAGTAAAGGTTATTAGTTGTGATTCAACTACCTTTTGGATTGTAATACTGTTAGCCGTGACTAATAAGATGTTACACAAGTTATTTCCTTAATGAAAGTGGATAAAACAAATAGTACAAAGTTGGAAACATACAGAATATTTTTTTGATTGCTAAGGCATTTTTTGTAAATTAGTTCTTGTACAACATGCAATTACACTACAAGAAATTTCTCTTTTAACAATGAATTTTTTGTTATAGAAAGTCAGTTGTTTTGTCCAAAAATAGTCGTCTGACTTTCAGGACCAAAATTTTAAGTCAAATTTTGGTAGTGTTAATTAGTAAAATTTTAGGACATATCTTTAGTGGCGATCATATATATGAAGTGCAAATAACTGGATGCGTGAAAATACAACATTGGTAAGCCTTAGTATTCTAATTAAGTGAGCAAATTTTTGCTCCTTCCAAGTGTTCGACTACTATAAGGAAATTTTGATATCTGATTATCCGGTATCTAAATTGTTGTGTTATTTATTTATGTATAGTATCAATGAACTTAGCAAGATAGCTATCTTCATTGGCGCAAAATGTGAGCATTTCTACTTCTTTTCCGTTCCTCGTCTGCATTCATTGGTGGGAAGTTTGTTATTGGAGATTGGTGGATTGGCATACGCCTTTGGTTGCCAAGGTTGCAACCTCGGCAATGAAGTGTCGTTTCGTTTCGTTGCGGGTTCCTCTGTAACTACTCATGGTTGCCGGCGTTGCTCGGCAGCGAAATATTGTTGTTGCCGAGCAACCTCGGCAATAAACGTGGTTGCCGAGGTAGCTCGGAAACCATTTGTGATTCTTGCCGAGCTACCTCGGCAACCACAAAGTGGTTGCCGAGATACCTCGGCAACCACAAAAGTGATTGCCGAGGTAGCTCGGCAACCACATTTGGTTGTCGAGCAACCTCGGCAACTAAATATTTGCTGAATTTTTTTTTTTTTGTTTCTTTCTTTTTGTGGTCTATTAAAACAAAAATAATATAAACTATAATGAATTATAGATAAATTGTAGTAAAATGAATGAACACTCATTTTGTATATTGGTGTTGGTCAAGGAATCTCATGCACTCTAATTTGCAATATTTTTGTAGTAATCTTCATGAACCATTCTTTAAATGATATGGTATAGACTCGGACATTGCAGAGGGACATTGCCATAAATGTTTATAAGAGCTACATGGGTATAAGATTTATTGGATAATTTAGAGCAATAATGAAAAATATTTATAGGTAGCGGCATAATCTCATGGTTAGCATATAGTGGAGCGATAATAATATAAGTAAACAAAGTATGTATTATTGTAGAAAGTACAGATTATGGATATTCTTGTGTTGCAAAAATCACAGTATTTTATTTAAAATAATATTATAGGGAAAGAAATTATGTTTTAGTTAAATTTTTTAGCATAAATATATATATATATATCTTTATGAATATTAGGAAATGAAACAGAATGGAAGAACAAAAAAAAAAAATAGTTAGTAGTTTGACAATGAATGTATTAAATGAAGAAACACATCTATTTCTCAAGTTCTACTTCTAAGTTAGTTGTTCATAAAATAAAATAAGTGATTTGTCAACAAATAAGGTGCGAGAAGCACTACTTATTCACAAATTCTTATAATTTATTTTCAAAGATATATATTCAATATTCATTTTGTAGAACCCAGGATATACATCAAATAGTGAAAATCTAGACTTCAAATAGTGACAATCTAGATTTCAATAATTAAATATCCTACTAAACCGATCGCACGTAGTAAGAGCCGAGAGATATACATGAAAGATGCAAAGACAATCAAATAGTAGCAATACTAATCTAATAGTTTTAGAGCGAGCAATAATTTCAATTTGACCTAAAAGATATGTACATGACATGTAATAAAAGTTAGAAAAAGTGTAAATTGAATGGATGATTTCAAAGTCTTTGGAATTTGAAAGTAGTTGTGCAACCAAGCGGTTATCAAACAAGCTCGTTGTCCTCCATTCTTGAGTTGGCTCGGCCAGGCATGCTAATTGCCTCAATAAACATCACGATTGTTGAACCATCTACGTAACAAGTGTGGATGTGGCTAGGAACTAAGTAACTATAATTGTATTAGTGCGGTTGTTATATTTAAAAATTTGTATCAATTTTTATTTCTTATTAATAAAAAAAAAAAGATAGACATGTCTAGAAAATAAAATATACAATTCAATTATATACAGATTAGCAATGATAACAGTTACATAATTTGATTCAGAATTAGAGGCTGTAGTATACCAGAGCAGCAAAAAAACAGTTTTATAGCTAGTAGCATACTCTAATGTTTAGCATAGGTGTATAATAATATGGGTAAACAAACTATGTAATATTACTAATTGTATCACAATAGAGACTACTGATGATGATTCATTCAGTTAACTAAAGATATACATCAAATACTAACAATTTAAGTTGCAATAATTAAGTGCCCTAATACTTTTAGCTGCTGCAGTAACAGTAAGAACCAAAGATATATATTATATCATATCATAGCAATAGTAATCTAACAGTTTTAGAATAGTAATAATTAAAATTTGATCTGTTAAAGACATGGAATAAAATTTGGAAACTGCATAAATTTTATTAAAAAAATTACTCTAGAGGGAAAAAAGTCTATATTGATACATAATAATTATAAAATTGATGTGTAGGAAATTTTCAATTCTCTATATATTAAAAAAAAAATTCCTCATATTTAATTGTATCAATATCAATTTTTATTAGTAAAAAATATATATTTGTAAATTTTTAACAATATGAAAAGGAAAAGTTGCAGGGAAAAGCTTTAAGTTAATAACTGAAGTTAAGTAACTGTTCATGGGGGCATAATGAGCAAAAAAAAGAAAAAACTAATTTGGCAAAATAGATATCTATAGTATCAATCGTCTAGATTTCTTATTTTCAAGAAACAATTGGTACAATGCACTAATTATTGGAATAAGAATACAAATATTTAGAAAAAAAATGGCAGCAGTAAGCAAAGAATATAAAAATTATAGTATCAGTTCAAATAATTGAGTATTAACATATTAATGTTGCGGAATTTGTTACAATATCACATTACAATATTGAAAATCATATAAATAAAAGCACTATGTCATACATTTAATTGATTTGGAAAGAAAAGAATTAGAAGATTTGTTGGATCTATATTCACTGCTTGGATTTTTTTTTTCCTGCAAAACAAAGATAAATGTTAAAGATACATTAGATAATTTTATTAAAAAAAACAATCAGTAATAAATCAATTAAACAATTTATACCTTATGTATGAATATAGTCATGAGTAATGTACACTAAAAAGAAATATTTGGAAAGACTAAAGAATGATGAGTACAAATAGAATACTTTATATATATCTGTAAATTTTCAAAATGAAAGTAGAAAAAATAATAGGAGGCGCAAAGTGAAACATGATTAAACAAATGCTAAAGAATAACAATAATTATATTATGAATTTACTAAAGCTAAAATTTCTTTGTAGACAACATTTTTTGTACATCTTAAATGTAAATGTGAATTCTCAACTGGTTTTATCAATACTTTAATAGAACTAATTGTTTTAGCTCTAGATAATGCTACATATAATTGTCCATGTGAAAATCTGATTCGGAAGATATAAACCAACAAAATTTAGAGTTTGCCCTTGAGCTTTATTTATTGTCATTGCAAAACATGGACGAATAGGAAATTGTGTTCTTTTAAAAGGAAATGAATTTTTATCACTTTGAAGAGGTATAAATGGGATTCTTGGTAAGAAAACATGTTTTCCTTTATATTCTCCAATACAAATTTCAGCATGAATAACATTACGTTCAAATGATCGACAAACTAATCTTGTTCCATTACACAATCCTTCCGAAGGGTTAATATTTCTAAGTAATGTAACAGACAATTTTTTTTTTAATATAAGTATTTAAAAAATCTTCATGGATACTTTGATCTATTTGTTCCAAAGTTTCGTCATAACTATAATATGTACATGTTTCACGGGTAATTCCTTAAGTAAAATATTGTTTATTAAATCAACACATTCATTTTAGGAGTCAAAATAACATTATTAATCATTGTATCTAAATTTGTAATATAATGTTTTAAATTGGGAAATACAATGTTAATTAATTTTTTAAAGATTTGTATTCTTCTTCAAATGGTATAATTATTTCATCGGAAGCTTAATCATACCACATGTATGTTCAATCTGAATCCCATCACCAATATTAAGTAACAAGCGAGAAAATAATGGATCAATTGTGCTCTCATATTTTGGACTAATTGAAATTTTCTAAAATGTGGCCATAAGTTAGAATGACCTAAACTTGCCAATAATATTTTCTCTTTGTTCCTTTTTGAACAACCGGTAGAACTTGTCTAAAATCTCCACCTAGAACAACAATTTTCCCACCGAATGGGAAATTACTTTCATTAATGTCTTTTAACATTTTGTCAATGACTTCAACGACATAACGGTGCATCATTGGTGCCTCATCCCAAATGATTAAATTAGCCATCAAAACAAATGCGCTAATGCAGTTGTTTACTAACAGAACATGTGATATCACAATTTATTTCTAAAGGAATTTTAAATCTTGAATGTGCGATTAGGTGCTCCGTGTAACAAAGAAGTCGCAACTCCGGAAGAAGCGATAGCTAATGCTATAAGATTTTAGATCTAACAAATGTAAGTAAGGCTTTATATAAAAATGTTTTACACATACACACTGGTCCATCTATAAAAAAATTTCCAGGTTTCTGTTTAAAACATGTTCTACAATTTCATCATAAGCTATTTTTGTTCTTTATTTAACATATTTATATACAACATATCACTATTTTGAATTACATTATTTGCCATTTCTTCACCGACAATATTAGCTAATCTTTACTTGCTTCTCCCATAGTTATTTGAAATGGTACAACAGAATATTCATTTATGTTTTACCACTTTCTTCTAGTATATGATTGATATAATGTAGAGCTTGCATTTCAGCATTTATAATAGATAAACCTTCATTCACATAATCCTCATACATAAAGTTACCAAATTTGATCCACAACGCTTTTGGATCATTAGGTCCACATAAAGTTAATATTGTAGCAAATAAACGTCTTAAAGAAGAAGGCATTTCATAAGCAATAGCTTCTTCCAAACACATTTCACAATAATTGTTACCATTTAGTAAGCCATGTGCAACAGCTGCTTCACGAAAAGATTGCATAGAAATACCATTTACTATTTTTAGACTTTCATAGGATGTTGGTCCCCTAATATGATTGAGCAAAATTCGTAAATAATATCTTTCACCTTCAACTATGTTAGTTGAAACTAATCTTCCAATTACATTTCCACGTTTTCTTTTTGTCCATATTTTACCTTGTGTATCCCATACAAAATATTGGGGAAATTCTCTATACAATAATGTATTTGCGAACTCATTGTGTGTATTCATTATAAAAAATTCAGTTAACATTGTTATTTTTCTATAATTTGTATCAATAATATTTAACAAATTTTCAGAATTTTTATATGTCACTAAATGGTTATTTTCAAGATGTAATTGTAACGATATAACTGATGGAATAATTTCAGATAAAATAAATCCATATATTCTCCAAAGTGCTTCAGGTGGAGATATCCATCTAGCAGATTGATATCTTTCAATTTCATCGATATTATTTGTATTATTATTTACACAAAAATTTACCCTATCATGTCCTTTGTATACATATTTATATAAATATTTTCTTTGCTTTTACTGATTGAACATATTTCTACATTTATATGACAATCATATTTGGCACATAAATATGGATTATAAGGTACAACCCATCTATTGTCTAATAAACTACCTCTAACAGTAACTGTTTCATAAGTATTACAACGCCTATAATTTGGGTAACAATTTTCTCCAAGAAAAGTTTGTTTAATAAATTCTTTTGGATATTTATTTTTACACTTTCCATCTTTATTCATACAAATATTGTTAGGATTTAGTATACCACAAGGACCATGCATCATATGTTTAATTACAACAGAATGTAAATGAGAGTTATGCTTTTTATTAGGTATCTCACATGAAACAATTGCATCAATTAAATCTGTGTTATTAATTTTACAATTTTGTTTAAGAATTAACAGAAAATGTGCATGTGGAAGGCCTCTTTTTTGGAATTCTATTACATAGATATAGGCAGCAACTTGACCAAAAATATGTCGTTGAAATAAATCAATTTTTAATTCTTCCAATTTTGCTCTAAATATACGGGTAACTAAATCAGGTCTATTTTGACTAATATCATTATATTTTAACTCATTTTTTATTTCATCCCAATTTGGATTACAAGTTATTGTTAAAAATATATCCGGTTTCCCAAACCTTTGAACCAAAGTCATTGCATCCATATATCTTTTTTTCATATCTCTGGGGCCACCAATAAAAGAAGAAGGCAAAATAATTTTTTTTACCAATTTTATAACCTCTATTTTCACCATTTTCTACACTATCAACAATTCCTTGATATAATTCAAACACGTATTTCATTTTGATTTTTCTAAAATAATCTAATCTACTTGTTTCAATTTTAACATACATATCAACCACATCTTGTTGAAATAGTCTTCTAGCATGAAGTAAAATGCACTTATTAATAGGTCTTACACAGTAACTTATAACAATAATATTCCGTGCAAGATACTTGCAATTTCTTTTTTAGGCCTTTTCATAATCGCAAAAAAATAAGAAAAATTAATAAAGTTTCATGATAACAATAAAATAATAGATTATGTTTAAAATAATAACACAATTCTCATTTTCAATCAATTGATTTGCGAATCTATAACATTTATATCTAACAAATTATTCACAATATTATAAGAATCAACATTGTTTAGACTATACTTTTGGATACCTTCATGCCATCCAGATTCACCATAAGGAAATAATAATGGATATTGAAGTGGATCATAACAACCAAAATAGTAATGTATTTTATGTATACTATCAGAATGACAATGTATTAATATATCTCTTGATCTAGTGTTAGTGATAATAGAAGGATCTTCATCAACCCATAGCGCAGCCACTTGTGATGCCGAAGGTGTATTGTATACTCTTTGATCAAGTCCTGTATCACATCTAATTTGTATTTTACATAATTCTAAAGAGTTAACACTACTTAATGAGCGAAAAAATTTTGAATATGGATTAATCTTCAATATATTGATTAATTTAGTCAACATATATTGACAAAATTTATCTGATTTTTGTAACCTATATTGTATTTCATTTTCAGTATCATAAAAGTACAATTGTAAAAACGAAGGATTGTTATCAGTAGGTATAATTGAATTTATATAATGATAAACTTGTCCTTGAATTCTAAATGTATATATACCTTTGTATGATTTTCCCAAATTTGGATCATATTTTACCCCAAATGATGTAAATGCAAAATGATTATTATAATTGCGTACATTGCTTTTAAAATGTAAGGATTCATTGGAATTGGTAGTATATAGTTGATACAATTCATGAGGACAAGAATTTATTTTCAATTTCACTTTACCATCGCAACAACAAAAACCTTTAGTTTCTTTCTCAAATTTTATAGCTTTACAGTACCTACAAATTGTTGGTGGTGTTAATATATGAGTTTTTGTGGGAATATTTTGTATATCAAAACTTTTACTATATTGTGTAATATTAGAATTGTTATTTAATATATCACCATCAAGTATATGAAGTTCCTCAACAGCTATATCACCTTCATCAACCAGATTATGAACTACAAAATGGAAACCCAATATTATAATGTATATTGAAAAACATTTGAATATATGATATATAAATTTAATAAATACTTGCCTGTTGATAAACTTGAACTACCCTGCAACCTAGTAACTTTCTTTTTTGGTTGAATTTGTCTCTGTGCATACAATTCTCTCCTCCTTTTATTGCGCAAATCTTTTTTTTCTTGTGTATCCATTTATCTATAACACCTATATAAAATAAAGCAAAAAGAAAATAGCTTCAAATAAATAAGAACATAATAAAAACAAATTACCAGGTCTAATACAAACTAAAAGAACGAAATGTAACTATTATTGTCAACTAATTTAGAAAGAACTGAAAGAGCAATCACAGCAACCACATTTTGGTAAGGGTTTCCAAGCTATCCAATGTAACAACCAAGCATCTCAGCAACCACAGACAGTGTGGTGCCTGCATGCTCGGCAACCACAGTATCTGTGGTTGCCGAGATGTCTCGGCAACCAAACTGTGGTTGCCGAGACATCTCCGTGTCGGCAACCACATCTTGTGGTCGTTCTTTGAGATGTCTCGGCTTAACTTCGGTCTCGGCAACCACGGTGTATGTGGTTGCCAAGCATCAATGGTTCTTTGAGTTTTCGTGAGCTTAGCAATCACATATTTCAAATTTTCCCTTTACTATTAAAATTTGAAAACATTAAGATTAGGAAAAATGATAAATTTTATTTCAAAACAAATAACATACAAAAATCTAAATTGCAAGTCCAGAGAAAGTATAACAATATACAAGGTTTAAAAACTTAGCTCCTGAATTTTAGAATTCTAATAATAAAAACTGCTCCTAAAACTTGAAAACTAAAAGAGAATAAAACAAATTAAAATTTCAGTTCTACCTAACCCCAGCATGAATCTGAACTTCAATTGAATTCTAATGTAATTCCAATAATAATATAGTCAGACTTAAACTTCAAAACCAGCTTCAAAGATAATAGAAAAAAAAAAAATTAAAGCAGTAAAAAATTTAGCGCAAGAAAAACTACTATTGTTGCCTAAGCAATCACAGCAACCACATTTTCGTAGGCGCAACCACATGTGGTTGCCAAGCTACCTACTGTGACAGCCGACCATCTCAGCAACCACAGACACTGTGGTTGCCGAGATGCTCTGCTCGGCAACCACAGTATCTGTGATTGCCGAGATGTCTCGGCAACCACATCAGTACACTGTGGTTGCCGAGACATCTCTACGGTCTAGGCAACCACAGTTTATGTGGTTGCCGATCATCTGTGGTTACAGAGTTGTGCGTCCTTGGAATAAATTAGGAAAAGAATAAATTTTATTTCAAAAAAAATAACATACACAAAGCTAAATTCCAGGTCCAGAGAAAGTATAACAATATGCAAAATACAAATATGAACACAAACAAACACAAACACAGAATGAAATACTTCGAATGAACACTAAAACTTTTGTAATAATACTTACAGTGTCTACAAACGATCCAATCTTTCAAAACTCAGCTCCTGAATTCTGGACTCCCAAAACTTGAAAAGTAATAGACAACAAAACAAAATAAAATTTAAGTTGTAAAAACACTCCAGTATGAATCTGAATTTCAATTGAATTGTAATCTAATTTCAATTGTAATAATCAACAAAGGTCTGCTCAGATTCAAAAACAGCTTCAAAAATATTATAAAATAAATTAAATTAAAGTAGTAAAAAGAAGTTGTAAAACGACTCAGCGTGTAGGACGAAAAAAATGAACGATAAAAAAAAAAAAGGCTCTTATATTATTGTAAGGATATATATATATATATATATATATATATATATATATATATATATATATATATAATTAAATCCAATTATAGATCTATGTAAAGGCGCAAGCGGTTCCTCACTTCACGGCAGCTTCCATATAAAAATAAAAAATTATAACGATGATGACGACGACGGCGACGACGATAATAATAATAATGTGTCTCTAATAGTTAGTACTATTTCCAAGAGTAATGGATATATATAGTATTAATAAGGTAAGATGTAAGACTTTTTAATATGTTGAGATTGACATTTACAATTCCAAGTCAAACATATATGGTTTTTTTGATGTCACACATAACTTAAAATACAATTACTGCTAGGTGATAACTTTGGAATTTATTTTAATCTTTTTTTATTATAGAGAAATATGTTCTTAAGTCCAAATTTGTAGTAGGTCAAATGCAGCTTTTGAACTAAGGATGAAGTTTTGTACCAGTTCAACAGAAATTGATCGAACTAGTCAATCTATTAAGTTCAATTCTTATCTTATACGATGAACTTTAAATTATCTAAATTCAACTGTTGCAAAAATTGAATCTGAATCGTATTGGGTGAGAGACTTACCAAGAGTCATGGAAAAATAAAATACTATTAAGGAGATTGGCATTTGAGATTTCAGGTCAAACATATTGGGTTTGGATGTCAAAGAGTTTGTTCTCTACCAAGAAAATTGGTTGAAAAAAAATGTTTTGTATATTCGGTTTATTCGTTTATTTACAAGCATGTAAAAAGTTGTTAAATAGAAGTCACATTTAAGTTCGAGAGAGAAATAAATAAATAATTCAGCTCTATGTAATAATTTTGGACAGACTAAAACATATTTAAATAGTAAATTATTTGAACTTGTTCAAGCATAAATTATCTCTGCTAATAATTTCCGTCCGAGAAAATTGCTAAATAAGCGTGCAAACAAGATTTATCGTGAAGCTTAAATAAAAAACCAAGGCTGTGTTTGATTGCACCATTTTCTATGGAAAATGTCATATCCATGAAAAATAAGTGGAAAATATTTTCCTTCTTTGGCTGTTTGATAGAAGGTGGAAAAAGAAAATATTTTCTAAGGAACAATCACTTAGAGTGTGTTTGATTGCAAGTGGAAATTTTGAGTGGAAAGAAAATATTTTCCATAGAAATGAATTGTCAAAAAATTATGGGTTGGAAAACAAATAAAGATTTTCCATGGAAAATAAATTCTCCTATCCCAAAAAGAAAATATTTTTCTTGAAAACAACTAAAATGTGGTCAAAAGTGAAAAAATGAGAAAAAATTTTCCATTGAAAAAAAAAGTTGTAATCAAACAAAACAAGAAAAATAGGTGGGAAAATTCATTTTCCATGGAAATTTTTTGGCAATCAAACAAACAAATTGGAAAATAAGCGGAAAAAAGACATTTTCCATGGAAAATCAAAATCCATAAAAATGTTGTCAAATCCAAAAATTTTCTTTTCCACCTTTCTTTTTGATTGCACATGGAAAATCTAATTTTCCACCTTAGATGGAAAAGATTTTCATTTTCCACAATTTTCCATGTTAACCAATCAAACACCCTAAGTAGAAAATGTTTTCTTTTTGGCTTGTTTGATAAAAGGTGAAAAAGAAAAATGTTTTCAATCAAACACACCCTTAAAGAATGAATTTGACCACTTTTTGAAAAAAATGTTTTCTCACCATTTTTCCCTAATGTAGTTTTTTTTCTCTTACATGGAAATTGTTTTCCTTTTCTACCATTGCCAATCAAACACACCCTAAAATAAAAAGGATAACCGTATCTTTTCACAAATGGTACTTTGTTCGTTGAAATCACAAATGATGATATTGCGACAAGTAATACAGTAATAAGTAGAATATCATTTTCAAAACAAACGATTTATAGAACACTAGTCTAAATTAATCTTAATTAATTATTCGAACTAGTACTAAAATTGAACAAGAATGGTTATTTTAACTAAAGCCTAAATTATTTCTAAAAGCAATGAATGAATGTTGAGCAAATTTAATTAAAATTAAATCGATGATTTAAAATATTATGACTCACGCTTTCATCGTGGCTATCTACTTTAATTTTGCATATCAAGCTTTGACAATATTAAACATGTGTATTAGGTCAAATTTCTAAAATTTAATTGATCATCTCTCTCAAGAAAAATTAATCATATAAAAGTTTGAAAAGTAAAAAAAAATAGGCAAAAAAATAGATTTTTTTGAAAAAATGAGAACCGAACAAGTCTTTAAATAAGTAAATTCACTATATCTGCATGTGAATTTTTAACCTATCTAAATGCATTCAATTATGAAGAAATTCATGTAATGTCCGCACAAATCATAGATGCAAATTCCCCATGTTTATTGTGTTGGTCTAAATAAGTAAATCTCCTATTGGTCTCATCACCATTCATAAATCAATCAATTATTGGCCAGATAATCAAAGCATGAAGAAAAATCATAAAAGCGATACACAAATTCGAATTTAGAGTCACAATTGAACAATTGAAATCAAAGGTTCAAACTAAGCTACATCGTTGTCCTAACTAATAATTTAGCCACAAATCATCTTCAAAAGATACAAATAATAAATTGAAGATATCACTGGATTTTGAAAGTAAGAATTGAATGAAAGATGATGAAAACTTGAATCTTGTCACTTGCACTCCGAAATTCTTGAAATCCCTCTTTTTTTTTTCTTCACTTTTGCCTTCGAACCCTTAAATTGAACGTGTTTTTCTCTCTCAATTTGACAACCCTAGATGGACTAAAATTTGATGTATATATAGTCTCCCCTTTAGCCTTGAAAAACTTGCCAAACAAATACCCAAATAGCCTAAAAAAGCAGAGTTTCCAACCACCGGTCAGACACTGAACTAGGCAACTCACGGCGAGCCGAAGCAAAAAGTTTCCAACTTTCCAGTGATGCACTCCAAGCCTCGGATTTAAGCTCATGGCCTCGAGCTGTGCAGCAGAAATCCATTTTTTTGTTTTCTTCTTTCGGCCTCCTCGTTGTATCTTTTTAGCTCCAATCTCGATCCCCGCTCTTCATTTACTCATCAACTCGTTCAATCTCCATTGTTAATACTCTTGTCATTCTTATTTCCTTGATTCTTGTCTATCTATGGTCAATTCTAAAACAAATTCAATAGCAAAACGAGCTAAATAACACACAAATGGATTAATTCACAGCCTATATAAGTGTAAAAAGTACGCTTATGATACTTCTATTTACTAGCAAATGAGATTACTGATTAGGGATAAAATTCATACACTTAAGGACAACAAGAAGAAAACCCCTATTAATTGAATCCCAAGCTTTTATGAAAATTTTCAAAAATAAAGCAGAACTAATGAAGTCCAAACTGATGACTATTTTCAATTCCACAGTGAAGTACATTAATAAAAACAAAAGCTAACTACAGTAGAGGAATAAAAAGCAATGATCTCTGTTTAAATTACAACAAATTAGTAAAGTCTATTGTTTATTCAAACCAAATTTTACTTTGGAAGAAGCTGAATGTAGTAATGATGATGCAGAAAAGCTTGAATTATTACTTTGCAAATACAAGCTCATTGCTGAAGATGACCCTCCATTGGAACTCTTAGTTTCCTGTCCATTACTAACTGAGCCTTTGAGAATTGAAGAATTAGCTTTCAAATTTTCCTCCCTTTCATGCCTTATCTCCTTCAGCATTGCTGCTACATCCTTCATTGTAGGCCGGTCACTGGGGGACGGATTCACACAAAGCATAGCTACTCCTAAGGTTTGCATCATTTCTTCAATCTCGGGTTCAGGCCTAGCTCGTAAGCTCGAGTCGAACACGTCTATTCGACCCCTTTTCTGCCTCACCCAATCTACAATGTGAAGTCCTTCAGGTATGGTAGGATCTATTGGTTGCTTTCCTGTCAAAACTTCGAGTACAACAACACCATAGCTGTACACGTCGCTCTTTTCTGTTATTTTCATCATGTATCCACACTCTGCACATCAAAATGTTGGGAAAGATCACCACCACACAATAACAAATGCAGCAGAAGAATAAAAGTAAGAGTACAAGAGAGAGCACCAATTTACGTAGTTCAGCAAAATCACCGAGGTTCATGGGAGAAGGAGAATCAATTCACTACTCAAACTTTTAAATTACAAACTTACATCACTCTCTCAACCTGTCTCTACCCAAAAGTCTCAATACTCGAGTTCCTCCCTCTTCTCTTTTTTTTCCTCTCTCTTTTCCTTTATCTCTCACTTTTTCCCACTTTTCCTCTCTATTTTTTTACATCCAGCTGTCCCAAAAGGTTAACATATTAGGAGTATCCCAATCCCCTTATAAACCTAAGTACATCCCCTGTCTAGTTGATTAGGACTTCTGTTCACACATCTCCAACAGAAAGTACAATTCATGGCCTATTGAGTTATAAATTCATCTATTTTAGCACGCGTATGGGATAGAATTGAACGTGAATGTGTGTATATCTTGTTTTAGAAGGAGAACTCACCTGGAGCAATATAACCATAGGAACCTGCAACAGTGTTGGAGGACAGACCAAAACCTCCATCATCAACAAGTTTGGCAAGTCCAAAATCAGCGATATATGGCTCAAAATCAAGGCTGATTAAAATGTTGTTGGCTTTGATGTCCCTGTGAATAATGGGAGGTACACAATCATGGTGTAGGTAAGCCAAACCTTGAGCTGCGCCTAATATAATCCGGTACCTCACGTCCCACTCCAAGCAGCCTCCACTGCGTTCATGAAGGAGGCTTCCTAGGCTTCCATTAGGCATGTAATCATACATGAGCAACTTCGTGTTCTGATTCCAGCAGCAACCTAAGAACTTTACAATATTCTTATGCCGGATTGAACCAAGTGTCTTAACCTCAGTTGAAAAGGAATCGCGAACTCCATTAATTCCCAACCTATCATTTTTACAATTGTAACCAGCTTCTATTGTAGTTGACCATAACTTCTTCACTGCTATTACTTCTCCGTTACCTAGTTCTGCTCGGTAAACAATTCCAGAACACCCTTTACCAATCACATTTGCTTCCAGTAGACATTTTAAAACTTGCTCGACAGAGAAATTCAGCTTCTGGAATGGAGTGAATTTCCAAGACATTGAATCACCGCCTCCTAATTCAGAATCATTATCTGCTTTGTTCATTTTTCTAACCCTAAGAAGTGCTAAAACTCCAAGAACTGCCAAGGCTACTGTCATCACAATGAGCAACGCAATAGCCAGTTTGAGTCTCCATGAAAATCTAATATTTCTATCTCGTGGCATTCCTGTACCTTGTACATTGCTTAGGAAACACGAGTCGTGGCCCCCAACACATAAGCCTTGATTGCCAGACAGTTCGGTTGCTGATAACTGTCTGAACAGTTTATTGTCGGGGAGATAGCCAGTGAAATTATTATGGGAGACATTCAAGGAAACGAGGTTCACAAGACCCGAAAGAGCCATCAAATCTCCTCCAAGCTTGTTGTGTGAAAGGTCTAAGATATTAAGCTTGTTGAGAGCAATTATCTGAGATGGAATTACCCCTGTTAAGGCATTCCAGCTCAAATTTAAAGCAATTTCCAAGGCCTCAATTTCAAAGATTTCCACCGGGATGCTGCCAAACAGTCCGTTGCTGCTTAAATCAAGCAATTGAAGTCTTGAACAACGTCCCAAGGTCAATGGGATTGTCCCAGATAAGGAATTTCCACTAAGAACGAGTCTGTTAAGGGTAAAAATTTCACCATAACTCCCTGGAATTGGACCAACAAATTGATTCATGGAAACATCCAATACCTCAAGCTTACTAAGAGAAGATAGAGAACTTGGCAGCTTGCCACTAAGCGAATTGTTGGCAAGGTTCAGCATTTGCAGTTCTTTGCAATTGCCAATTTCATCAGGGAGTGATCCACTAAGATGGTTTTTAGAGAGGTCAAGAAAACTGAGGCTGTTCAGAAAACCAATTTCTTTCGGAATTTGTCCACTGATTTTATTGCCTTCGAGTCTTAAACGAATAAGGGAGTTGCAATCACCTATCTCTTGAGGAATAAAACCCGAAATATCATTAAAAATCAAGAGAAGCTTGGTTAAATTTTTGAGCTGAAAAAGGGTTGGGGGCAAACTACCAGTGAAAGCATTGTGTGACAAATCCAAAGCCTGAAGGCTTCTACACCCTGCCAATGCTGCAGGAATGCTTCCTTCAAGCTTGTTACCCCACCCAAAAAATACCGTCAGCTGTGTCAAGAATCCAAGTTCTGATGGAATCGAACCAGAAATCTGATTAGCATCAAGCTGAAATTGAATTAAGCTTGTGGCATTGGAAAGGCTAGCAGGGATAGAACCCGAAATATTGTTGCTGCTAAGCATCAACTCTTCAAGATTTGTAAGATTCCCAAAAGACCGAGGAATACTTCCTGTGAAAAAATTCAGTGAAAGATCAAGAATTATCAAACTTTTGATATTCCCAATTTCATCAGGAATAGAGCCCATCAAAATGTTCTGCCATAGCAACATCTTCTGCAGGTTTTGAAGCTTCCCCAACTCTCCGGGAAGTGAACCTGAAAGATTATTCTCATACAAATACAAATCAACAAGCTCTGAACAGTTGCCTAAATCTGGTGGAATTTCCCCTGAAAGCATTGTAGTATAAGCTGAAAAAACTTGAAGATTTTTCAACTTACCCAACGAAGCAGGAATAGAGCCAGAAATTTTTGTATCAGCCAAACCCAGAACTTCCAAATTCTGGCAATCCCCAATTGCATCTGGGATTTTCCCATCAATGTCCTTATTCCCTCCTGCCCGTATAACTTCTAAAGATAAAATTTTCCCAGCTCATCAGGCAGATTCCCACTAAGCTTATTATCAAATACCAGAAGATTTTTCAGGCTGCTACAATTACCAATCTCTGATGGGATTTTTCCAATGAGCTGATTAGAGTTCAATATTAAATCCTCCAGGTTTTGAAGCTTCCCAATGGTTCCTGGAATACTCTCCACAAGATTATTTGAACTTAAATCAAGGGTTTTAAGAGAAATGCAGTCTCCAATTTCAGGAGGGATAGTTCCAGTGAGATTTGCACCAGAAATGACAAGTTTTTCAAGATAATGAAGAGACGAAAGATTAGAAGGAAAGGGAACAGCAAACTGAATGGATTGAATATCAATTTCCGTAACAAAATTATCAGAAGAACATTTAATAAATGCCCATTTACATGGATATGAGTCTTGTGGGTTCCAATTTGAAAACGTAGAAGGTGGTGAAGGAGAAGAATGAAGCCATGACAACAGTACAAGAACTTCATTATTTGCTTCATTAACATTGTAGGAAAGAACTTTGAGCAAAAGGAGGAAGAAATAGCAGAAATAATGGAGGAAATTTGTGCTGTTCAAGATTAGTTGCCTCGACATCGGCATTTGCATTTGGCTTCAAATCCCAAACCAGTCTTATGGGATTTGCATTGGGTCTCTCTCTTTAAGAATTCACTGTATAAGTTGTGCTGCTCATGCAAATTTGTGAAGCGTTTTAAAGAAAGAGACAATTTGTTAAGAAACACTATAAGAAAACAAAAATAGTCTTCTTTTAACAAAAAAATAAAATTAACTCATCAAATTGTCAAAAAAGAAAAAGAAAAAGGTGCACATTGCTCTTACGATCAATTATCATCGTACTAAAACAAGGCTCGAGTAATGTACTCGATCAAGGGTTCGATTAAAAGTTAAATAGACATTTTATGTATATTTACATAACAAGAAAAACTATTTTCATATGAATTTATAAGTGTCATTTTGATTTTTTTTTTTTTTTTAAAAAGTTCAAAAAAAAAAGAAGAAGAGGCAATTATTAAAGAAAGGGCAGTCCCAGCTCCTACTCCACCAATTTCTACCTCGGGGTTCTGTGTTGTGTCCTTTCTATGTATTCTTTGTAATATTATTATTTTGAACCATGTGTTTTTGCATTGTTTTCCTCAATTTTCAATCCACTCATATCAATGGTTTTGTTTTGATACTTGGGCCAAACTTATTATTGTAACAATATGTTTCTTTGCAATCTTTCTTTTTATCTTTAAATTCACTTAAATTTTCAAATATTTTTTTACTTTAAATTGCCCAAGAAAATATGAAAATAATATTATCTATTTGTTTGTGTATATGGATTCTTCTTGTTTTTCTATGCACACCTCAAAAGTCTTTATTGAAAATATACAATATTGACGTGTATACTACACGCTCTCTACGTAATATCAAACATGACTAGTGTTAGAGCATCTCCAATGCTGCCTTTCAATTTAAATGTCTAGTTGATGTAGTAGTAAGGTGGAGGTGACAAAAGTCACGTGGTAGTATTTATTTTAGAAAGCGTCATTCCAATTTTAGGCAAAATGTTTGATGATCTTCTACTTGTTTTTCATTAAATTGTGTCTATTTCTCATATTTATATTCTCTTTCTCCATCTCTTGACTCCTTCCACTATGTCTCTCCTCATTTCTTTTCTTTCTTGCCACATAGATTTTTTAGAAAATATCTAATATTGGAGATGTTCTTACATATGTACTCTATACTAAACATGATCATAATACGTTTTTATTAATGTTTTGAATTATTTATCAAAATTGATTATACAAATATTGAATGATTGAGCTCGAGTCTTATACTAATAGTATTTCTTACACTTTTTCTCTCTTTTTAAGTTTTAATAACTAGTAGAAATAGAGATGAACTAGAGAACAAAAAGATTTGAATGAAAACATAACTTAATTTTTTTGGTTTATAAAAAACGAGTTTCTTTGAAAAATAATTGTCATAAAAATTTAGAAAAAGAAAAAGAAAAAAGGGCTTGCTCAAAATATCAAATGACATGAAGTGATGATTGATCTGAGGTGAATTAGTTTAAATTAATAAAAAAGTAAATAATTTAGGGTAATTGAACATCTTCCCATACTTTAAGGCAGACCTTGTGGAAATAGGATACTCAAATTCAGCCAAGACAACTTTTGTAAAGACACTAATAATTATTGTTTAAGTGGCAGAATGGTACAAATAATTACTTATGTATGGCATAAATAATGACCTTGACTAAGGTATATTATAAGCCCTAGGCCCAAAACTCTAGGAGGTGACCTTGGGAACTTCCAATTATGGAATCTATACACGTTTTGTTTTGCCTTATGTCTAAGCTTTGTCATAAACTTAGACGTGTAAGGTTTGGGATTAACCAACCTGGATAGTGTCGAGTTATATCACAATTTATATTTAAATTTGGAATTCTCAAGAAAAACTTATGGTGCGTTTAGTTTGCGTTTAGTTTTCAATTTTGAATTTTGAATTCATTTTCAATTTTCTTTTGATTGTCTGTTTTAAAATTGTTCAAAACGCGTTTGATTTGTTATGTTAAAAAATTGTTTCTAAAAACAGAAATTTAGAAAATACGTTTCGGTAAAGAACATTGTTTCACCAACGAGGGTCGGTGAAAAATACAAATTTATAAATTTAAACCCGCAATCAATTTAAATTCGAATTTGAACATATATCAATACACAAATTTGAATTCAAATGTATAATGTCCAACAACATTTTATACTCAAATTTAAACATTGTGCCTCAATAGAAACCATTTTGTTAGCACTGAATTGAAGAAAATGTTGAAGTGGGTTGTATATTGGTGTAAGTGGAGTTGTTAGCAACAAAATTCAATTTGAGAAGCTGGTTAAAAAGAGGAGAGTAGACGTCGTTTCACGAGGCGCCTTTCTTTCTAGTACAAAAGGGGCACCGTCTGCGGCGATGAGTCGACTCCTCTCGACTACCTTCCGCCTTTTCTCGATCGATCCAACAAATTAAAGAAAGCTTAGCAATGAAGATTTGAATGCGTTGAAAATAGCTTGATCATTGATTGACGAAAGCGATGAAATTACAATTGATGGTGCCGGGGTCAACACCAAGAAAGCTTGACAAGACTTGAATACCAACTAACCCATATAATAGCTTAAGTGACAAAACCTAAGTTACATGAGTAGACATCAAAAAGCAAGAATCATAACAGAAATAACCTATTACAAACTAATGGAAATAACAACGGAAAGTAATATTTACAATGTCTTGTGGTTGGGCAATCTATGGTCGCAAGGTCATCGAGAGGCTAAGTATAGTCATGGGTCCCGACATTCTCCCCTTGATTTGGCGGCGTCCTCGGTGCCATCTTTGCTAGATATTCTTCAAGTAGAGCTTTGAAGGCTCCAAGGTCTTTAACTCTTTCCCAAGTATTCTCATCGCTCATCGCATCCGCTCCATTTAATTAAGTACTCACAGTGATCTTTCTTGGAAGCTCGAGTAACTCGGTGATCAATAATAGCTTCAGCAATCCTTTTACCTGTTTTCTTCACTTCAAATGTAGGTCGCTTTGGCTTATTTCTGGATGCATCCTCCTTATTTGCAAAATATGGTTTGAGTGCACTAACATGAAGGACATTGTGGGTTTTGCACCATGAAGGAAGTTCAATTCTGTAAGCGACTCTTCCAATCCGCTTCATGATGGGTAATGGCCCGATAAATTTCAAAGCATTAATCGAGAATCTGTCCCTCTTATTACCTTATACTGGCGTTTGTCAGGGAGTTTCACCATCACCAGATCTCCCACATTGAATTCTAGGAAACGGCGTTTCTGATCGGCAGCCTTTTTGTACCGTTTCTATGCTTTCTCAAGATAACTCCGAGCAATTTCGATATTTCGTTTCCACTCTTGAGACAAGCCCTTTGCTTGAGGAGACTTGGTACTTTGATCAATATCCACAGTATGAGGGAGTAACGGTTGCTGGCCAGTAACAATCTCAAAAGGGCTCTTATTGGTGGAAGAGCTCTTTTGGGCATTGAAGCAAATCTAAGCCGCATCCAAAAGTTTCACCCAGTTTTTCTGCGAAGTAGAGATAAAGTGCCGAAGATATTCTTCCAGCATAGAATTGAACTGCTCCGTCTGTCCGTCAGATTGTGGGTGAAAACAAGAACTCATGCTCAAAGTTGAACCAAGGAGTTTGAACAACTCAGTCCAAAATGTCTTGGGTGAATCGAGGTTCTCGATCACTAACTATATCTTTAGGCAACCCCAAAGATTTGACAATGTGCTTGAAGAAGAGGTGAGCGGTCT
The DNA here is from genome assembly GCA_023638005.1 of Forsythia suspensa. Lineage (NCBI taxonomy): Eukaryota > Viridiplantae > Streptophyta > Magnoliopsida > Lamiales > Oleaceae > Forsythia > Forsythia suspensa. The sequence goes on along the minus strand of CM042675.1, from coordinate 40,456,025 downwards.
CTTCAACGGATACATACTTAGGTGTCACGATAAATGTTACATATTTTGATAAACGGTCCACCACGATGATGATAGTGCCAAGATCTCCAACCTTTAGCAAGCTAACAATGTAGTCCATCGATACGCTCTCAAATGGTCTAGTTGGGACGGAAGGGGCTCCATAAGCCCACCTTCTTCTCGATGATCCGGCTTATCCGCTGACAAACCGCATAAGTTTTCACATAAGTCGTAATGTCATCCCTCATTTGCGGCCAATAATATGCCCACGCAACAGAAAGCGTGTCGTTCCTCTCCTTGATGTCCGCCCAAAGCGTGTCGTGGCGTCCTTTGATTAAGGATCTCCTCAAATCTCCACCCTTTGGAACATAGAGGCGTTTCCTTCGTCTTCAATAAGCCCTCATCCAACCGTAATCGCCGAGTTTTTCCTTCTTGATGAGGTCGACCAAATAAATTGTTGCGGGGTCCTTCTCCGAAGTGCCCGTATTTGGTCCCTTGTGGTTGTAGTAACATTGCTCCCTTAAAAAGCCGCCATTGAATGATAGAAGCTAAGTCACCGCCCGGTCGAGTGCATCTGCTACATGATTGCTAGATCCACCCGATACTCCAATACAAAGTTGAACTCGAAAGAAGTTCTTGTCAACGAGCCCGCTTGCTTGAAAGTTTCGGTTGAGACATGAAGTGACTCACGCAGCAGATTGTCTGTCTTCACAATGAAATGAGACTCAAGCGGATAATGACGCCATACCACGAGGCGGTGGACCACTGCCAATAACTCATTTTCATGCGCCGAGTAACTGCTGCTCGCATTATTCGACTTTCGACTCTTATATGCCACCGGATGCCCTTCTTGCATAAGGACTCCTCTTAGAGCAAAATCAAGCATCGGTGCGCACTTCAAAAGCTTTAGCCATATCTCGGTAAGGCCAAAACCGGATCTGTCCACATAGACTCCTTCAATTTTTCGAAGCGGCTTGGCATGGTGCCGACCACTCCCAAGCTTTCTCCTTCTTGGTTAATTCGGTTAGCGGCGGTGCGATTTCGAATACTCTTTCACAAATCTTCGATAGTAGTTGGCCAACCCAAGGAACGAACGTACATCATGTACATGCCTTGGTAGTTGCCAATCTTTGATAGCCTTAACCTTTTACTAACCATGCGGACTTTTCCTTGCTCAATAATGTGGCCCCAAAAAAGCGATCGAGGTTTGGGCAAATGAACATTTTGATGGTTTCGCATAAAGTTCATTCTCCGTAGTCGAATAAGAACTTTCCTCACATCTTTGAACATGCTCCTCCGTAGTCTCGCTATAAATTACGATGTCATCCAAGTACACCACCACGAAATCATCTAGAAACCCGTGAAGTACGATTCATCATCATGCGAGAAGGTTGCGGAGCATTTGTCAATCAAAAGGCATAACTTTGAATTCAAATGCCCCATATCTAGTTACCACCGTAGTCTTCGCTTCATCTCCTTCTTTGATCCGGACTTGCCAGTATCCAGACCTTAGATCAATTTTTGTGTAGTACTTCGCCCTGCTCAAATGGTCGAAGCAATCTGCCACTAGCGGAATTGGATAACTGTTTTTCACCGTAATTTTGTTCAAGCACGATAGTCACAAAGACATCCGAAGAGAACCGTCAGACTTTTTCTGAAATAGCACTGGAGCTCCATATGGCGATTTCAGCAGTACGATAATCCCACTATCCAAAGATTTCACCCAATTGTTTCCTAAGCTCTTCTAGCTCGGGTTGAGCCATGCGATAGGGCGCCTGGCGAGAGGCTTGGCACCGGAATAAACTCAATTTCATGATCAATAGCCTCCTCATGCGGTAATCTCCTTGGCAATTCTTCTGGCATAACATCCTCGAATTCCTGTAAAAGTCTTCTAACAGGTTTTGGGATAGGGCCAGTTGCTTCCTCAATCTCTTCCAGATGAAGAGTACACAGAAACGAAGGTTTATTTCGCTTGAAGCCCTTACTGAATTGCATGGCTGAGATGCTCTTCTCACCCATTTTCCCAACTAGCGTGGGGATGACACAAGGCTTGCTCTCCATCATCATCAAAGAATCAGAAAACGGTAACACTACCGTCTTCGTATCCCGAAGGAACTCCAACCCTAAAATCAGCTTGAAGTCATCCATCTGAACTGCAGACAAATTAGTCCTCCCTTCAAAAGGACCAACTTTAATAAGCACGGTTTGGCTACTCCGGCAATCGGTTGAGCAACCGAGTTGATTGCCTTGACCTTTCCACTACCTTTCTCCAAAGACAAGCCGATCGCTCTACTTCAGGACTTGTAAGGTAGTTATGAGTAGTCCCGGTATCTACCATGGCCTTGATTGGTTTCCCATTGATCTTCACATCAATGTACATCAAGCCTTTAGCCTTACAAACACGAGGTTTCGATGCTTCTTTTTCTACTATTTTCTGAGATACATCACCCTTTTCAATCACTCGGTGCGATATTGTGCTGCATCGGTGTGAAAATGCCCCAACGACATCCTCATCATCTTCAGAATCGGCTTCGCAATGACTGCTAGCCTGCGGAACGTGTTGCTTCGAACCTGATGCTCCACTTGTCAGTTGGCTCAATGCATTCACAAATTGTTTCTACGGGCAATCCTTCACCCTGTGAGGCCCACCGCATAAGAAACATCCATCCTTTCTAGGGGCCGTACTAGATTTGCTCTCCGGAGCCTTTCCTTTGTTCCAGTTGTTACCCCGATGGTTACCTACCCATGATGTTACCTTGATAGCCACCCCGATGGCCTCCTTTATGGTGAGAATAGCGTTCTCCCCATTTGAGTTTGATGTGGGCTTGAAGGATCTATTTTCTCCCCTGGGATTGGCTATTAACTTGCGGCCGCTCCTTTCTAGTTTCGATTGATAGTCCATCAACTCGCACTCCATGTAGCTCCATATCGCCCACCTTCATGCTCACATCACCCACCTTTCGACCGCCATTGAAGAGCTTGTCCTTTAGAGTTCTCGGTTCTCCCGTATTCCACATTCTCCCGAATGGAAAAAGCGTATTCGATCGCTTCTTTAAAAGCGTGTTACGATCGCTTCCTTAAGAAGTTCTCATGTGTCTATCTCGGGCCCATTGTTGGCTCGAATATCGACATATTTTGTCTGCTACCATAGTTTTGCATCTCCACCCGGATACATGGTAGTCGTCGTTACCACTTCTTGCCCCGTCTTCAATATTGGCGAAAGAAGAAAGTATTGTTCCATGTCAAACAAGAAGTTCTCAACTTCTTTCGGCGTCATGCGCCCCCCCACCATAGGTGCGCAGTTCTAGAATTCGAGCCTGGGTGCATACTCTTTGTGCGGGGGCTTGCCCATTGCCAACTACACGTTGAAGTATTCGCAATCAAAGTCTCATGGCTTCCATTTCTTCCCGGATCGGGAAGCATTGCAACAAAGATCGTCATCGCATGCGCGCATCATCCGACTCTCATCCACCGGATGTTCGGTTCGCGGGATGTTTGCCTCTGTTGTCTCGACCTTTTCCTCAAGGGTCTCGACAACGTCACATAACCTAGTACTTTGCCCATCGAGCGCATCCAAGCGCTGCTTAGTACTCTTTTTGTGATCCACCACCTCAGTGATGTGTGATGCATTCGGTTCCATTGCTTTCTACTCGTGTGTCTTGAGCCGCAGCTCGATACCAACTTTCACGGGGCACATTTCTTTCTAGCACAAAAGGGGCACCGTGCGACAGTAGTCGACTCCTCTCGACTACCTTCCGTCTTTTCTAGATCGATCCAACAAATAAAGCTTAGCAACAGAAGATTTGAATGCGTTGAAAATAGCTTGATCATTGATTGACGAAAGCGATGAAATTACAATTGATGGTGCAGGGGTCAACACCGTAAGCTTGACAAGACTTGAATACCAACTACTCCCTATAATAGCTTAAGTGACAAAAACCTAAGTTACATGAGTAGACATCAAAAGCCAAGAATCATAACGGAAAATAACCTATTACAAACTAACGAAATAACAACGGAAAGTAATATTTACAATGTGCGGCGAAGTTGGGCAAGCTATTGGTAAAGGTCGCTCGAGGAGGCTAAGTATAGTCATGGGTCCCGACACGTCGCCGTGAAATTATGATTGAACCCTTCGTTTCTTGATCGTTCGTCCCTGCCGGATTTCTTGAGATTGATTGAGTGTGATAGCTCTTTTGAGTTTAATTCCCGCGTTTTGAGTTTATGTAGTGTTTTTACTAAAAGTACTACAAACGTCAAAAAATTGTTTTGAATTTTATGTTATAAGTTTTACCTTGTTTTCAAACAATTTTTTTTTTAAAATACTTGACAAAACAAGTTTTGAGTGCTCAAAATTGAAAACAACGTAAAAACAACAAACCAAGCGCACCTTAACATTCCAAAAACCACGAAATATAAAGATAATTACAGAAAATAAAAGAGAGGCATATGGTTGTGAGAAATGCGTCAATGGAGCATAAATCGACTTGAATTAAGTAGTTTAGTTCAAATAATTTTCCAAGTGAATGAGCCCATTAACTCTTAGTTACATTAAATGTTACTACTTACTAAAGTGTTCATAATTTATTAACGAAAGATGTCAATTCAACTGTATTATTTTTATCTAATTGAAAGGTCGATTTGTCTTGTTTACTTAAGTTTCAAAACAAAATGTCTGCTCATCCCCGTAACTCTAATCAAATAACGTGAAGTTGCTTTCCATACCATTTTCTCCAAAAGCATGCTTGACCCCTAGTCGAGAAATTAAAAAAAAAAGTAAATTTAACAATTTAAAAATTATTTCTCAATTCGAATTGAGATAATAGAAAATAGAAAATTAAATTTAAATAGTTTGTTTGAGAAAGTTTTTAACAGATTTTGATAAAAAGTTGATGCAATGTGTGGTTGAAAAGTTAATAAATTTTGTAGCTCCTATAAAATGTGTGGTAAAATTAATTGTCGATTTTAACCACAAAATTTTAGTAAATTTTTAATCTGAACCAAATAAGAGCAAAAAATGTTAAGATATGAAAAATAAAAATCACAAACGATGTTTAATAAAATAAAAGAATTTTCAAAATTTTCCAATCGGATATTCAATGTTTTAAAAGTTTTTTTTTTTTTTTTTGGTTGAAAAATAATAATAATTTTTTTTTTTTTTTTTTGTAAATATACATTTCTATATGATATGAAGTAATTGTCATTTTAAAATGGAAAGCTCTTACTATCACATTATTGAAACGCTGAAATTGCTAAAAGACATATCCAAATTAGAAAACTAACCTAGATCACAAACAATTAAACTCATTCATTGCAAACTTCTGCCTTTTTTTAAAAAAAAAAAAAAAAAAAAAAAAAAAGCATTTGTTCCAACAAAAATAGCCAAAATTGAAAATGTTACACAAAAAAAAAAAAAAAGAGTGGTATAGCATCATATTGTTAATATTAGTGCTATTTGTGTCATTGTCTCAAAACACTAAATATCTGTCTCTCTTTCAAACTAATGGATTACCACCCATTTTTCACAAAATTCCAAGCATTTGATATCGTCTTCAAACTCATTATATAAAATTCTTGGCCAATTATTTTTTGTAATTCTGTATTCACACACAAAAACACACACTGGGAAATACATATATATAATTGTATATAAGCATGGCTTCCACTGGTACCCTTTCTGTATCTCTTCACTCACCAAAATGTTGGAGAAATCAGAGCCCTTCTCGGTTTATATCCTCAAAATCCCTTTTCAAATTAAAGAAGCAAACTTTATTCTCAGGCATTCAAATTAAGCAACTCAAGAATCCCAGAATTCAGGCTACTCCCATCATTTATGCTGCACAATCCAATTTCTTGAAAGGTACCCATCTTTTTTTCCTGGTCAAGAAATATTCTCAACTTTATTGTTTATTGATATATTTATAGTTTTCTGTTAAGATAGTGGGTATATATTTTATATTGGCTGAGCAATGTTTACTCTTTATGATTGTATGGAATCTTGAAGCCCTTGGATGATGTTTTAGAATTGTATAGTGGTTCAATATGGTCCTGAGTTAAAAGAATTGCTCTCACCCATTTACTAAAACTGTGGTTATCGGACATTTTGATTAAAAAAAAAAAATGGAATGTGGTACTAAGGTGAATGGCATGTTGAAGATATAATTGAAATAAATAAGTTTATCCGTTCTGCGTGGTCATGAGTTGTGCTGTCACCCGTTTACTAAAACTTTGAACTTGTCGGACATTTGATAAAAGAATCGAATCTGGTCAGTACGTGAAGGAGATGTTGAAGATATAATTTAGATAAAATACGTTTATCCTCTCTTTAAAAGCTATTAGTGAGGTGGTACAATGTGGTTCTGAGTTCAAGATTTGCTATCATCCATTTCTAAAAACTGTGAACTTGTCCAACCTTTGAAAGAAAAAAAAAATCGAATATGGTGAGCAAGTGAAGGGCACACTGAGGATATAATTTAAATAAATAAATTTATCTTTTGTTGCTTAAGCTTTTTTAGTGGTTCAACGATGCATTTGTGTCACGTGACCAGAGATAGTAATCTCCTGTAACTAATGGAGATTAAATTGTTAGACTTGCTTCTGTTGTGTAATATTAACCTTTAATTAACTACTAATTAGGAAAGGAAACTTTGGTCCGTATGCTTTGTAAAATTAATTTGGTGGGAAGTCATGTGCTCTAATTTGATGCCATCGAATATTTTCCTTGTAACATCTACCAGTGTATAAATGTTGGGATGTGTTTCCTATATTTTGTTTAATATTTATGTTGAACTTACATTGGAGCTCTACTTGGCTGTCGAGATTTCGGATTGAAACTATAAAAGATCAATCTAAGAATACTCTACCAAGTTGTTATTTTTTCTATCTTTTTCCCCCAGTTTCACAGTTTTGATAATTTTAGTAGCTTAAGATTTTAGGGGCCGCCTGTGTATCTCAATAGTTGTAATGTTGACTGGTTGTAATATCTAATCTGAGAAAGTCTGTGTAATACGATGAAATCATTTGTGAACATTCTGACATGATGAAGCTGCATAATAGAAAATCATTTAACTTCAAACAATAAAGCTTTTGTTGAGGCACTTTTCCATCATTTGCAAGTTTTTCCATTATATCGAATACTATTGGGTTCTTGATGCTTAGTACTCTCCATAAAGCAGCAATTACAACTTATCAGTTGAGCATGAACTTTGAACTTGGCTATTATACCTGATAAGAGTTTGTATTGTGAATGTTGTTGCATAGGTGGAAAGTGAACCTATGGGTGTTATAGCATGTTTGGTGGATTGGACAGTACTAAGAAAGAAAAAGCTAAAATTTTATTTATTATACTGTCTAGTCATGTCCAACAGCGTGTGCCAAACACACTTGTAGAATATGAGACGACAACGAAAATATGTGAAGTCTTGTTATGTACTCTTTCAACATAATCTATTCCCGCTAACTGTTAATGAATTCTTGGGGTTTGGATACAATGTAAGATGTAGCTCCAAGATGGTAAAATCATGCATCTATTTTTGAAACAATAACCGGCCCCGATTTGTCACTTGATCAATTTCTTATCTTAAATTAAAAGTATTGCATTATTTTCTAATTGCCTTAATCCTGAAACTTTGTTTTTATTCTCCAATAGTTATTCAAACAGTGTGGAAGGTTGGGAAGGATGGAATTGAAGCAGGAACGAGCTTGGTGCCTGTAAGCGTGCTTATCTTATTGATCAGTCCTATTATGATTTAAGACTGTATAGATCCTTTTGCTTTCGCTTCTGATAAGCACTCTTGTCTTCATTTTGTGATTTCAAGGATGCTATTCCAAGACCAATTGCAAGGATTTCTGTTTCTGTGGTTGCTGTGACCTTGGCACTCTTTGTACTGAAGTCATTCCTGTCCACAGCATTCTTTGTTCTGGTAACGTTTCACACTATATCCTTTATGAATTGTGATGCACATATTAATTAATGGCTTCACAGCTGCGTACTGTTTTCCTTGTTGGCATGTTTGGTAGGGAGGATTGGATAGTCTAGAAAATATTACAAAACAAAAGAAACTAAAATCTTATTCAGTGGAGTACTTCCTACCAAACGTGCACTGAATGGAACAAAACCATATTATAGGAACCAAAGTTTTAATAAAGTGATTTCTTATAATTTTGGTCAGTAACCCTGTCAAAATTAATGATCTCATCTTCCATTACATTTCGTGTTGTCCGTAATAAGCTAGCTATTATCTTGTTTATCTAGAACATGTTCCCCATCGAGCAATTGGCCCACCCTATTGCTTCTTCTTTACCAAGAAAAAGCATTACAAGTGCCTCATATTTTCTTGGTGGAGACGTTAAGTTGGTCAACAAGAACTTGCAAATAATGGTTTTTGCATTTTAGCTGCCACTAGTCTTTCATTAGCAAGGAAAAAGAATTAAAAATGTTGTAGTGAGTGGTAGTTATCTTTGATATCCATCACAGGCAGACATCAGAATCTTAATATCCTTGCTTCTGCTTATTTCATAAATCATTTGTAATGGAATTTAGTATGAAGAGACCCTAAATATTCTTTTTAGACTAGCTCGTGTTCTCAATGTTGTTTACATTTGAGACCCTAAATATTAGTATGAAGAGACCCTAAATACTCTATGCCTTGAAATTTTCATCACCAAATGATGTGGATCCCGCCTCCCTGATGGTAATATCCACCATATTAGACAATACACATGCATTTTTGACTTCTCTCTTTATTCATTTTTCTTATCCCGACCTTTTCTTTTTCAAATGTTTGATCAACACTTATCGCTGTCTATTTTGTGCAAACACAGCATAGACTAATGAATCCCACTTGTAGTGGAACTCCTTGTTTCACTTCCCTATACTCCCTTGTGTGGTTTTAAGATTTAACTAAATCAAGATCAATTTTTGTAATTGGTGGGCAGGCTGTAATGGGACTAAGTTATTTCATGTTCATAGCCTTGAATAAGGATGAAGGACCAAAAGGGGGTGGTGGTGAAGGAACTACTTCTGTTGAAGACAGTTTAGAAGAAGCAAGAAGAATTATGGACAAGTACAAATAAGAAAAACTTGTTTATCGAATGCCTTGTAGCTCCTGTGGTAAGGTAAACCTGTGCACTTGGCGAAGAGTCAATTGTAAATTAAGGGATAGTCTTCAATTTGGCCTTGGAGGTTATACGGGTATGCAATGTACGAATGAGATTGACTCGTGATGTATACAAAGCAGTGTTGGTAGTTCATGTAGTGTGATTTAGTTTCCTCTGAAAAAGTTCTAATGAGCCACAAAATTTAAACACCAAGTCAGGCACGCTTATCATTAGTAGTATTGGATTGATGACTTCAGGAGAATACTCTTCACCGAGGAACAACTCTATCTCAGCTTTAGAGAATGAACAATTTTATGAACCCTGCTGGCGTTTTTGAAATATGAAACACAGCTAATTCACAAAGTATTAGGTGCTCATGATTTCCTTGTTTTTTGTTTGTTATAGGAGTAGTTTACATAGAGTACTTTTTCTCTGATAAAAGCCTTAAATTGTTTTAAAGGAACAATCTATTGCGGATGAATATAAACCTTGGTTTTCTGATGTGGTGAAAAATAGACTCTACAGATTGTTCTTGTAACAGCTCAATGGTGCCTCTGTAATTTTGATTTGCTGTGTAGTATTTGTATCTAGATGACTCGTTTATATTATCTCGATCGATGGTTGAACAGTTCAACCAAAAGTCCAAATAACTTTGGTCGTGATTGTGGCTTGAAGATTATGTAGTTTCCTTGAGTGGGAAAGGGAAAGAGGCCAGGGGGTTGCCTGAGGAGAGTCAAGTAGCACTCAAACAAAGGGTACCCGAAGGCATTGCTTGGTTTGCAATAGTAGACACTACAATATACAAGATTTTAACTTTTTCTTCCTTAATCATGTTTAGTACTCTCCAATCGAGCATGCCATAAAGGCACAAGTAAAACTCCCATTACAAAGGTGTAAACCTCAAAAGAAATTTTCCAGTTCATGCATTATTCCTTGTGTGCATTAAGTAAAACCATTAATCTTCCATGCTGATTATACATCGCAGGCCCTCACCTTTCACCATGTACTCAAAAGCCTTGTTGATTTCAGAGAACGGGAGACGATGAGTTATAAACTTGTCCAGCTCTAGTTTCTGTAAGATGATTGTTAAAATGAATAAAAAAAAAGCTCAGCCCCGAACATATCATACAACGTATGCTTGCAAGAAAAATTGTAAAACATATATGTAACAGTACCTTGTTCATGTACATATTGACGACTGATGGAAGATCAGTCCGAGGTTTGTAATTCCCGAAGAAAGTTCCTCTTAGTGTCCTCTCGTTCAATAGGTTAATAGGCTTAGTCATGAAGACCGCGTCTTTGTTGGGCACGCCAACAAGTACAGCAACACCCCATCCCTATGTGGTCCACGAAAACAAAGAACTATAAGCACTTGATAAGGAGCTATATGCTATGAAAGCTAACACAAGAGGTCGGAATGAGGCCAAGGTTGTTTAGTTTGAGAGTTCTTGTTAACAAATGGTAAAAAGAAAGGAACATCTAACAGAATCACAATTCTTGTGTACCGAAACAAAAATAGAAGTTCATTGACTAGTAGAGTTAAGAGTTTTTAACCTATTTGTCTTGGCCTTTCATCTTTGATAGGTAAGTGAAAACTAAATATTAGATACTAGGATAGGATGCATCGACTTCCACTCCAAATCTCAACAAGAATGTAAAATTTCTAATATTTTTTTTTTTTGTCTTGGGAGACGAAAAACGTACATCATGGACGCATTCAAAAGCAGAAACCATGGCGTTAATGTTTCCCGTACACTCCACACTCCTGTCAACACCGCCATTGGTCATCTCTGCAATGACCTGTCAGGATCAGAATTGTGGATCGCAATGGATTAGAAAACATAAGATGTTGCTATCATACACTAATCAACTACTTCGTCTAAAAGTTTAAATTTAAATTATTAAAGAGAACACATATATTTATTTAAATTTACTCACTAAAACTAGTGTAGGCAAATGAATTTCTCGCATAATTAAAGGAGACACTTACCTGTTGAACTGGTATGTCATGTTCCTTAGGATTGACAAACTCTGTCACTCCAAATTTCTTGGCTGACGTCAAAACAAGACAATCGTTTAGGACAGGTTTACATCATATCAATTTTCTGCATAAAAGATGGGAAAAGGAATAGCAACTCGACCTTCCTCGAATCTGTTCGGGTTCAAGTCGATCCCAATGATTCTTGATGCCCCAGCAATTCTGGCACCTTCAGCTGCCTGAAGAAAGAAAATTCAAAGACAAGAATAGAAAAGACAAAAAATATCCATACATGTTTGGTATTTAGTACTAAAGAGGACTGTGCAATAGGCTACATGAGTTTGTGGTGTCAGTGTTATCCAATCCTCCCAACTAAATATGCACTAAAAATATAATTGAGCACAGAAAAAACGTTGCAGTGTCACCTACAGCTAGGCCAACTGCTCCCAGCCCAAAGATGGCAACGGATGAGCCCTTTTTGGGTTTTGCTACATTTAGAGTTGCACCCAATCCTGAATGTATAGAAAACACAATTTTAAGTTCCAGAGTATCATTTGATCAAATATGAAATCTGAGTACGAAACGTAATATTTCTCAACAAAAATATGTTACCAGTCGAGATACCACAACTAAGGATACAGATTTTATCCAATGGTGCCAAGGGATCTACTTTTGCTAGACAGCCAGAATGAACAACTGTGTACTCACTGAAAGTCGATGTACCAAGAAAATGATTTATCGGGTTCCCATCGATGGAAAATCTAGATTTTCCGTCGCTTAGCATAACCCCTCTATCAGTGTTTATTCTGAGCAGGTCACACATATTACTTTCCTCAGACCTGCAGTGTGCACAATCCCCACATTCCCCAGTGAACACTGGAAGGACATGATCGCCAACTTGGAGGTCTGATACCCCTTTGCCAACACTCTCTACAATTCTGTTAAAATAGATTAAGAAACAAATAAGACTGTTAATGTGATGTAGGACGCGGGAGAGAAACAGAAGAAATGAACTTGAATATTGATTTCAAGGTGTATGCTCTACACAATACTGATGGGGAATTAAAGATATATTTCAGGAAAGATAGGATTAAAAATAGATTTTTCTTAAGACTAGAAACGAACAACATACCCAGCAGCTTCATGACCAAATATGCGAGGAAATATTGGTGTTTGTCCCTGAAAATCCAAGATCAATCCCTTTAGATTTTGAACAATGGATGGGATTATACCACCCTCTGCTTGAGGGCATTAATGTGCCAGAGTAAGTAAAATATGCATATAGCATTAACAGGTAGTTAAAAACAAGCAAATCAGGCTTGCTGTTCTGAAATGCATACAGAAAGATCCTTCTCATTACAGAGACCAGTGTGAAAAACGTTCTTGTTGACATCAATTTCATCAACGGAATGTTCACCTCAATTTCTGCCGACATTCGTGCCAACTTACATTAGTGAATTAATGATCAGAGTGTTCATGGAGAAGTTCCCTGCCCCTTTTGCTACACACACTACGAGATGATAACAAATTATTGTCTTCGAATGTCTAATATTATCAGGGAGAGTTCTACATTATGCTAAATAAATTTTTGACATTCGAAAATGTTTAATGTGTTGATAAAACAAGAACTTCTGGCCACTATTTATCTAGGGTGCCTTCAAAATGCAGTTAAATCTAACAAAGTATTCATGAAATCATATAAGAATGCTAATTTCTGTCGGAAAATATATTGCAGTAAGAAAAATTAATGAAACCTTGGCTTCCCAGAAATAGAGGTCGGTGTGACAAAGTGAGGTGTATTTAATCTTGACCCTCACTTCCATGGCTTGTGGTGGTGCAACCTCCACTTGCTGTATCACCAATGGTTTCCCTGCTTCCCATGAAACCGCAGCTGCAATTACACACACAGATCTATCAGCTACACGTCCTGATACAAAGACAATAAACCAGGCCTTCTCAATAAATATGAGGCCAGGTGCTGCGACTCTAGTTATGTTTAACGTAGATTAGTTAAGGTTTAGCTTTTAGGCTTCTAACCATTAGCCACCTTTCAATTACAAGTCAGGTTTTAAGGGTGGGTTCTATCTAGTGTGATCGTAACAAGTGGTATTAAAGCGGACCCCCTTCTATTCTGGCCTGTGATGACTCTTGTTGCACACGGGGTGAACTGGGGAAGGGCTACTTAAAGTAGAATGATTCCGTGAAGTTACTTAATTGGGAACATTGGCTGCCGTGGACATTTATGCTGAAAGGAAATGTGGAATTTAAGGACTCTGTATCCTACATCACGAAGCTAAAATTAGTTTGTATACTTATAACCATTTGAGCTCGATCTTATTACAGGCTAATTTTAAAAGCAAGTTCTATCTGTAGTTTTCATTAATCCTTTCTTGTCACTTCGATTCTAGGTCATCTACCTACATACCCCATTCCCAGGCAAAATGTCAAAATGAAAACCTTCTCTGAGGAACATTATATATTAAAAACAGTAATTTTAAAATCAAAATTCAAAATAATTGGATCAATCTGAGTAAGAATGCCATGAACCCGTATTGAGCATTGGGTCCAATCCAAGCAAGAAATACAGTCGACATGAACAAACCCTATTTCTCTGTTTCCCATTTCAAGTAAGCAATTAAAAAAAAAAAAAAAAGACAAAGTTCTCCGATTTTTTTTAAGAAAAAGAAGGCTTAATGGGTACTACTATGAATATACCTTTGCATGGGATCACAAGACCAGCAGTATTTGACATGGATAATTTTCTTCAAAAATGAAGAAATCTCGAACCACAGAATTACAGAATTGTGTTAGACGCCTAATGGAATGTGCATCAGTGCATGTACAGATAAACTTGGATTTTTATACAGACTATTCAAAAACCACGTGTTGTCCATGGATTAGGGGACCCTGATTTAGAATCAAAAATCCGAAAGTTACTTCAAATATCTTCAGTTTATAATTTACAAATTAAAAAGAAAATAATTAAAACTTGAATAATAATTTCAGAAAAAACTGCTAATAGTAATTAATTTTAAGGTTATTGCTGGTAATTTTGATTATACTTATTATAGTGGAGTTGCATTTCATTCTTCAACGCGAATGTGCATTATCTTTGTTTTTAATTTATGCTACAAAAACATATATTTTTTTCCAACAAATATCCAGCCATACATATGGAAAATGATCTTCCACCCGTGTCCCACACACAGTGGACAACATATCTCCTACTCATGAGTAGGAGAACATTCCCCCGTATGCATATAGTCCAATTAAAGCACAAAGTCATTGGATCACTAGTTGAGCAGGTGAGTCATGTTTATTGCAAATCTAAATATGGGGAGTACATCAACCCCCATCTAAATATATGTTTTAAATAAAAGTAGTTTAGTAATCAAAAGATAATTTGAAATAGATATACTAAGAGCATGTCCAATACAGTTCGTCTATTACTTTTTAGACGTGTCACATAGTGCAGATAGACGGAGTTAGAAAAAATCATCTCCAATACTTGCTATGAGGATTCCTTAAAAGGTGATGTGAGTACAGAATAAATAGACTCAAATCTAAATTTAGATGCACTTCTTACAAAAAGTAACTTCAAAGAAATTTAAATCAAACTCAGTATTTTATTTTTTTTTAAAAGTCGGATGAGAGAAATAAAAATTGAAGACCCGCCAATTTTAAAAAAAAAAATTAATGTCACATAAGCGGTAATATTAATTTTAGATAGAATCCATTGGAGATGAATTTTTAATTTGACCTTCTATTTAGTAGACGTAGTACCACATAAACTGTAAATCAAAATATTTTATCTCTGCATAAACTACACTGATGAGCAGTGCATTCAAGATGGAGCATCTCCAATGCATTCAGTATATTGCAATCTATGTGGTATAAATGTTGAAAGACTTCTAATATATGTTGTATTAATGTCTATTGAATAGACATTCAAGTTCAAATTTTATCTCTAATGTATTCTATAGATTGCTATCTAGGTGTATTTATTTTATTAAAATAAAAATAAAAATACATTCAAATATGCATAGAAAATTTAAATCTACATAAGAAATTTAAATTTTGCTAAGTCAACATGTCTAACGAAGCTTCTGAATTTAGACGGAGTTCTAAGCTTTGTCTATTTTTTTCTTTGTCACATCACATTGACAAAGCCCTTGATGTGCATAGGAGAATTTTTTTTTAGATATTGTCTATTTTGCTAATGTAGCAAATTTCTTTTAGCAATCACCAGTTGCACTGGAGATACTTTATTCTCTTGCCATGATCAATATTTTCTTCATCGTAAAATGAGAAAATTATTTACTCCTTCCGTCTCACAAAAATATGTTTACTTTCATTTTTACACAGATTAAAAAAAATTAATTATTATAGTCGGAACAATAAATTTTACTTATATTTTTTTCTAATATACCATTACATTAATATATTGGTAGTAGGTACATTAAATATGGACATATTAGAAAACTAAGAAATTAACTATTCTCAACAAGAAAAATAGGCTATAATTTGAAACAGGTGAATAAAGAAAGTAAATATTTTTTTATAGGACGTTAAAGTATTTTATAACGGTTCATTTTCAAAATTAATTTTGAAAGGATATTTGGTAAGAGGTAAATGTTTTCTTGTAACTTAGCTATATAAATAATTTGGTTTATATAGTTCAGCACTCCATTGGGTAGCGCAATGATTGGAGGCTAACGGTAGAATATCATGTTTATATTAGAAAATTAAAAAAATTAATTATATTTTTAACAAGAAAATTGGATTATAATTTGGTACAGATGAATAAAGAAAAAATTTCTTTATGGGTCGAATGGAGTATTATATATTTTATAATAGTTGATTTCCAAAATTAATTTAGAAAGGATGAATAAGAAGAGGTAAATGTTTTCTTGTTATGTAGTTGTATAAATAATTTGGTTAGTATTGTTTAGCACTCCATTAGGCAGCTCAATGGTTGGAGGCTAACATTAGAACCTCAGGTCCAGGGTTTGAATCAAATGTGTGTTGTCTCTTATATAATTTTTGAAACAAACTAGTTCGATCATGGAAATTTAACTGGTTCTTGACGGTGTCAATTGTCACTCAATCCAACTATATCACCCAATTCGGTTTGTTGGGGTTCCGGTCAGACCACCAATCCGATGCAACTTTAATAACTATGCCTGTGTATTTCATGTGTGATGTATGTCTAGTGTTGGAAGGTCACATGACAAAAACTTGGTCATCATGCATGTTAAGGGTTCGTTCTGTTCGTTGTTTTCTAGTCGTTTTCAATTTTGAGTTTTGCAAAATATTCAAAACTTGTTTACTATATTGTTTTTGAAAATTCATTTTCGAAAACAAAGTTAAATTTATAACACAAAACTTAAAACACATTTTTGACGTGTTGAGTGTTTTGAGTGAAAATATGAAAAACGTTCAAAACAAAGAAAAAAAATTTATTTAAATACAAAATTTATATAAACAAGAATTCTAAAAAAAATAAAATTCAAAATTCTTAAAATTTAAGAATTCTAAAAAAAATAAAATTCAAAATTCTTAAAATTTAAAAATTCTAAAAAAAATAAAATTCGAAAAAATAAAATATAAATTATACAATTATAAAAAAATTATAAAATTATAAAAAAATAATAATAAATAATTCAAGCCCTTATTGGTTATTTAAATAAAGAAATTTAAAAATTTATTTAAATGAAATTGATTTAAATTATCAGTTCACGTCATTAATTTTTATTTTTTTATTTTCGATTTTGTTAATTTATTATTTGTTTATATTTAATTTTTTGTTAAAAAAATATTGTAAGATCTGTTGACTTTAAAATATATATATTATTTTACCATATATTAGAATAAAATTGTTCTATTTTACTGAATAATCAAATTTATTGAATAAAATGATATAAAATAATTTATCACAATTCCAAACAAAATATGTTTTTCAGAATGAGAAACTAAACGCGTTTTCAGCAAATTTAAAATTGACTCTCAAAACAGAAAACTGAAAATGAATTCAAAACTCAAAACTCAAAACTCAAAACTGAAACACAAAGAGAATATGCCCTAATTTTTTGAAAAATAAGTTAAGATATAGTCACGGACTCGGAGTTTTCTTCAAGAACCGTGCAGCCTTAATGTCCCAAAATCCCGCCCCTTGCAAAGAATACATTAAGCAAAGACAAAGAAAGATAGAAACAACACGAGAAGTTTGGGGAAATGCATGTATTATATTGAGAGAGCTATTTACAATTGTCAAAACTCTTCTCCTCGTCATGGTGGGCAGGAAATATATTGCTCATTGGTGATGTGACGTGCTATATCACTAGTTAATTGGCAATTTATATGGTTCCCACCAATAATTTATTTTTCCCCACCCCCACCATTTCCCGTCATTTCCCGTCAGATCCACATTAATTCCCCTCTCCCCGCCAAAAAACCCACCCCATTCATCAGATCTCCAAATTCTCCCCTCAATCCATTTCGTATTCTCCCCCACTGGTGCTCTAATTCCAAAAGTACAACTGTGCACTCGTCGGATCGCCACCATCTCGTCGAGAGGAAATGCGTTATTTGTAATTTTATTGAAGTTTGGGTATTTGTTTGCCAAGGAGTCAATTATTGTACATCGAGAAAAAAAAGTGATATATTGAGTATCTCTCCTTACAATTTCACCAGAGTTGTAACTTTCTTCATAAGAAAGGTTCTTAGCCTATCGGTGACCGGCTTTCAAAAGGCACCTTTGAGCGGAGGTTTCTCGATCAACTATATTACTTTTTTGAAGAAAGACTAAACTTTTCTTTATATGCACAATTATCAGCCTAGTCCTTTGTATCAGAAGAGTGCTCTAAGGAAGATATACTAAGCAATCAAAGTGATGTAGGAGAAGAGGTGCTTCATCCATATCTTTTCCCTGTTCAGGTTGAAGGTGTTGATATATTTTATTCTGCAAGTGTACGGATCGCACATGTAATATAATGGATTTGAGTCCGAATGCCGTACCCACATAGATTTAGATAGCTCAACACAATTAAATTAGTCTTAACTGAAACGATTGAACTTTGGATGTTTGTGCCTAAGAACTAATTAACGTATTATACTAGAACGAACTAACTAATGATAATTTAAAAATAGAATGGATGCAAGTTTCACGCGAAAATTACTTAAAATATAGGAAGGAAAAGCACTAAGACTCCAAATTCACTTGTAGCAATTGATTCATTTACCCGGATTATTGAATTTGACAACATACACTAGTCATAACGATCAATATCCATAAATTGTTCAATAGTCTCTTTCAAATAAAATCAAACATATTCTTATGTATGATCTAACTTTATCTCTATGACGAATGCGAACACATAAGAATACATAAAATTGTCATGAATAATTAAAGATCACGTAAAGTATAGTGGTATATCTCTATCCCCTATCGAATTTTATGACAATTAAAATTATGTCTAGCTTATTTTTAATCTCTCAACGGTAAAATAAGTCACAAAAATCATACAATTATTGCGCATATAATTGTAAAAGAAAAGAAATCAATATCAATTATTCAAAACTATAATAATACATATTGTCAAAAATCAAAATCCCAAGTTAAAGATTAATACTACAAGTTTCATCGTAATTCTAGCACAAAATAAATCTAATCTAGCATATTAAGAGAGAAAATACAAGAAAAATAGATAAAATCCATCATCCGGATAAGAAGAATTCCAATGTATGATCATTGTTCCTTGTTTCAATCTTGCCCAGCCGAATCCCGATGATTTGCTCTTGTTTTTCTTCTCTTCTAATCCCTTAATTTGCCAACCCTAATTTAGAGTTAATCTCTCCTATTTATAGACTTCACCAAGTATCCCAAAAGATCCCAAAAAGTCATAAAAATCGTGGTCCAAAAAGATTTTCTAATTGTAAAATTCAAAAAGAAAAAATCCATCTAGTGCAGGTTTTGCACTGGGCAATCTCCTAGGGAATGTTTGGTTTGTGGATAAAACTATTTATCTAGATAAAAATTATATGAATAAGAGTTATCTGAATAACACGTTTATTATTATCTTATTTAGTTCAGCTAAGTATACGAATGAAAAGAAAAGTCAAATTTTAATAAAAAAAATACAATTATACCGTTTCTTAATTAAACGTAAAAAAAGTAAATAAAAAATTTAAAAGAGAAAAAAATGGCAGTACGGCAGAGGGTGTTGGCAATGGCGGGCGGTGGCGGTGGCGGTGGCGGTGGCGGTGGTAGAGGGCAGTGGCCGAAGGACGTTGACGGAGGACGGTGGCGGCAGAGACGACAGGAATGGCAACAGGTCGGGCCGACCATTAGTATCCCAGCCTTGTCGGGAATTTTTGGAATGCAGTGTGGGGATCGGGATTGAGCAGTAATTAAAAAATTCCTATTTACTGTCATTTAATTAATTAATTAATTTTTAATATTAAGTTTTATTTTTTAAATACAATTTAAAATTTAAAATATAAATAAAATAAAAAGAGATTAGGCACGGGTTCGAGGAATTTGGAGCATGGATCATATCCTAGGTTATGGATGTTTAAAATAGATTTTTTATATATTATAATTGTACGTTCGTCTTTTTAAAAAATGAGTGAATCATTTTCGAATAAAAAATTGTCCTTCTCTTTTTGAGGACAAATTTATCCTCATTTTTAGCTTAAATTGTTATCCGGGAAAAAAATTATCTGGACATCACTTCCGCCCAAACAGGATACGATAAAATTTATCCATTATTTTTAACATTTGTCCATATATCAAACGGGGCCCCAGTGTAAACCCAGGCGATCGCCCCAAGGAAAAAAAAAATTGGTCTGCCTGTAGAATAAGATGTTGGGCGATCGTCCAACTTGGAACTTGGGTGATCACTCAACCCAATTTTTTTGATCTGCGTATTTTAGTCTTCTGACTTTAGATTTTGGTCACTTTAGTCCTCAAATCTTCCAATAACCTCCAATGCGGTCCTTCAAGTTCCAATTGAATACAATTGAGTCCCCATAATATCTAGACATTCACCAAATTGTTGATCTTTTCGTCATTTCTTCTCCAATTACTTATAAACGGATCCAAAACTTAAAACAATGGGAATTAAACTATATTAAGTAGAAAATCATCAAACTAATAGAATAATAACTTAGTTTTAAGCCCGAATATATACATAAAATACACTTATCAGAAGGTATCATCTTATTACTCTTTGTATAATTTATTAGAAAGCTCGTTTCTAAGTTGGTCAATATATGTATGTGTTGGGTAATATGCTCGTTTGTGGCTACTTTTTTTATTTTATTTTTATTTGTTCATTAAGATATGCCGATTTTTGGGTAATGCTGATGTGCATGTTTTCCCTAAGCTTCAAAAGTAAGTAAAAATCACTTTAAGTGATTTGGATAAGTTATTTGTTCTTATATATAATTAAAAAGGTTAGTTCTTGTAAAATAAACATGTGTATTCATGTCAAACTAATCGATTTATTTTCAAATTTATTTATTTTAAACTTACTTATTTACTTACAAGTGAACATTTTAATCTTAGCCAAACATGCTGATAATCCTAGTACTGGATAAGAAATCATTAATAAGTCAGGGGTATGCGATAAAATATGGCAAATGATAGACAATTTTTTATGATTTTGGTGGGCCTAATGGTATGTTCCTCCTAAAATGAAATGCCACATGACATGAGAAACAAAGCATGTGTTTTTCCTGCACTTCTTGTTCCCAGAACCTTTATGAAACCATCAAACCATAGATGTATATGTGGAATTGCTCTTCTATTCAAGTCACCTAACTTTTGGCAAAGACGATTTGTGAAGACTTCAATGCCTAATTTGCATAAATGCTGGTTTTAGCTTTCATTGTGCTTGCCGACCGACACTGCTCATGAGATTTAAATTTTTTTTCCTCCAATTCAAGAGACTAAGGTTCTAGATGATAGCTTGCTTTCATTAATTTTACTAAAAAACATTAATCAGTACAAATGGAAATGCACCATTTCTAATGGGGGATTTTGTGTTGTTTGTGGTTTTAGTAGTTTATGAATTTGTATATTTTTCTACCTCAATCAGTCATTTGAACTTTATGTATTGAATATTTGTTTGGAGAGAGACGATTTGTGAATGGTTAAATGACGTAGTATGGAATTGAGCATATGAACTCAGACTGTTATGGCGAGTTACATGTGTTAATAGTGTGAATTTGGATTAATGAATAGATAATCAACAATGTCTTCGTCTCATGAAAATGCTGCGCAGTCACGTCTTAGATGTAGTCATGTAGATGTAGATGTAGATGTAGATGTAGTTGTGGTGGGCAATCACTCCTTGCATTAGTGCTTTCTTTGTAGCAAAGACAATCCGGTGTAATCTTAATAGGAGTAGTAAGAGTATGGTTATGTTCCTCCACCAATTCGTTCACACTCCATAAATTTCCAGTTTGTTGCTTTACCACAGAAAATCTAGGATAGCATCCAAGTTGTGTCTGTCCACGGTTTCTTTTCTAACACGCGGCACAACATCTTTTTGTTTTCTAGCTATAATATGTCTCATATGTTTTTCCTTCTTTAGAGTAAACAAAAAGTTTGAGTTTGTTTCATTCATTTCCTTTTTTTTTTTGGTTGGCTATTCTGGCACTGAATCCCGCTTCGCGGGCATATTGGTTGTAAAAACTATACGCCATCTCACATGATTCAAATTCTATTGAAGGAGACTTGAGGAACATACTCCCTCATCGCCTAGTATTGTAGTAGTTTGCCTTCAAACTGTCACAAGTCCTCTTACATTTGTGTCTGAATCAGGCAACTCCTTCCATCTGATTAAGTACCGAATGCTAGGAGATACTCCATGCCTTCGAACCCACCCATTCCACTGAAACCTCCTAAATATCCTTTTCAAATTACTTCAAAATAATCAGGTGCCAGTTGTGACTTACTTTGAAATGCATGAAGGGGTGAAATAATTGACAAAAAAAAAAAAATTAAAAATTAATTAATTAAGATCTCTAACAATTATGAAATATTTTTCAATAACTTTGTATTAATTCTGTGAAATTTCAGAGTTATTTAAGTAGAATGATAATTTTTTCTATTGCCTTTACCGTTTTAGACTTTTACGTAATGGGCTTTTTAAATTTATTCCACGAAGTTCTTTTATTAGATCGAGTATTCGATCTCTTCCCCCAACACTTTTTCGATCAAATGGGGGATTTTTTAATAAATAAGTCACTTTTTAAAAATAATTTCAAATCTAAACTTGACAAATTTATTTTAAAAATACTATATTCTTAAATTTATACTAGTATGTAAAACGTGCGTTGCATGTGATTTAATAGTAGTGTTGTGAGATATATATTTATTCAAGTATTTAAATAATTATAACATAATTTAATATTGTATTAAAATACAAAAATCTGACATTAGAAAATACGGTGAAATATAATGTTTGTTGTTGTATTCAAACAAAGTCTTTTTTTACAATTGTATGGCCAAGTATTGAATATTTAATTTTAAGGTGCATAATATAGTCGAATAATGTCGATTAAAACACAAACAAAAAAGAATAAAAATAGTATACATAAATTCTTAAATATATCGAACACTTAAACTCATTGAATTTTCTTGATTTATGAGATGTCAAATGACTTATAACGTATCTTTGTAATTTAATATAGATCTCCAACTATGAAGAGGTTTTAATCCAAAATATCACATGCAATTTGAGCTCGTAGCACCTCAAGTTAGGTACATTTATCAATTAGTATATAAAAGAAAACAAAATAACATTTATATTAGAAATTTGCAATATTAAACATTCTCATTTCCACAATTCAGTGCTAAGATATCTTCACATGAACTTATTCAAATTATAATGGAGAAATAAAGTAATATTACTAAAACTAAATATTATAGCGATTTAACCGTCTTATTCACGTTGGAGCATAAATAATTAAGAAAAATTAGTTTAAGCAAAATATATAACAATTCAATTCAAAAGCATAAAAAAGAATAATAGAAATAAGATACGTATCAATAGTGGAAATTAGCTCACAAAGTTTTTTTCGTCTAGAAAATATAAAGCCGCAAGTCAATTAGATATGTAAATAATATACAAATACGCATGAGCATGAACATGCACAATAATTAAAAAAATACATCGCACCTTTATAGTCCAACGCAAATTATTATTATTTTGAAAAAAAAAAGCATTGAGTAAAGATTATTCACATTAACTAACAAAAACTACAATCATAAATACAAATCTTCAAATAAAGTCTTTATGGATATCACAAACTACATAATTAACTTCAAATAAAATAACATTAAACTTCAAATTAGACCTTAAATAAGTTGAATAAATTGTTAGTAGAATGTCAATTAATATTAATCTTATAATTGACAAAATCCGTTCTTACAAAAGAAAATATTTTCAAACAATTCAAATATAAAAATATTTCCAAAATCCTTCTAAGGAATTAAATATAATAAATAGAAATTTGAGGGGTACTATTCATTTCAACTTCTAAGGACTATATGTTTCCCATCTTTTGTTTTCTTTTCATTTTTTTTCAATTAGCATTATAAAATTTTTTTTTTTTTTTTTTAACGTCGAGATATTTTTTATTATTTTAGATACAAAATCAAATATTGTTTTTATTTTTTCTAAATAGAAACTATCTAAATTCATAATAACTTAAACTATTTAAATTCAGCCCGCATATATATATATTAGGTTCTAGGATCGGCCTCTTGGTGAGACATATAATGTAACATATATCAAGCAACTCACTTTAAACTTTAAAATCATTTGCAAGCGAAACAATTTTCCTTCAATTAATTACTTATAAGTTAACAACACAATTGATTAAGATTACAAAAAAATACATAGTTTTAATTCATTTTTTTAATCGATTCTTAATCAAATTACAATTAAGTCCAAAACAATTTACCCATAAGCACAAAATCTTATATTATGCAAGAAAAAAGAGAGAGAATATTACTCTCAAGGTAGAAAGTTACAATAGTAGAGAAATAAAATATATCTATGAGTACAACCATGTCTAATATACCAAGAAAATAAAATCACTAATTAATAATTTATGCTAATCTATAATAAGTATTTTTACTACTTATTACCACAAGTTCATAAGAAATCTTATGCATATTTGACAATTTAAACTTTTTTTTTTTTAATGTTTGATACATTATAATAAATAAAATTAAATTGAAAAATTGAAATAAATTACAAAGTCGATTCATAATGAGGAGAAATATGGAATAAGTTTAAACTTGAAAGCAACAGAATAACCGTGTGAGATCATAATTGAAGTATTAAGTTCTAGGAGTTGTATTAATCAATTATGTTAGTGAATACACACCATTCATTACATCATCTAAAAATGAAGATGTATCGCTCATATTTAAATAATACGTACTTTTTCTCAATAAGTTTTAATATATGTTTTACTTAGGGTGTGTTTGATTTTGATTAAAATCAGATTTTTGGTAAAAGTTGATAAAAGTTGTGGAAATATGTGGTTGAAAAATTGTGGGACCATGAAATATGTGGTTAAAATTAATTATTGACTTTGACTTTTTAGCTTTTAGTAAAATTAATAGTGAAAATAAACAAGGCCTTAGTCTTTCATAAGTGAAAAATAATTAAAAATTCACTAACAATGACCACGCTATTAAAAACACGTGTGCTAAATTAGTAGTTCAATAATAACATTAACTCAAGGACAATCTAGAAAATATAAAATATTAATGAGGGCATATTTGTCAAAAAATATTTCTCCTTTAAACTCCTTTTAGATTAGTATAGATAGATTAATTAATAAAATAATAATTTAAAATCAAATATATACATGAATTCTAAAGAATTTAACCCAAATTTGCTTCTTAAGTCATTTATTATTTGTACGATAAGTCTTTCATATTTATAATATCTCCACTTTAGTCTCTATATTTTTTCTTTCATTTCAATCTCGTCCTCTTTTATTTGCAATGCAACTCCTTCACCTTTTATATTTTTACAAGTTGGTCCTCATATTTATATTTTTATATCAATTTAGTCCTTTATAAGTATCACTATTTGATACAAATATTACAAATGATATTGTGTATCAATGTTTGATACAAATGTTACAAATATTATTTTGTAACAATATGTATTACAAATTGATATTTAAAATATCAGTGATACAAAATATCAATTCATATAATATGTACTGTGTAAAATAACATAATTTAATCTGTAATGTATTCAGTTATACAAAATATCATTTGTAACATCTGTATCAGATCGCGATACTAAATAGAAACTATTACAACTGTTACAATTACAAAACCAACTCTAAACTTCAACAAATTCATATTAATATACACATTGGACTATAAAAATCTATTGATATTACGTAACATCAGTATGATTTAGATATGTAACACAATGTCAAATTTAACAAATAAAATTAATGATTTCATCATTTGTAACAATACGTAACATTAATGATACATAATACTAATTCATGTAACATGTGATGTGTTTAATAACATAATATATTTGAAATAATCAATAACTCAATCAACAAATTTGAAAATCCACATGGTCTTGGTCCATTTGATTTTAATTCATTATTTTATTAATTAATAATATTAATTATATAGTATATTTGAAATAAATAAGCTAACTTATTATATTTAGAATTATTTTAATAGGGAAAAGATCTCCCGCCTAATTTTATTATTATTAATATCTCAATAATTGTCGTAGCCTACATTAATATGGGACGTCGTTGACTTTAATAAGTAGTAGGTGTAAAGACCTTTAAAGACCCATAAAATTAGAAACCATGGGCCCAATTGTAAATTTGTAATACAAACAAAAGCAACTCAAATAGAGTTAGGTAAGTAAGTTCAACGAAGGTTAAGTTATAATCGTTACGATTTTCAGTTGCATAAATTATTTAGAGAAATTATAAGATTTTCAATATTTTTGTATTATATTTTTTTAAAATTCTTTTTTTAGTACTCACGTCCTCACTAGATTAAATTGCTACACTCTCCAATTCCCACGCCTCCCCTCCTACTTCTACTGATGTGGAGCCCCAATAATCCCCATTCCCCACGTTAGAAGAAGTGAAATCGATGTTTTTTTATCTTTAGTTTTTCTTACGAAAAAGCGAAAGCAAAGTATGCTCCAATTTGTTCGAAGGAAAGGAATAAAAAGGTGAATGAAGAGAAATCCTAACATACACACAAATTCTCATTTGATGTTAAGGTCCGTTTGATTGTACTATTTTCTATGAAAAATGTCACATCCAAAGAAAATAATGTCACATCCAAAGAAAATAATGTCACATTAAAAAAAATATTTTCCTACTTTGACTGTTTAACATAAGGTGGAAAAGGAAAATATTTTCTAGGGTACAATCACTTGAAACATGAATTTGGCCATTTTGGTAGAAAATATTTTCTCACTATTTTGGTGGTTTTTATTTTCCTTTTTATATGGAATTTTTTTTCATTTCCAATTAAACACACTCTTAGTTTCTAACAACGATAACTATTCATTTTAAGTCATTGTGGTTTTCCCCACTAACTAGTTAGTTTAGGACCACCGAATAAACTTGGTTGACAAACATAGTTTATATGCCACTAATGTGTCGATTGAATACTTATTGAAATATTCTAGAAAGAGTCGACGGACTCCACAGTCACTTAGGATGAAACTGGTTGCCTTTTCTTTTCCATAATTGATTGAAGTCGTATAGCTTTGTTCATATATATATATATATATATAACCAACCCATCTTTCTTTTATTCATACCCGATGCAGATATTTTATTATTCCAAATGTTACTGATAAAATTAAATAAATAAATTTGGTTAATTTTAACAATTTAACGATTTAGATGAATTGGTTCAATATAGAATCAAAGTAAACAAAAATTAATAGTTCAAGTCTCACTATTATTTATTTATAGAAATTGTGTACGTATTAAATTTTTGAGAAAAAAAAATATTTTCTTTTTTATTTAATGAAAATTGTTTAAATTATATTTTTTTTAATTGTTTACATTTTTAATTGAAGTGATTTGAATTTTGAACACATAAATTGTCCTAAGCTTGCAATTTATAGAACGGCATAAAGACTAAAGGCACATTTTAGCAACGCATGGACGATGTTTTTAAACAGGCTGTAATTAATTATTTTGGCATGGGCTAAAGTTGTGAACTACATCATAACCTTGCATGCATCATGTTTTCAACTTTTTGACCTAAATAATTATTTAAAAAAGAAAAAATAAAACAGAAATTTATTTGGCGCTTAAACCTTCATTAATATTGAGAAAAATTGAATGAATTTAGCCGTTTTCTCATGCTTAAAAATAAATTAAAGTTTTTCAAAAGTTACTTATTTGGTCAAATATAAATTTTAAATTAATTTTTTTACTATCAAAATTTACTTTTTCTAAAAAGTATGTCTAAACTAATTAATCATTTGAGAAATAAAAACAGTATGGATGGCAACAGAGAGGGGTGGACATTACCATCCCCGTCCCGTCGGAGATTTTTGGGAGGCGGAGCAGGTATAGAAAAATTCTCATTTATCGCTTTGTTTAATTAATTAATTAATTAATTTTTAATATTATTTCATACAATTTTAATTTTAAAACATAAAAATAAAATAAATAAAAATATTTGAGACAAGTTTGAGGAATTAGTTAGGGGAGGGGACTATGATCCCCGTCCCCACCCCATTTAGTCATCGGGCGGGGCATGGGCGGGCGGCGGGCGGGGATACCTATTATTCTAGCCAACCAATTTTCCTCTCAAAAAAGGATATGTCGAACAAGGATTCAAGATGTTTACGAATAGGGTTGACACAAATAGCAACATCATGGAGCTAAAAAACGATGTAGGGATGGCAATGAGGCTGGTCCGAGGTCGATCGGCCTCGCCCCATCCTGTGACCAGCGAATTCAAGGGAAGGGAAGGGAAGGGAAGGGAAGGCAAGCGAAGGTCCTTTGACCCGCCAACTGCCCCGGTTATTTTATTTTTTTTATTTTTGTTAAACTAAAAAAATAATTTTTAAAAAAATACAAATTTTTTAAATATTTGTACCAAACAAAAAAAAATTATAAGATTTAAGTTGTAGTTTAGTAGTTAATGTTGGTAGTTTATAAGTTTCAACGAGTTCGATTCTTCTTTAGTCCATTTTTAGTGAAAATTATAATTTATACTATATTTTATGATTTTTTTAAAAAAAAAAAAAAAATAAATTGATAGGGCGGATCATGGGGAATGCCCCTGGACCGGACAGTGAAAATTTATGCCCCAAATCCACCCCTATTATTCGGTGGGGTGGGTTAGAGCGGCTCTGGGCGGAGCGGGGCGGGGCGGGACGGGTTCATGCAACGAGGTTTTTTGCCATTCCTAAAACGATGTTAGCAATTTTTGTATTTCTTTAAACCTGTAGCATCATTTTTTTATGGGTCATGTTGGTAAATAAATACATGTTACCGTTCTAAAATAAAAATAAAGAAACGTCCAAAGAATTGGATTATTTTAATTTGACAACCTTACTTCTATCTAAGATACTATCACGATTAAAAAATGTTTTCTTTTAAATTTTTTCCCACAATCCAAGTCGAAGTATTTGATTTAGGTCGAGAAAATTTTCATTTTCATTAGCATTTATCCTTTTTTTTTTTTTTTTTTTTAAATACCCAAGAGGAACCAGCAAAACATCAAAAGAGTGCTACAAAACATGTTTTTGGCGTCATTAGTGCTATTTGGATCCATTTTCCATTACTACGATTGCCAATTGGATGTTAGTTTGAGGGAGTTTTACATAAATAGATTATTATTTAAAAATAATTATATAAAAATATATATGTATCATAAATTCTAAATATACTTAATCTGTTTTTGTAATTAGTAACGTTATTTTTTAATTACATTATATACCAAAATTGAAAACTAATTAATAAAGAATCATTGTAATCCAATATTGTAGAATTTTTAATTATGGGATAATTGTTCAATCATCTAAATATAAATTTGATATATCTATTTGAAGAAAAAATTCTCATGAAAAAATAAAAATAAAAAAATCTCAGTCATTAACCACTTATAAGCATCAACTCAATCAGTTAATATAACGTTGCAAGAACCAAAAATCTCAACAAGATCACATTTGTAATACTTCGTGCTATATATAGTATAACTCATGATAATAATATTTACAGCACTTTGTGATACATAACATTTGTATCACTTCGTCTTATATACCATTTTATCACAATCTGTCACAACGCAATCACTTAACGTAACATGACAAAACTCAAAAATCTCAAAAATATCACATTTGTAAATGGTTCGTGTTACAAATAAAAAAGTTAATGATAATAACAGTTGTAGCACATTATGATACATAATATTTGTGGCAATATGTCAATAATCATACACAATCAGTTGACATAATATGGCAAGAATAAAAAATCACACATGATCGCATTGTTACAATTTGTGATACATATAATAATATTATCAATTGAAACACATAAATCTATAATTGTGACACATCATAATACATATGGTATTATTAATAGTAACACATAAATATCCAATTGTCTAATTTCGTTGTACCAAACCTTTGATTTAATGGAATTCTTTTGGGCTTGAATGTTTGATGCGCAGCGATGATGACAATGGAGGAAATTCTGACGAAGACAACAATGGAGGAAATTATGAACATTTGTTCTTCGATTTCTGAACTTTAACCTCATGATGAAGATGACAATTGAGGAAATTCAATTATATTGAAGACACGTACGGTTTGGGGCTCTATTAAAAAAGAAAAATGGCTGCAATTTAAGAATTCATCTTGAATTTTGAGAACTAGATTATAGGAATGTTGATAAAGCGATTTTCATATTTATCAAACTACTTTAATTTAATATATTATAGAATAAAAATTAATATGCAGTATTTTTAAGATTAAATGACAATATTTGAAATATTATAATTATTTCTAAAAAGTCAAGTATAAGATGTAATTTCCTCTAGTTTGAGCCTTGATCCATACCTATCAAAATTCAAAGAGTTAGCTCTTATGTAAAATCAAGTTGGGCTCAGCTTTGGTTCAAAATTAAAATGTAAATTAAAAGTGATAATTATGTCAAATACCTCTTTTTCTTTTAAAAGTTAAAAAATATTTTATTTTTACCCTACATCTAAATAACACTTTTTAAAAATACCTCTTTTTTATATTATATAAACATTTTAAAAAATATTATTTACTATATCAAACAAAAAATATAAAAAATCAATACATAATTCTCCTCATTCAATTTTTGAAGCCCTAATACGATGGACCACTACACCAATACCGTCATCGACCATCGTTGTTGCCAATCGCTACCTTGCCCATCTAACTCAGAATTCTTAGATCTACACCTTCCTGCCATTATCTTCCACACCATTCAACTAGAAAAGCTCCACACACCATCATTGTCGTCCTATACTGCCAGTGTCACCATCAACTCCTATTCTGTTATCTTTACCGTCCACCACCATTGGCGCCTTCTCATTCATTTATACTCACATATCTAATGTTTAAACAAGACCATTATGCTATCATTTTCTACCAACACGACTGTTAATTTTGCTGATTTGGTGATGATGGGGTTGGAGGGATTATCAGATCTTTGATTATAAGAAATTGATGCATTTTCTGCTGGCAAAATGTGGGACTAGAGAATGCAAAGAAAAGTTGACTATGAAATGCATTTTTCTACCAGAAAGAATATTTGGAATATTAAATCTTTGATTAAAAGAAATTGATATATTATTCATTGTTCAGCAAATTTGAAAATTTATAGTGTCATTTTGATGCCAATGTCACTTGCCTATGTTTGAAAAATATTGGTGAAAATAGGTTAAATTTTGTTAGGGATTGGTTTGTTTGGAAATTCATGATAGAATAATTTTTAGGTGGTTTTTGTTGGTTTTGGTGATTATGGACTCTTCTAGGCTTTTAAGCATTTTAGATAGGATGAGGTTGTAGTTGGATTTTACAATTTATTTGGTGGGATTCCTATCATTTTTTTTCTTGTTTTTGTTGGTGGTTTTGTCGTTAGTTACTGGTGGTTTCGACTACTGTTTTTGTGTGTCTGTGATGTTGATTTACAATGGTGGCAGATTTGAACCCAATTGTTGTTGTGGTGGGATAAGGCGATTGATATTGGTAGTGGTAGTGGTGGTGGTGGTGATGGTGGTGGTGGTGGATAACAAGAAAAAATTTGTGTTACCCTACAAGTAACACGTGTTACCATAATTTAAATTAGGGTAACATGTGTGTACCGTGGTGATGGTGATTATGGTTGTGGATGGTGGTGGTAGATGTAAACCCGGCAAGGTAAAACACGTGTTACCCTACACGTAACACATGTGTTATTCCGGCTGTGGTGGAGGTGATCATGGTTGTGGATGGTGATAGTGATGGTGGAGCTGTGCGGTGGTGGTAACACATATGTTACCATACAAGTAACACATGTGTTACCTTGATTTAATTAAAATTGTGTAAATTGTGACATTGGCGAATATGGCGGTTTGTTGAAGGTAGTGATTTTCGGGGTGGTGATAGAGAAATATGGTAGTGGTGGTAACATGTGTTATCCTATAAGTAATACATGTGTTACCCTAATTTAAATTAGGATAATTAGGGTAACACATGCATTACCATAATTTAAATTAGTTGTGGTGGTGGAGTGTTGGCGATGGAGAAAGATGGTGAGGATAAAATCAACTAGTGGCCACCGAACTTTAATCGAGTTTCTACTTAACCATCAATCTTTAAAAGGTATCTCAACGTCCATCATGCTTTCAATTAAGTTTTCCATCCATCACTCGTTACTCATTCGCTTGCAATACCTGACGGAATATCCTTCGTGGCAAATGATAAACGTAGTAATAATGTTAAATCCCTCCCAATCAACAAAAGCGCACTATCTAAACACGCTATTCTCAAAGAAATTGAAAACGCTTTTAGTTTTCCACAACATAAACCGAAAAACAATTTTCAATTTCTTTGAGAAATAGAGTATTTGGATGGAGCGCTTTTTGTGTATGACTGGGAGAGATTTAATACAGTTACTACACCACGTCGGAAGATCGTTTGCCACATAGGGTATTCTGTCAAGTATTACAAGCGAATGAGTAATGGGTGAAGGATAGAAAACTTAGTTGAAAATTAGATGGGTGTTAATATAGATTTTAAAGTTCAGTGGTTAAGTATAAACTCGGTTAAAGTTCAATATCCTCTGGTTGAATTTACCCAGGTGGTGGGGGTAGTAACTCATTTGTTACTCATGTTGTGGTGGATGTGATTATTGTAGTGGATAGTGCTAGCGGATCTGAATCTGGTTGCGGTGGCCCCCTATAAAGTCAGTTTTTTTTGCTATAAATCAAACCGATAAAAGACAACAACAAAAAACCAGTGCCTTTTGTATAGATCGAGACTTGTAGCTTGATTCTTGACTTATTCCATACTGGAATGAATTGTAGAAAATCATTCGATAACACTTCTTCATATTTCTTGATTGTTGTGGTGATGATGATGAAAATAAGATTAGTGGTAGTGGTGGAAGGCGATTGGTAACGGTAATGCATATGTTACACGTGTAAAAATATTGTTTTTTAAATTAAAATAAAATATTTTTTAAATTAAAATAATGTATTTTTTAAAAAAATTTAAAAAAATAGATAAATTATAAAATATTGACTTTAATAAAAATGAGGAAATAATTTAGGATAACACATATGTTACTCGTGTAATAATGTTGTTTTCAAATGAAATATTGAAATATTTATTTTAAATAAAAATAATGTATTTTCTAAAAAAATTATAAATTATTAGTTTAGTAAAAATGAATAAGATATTGTGTAACACATATGTTACCCGGATAAAAATGTTATTTTCACATGAAAATTTGAAATATTAATTTTGATTAAAAAAATTGTGAAATATTGATTTCAATAAAATGAAAAAGTAACATATAGTAACGCATATTACACATTGTTATCCGGGTAAAAATATTATTTTTAAATGAAAAATTGAAATTTTAAATTTTAAATGAAAATTATGTATTTTTAAAAAATCATAATAGGAGATAAATTATAACATATTTATTTTAATGAAAATGAAGTACTTTTTAAATTTTTTTACAAAATATAAGGCTCTTATCAATTTTGCCGGAATTAAAAGAGAAAATTATATTCTTCACCTACATTTTTTTAAAATTTTGAATTATACTATATTTATTTTTCTTTGTAATAATACTATAAATAAATACACTAATTATATTGGATAATAAAAAAATTATTATTTAAATATAATTCATACATATCAATTAATACTGATTTCAACATATTATTCAGGAATCAAATCTTATCATTCCATAAATAGTGGAGTGATTAAATATAATTACTTAATTATCTCTTTTCCAACACACAATCCACCATTTCTAAACTTCTTTCTTTTTTGGGTTTGTAATCGTAGAAAGCGAAATCTCTACAATGGCTTGAAAAAACTAAATTATTTCTTTTCACTATCAATGGCTTTTGCATGCAACAGTAACAAATTCAAATGTATAAGAAAAAAAAGACGAAATAATTCAACCACAAAGAAGAAAAAATTTTCCAGACATTGAAGAAGAAATTTACTACGTCGATTCCTGTAGGAAATTTTTTTTCTTGCTTATCGATTATCGATTTTTTGACAACACTACCAATTTCAAACCCAGTTTTACATACTAAGTGCATTTATTGTCTTAGATTTTGAGTTCGAACAAAACAATCTTAATTTTTAATTATATAGATATTTTTTACCTTTTTGGAACCAATACACATTAATGAAAATTGTTTAGTTACATTGTTAAGTGTGAAACGGTTTGTCAATATGATAACATTATGGGTAATTATATTACCACAACATTATTTGTTAAGTACACTACATTTTAATTACAATAAAGGTCTCTAATTATTGTTCACTTTTGTATTTATATCTCTTACTTTTTTAGCAAATATTTGTCATCAACCTATTAATTTATACGTCTTATATTTGTTTTTGATGATATTTTTGTCAAAAAAGTTAATTAAAAGGGTGTAAAATAATTTTTTTGCCTCTAATATTTTTACATAATCAAAATAAATAACAAATGCAAGAGTTTGACAAAATATTTTTCCCTCATTTCAATGCACATTAGCAGAATATTTAGACAAAAATATTTATCGGAGATAAGATGTGAAAAAAAATTAAAGTTAATGATAAAAATACGATGAAAAAAAGTTAGAAACGTAAGTATATAAATATCAAAAGTTGGGGGATTTTTATTTCAATTAAAATGTAGTAAGTGTAGTGTGAATTTAATTACCCTAACATTATGTGTGTTGCCCTTATCATGTGAACATGTTTTCACATTGTAGTATATTAATTAATGGGTAATTATATTCACATCACATTATTTGTTAATCGCACCACATTTTAATTGCAATGAAAATTTTCAACTATTGTTAATTTTTGTATTTATGTCCTCAACTTTTTATCATATTCATATCACCAGCCTATTAATTTGCAGGTCTTATCTCTATCTTTGATGATGATTTATGTTCAAAAAATTAATTATAAGGGCGTAAAAAAATTTGTATGCCCATCGTATTTTCAAATAAACAAAATAAATAACAAATATGAAAGTTTAAAAAAATATTTTTTCCTCATTTCAATGTACATTGGCAGAATATTTGGATAAAAATTGTCATTATAGACAAGATTTGAAAATTAATTGAAAGTTAATGAAAATATTACAACAAAAAAAGTTAGAGACATAAAATAAAAAATATCAAAGGTTGGAGGACATTTATTGTAATTAAAATGTGGTGTAGGTAATAAAAACTGTAGTGTGAATATAATTACCCTTAATTAATATCGTTTAGTTACATTGTTAGGTAATTTTCTTAGTAATAATGCTATTTTTGATTGTTCACGTCTTACGTTAACTTATAAAGTTAACATTTTAAATTATTTAGTTATATTGTTACGAAAATTTATTTATCTGTATTCAATTTGATTTTTTTTTTTTTTTTTGATGTTAATTTTAAAATTTGAATTCCCCATCTTCTTTGATAGTAAAATATAACAGATGATCATTATTATAATTTGTAACACGACATTGATTGTGGGCTCTTGTTTCTATCGTTTTCGCATCAATCCTATTGAAATAGATCTAGTAAAAAGTCCAATAATATTATAAATTTTGATTTGTAATCTAATAATATTATAATTATATTATCCACGATATTATTTTTTGTACATATTTCTAAGTATTTGTATACACAAATTCCTAAACTATTTCAATATTTACTTCTAAATTCACTATTCTCTCCAAATAATTCCCTTTGATGTTAATTTACATCTATCTTTCATCAAAAAAAGAAAAAGTAAATCAATTTATGCATGTATTTTGAGAAGAGAGAGATAGAGAGTTGGACCACTCAATTAAGACAAGAATGAACTTCAACTTTCATTTTCGTATTCATATCAATCAAAATAATTTCGAGCAAGGCCAAAAATAGAAGAGGAAAAACCCTTTTTATTTCAAATTCATCTCAAGGGAATTTACAAAAATATCCAAAAGTAAAATGTCGATTAAAAATGTGGAAACCATATGCTTGAGTGGGTGAACAATACAATGGCGATGCGGTGATGACGGTTAAATTGATTTGTTTGATTCAGGTGGTAACAATAGTGGAATCTGATAAAGAAAAAGAGAAGAAGGACGAGTGGTGTGAAATGATAAACTTGTATAGAGAAAACATAAAAATTGAAAAGAGATGATAAAAATTGAAATTTTAATTGTTTGTCAAGAATATTTTTGTCATTTTTTTAAAATTCGAAAATTTAGTAAACATTTGAAAAATCAAACATATTTCAATTTCTTTTTAATTGATGATCAATCATGATTTTTTTCAAAATTAAACGTTATTTTTTACGTAAACACAAAGTACATATCTCTTGATGATTGTTGACTTCCAAAATTTCCTAGTACTGGTCCTCCTATGTCCCATGATGGCATGGTCCGTTCCTCTTCACCTCCAATTCCAAAATCATGAAAAGTTTTATAGACACATTCATCTTTCCTTGTCCTCATGTTTTTCACTTTTTAGAGAACAAACTATCCTCTGCATGGAAAGACTACAATCCCTATCATACACCCATCATGTCTACCCATCCAATTAGAATCCCTCACTCAAAATCAGATATCATGACACGTGTACGTCCACAAACAAGTGAAGGAAAGAAAATCATTTATGATTTCTTTTTTTTTTTTTTTCAGGCCTGAAGAACAGCAAAACCAAAAAAAACAGCAGTTCCAAAGGTGAGCGTGCACACTACAAATTGTATAAAGTTCTACGCATATAGATATGACACTCTGACTTTCTGTCTCTCCAAGTAATTCAAAGGTTTTAAGTGCTCATAAATATCTTCTTTTTATTATTTTTAAATGGAAGAGAAATAGAAAAAAAAAAAATATTTAGTTTCTCAATATATTAGCAAGACTTAAATCCTTTAATAGAATGGTGTTTTCATATATATATATATATATATATATATATATACACATGTTGGGGAAATGATTTATTCATTTGAAATTTTTATGCTTTTGGTAACAGCGTGTCATTTGGTTTTGACGTTGTTTGATGGCCATAAACTATTTTCCATCAAATAAACTATATCATTTCTACGTATATCTACCAAAATGATCTACTGAAAAAGTCTTTTAAAAGAAGGGTGTTTTCATATAGATACATGTTGTGTATAAATATTGAAGCAGTTCAATCTCTTTATAAATTATTTATTATTTTAATCAATAAGAGATTTTGTTCGTACATTTTCAATAATATCCACTTCGAACAAAGTACCATGTCTTTTCGCTCCCTTTTAAGGAATGAGACACGTATTATCGAAGGCTAACTCTTTCACAACGTCGTGATTATCGTCTTACGTAAGCACAACCACATTAAGAGTTAGCTACGTGGTTAAGTTTGAGACATATCTCTTAGACTATTTGTAGAAAATTGA
This sequence comes from Forsythia suspensa, assembly GCA_023638005.1. NCBI lineage: Eukaryota > Viridiplantae > Streptophyta > Magnoliopsida > Lamiales > Oleaceae > Forsythia > Forsythia suspensa. The sequence goes on along the minus strand of CM042675.1, from coordinate 40,418,780 downwards.
GCTTATCTATTTAATCTGTTTATAGCTGCAACTGAGGATCTATGTCTTTATTTCATATTTAATCAATATGAGACTTTATTAGTAAGTTGCAAATAATTTGGTGGATGCAATTTGAATTGAAGATTAACTTGATTTTTTGATTAATGGAAGATAGAATGAAAATACTTATTATCGTGCAAACCTTTTCCATCCACTATTTTCTCCTGCCAATGGACACCCCAAAGGAGAAACGGCGTGCCATTAAAGATGAAAAAAACATACACAATTATATTACAAAACCCCACTTTTTGAATTTCATAGGAGTAATCAAATCATAGTTGTATAGTTTTATGGATTAATGTTCACTCACAGTCAACACACTGTCAGCTTTCCCAAAAAGAAAAACCTCAAAGCAAGAACCCTACCCCCACCCCCTCAGCTCACCCACAGGGTTCCCATTTCACTTTTCTTTTTTCATCTTCTTCTTCTCTGATGCTTTTTCCTTTTTTTCACAATATACTTTGATGGAGGCTCTGAAGCTTTTCTCTCTCTGCATTGCTCTTCTCCTCACTTTCTCTCACTCTGCTTCAGATGTTGAGTTAATTTTGCAAAAGCTCAAGCCTTCACTAAAAGGGAATTCGGAGAATTTCCTGTTGTCTACATGGAACGCTTCTGTGCCACTCTGCCAGTGGAGAGGCCTCAAATGGGCCTTAAACAACGGCACTTCTTTGGTTTGTACTGACCTCTCTTCGCCACAATGGACCAGTCTCTCTCTATATAAAGACCCTTTTTTGCACCTCATTTCTCTTCAACTCCCATCTGCAAATCTCTCGGGAACACTCCCGAGAGAGTTGGGTGAACTTTCAAATCTTCAAAGTCTTTATCTTGGTGTGAATGCACTTTCTGGGACAATTCCTTTGGAGCTTGGGTACAGTTCTTCTTTATCAGATATTGATTTGAGCCACAATTTGCTTTCTGGGTCTGTGCCAACCTCCATTTGGAACCTCTGCGATCGCCTTGTTTCGCTTCGTCTTCATGGTAATTCTTTATCTGGTTCTCTTTCTGATCCTGCATTACCTGATGCTACTTGCAAGGATTTGCATTTTCTTGATTTGGGACAAAATACGTTTTCTGGGAATTTTCCGGAGTTCATTACCAGGTTTCATGAACTTAAAGAGCTTGATCTTGGGAACAATATGTTTTCTGGTCCAATTCCAGAGAGTATTACTGGGCTAAAGTTGGACAAATTGAATCTTTCACACAACAATTTTAGTGGGGTGTTGCCAAAATTTGAGGAATCAAAGTTTGGGGTGGAGGTTTTTGAGGGGAATAGTCCTACTCTTTGTGGACAACCCTTGAGATCTTGTGGTGGAAGCTCGGGATTGAGTTCTGGTGCAGTTGCTGGAATTGTCATTAGTTTGATGACTGGAGCTGTGGTTCTGGTCTCATTGTTGATTGGGTACTTTCAAGGAAAGAAACGGAAGAATGTGGATGAAGAGGAGGAGGAATTCGAGGAAGGAGAGGATGAAGAAGAAGGCGGTGGCAGTGGTGGTGAGGGGAAGTTAGTCTTGTTTCAGGGCGGTGAGCATTTGACATTGGAGGATGTCTTAAATGCGACAGGGCAAGTTATGGAGAAGACGAGTTATGGGACTGTGTACAAGGCAAAGTTAGCTGATGGAGGAACCATTGCCTTAAGGCTGTTGAGAGAAGGTAGTTGTAAAGATAGAAGTTTGTGTTTGCCGGTGATTAAGCAATTGGGACGAATTCGACATGAGAATTTGATTCCATTGAGAGCTTTCTATCAGGGGAGAAGAGGGGAAAAGCTTTTCATTTATGACTATCTACCTAACAAAACTCTCTATGATCTTTTACATGGTAAGTTGATGATTTTGATTTCTTCTATAGTGTAAAAACTGTGCAAATCTGTATTATGCATACACATAGAACATAGAAGCCTAGATGTTGTGAATTTTTAATTATTTGCGTATGGATACTCATTTCTATCATAATTAGGATTGCGGCTGAATTGTTAGTCCCAACATACTGTTAGTGCTAAGGTTTTTGAGGAGCCTAAGTTTGTGCAGTTCGGATTCCTCAAACCTTTTTCCATCAAAGCAAATGTATATTACCTGAGGGAGTGAACACAAATTGGCTTGGTAGAGGAGACACCAAAATATGATTTCTCGTCCAAGCATAATAATGTGTAGCCTCCATAAATTTTGACCTTATGTTGCAATCCAGCTGCAGAACCCATCCGCAGTATGTTTTCTCCTCATGTGGAATTGGCGATACGATAGGTTTAGGCGTCGAGAAAGATACTACTTCTATTTGTTCAAATGATCTAAGTTTTTTTAATTATTTTTTATTTTCCTCCATCTTACACATTAGTTTCGATAATGCTTAGGGCTGGCAAATCAGGTTTCCCTTACTTAGATGGCATTTGGTGTAAAATGGATAATTTGACTTGAAAAAAAAAGGGGTGTAAATTGCATCTATTGATTCTAGAAGGCCACGAAACAATTATTCTGAGCTTTGTGATCTTGACATGATGAGAAATGATTTGGAACACAATGTTAATTGTTTATTCTTATATTTTCTGCTTCAATGCAGAATCCAGAGTCGGTAAACCTGTACTGAACTGGGCTAGGCGACACAAGATTGCTTTGGGAATAGCCAAAGGGCTTGCTCATCTTCATGGTCTTGAGACACCAATAACTCATGGGAATGTGAGATCGAAAAATGTTCTTGTAGACGATTTCTTTGTGGCCAGACTCAACGAGTTTGGGCTTGACAAGATAATGGTTCCATCTGTGGCTGATGAAATAGTTGCACAAGCTAAAACAGATGGCTACAAGGCGCCCGAACTTCAGAAGATGAAGAAATGCAATTCCCGAACAGATGTTTATGCGTATGGAATACTTTTACTCGAGATTTTACTCGGAAAAAGGCCGGGTAAAAATGGAGGAAATGGGGAGTTTGTTGATTTGCCTTCACTAGTGAAAGTGGCAGTTTTGGAGGAAACAACAATGGAAGTGTTCGACGTGGAGCTGTTGAAGGGAACAAAGAATCCGATGGAAGAAGGGCTCGTTCAAGCATTGAAACTTGCAATGGGATGTTGCGCTCCTGTGGCTACTGTTCGACCTACGATGGAAGAGGTTACAAGGCAGTTGGAAGAGAATCGACCAAGGAATAGGTCTGCTTTATACAGCCCTGCTGAAACTCGGAGTGGAAGTGGTACCCCTTTCTGAGCCATTCCTTTTTCATTCAACTGTAAATTGCATTACGGTTCATTGCTAGAACTAGTGAAGACACATGCAAGTAGATGATCATGAGTTCCCATGTTGTTCTTAGCAATTTTTTTATTCTGGTTTTCGAGGAAGGTTGTATGTGTAATTTATAGATATTGCCCTATAAAATTTGCTCTGCTTCGAATGTGCAGAAAATTATTATATGCTTTGGTTATAATTTTAAAGATGCATTCAAGGTGAACTGTTTTCTGCAATTTTAGGCTGAGCTTATGCAACTCATGAACGATATGGTTGTTATGTGATGGAAACCTAAACTTCTACTTTAGCGAAAACAAAAAGTAATTTAGATATTTCGGATTTTATTTGATTTTGGATTAGATCTTTCTCTTTCCTGTTACGGTCACCCAACCTTTGGCAAATTACACGTCAGTCTATTTGGATTTGAACTTGTATAGTTGAATGGACAAGTATGTGTTCGTGTCTAATACATGTGCGTGTACATGCGGTCTTGCCTAAAAAAGTCTCACACAAGAGGATATTTGCCTAGAAATTCCTCTAATACCAATCTTGAGAGGAAACCAGCTGAAAACATTCACCTCGGATTCACTCCACATAACATGTTCTAGAGTTCAAGAAAAGATAAGATATTTTCCAAGATCATGATGCCATTGTTCTTATGGGGACATAATCTATAAAAGCAAAATTTCTCAATCAAATTTAAAATCATTGCTATCAATGAGTATGTGGTGAAATGTGCAATACACTCAGGACTAGCATCCTATGCTCCTATGAAATCGTTTAGCCAACTGTATTAACAGTGGATGATTTTGTCAAACAGTTTAAACCCATTATTATCCTCGGTTTGCGTGATAATCGAATTCGATCACTAAGATAATATATTTGATCGGTAAGTAGTAAATTCTTGCATCACTTAAAATATAAAATAAAATCAAAATATAAGGACTTTTTACTTTAAACAGAAGTTGAGCAGATGAAGCTCTAGGACTTTTCATAGTATTAGAGTCCAAAAATTTAAATGGAGTTCCCATCCATAGTAGTGGAGGGTACAGGACTGCCCCAATCTTGACCTGCTTGGCATGGACTATAGGGGTCCTAGGTGAAAGGGAAATTAACACTAATGACGCTAAGTAGGGACTGACGAAATTTTACCGCCTTTTATCGTACATCTTCTAGACATCTTTTAGCATTGTTCTGACACTCCTCTTTTGTACAATTACTCGGTGTTGAATTGTCTTTAAATCAAAATAGCATTCAATTCCACCAGAGCATGGTTCAATTGCCTAATATAGAATTTCTCAAGAAAAGAACACGCTCAACCCATTCTAGATTGCTCGACTAGGTTGATTTTGACAACGTTTTGATATTTGATCCCTTTCTGTCCGACTCGACCGGTTTTAGCGAACTCGATATAGTTGAGGATAAAATTTTACAAAAACAAATTCAAATTCAGTCGATTGGTCTGAGTTGATTTAAGTTGTAAATTATCAAATCTCTTATTCAATAAAAAAAAAAAAAATACTATCGGGAACCAATTTAACCGACCAGCTCCGACATGATCAGTTGAGTGACAAATTTCAAACTTCTAAAATGTCTACCAATTACCTGAAGACCTATAGTTTTGTTTGACTTAATTAAATTGTCTGGGACTTCGTAACATATTTGAGCTAAATTACTTCACCATCACCTTGACATGAGTTATTGCAACATACAAGAAATTAAAGAAAAAAATGTACATAGCATTACTATGATAGAAATAGGAATTTTATTGACTGACAAACTTTACAAAGGAAAGTAGGAAATCCATAAATGAACCAATCAAAATTACTCATTACACATTGTTGACAACATAAATTCTTGAAGCTAAATAATGTTGTTTCTCTAACGTTTACAGACTATGCATCTGACTCCCCATGAACTAAAATCAAAGGTGGATACGGAGGTTAAGAGATTTGACACAAATGAGATGTTGAAAAAACCTTTTTTTTTTGAAAGAAAAATAATAAAGTAACGAACAACGCTTCTGTGCCTGCTCCAAAGAACTGAAATATTTCAAGTTGAAGCAGACCGAGGTTGATCAACGAAGTATAAGAAATGTGAAGTACTAACGGTTGACACGAGAAATGGTAAACTGTTGAACATCATAATGGACGAACACGAACAAGAAAAAGAAATTAGACAAAAAGAAATTGGTTAGATTTTAGTGCTAGTACAAGAATTCAAGAGGGATGTGAAAATTGATTTTTTTATGTGATTTTGAGATCAGCATTGGACACCTTTGCGGCAGGAAAGTACACCAGCATTAGAGGTGAGGGTTCCTACCAAAGAAGAGGATTTCGCTGCCAAACTTGAGGCCCTGGCAAAACTGGCTGCAGCACCATGCCCAGATGGAGTGAAATAAGCACCATTTAGCATAAGGTCACCTTCTGATCTCCAATGCCAGTGCTTCCAGTCATGATCTGGACTCACTATTCTCTTTGTCACCTGTCAACAAATTTCGGTAAAGTTTGTGTAAATCTCCCACGAAAACATAATTAACTGATGCATGTTGAACCACCTCGCTTAAGTTGTTAGAGAGTAGACACATTTATTTACTTAGATTTAGTTTTCAACACGCCCTCTTCTTGTGTTGGCCAGATTTACACTGCACAATTTTCATAAATGATAGGGACTTGAACTTATGAATTTTGTAACCTTTAATACTATATAGCTTTTAGATGAAGTGGTTCAACATTTTTGCCCATAAATTTTGTTATTTTTCTTGAACAAACCTCTTTAGCAAAAGGATTGGCAGGGGCAAGAAATCTGTTGCCCTGGCTGTTGATGGTGGGATTAGCACTACCACCGATAGCATACATCTCCCATTGAGTATAGTCATTGTTAACCACATGGAAGTACCCATGTCTGCACCTATATATATTAAAATAAGAAATATCAATTGTAGTCCTAGAGATTGCTAAAGAAGATATAACAATAGAGACCTTTTGAAATCATGGGACGTCCATATGTTACCTTGGCATTCTCTGGACCAGGCCCTCCCCGAAATGGTTGTAGGTAATTGTCACCTGCATAACCTTATCTCTAGTATAGGAGTCGCTGTGTCCCAATAACATAACCTGTTTATGAGTGACACATTGGAATATTCAGTTTTGCATTTGGTTCTAGATTGTGTGTAAGGATTTAAGAAGAAACTAACCTCGTTGTGGTGGCTAAAGTAATTGTTAGAGATCGTAATTGCTGTTGATCCCATGATAGCATCAATAAGGCCATCAGCACAGTGAGAGAGGGAATTGTGGTCAATCCAAATATGGCTTGACCCGAAAATGGAAATGCCATCACCATCGGCTATTGTTCTCCAACCATAGTGAGAAGGTGAACTTCGAACCATGGCATTGCCAGTGGGTTTGCAGTCGTGAATGTGGAGGCCATGGATGATAATGTTATTCACGAATTGGATAGTGATGCAAGCGCCGTTCGCAATGTGGACATTCACGCCACGGCCATCAATTGTCTTGAAGCTGTTCATTATCAGTTCTTGCTTTAGGGTGATCACCATGTCACGTTTGAATATGATCCACAGAGGCCGGTCCTGAATCACAGCATGGCGTAGGGTGCCAGGACGGGGATTTACAGGGTCGTCATCACTGGGGTCAGTGACAACATAGTACTTGCCATCCCGCCCTCCAATGGCATTGCGCCCAAAGCCAATGGCACATTCAGCAAGGCGCTTACGGTGTTGCATCCAATTGCGATCACAGCGCCAGCAGTCATCGATTGGATTTCCTGTTCCACATGAGAAGAATCCTAGTTCCCTTCTCTCTGTGCTATTTCTTATAGTCCTGTATTGTTGAAACATTTCATTATTACAATTTTGCTGTTCAATCATATTTCACATTTCATTTTGTAATTCAATATCAAATGTTAGTTACGATGTATGTTCATGAATTGCAGTTGTGATTGATACTTGATAGAGAGAACGTTTATAGAACTCAATCATTAATGAGACCTTACAATAAGTACAACTTCAAAAATTGCTTTCCAAAGTCTAGAACAATAATGTGGGCAGGGGGCGAGCAAATTATTGTTAAAAGCACAAAATGGATAGATTAATACGGTCCATACGGAAATTATATGATTCTATAATCTATAGTACAATGAACAGTTGGAAATAAATGCACAAGATGCGGAAATTAAATTCTAAGGCGTCGGTGGAGGTAAACTCCTCTATAGACAAAAACCATTTATTAAGTTCACGGTCTCAATGTTAGTACAGCCAGCTGCTAGATCTGCCGGAATGTGCCTAGATCTGCCTCTTTTGAAATTATGCTCTTGTTGCCAGGCTGTGGGAAAAGAACAAAAATTTACTGGGGATTGGGGTTGGGGTTGGGGTTGGGGTGGGGTGGGGTGGGGTGGGGTGGGGTGGGGAAGAACAAGATCTATGGGCTTTTGTAGAATCATATTGAATATTAGATGATCCATTCCTTACCCCTTTTAAGAAAATTGATCATACAAACTACACGTTGTCTAACCAAACCAAATTCTCTCTCGATATATGACTCAAAAAATCATCCCCTTTGAGCTTTAAAGCATTGTTAGAAAACATATTTATTCTAACTCAAATGGAAATGGCACTACGTAAAATTATAACCTCCTCTTATCTTCTCTAGTGTAAAAGACGTTATCTTAGTGTTTGATTGGTAAAATTTTTGTAGATTATATGTAGTAGGTCTTATGAAATGTTTATATAAAAAGTGGATAAAAGTTTTGAGTCATATGAAATTTGTGGATAAAAATAGTGTTTGACCCTCTTATAAATACTTATAAAAACTCTCAAACAAGCTATAACCTCTTCAACTATTTTCAAATGAGAAACAGCATAACAGTTGCATGAAATTTTGCATTTTAATCGGGCTTTGGAAAATTTTTCCGAGTAGGTGGAAAATGCCGGACATTAATGGCTTATTTGTTAAAATGAACTATAAAAAGCTCAACGATATTAAAAAAAGGGGGAGAGAGAGAGAGAGATACATTGTCGTCTATTTTGTTGTCTAATTTGCTCAATACTACTTGATCCATTTCAATATGATCATTAAGTGGAACATGAATTTGGGAAGGAATTTACTTTTAGATAAGTAGTTAAATTAATTACTGCAATCTTGTTGGTAGAGAGTTCAGATATTATGATTATTAAAGACACAGAAACTTACATATCAACCATGGAAGCAACAACTTCTGGATCATCTACTGAGTCTGAGTGTTCGTGTTTCAACTTAGCTTCTTCACTTGACCTGAAGAATCAATCACGAAGAAAAATTAATGATGATACATATTAATTCTACATATCTTTTAATTAATAAGCACCGAAGTACCAAAATTTGAACAATTAAGGCGTTGAACACTGAGTTTAGCAAAAATTACACCCTCAATAGAATGGGAATTTAGGAAATTCTAAAGGACAATTTAGGTATATGGATAGTTTTTAATGCGAATTGTGATGAAAAAGGTGTGACCAGAGTCACCAGACTGTGAAAAACTACCATAACAGAATTAAGATCGAGATTTTCAGATCAGATTGATTTATTGTATGGCTCCACCAACGGCTCAGATGAATTTGAAACTGAATGTTATGTAATGTATCTTACCTATCCGCCATTGTCGTGTTCCTCAAGCTCTTCGACTGCCTACTTTCTTCATTACTGTGAAAAAAATACCGAAACAGCCACAAATCATGAGGATTTAATAAAATCGCATTTCCGGAGACCGTCAAAATAACAATAGAAGAAACAGAGAACAAAAATCTCATAATCAAATCGAAAAAAAAACTCTATTTTCTGTCAGTTTGCAAATAGATGAACGCATTTTTACGGTTGAAACTCGAATTTCCAAGAAACAGCTTATCAGAAGCTTGAGCTTCAGTATAAGCAGTATATAACGACACCGTTGGTTTGATATTGTAATCATGAATTCATTGAAATACCTTCCAATCACAGCAATTGCGTTGAGGAACAGCATAACAATCAGCAATGAAAACAGAGAAAAATTTCTTCGAGAAACTGCCATTGTTGATCTAAAGTACTCTTACTTCTCTCTCTCTCAATACACAATGTATGTAAATCTGTGTGTGTATCCGAATGCAATGAAAATGCGAAGAATGTGAGTTGAAGATGAAGGCATAAATGCATCAGTTCATTTATAAGAAGAAGAAAATGGTATTGTTCCGTATTATGCCTAACTTCATTAGACTTGAACAGAGTTCACCGTAATTAGGTTAATTTCAATTAATTAAACTCGCGCCTATATTAGGCCTTGAAGAAGAAAATTGACATACACTGTTTGAAATTTGACTCTTGTATTAGGATATAATCAAATAACGGTGGGGCAAGGGTCCAGTCAGCACAATTATATATAACTATCTAAAAACATGTTGATATTGAGAATATACGTGAGGAAATCTAGAAATAGAATTAATTAACTCGACCAGAATACTAAATAATTAATTTTAATTAACAAGCTGAACAATATCTAAATTCGATCTAAAATTCTAATACCTAAACCCTAAAATCTCAAAGTTTTATAAATTTTATTAAAAACAACTTAAAACAATTGGAATTCACATCTGCAGTTTCAAATACATGTCCTTCCAATAAAAATATTACGAGCAAGCTCAGCACATAATTTTTTTGTTTAACTCGGTCCGGGCTTGTCCCTAGATAAGCATGGCCGAGCCAAAATGGAACAAGTCAAAAAGTTCATAGGTCGCTCCGTTCATTTATCACTTCTATAAGCATTGTGACTATTATTTTATTAAATGAGTTGGAATAGCAAAAGTTGTGCAATAAAAAATAATGAATTATACATAAATTTGAGAGGAGATGAGAATTGAGTATGTAACGGTTCATTGAAAAGAGGACAACCTTATAAAATATTAGCTGATGCATAAGTCAAATGAAATTAATTAAAGCTAAAAAATAATTGTTTTTTAAGTAGTTGAAAATGAGTAAAAAGAGATAACAGAATTTGACTCCATGATTCTAGGTTTGTTTGTTTGTTAGAACTCGGAAGTGGTCAAATTGTAGTAATTTGGTTACATTGCCTAACAGTTCCTATTGTTGACATTAACCCGACATTCAAGCCACGTCGGGATTTTTGTAGAACTGTTATTCAGTTGAGATATCTTGAAAGTAATAATGAAAGGGTTGATTGTATTGTTGAGCATTAAATTTTAATTTCAATTATAGTTAGATTATTGAACTTTGATTAACAGTAATTGAATCATTAAATTTCAATTTAACAATAATTACGTTCTATTAGTGCGACATAAACTTAGTAACATAACTTGCTGATATAGACATTAATACTAATGTTTGCTGACGTGGTTTTCCGTGTGGACTGGGGTGGGGGGGTGGGGATTGTACCAAATGTCAATTTTTTATTTTTTATTTTACCTTAGTTTAAAAGTGGCAACACTTTGGTCACTTAATTTCAATTTGACAGCAATTAAATCACTCTAATTTGACAGTATTAATGTTGCTATTTTCTTTCTTTTTAATTGTTTCTTTATAATATCATGGTGAGTTTGTATGTTCAAAAGAGTCGACGTCAACACTTGGTTCTTGGTTTTATGTTAAAGAAGATTGTTGATTTGTTATGAATAAGTTAAACTCATTGTCTTCATTCTTTAAAGATTGTCATAATTTTGTTATTATTTAATTTTATTCGCATATATTATTTTCAACCTTTAAATAATATGCAGAGATAGTCATTCTTGATAATTTTACCCTCCGACTTAAATAAACTAAAACAGCAAAAAAGAAAATAAAATAAAAAATTACTGTAAGGTTTCTAACATTTTTAAAAGTGCAAATACATCTTGATTTTTATTTTTATTTTTGATAGTTCTTCATTAAAACCAAAATAAATTGCACCAGGGGTTCCAAACATTTTACAAAAGTGTTGTAGGGTCACAAATCTTAAAATTAATATGCAGTTCGTCCAAATGACTGTCACTTGACCCAAAAGTCACCCTTCAACCGAAATTTGATCAATTTAAAGAAAGATAAACTGGTGTTTTCATATTATTTGTTTAAAATAATTTAAAAATAGAAAAATAAAATAAGAAAAGACCTTTTTTTTAAATAAATTGAAATATATATATATTCGCAAATGTTAGACCCCACCGACCACCCACCCACCCGCTTGCCGAAAAATCTATACTACATATAAAAGTCTAGAAAAGAAAGAAATATTTTTGGACGAATACGCCCTTATTAATATTTTATATTTCCTAAATTGTCATTCACTTGATATTATAATTAAATTCTCAAATTAATATTTGTTACCACATTGAGTCATTCAAAGTTGAAAAGGTTAAATCACCATTTATTACATTTAATTATTGGATTTTGAAATATTTCTATCAAATTGTGACAATGGATTTGGTCAGTTACAAAATGAATAGTTATTTACCTTCCACCAACAATGTATTCAACTTATTTTAAGCCTAACTAGAAGTTTAAGGTTGCTTCATTTGAAGGTAATTATATAGTTTGTGAAGTTTATAAAAATTTCATTTGAAGATTTGTGTGTTGTGATTATAGTTTTTGTTATTTCACGTGAATAATCATTTTTCAGTGCTCCATTTTTTATTTTCTTTTTCTTTTTAACTTTAATAATTGATACGGTTCTCATTTTTATTATTCATTTTTATGTTTTTGAATTGAATTGTTACCTATTGAAACTAATTTTTCTTCACTATTTAAGCTCCCGCATAAGTCGCTTTAAATCGTTAGAATATTTAGTTTTGGTAATATTACTTTACTTCTTCATTACCATTTAGATAAATTCACGCGAAGACATGTGGGCATTGAATTGTGCAAATGAGAATGTTTAATTTTGTCAATTTTATGTTGTAATTATTTTGTTTTATTTTATATACTGATTGATAGATCTACATACAATTGATAATTTGAGGTGCTACGAGGCCAAATTACATGTGATATTTTGGGTTAAAGTCTCTTCATAATTGAAGAGTTATATTAAATTACAAAGATTTGTTGCAAGTTATTTGCCATTTTATAAAGCAAGAAGATTCAATGAGTTTGAGTGCTCGATATATTTAAAAACTTACATACACTGTCTTTGATTCTTTTTGTTTGCATTCTTTAATTGACATTATTTAACTATATTACAAATCTTAAACAATAGAGATTCATGCTCTCATTGGTTACATAATTGTAAAAAGTATTTTGTTTGTTTTGTTATGCATTTAAATTGAAATGAATGTATTGATTGGTAGTTAAAATAAGGGATAATTGTATCAAATGTTTCCAACGTTTCAAAATCATTAGAAATATGTCTCTAACCTAAAAAAAATAGCACCACAAATCATCAACGTATGAAAAACTTGGCGTAGTAGGTCCTTTATGACCAAATTGCCCTTCACTTTAAATAAAAAAAAACAAAAAACAAGAAAAAAGAAAAATATAATTGAAAATTAATCATATGTACCCCAAAAAATAAAAAATAAAAAATATACCCAAAAAAAATAAAAAGTAACAAATATGCCATCTTCTCCAAAAAGTTCTAAAAAATTTTTGTACCAAATTCGCTGAAAAATACCACAAAATCGTGATTTTGCATCTAACTTGGTCCCGGGATCATCAGAGTTGGGGAAGACCTCAAGACCAGTGACCATTGCATCTGGTGGACCTCATCCGGCATCGTTGCTCCATCTCCTAAACCTTCTCTGGACTACTGAAAATAAAGCCTCCACTGACTAGTTCCTCTTGTTTTGAACCCAATCCTTTAATCCCAACTCTGTGGCATTGTCAATTGTCCAATTTTTATAAAACACCCCCTGCACCCCCTCCCCCCTTATCACCACCCTCACCTGTATCACACAAATTTATATACCAAGTACCAAAACACAAAGTCAAATAGAGAATTAAATAAAGATTTATAGAATAACATGATGAAGCCTGTAACTGCATGTAATAATCATCTTGGTTCAAACATAGTACGTCGTGGTTCAAAATTAGTACATTTGTTCAAAATTTGATCTACTATTATTTGTAAACAATGTCTATAAAGATCTAAAAAGAACCATTATATACCCATATAAATTGATAGTGGAGAAAAGGGGTGCTTGCAGTTTTAGCAGGAATGGCACTAGAGTCGGTTGAAGGGGTTACGGAGGACATAGAAACGAAGTGAGGAGGTAAACGATGTCGGTGCAGAGGAACACAATGAAGATGAAGAAGAAGAAGACGATGGCATAGCGGAAGAGGAGAAGAACGAAGATGAAGATGATTATGTAGAAGAAGAGGTAGGTTGGAGAATCGTCTAACTTGATGATCTACCGAGTAGCATTCTTTGGGAGAATGGATTTGACCATAGGCATATTTCTCGAAGATTCTTGAGGAATGATGATTATGTGAAGATTGAAGTTTGTGGTGTTTTCCGGTGAATTTAGTACAAATAAAATTTTAGGACTTTTGATAACTTTTTAGTATAGTTTTTACTTTTTATTTTTTGGGATACATATGGTTAGTTTTCAATTGTGTTTTACTTTTTCTTGTTATTTTTTATTTTGTTTATTTAAAGGTGTTGACGTCTGCATATTTCTCTGGTTCTTGAAGAATGCGTGGGATTTGAAGATTGAAGTTTGTGGTGTTTTCTCTCAGTCAATTTAGTACAAATAAAATTTTAGGACTTTTTAAGGAGAAGATGACCTATTTGTTACTTTTTCGGTCTTCAATCGGATTTTTTTCTTAGGTATAGTTTTTTCCTTCCTTGAGTTTTATCACGTTGCATTTTTAGGATATCATGTGTGTTTCATATGGTTAGTTTTCAATTGTGTTTTTTTTAATTTTCTTGTTATTTTGTTATTTTGTTTATTTTGATCGTGGCTGACGAGGAAGGACAATTTTGTCATAAAGAACCTACCACGCCAAATTTTTTATACGTTGAGCTTGGATGGGATGTGTGGTACTCTTTTTCGATTAGGAAGGACAATTTTATCTCTAACAATTTTGAGAACATTTTTTTTAGATTAGGGCACCTTTTGATGTAATTATTTCTTAAAATAAATATTAATCATTGTTACATACTGAACGTGGCTATTTTGGCGATTGAATACTATAGCAAACGATATATTGCACCGTATTTTTAATGTCAGATTTTTGTATGTTAATGCAGTATTAAATTGAATATAATTATTTGAATATTTGAATATATATATTTAACTTACAATATCGTTACTAAATTACGTGCAACGCACGTATTACATACTAGTTTATTTAAGGACTGCTATAACACCCCAATTTTTTTTAATATTTTTATATTTTAATTATATGAGATAGACGAGTCAAATTGACGTCAAGTAGAATTTTAATTAAATTGACATTTAAAAACAGAAACGGAATGAGAATATTAAATTCACTTTTACTAGTCATTTTTGACTTATTATTTTGAACTTGTCATTTAATTATTTTTCAATTCAAAAGATGTGTTGTGAAGTTTGACATGAGCACTTTGAAATGGTACCAAGAATCTACACTAACGAGTGAAGAAACATAGCTGAAAAATAAGTCGAAAGAGGTAACGTCAAAACAAAAATAAAAAGTAAAAAATCGAATTATTAAACCTATTTCTAGCAGTTATATTTAGCTTGTTATTTTGAATTTTTTGTTTTAACAATTTTTTAATCTGAAAAATACATTACGAAGTTTGTCATAGATACTTCCAAATGAAAAAACATAACTAAAAAATTAGTCGAAAGAGGTGATATGTCAATTAAAAGATAAAAATCGGATTAGTATATCCATTCTAACTTTTTATATTTGGCTTGTTATTTTGAATTCTCTGTTTAACTATTTTCAATTCAAAAAATGTCTTAAGAACTTTGCCATGAATCTTTGAAACGGTGTCAAGAACTTGCTCAAATGAGTGAAGAACATAGTCTAAAAATAAATCGGAAGAAATAACGTTAAAATGAGAATTAGAAGATAAAAATTAGGATTATCAAATCCACTGCCGACATGTAAAAAAAAATCTCCAATGTAAAGGGAGCTCGACCAGTGCGTGATACTCCCGTGATTGGCAGTGGCGGGCCCCTAGACGTGGAGCTCTAAAGTTAAACGTAGATGCTGCCATTAAAGAAGTACATCAGTTTTATGGGGTAGGGATAATATATGCACAAATGACAAAGGATATATGGTGGCTGCAGCTCTGAGCCTCTGAATTCTAGTAAGGGTCTACTCCTCCTTTGGTCGGTTAGTGTATGGAGATATGGGAAGGGCTGAAATTAATTCGCTTTGGACCAGAGGTGGTAAAAGTGAACGATCCATTGGGCTAGTCTAGATAATCCGGAGGGATGTTTTCATAAATGAGCTATGTTTTGAAAATAATTCCAAAAGATTTATTCTATTGCAAAAATTCCAAAAATACTGTTTTTTAAATATATTTATTCTATTTTCATTTATTAATTACCAGCTGTGTAACAGCTAGCCAAAAAAAGGGAGATTTTCAGTTATTTCCATTAAATTGAATATCCTAATTGATTCTTTGTCTAAATAGAAAACAAAAATTTCGTAAAATCGTGCAAACATCATTCTATGAATAACATCATTCGTGAAGAAGATCAATCCATGAAGAACATCACCGTGAAAAACTTTCGTAAAAAGAAAATGCGGTGAAGGAAATCGAACGTGAATGATCAAAATAATTACATAATGTTAATTATTGTAACATGTTTATCAATCCAAATATATGTAATCGATTTTGAATAAATGTGATTATATGTAGCAGTTCAAAAAATCTTTATTTGAATACATATGTTACAAAAATTTCAAATTCATGATATTTTATGTTTAAGTTACAAATGAGAATATTTGCACATGTTACATTATATTTCATTTATGATATTGTAATATTTGGAAGTTTACGGTTTATGGAGACGTTTATTGCATTTAGAACATTTGTATATGTTACAATCAAGCATGTTACATTTCGTATGTTACATTTGAGTGTGTTACGTTTATGTGTATTACATTTACATATGTTACATTTAGATGTTGGTAACCTATTATTTTATGTTATCATCACTTTAAAACAAATGTTACAAAAAATATCGAATTCATGATATTTTGTGTTTATGTTACAATGAGAACATTTGCATATGTTACATTATAATTCTGTTTTTGATCTTGTAACACTTGGAAGTTTCTGGTTTGCATAGATGTTTATTACATTTAGAACATCTGCAGTATGTTACATTTTAGTATGATATATAACATCAATGATACATATTAAAACTCATGATAGTATCGGTTGTAACATATGTAAAGTCGGTAGTAGAGAATATCAATACATGTAACATGTGTTGGGTAAAATAATATTATATCATCCAGAACATATTCAAAGGTGATACAAAATGTCGTTAATAACATATGTACCAAACAAAGATATACTATAGCATTTGTAACACTATATCATACCATGATATTAAAAAGATTACATTACAAATGTTACAACCAGTAAAACCAACTATAAACTTCAACAATGTCGTATTTACATACATACTAGACTTTAAAACAAATTGACACATTGTAACATCGAAATGTAACGGTGAGAGAAGAAATTTAACTCATGATTTAATAACATAACTCAATCTGTAACATAACTTAATCAGAATATATTTAGTAACATATTAATTGCTACAAAATATCAATTGTAACATCCAGATCGTAACTTGATTCACAACATCATTCCTAACATCGTATCAAATATTCATACATAATATCATTTGTAACAACAAAGATCGACATTGATATTAAAGAGAATCATTACAATTATTACAATCTATTATAACAACCAAAACCAAATCTAAACTTCAACAAACTCCTATTAATATATAAAATTTACTATAACGAGACCTATATATACACATTATATCATAAAAAATGTTTCATCACAGAGAACAATCAAATCCTAGATGTTATAATGGTTATAAATACAAAATCAACTCTAAACTTCAACAAGTTTATTGTCTCTTTCGTTTTGGGTGCTTTCGTGGGTGCGACGTTATTCACGCCGATGTTGGAAGTGTTCGACTCAGGATGGTTTCTTCTCCAGCGACGCCATCTTCAACCTTGTATTTTCACTATTTGGAGTCTCCATTCTTCAACCAAGATAAAAATGTGAAAAATGCACCGATTTCGGGATTTTGGAAGAAGATTTGTTAAAATTTTGAAAGATTTTATTCGAGCTTGTAAATGGGGATTTTCTTTGGTTTGGGAGTTTTCAATTTAATGGGCGCTGTAATCTAGGAAGGTTAAAATCGGTAATTGATAATTAAATGTTTAAAAATGACTTTAATACATTATTAATTCAATATTAAATTAATTAATCTAATTTTAAGAATGTAGTATTTTTGAAATAAATAAACTAAGTTGTTAGATTTAAAATTATTTTAATATTCATAAGTAGTGGGTGTAATATCCATTAATCCGGACTCTAGGTTGGGGCCAGTCCAATAAAAAGTTGGTCAAGTAAAAATCGAGCCTATTTGTCCAGGTAGAACTAACCCACCAAATTAATCGAGCTGAAGCCAGACTGGTGCGGTAAAATTTCTTGGCCCAAATTCCCCACCACCCCCTCTCCCCTCTTCCCGGTCCAAACCTGTAACAAACAGGGAGGAATTTACTGCTGTAGTATAGCCACAGCGGCACCTGCCCCGGCAAAGACCACCATATTCCCATCCTTTATGCCACTAAACTTTCCACCTTTCCCATCAACGTCATAAAAATTATCAAATTTTTTTCCTTGGCGTCTCTTAGAAAAACAACAGAACAACTTTTTGGGGGTGGGGGTGGGATTGTGATTTTTTTTTTTTTTGTTAATTGATTTAGAAAAATAAATTTAAAATTTTAATTGGACTGGCCTAGTAGCTCGTGGCTCAAAATCAGGTTGGGGTTGGCCCAGAAAATGCGGGTCCATATAAAATCGGGCAAGGACTAACCCAGCCCAATTTTTGTGTGACCTGTCCAATTTCAGGTCGGGCCGACCCTGTCTGGCCTATTTGCCACTTCTACTTCGGATCAAGGCCTTGAAATCTCAAATGTGGAGCCATTCAAAACCCGAGCGCCCATGTGCCAGATGGATCGATATATCAAGCTTAACCTGTACACTCATTCAAAGGGAAGCTAAAAAATTGTATGTCCCATGCGCTTGTTAAACACGCTTTCTATCTTTGCTAAACACGCTTTCTATCTTTACAGAGTAACGTGTGGTTAGGGTTCCTCCTAACTTCTTGTGAACATTGTTAAATCAGAAGTAGTTTAAAATTCTTTTGTTTTTGTTTTTGTTTTTTTTTCAAAAAAAGTTGCTTTATTCCATATACATCTGAACAAAATATCTTCACTCAATTGGGCCTAGTTAAAATAGAGTTTAAGAGTTTTTTTGTTACAAACACATAATAACATCTAAAACTAAAAGAACAAATAAATATCTATTAAATTTTAAAATTTATAAAATTAAGAAATATATTTGATATGTCAATGACTAAAAAAACAAAAGAAAATAGAAAAAATTAAAAGCAAAATTGATCCACTGCCAGGATTTGAACCCGGATAGCAAATTTTCAATTAGAGCTATTGCCCAAGTGCTACAGCGGAATGGTTTTTTATTAAATTTTGTCAACTTAAGTATATAAACATGTAATCTTTCACTTTTCGTTCTTATAATACCCCTCAAGTGCCTTTGGATAGATGCTCGATATTAGAATTGTATTGTGGACAGGGGGTCGTTCAAGCTTGGCACTACTCAACTTGAATTTTGCACGGTTTAACCTAGCATAAACACTGCCAAGCTTGATAAACGAAGCCCAAAACTCACTTGGACTTCTTTTAATTCGAGATTTTTAACTAAACTTATTTGTAAGTGCATGAGAGAACACTTTATTAACATAATTCATAATTAAACAAGAATTTTACCATTAATTTGTTCATAAAATTCCATCAAAGGAGTGCACAATTTGACCAAAAATTACATCTTATTAAATTTTGTTTTGTACACCTCTAATGGTAACAAAACGTCTCTATCTTTCAAGTTGATTGTGAATCGTTCATAGATATATATATATATATATATATATATATATATATATATATATATATATATATATATATATATATATGAAATTTTGGCATTTTCATCCCCTAAATCCACCATTACTTGCATAAAACATCATTTCCATCCACTTTGCAATCCAAAGAGCTCTGTTAAATGGCTTCCTCAATACGACTTGCACCATTTTGGAAGGATACTTTCGTCCGCACACCTATTTTTCCATTTCTCACTGTTCAAACGGAGAGAAATAAATCGACACACACGAACGGTAAAATTTTCCCCCTTTACTTTTCTATTTCGCCAACGAAATCTCCCACCTCCGACTGCAAATGTAGGCGAAATAGGAGATGCAAATGTTTCAGGAAAAAGAATGAGGCTTGTAATGACATGTAAGGCCACAACAAGAAGAGATGCAAATGGGGACCACCACCACAACCAAATTAGGGTCTCACATTCTAGAAATTTTTGTGTCCTTTGCCTTTTGCAAAGATAGTTTTTTGTAAAGTTTTTTTTTTCGCATTTCAAATCATTTTAATTGCAACTGAATAAGTTTGGGCTTTTTGTACATGTCTCTTGGTGAAATTTTCTTTAGACAATGGTGTATTTGTTCAACGCTCATATAATTATTTTGTTAGTGATATCACATTGTTTTACTCATTATAGTTTTGCTAATTTGATGTTCTTAACAACAATAAAAAATAGGGACGTTATATAGAAAAAAAAAACAAAGGTAGGGACGATAAGTGCAATATTATTAATAGGTTAGGACATTTTACACAACATCAATTACATACCAAAATGGTACATATAAGTTACAGTTCAGCAGACCCAACACACTGCATTCTTCACCATTGAAGCTTGATTCTGATTTCGACAACATTACAACAAGAGTCTTACATGAGTAGCCATATCAATATAAGCCCACAACACAAAATCAAAAAACCATTCTGAATAAGCGTATGCTAGGATTTGCTTGCGTCTACGAAGTCTTTATTTCAATTTGGATTTTGCATATGCACAATCAATTTGCCATTTTTCTTGGTGAAATATGGTCTATTTTATGTTACTTTATATATGGATAACCACTAAAAATTAAATAATTACTACTACTTTAAGGAAGTAGACCAGTTAGGTGGGAGGAAATGAAAAATAGATGTGTTGACGAAAGTACCTTCCAAAATGGTACGAGTCGTATTGTGGAGGCCACTTAATGGAGCTTTTTGGATGTCAATTGACGAAAATGATGTTTTGCGCAAGTAAATGTGAACTTGAGGGTGAAAATGCCAAAATTTTATAAATAATGATGATTTGCACAATTACTTCGAAAAGATAGGAACGTTTTGTGCAATTACCCAATTACTTTTTTTTTTTTTTTTGTCAAAGTTGGATTTTTGTTAGAAGTTGGCAAAATGTCTATTTAAGACTAACTGCTTTTTTAGTTAAAGCAGTTAGTCAACTTGACCCATAGAAGATTCTACCATGAGGCAAGTCTCAGGCCCAAAAATAAAGAATGCTCAAAATTATAGATTTTTTAATAGTTAGACCAAATCTAGCAAAAAAAAAATTATATTGTTTAATTAGGCCAACTAGTGATCCGACCTAACTATGCCTTCAACTTTTGATTTCCATCCCAAATTCTTAATATACCCAAATTTCATTCTACAACCTCTTAAGTCTTGTCTCTTTCGCTCATTTCGCAATTCACAAATTAGTTTTAAATTCTAGAATTTTGAAGTCAACTGCTAGAAAAGAAAAAATGTTCATTGTTTTGTTCTCAAGACTAAGTATTTAGCTGATCTTGATGTACTTTTAATATATACTTTAAACTCATTTTATTCTTGTTCCAAATTTTGAATTTTATTTTGTTTCTGTTCTGAAAATCAGAGTGAATTCTTTTGTTTATTGTTGTAGTATCTGAATTCAGTGTTTTGAGTATCATTCTTGCTACGTTGTTTGGAAAGTTTAGAATTTAATTTCTGCTCATTTTTATGGGCGTATTTTTTCTTCTTTGTAAATAATAAGCGGTTCTTCGTAATTTGATTATTTTTATTTTATATTGGATAATTGATTCATAATAGTTATAGAATTAGTTTATTTTGTACCAGTTGTCAAGATTTAAATTTAAGATTTTGTTCTTTGTAATTGTAATTGAGACGACAAAATTATTTAAAAGTTTGTTAAAGAAGTACATTTTTCTCTATTCTTTTCTTGTATTTGCATTTTAATAGTTTGAGTTTCTGGTATTTTTTTTTAAATTCTACTATATTCAAACATATAGACAACATGAATAGAGCTATAACATTAATTTAAAATTACATAGACATCAATCTATCATATAAGAACCATTTTAAATTTTCCTTGGATACCAATGAATTCTTATAAATACAAGACCCATCTTTGAATTCTTATGTTAATTCTAATTGTAAGATGATTGAAATATTTTATTACTATTTGGTAGATTAATCATTAAACAATAATCATATACCATGCCTGAGTCTCGAACGTTTGAATCATACTATTTTTTTTAACACATTGAATTCTTACTATATTCTCCTTTTGGAATGTTTTCGACCTTGTTATTTGATTATAATATAAATAATTCGTATAATATATTTTGTTTGTCGTTTTATTATTAAGTTTTAAGTTAACAACTAGTATATCACCCGTGCGATGCATGGCACTTTTTTTCATGATAGTGATTTTAAAATATTTTAAGAGTATATTATTTATTTATTCCATTCAAATAAAAAAATTCATATAAATAACATTTGATTACTCATTGATATTGAAAAAAATATACAGCTAATCCATATTTTGAAACAACTCTTTGAAAACCACGTTTGTGGTCGAACTAAGACTGGTTTTGAATCGTATGAATTTAATTGTAAAATTATCATATCTAGTTTATTAGTTTAATCGACTTATTATTTTTAATCAATAAATTAGATTCTTTGATAATATAACACAATTTTATGTTTTTCGTATATTGATTTTTTTTTTTAAACTACAACCTATTTAAACCCGCTTATAGGAAGCATAAAAAATTTGTATGGAAAATAAATCTATTTTTGGAAAACTATTGTATTATTGTCAATAGTTTTCGTGCATTGATGTTTCATTTTTTTGAAAACATAACTTATTTAAATTCCTTAACCGGTACTATAAATTAAAAAATCTAAAAAGTTGTTACATTTATCATATATATTATTAAATTTTACAATTCGTTTTTTGCAAGAAAAGAGAAAAAATAAATAAATAAACAATCAATTTGTGAAACCACTTAAATAATCTGAAATTTTTTGCATTTATCGTATATAATATTAAATGTTAAACTTCGTTTTTTGCAAGAAAAAGAAAAAAAATAAAATAAACAATCAATATGTGAAACCAATTAAAGGAAATAAATTCTTATGCGGCGTTTATGGCGTGAACTTACCAAATCAATTAGTGAAACCAATTAAAAAAAAACAAACTCATATGCGATATTGATGTGATATATATATATATATATATATATATATATATATATATATTGCAATTGAAAAGGCCAATGTGGGAGAATGGTTTTTCTTATTATTCAGAAGAAAAAGACGTTGGCTTTATAGCCTAGAAAGAGAACAAAATAATAGAAAGCTTTAATTCTAGAAACATGGGATTTTCCTAACAATAATTCAAATGTTCCCTAACAACTAGAAATTATTCAATAACAAACATTCAACATCCCCGCAGTCGACGGACATTGAAAATTTAAATTCATGCTTGAGGATTGGCTGCTGTCCTCGTTGTCGAATGGCAAAACCTGGGTCTGAGTCTTATTTTTGTCGAGACGCCTGGGTCCAAAAACGACGCGTGTCATTTTAAACAATCATTGTCGTTTATCACATAACGCTTGGAGTCATTTTAAACTACATACGTCGTTTTTTTTTTTTTTTTTTTTTTTTTTTGAGCTCTTAATCCTGTTACCTTGAAGTACATGGTGTTTATATTGGAATGTGACAGCACGGCCACCAAGTTTAAATTCAATGATATCACCGAACAAAAACAAAATAAACATAATCCTCCTTGAAAAATTCACTAGTGTAACCAGTTGAATAGTTCAATCCAACACTAGAAAGCTCAAGCAAACTTCTACTCATCCCATTGTAAAGAAAAACAAGGGGCGATCTTTTGGGCGGGAGAACGACAAGAGTTTAGACGGCAGCACCCTTCCCTTTCTACCTCTGGAGTTTCTTCATGTAAAACTCCAACTCTTTGCCCTCCAAAATATACCCATCAGCACGGTCACACTGGCCTGGACGTGAGGAGATTGCAGCTAATAAACGGCCACTGCTAAATTGCTCCTCCACGTGTGCATCAAGTTTGCGATCCTGTTGACGTTTTTCAAGTTTTCTCTTGACATGGTTGCTCTTCTTTGCCTCTTCAGTAGCAGCAGTCTCAGTCTCCTCTCCTTCCTTCTTGGCAGCAACCTTCTTCTTCCTACCAATATCAACCCCATAGTGCTGCAGATACCACTGCTTGAATGGTGCAGCATCCACCTGCACAATAGCACTCTTTACCAAATTTTGAGTCCTCACCAACTCATTATTCGATGCATTATAAACCACATCTAGAATACGAGTCTTCCGGGTCACAGCTTCACTTCCCCAAGAGTTGTTCCCTGTATCCAGCCTCAATGCACGCCACTTCACATTACCTCCTCTGACCCTCACCCTTCGCACAACACTTAATTTTCATGATAGTGATTTTAAAATATTCTAAGAATATATTGTTTATTTATTACATTTAAATAAAAAAAAAAAGCTATATAAAATAACATTTAATTACTTTATTGATATTGAAAAAACAATATAACTAATCCATATTTTGAAACACCGATTTGAAAACCACGTTTGTGGTCTAACTGAGGCGTGCTTTGAATCATATGAATTTAATTTTGAAATTATCATATTTAATTTATTAGTTTAATCGACTTATTACTTTTAATCAATAAATTAGATCCTTTGATAATATAACACAATATGTTTTCCGTGTATTGATTTTTTGTTTTGAAATTGTAACCTATTTAAACCCACTATGTGAAGCATAAAAAGTTTGTGGAAAAATAAATCAATTTTTAGAAAATTATTACATTATTGCCAATAGTTCTTGTGCATTGATGTTTAATTTGTTTGAAATTAAATTCTTCAACCGGTATAAATTAAGATTTTGGAACACATAACCTCATCTGTTTTGTGTTTTAAAGTGAATTTATCTTGTTATGGAAGATGTGCATTTTTTTTTTTTTTGAAAATGTTAATTCTTAATATTATTCATTTTAACCAAGTATCATACAAAATTAAAACATTAGAAAGCTCATCCTACTTAAATTATATTGGAATACTGATTATTTATATTGAAATACTTTTTATTAATTACCTAAAGTTGGGCAATTAATTAAATTTTAATATTAAAAAATATTAAAAAAATTCATTTGATTTAATTATATTTTTTTTCTCACTTAGCGTAAATATAAATAATAATAATAATAATAATATTATTATTATTATTATTATATTATAAAATATAATATCAATACTTTAATATTATGTAATAAATAATATAATATTAAAACTTATTGAGTAATTTTCTATTATAATTTGAAAAATAATTTTTGGGTATGTATAGATAAATTTTTTTAATAATCGACACAAATATTATTACATAGATTGATTTTTCAGTTACAATAAGAGTTTAAATCTTATCATTTGTTTAAATCAAATGAATGTGTTTTCCTATCTCTATTTAACAGTCATATTTTATATTTATATATATTTTGTAAATTGCAACTAGTTTTAACCGTTTCTTAGTTAATGGAATAAAAATAAAACAAACAGAATTTAAGGGAAGTCTTGATTATCATTTTCTGATTTTTAAGAATTGCTTCCGACTTAATTTTTGGCACGGCTCATTAAATTACCCACTAATTTTTATATTATAATTTGAAAATTGATTTTCTAAATTATAAACATGGAGATTGCGTTAATGATATTTTGTAAATTTATTGTTTTTGTATTTGTAGACAATTGGAAATATTTATATACTTTAAATCTTATATTGATTAATTAATGTAGCATTCAAATTTATTATTACTAATAATTGTCTACAGGTATTTAAATAAGAATCTGCAAATTTGTGTGAAACCAATTAAATAATATGACATTTTTTTTTGCATTTCTATTAAATGTTACACTTCGTTTTTTGCAAGAAAAAAACAATCAATGTGTGAAACCAATTAAAGAACACAAACTCATATGCAACATTTATGGCAGAATTTGCCAAATCAACGTATGAAATCAATTAATGAAAACAAACTCCTATCAAAGCATTTATGGAGGAACATACAAAATTTGAAAAGAAAAAATGGCGGAAAAATGTGTGCATTAAATTTTCGACGGTTATCCTATTATAATATATACTAGTATATCACCAGTGCGATATACGGCACTTGTTTTTCATGATAGTACTTTTAAAATATTCTAAGAGTATATTGTTTATTTATTACATTCAAATAAAAAAAGTATAATATAAATAACATTTGATTACTTATTGATATTGAAAAAAAAAATATATAACTAATCCAGATTTTGAAACACTTCTTTGAAACCACGTTTGTGATCGAACTGAGGCGGTCTTTTAATGGAATGAATTTAATTTTGAAATTATCATATCTAGTTTATTAGTTTAATCGACTTATTATTTTTAATCAATAAATCAGATTCTTTGATACTATAATACAATTATATGTTTTCCGTGTATTGATGTTTTTCTTTTTTTGAAACTGTAACCTATTTAAACCTACTATGGGAAGCATAAAATATTTGTGGGAAAAATAAATCTATTTTTGGAAAACTATTGCATTATTGCCAATAGTTCTTGTGCATTGATGTTTCAATTTTTTTGAAAACGTAATTTATTTAAATTCCTCAACGGGTATAAATTAAGACCTTAGAACACATAACCTCATATGTTTTGTGTTTTCAAATGAATTTATCTTGTATTGAAAGATGTGCATTTTTTTAAAAAATATTAATTCTTAACATTATTCATTTTAATCCAAAGATCATAGAAAATTATAACATTGAAAAGCTCATCCCGATTACATTGTATTGGAATATTGAAAATTTATATTGGAATACTTTTTATTAATTATCTACATTTATCATATATAATAAATGTTACATTTCATTTTTTGCAAGAAAAGCAAAAAAAAAAAAAAAAACAATCAATGTGTGAAACTAATTAAAAAAAACAAACTCCTATGTAGCATTTATGGCGGAACTTACTAAATTTGGAAAGAAAAAATTGCGAAAATGTGTGTGTGAAATTTTCGACGGTTATCCTATTATAATATATATAATAATAATAATATATAGATATAGATTAAGAAAGTATCCTAACACACAATAAAAAAAAAAAGCAAAATTCAAAAGTAAAAATAATTTACAGAAATGACTTTAACAAAAAATAGAAAAAAAATAAACTGTTTGAATACCACAAAGAATCCCAAAATACGGTTTCATACAAAAAATGAAGATGATGAGTCCAACACGTTTTTGAAAAATTGTTGTATTTATAATTTAATATTAAATGTTACACTTCATTTTTTCGTAGGAAAAAGAAAAAAAATAATAATAAACAATCAATGTGTAAAAGCAATTAAAATATCCGAAAAATTGTTACATTTATCATATATAATATTAAATGTTACAATTCTTTTTTTGCAAAAAAGAGAAAAAATAAATAAATAAACAATTAATGTGTGAAACCAATTAAAAAATCTGAAAAGTTGTTATATTTATCGTATATAATATTAATGTTACACTTCGTTTTTTGCAAGAAAAAAAAAAAAAAAATAAACAATCAATATGTAAAACCAATTAAAGAAAACAAACTCCTATACAGCATTTATGATGGAACTTACCAAATCAATGTGTGAAACCAATTAAAGAAAACAAACTTTTATGCAATATTTATGGCGGAACTTACCAAATTTGGAAAAAAAAATAGCAGGAAAATGTGTGCGAGAAATTTTCGACGATTATCCTATTATAATATATATATATATATATTAGTTCCGTAAAATTCTTATAGATTTTGAATACACACTATAATTGGGGCTCAATTTATAAAATTCGTCTCAAGATCCGAAAAAATGCAAAATCGATCTAACTCAACCCTTATCGAATTGACACAAAATCTATGTATGCATATGTTTTTTATTTTTGTCTATTGTTAAAATTAGATGAATTACTATTAAACATGAAATATATTTTGGACACCAATATGAAAACGACTCAAAGAAAAATTCTTAGATTTTTAATTCGGTCAATTGCTAATTATAAAAATTAATTAAAGAAAGAGAAATCTATACTACTTCTAAAGGGCCCCTAAAAGGAGAAACAATTTTAGGCAATTTTACCATCCTATATTACATCTTTGAACTATTTTACCCTCCCATATTAAATTAAAAATCAAAAAAATTCATCTTCCATCATTATTAAACAAAATAAGGGTGTGTTTGGGGGCATTTGGGTAATTTATCTTGCTTTTTTTTAACTACGAATACAAAGAGTCATATGATGATTATGTAATTTCTAAATATGTATTTAAGATCATAAAATGAGATTTATGAATTGGAGAGTTAAAAGATCTTTCATTTGTCAATATTGATATCAAAATTTATCAATTTTTTCCTCTAGGAAAACCTTGTGATAGTCGAGTCATTCTCCTATTTACTTTAGCATCAACTTTTCAGAATTTATATGTAAATTTTACAAGTTAGAATTAAAAAGTTCCTCTCAAAATTCTTCATTTTGTCTTTTTTTTTTTCCCACAACATATTACACACACAAAATTCATTTTACTTCAACTTTTTACAAAAAAAAAAAAAGAAAAATGAAAGAAGTGATAATTCAAAGTTGTTAAAGAACAAACAAAAAGTTTCTGATTTTTCAATCAAATTTCATAATCAATAAATCTAAGGTGAGATCTACGTGCAAGTGGTTATTTTAACTTGATATAATATTTTTCATAATCTTACACGATGTGCTAATAGACGAGGAGACGATCCAAGATATGACAAAAAGGGTGGGGGGGGAGGAGGAGGAGCAGGATCGCCCCCAATTTTTTCCGTTTGATATGGTTCCATTCGGTCACTTATGAAATGTTATAAAGAAATGTATATAACTTTTTATTTGATATGGTTTGGTCTTTTCACTATAAAATGTAAAAAGTTTTTTTGTTTGACATGGTTTGGTTGCTCACTATGAAATGTAGTATGAATTGTATATAACTTTATATAAATTTTGGAGGAATGGATGACATGTTTAATATTAGAGATAATTGAATAGGATTAAAAACAATGACATGTCAAATATTTGTCTATTGGTCAGTCAAGTTTAATGTAGCAAAAATGCTCATATAATCTAAGCCAACTTAAATTGAAAATGGTCACAACATCTTGGTATTAGTTTGAAACCGGTAGAAGTATGTGTCCAAATGAAAACAAAGATAGAAAAAAAGAATATATAAGAATCAATTGTAATATAAACAAAATGGAATTCTAGGGGGGAAGAACAGAATTCTATCGGTTTAAATATTAACCAACATAATTAACGTGAAAGTAACATTTCTGACATTAATAAATATCACAGTTTATATTTTCTTCATCATTATTTAATTGCCTACATTTTAAACTAAAAAAATTTCTGATCTTTTCCACAAATTTGACTTTTTTTATGTAAGACACGTTTTCTTTCCTTCTCATTATTTCTACTAGATTTTTTTATTTTTCTTCAAGTGTTACTACATTTTATCTTCTTGTTAAGTCCGCATGGATGGAAATTGTAGCACGCATATGTATAACAAGGGCTTGATTCTCAGGCTGGCTGTCAAGAAGAGGCATTCAAGTTACGAATTCATTTTTTGAGATGAGTAGACAAAAAGCGAGTCTTCATTTTTATGTTAGTTCTTAAAAATATTTGTAAATATCATATAAATAGTAAATTACATTCATACATTTTTGTTTTCTATAATCATAATCAAAATGAACTTTGTTTATATAGAAAAGACATTGTTGCTATAATTATGTCTTTGTAGATTTAGTAGGGTTCAAGAAAAAACTTGATTGCAATTTCAAAACACGAGAGAAATATTGAGTATTTGATGTTTACCAAGCGTTTTATGTGCTGAAATTCTTGGGATAATACATTAATGTTAATAATGAATACAACCAAAGGAGAATATGCAATATAATTGATCTTTAGCTAGACATGATAATGTAATTCATTTCATTCTTTTTAATTTTCTTAGTCACATATCTTTTTATTAATTAAAAAATAGTTAGTTTTTGATATCGTCGATGCTTCATTCAACATCTATTGAAACAAAGATTGAATTTGAAAATCTAGGAATCTAACAATTATTAAAAGTTTGTCAAATTTTTATTCTACAAAGCATCAATTCAATAAGATTTGATATCAATAGTTCATCAATCATCAAAACTCAAACCACCAAAATATATTCACTTAGTTCAAATTCTCATTGATATACCACAATATAAAACTAATCTCTAATTGCGTATAACTTATACGTCTATGAATATTAAAAAAAATAAAAAAAATCAACATTATTCATTATGATATCAAACAATACAATACAACATCTTATCAAGAATCGTGTTTTTTTATCTTATTGTAATTGCTACTTTAATAACTTTTTAACAATTAAAAAATAAGATTTTAATAATATTAAAAATTAACAAAATTATTGCGAAATCACTTGCCATGCACGTGTTTCTAACTAGTTAATAAAAGCAACGAGATGCTAAAGGTCATTATCAAAATAGAAATTTTTAATAACATTTGTAAAAATAACCACTTTTTGTGCAAAATATCATGTATACCATTTTGTCGAAAGACAGTTGAACTATCGAAATATAGTTCAACTGTCGTTTGATTTTTTTTCCAATTCAACTGTCGCTTTGCGTAATTCATATAGATGATTTTTTTGGGTCAATTGTCAGTCTGACAGTTGACCAATTTTTTCTTCTTCTTTTTAGACAGTTGCTCAACCCATACTTTTCTCGTTTCTACATTATTCTTCTTCAATCAGACATTAATCCATAAACTCAATCTTTTTCAAAAAATTTTGAACAATTGCATTCAACATATTTTGAGATCTAAAAACAGTCAAATTTATTTAGCACAAAACATACTAATTTTTTGTTCTTTTATAATCTTAATGATTTAATCTATTAAAAAAGTAACTTGCTTAAAGTGGTTTAGTCGGTAGTGAATGGTAGCGCGAAAGTAGTAGCATGAGGCGGTGAGTGGTGCTAAGATTTGATTTTACTGAAATATTATATCTGATTTTGAATTATGTTTGACTAGGATATGATGGAAATTTAATTAATTATTTGGAGATATATTTATCTAAAATGACTATTTTTTAACCTATTTTTAAAAATGGCCAATTTTTAAATGTACGACTTGCAAACACCGTCCCGGTTGAAGAAAATAAAAATAGTTCCCACAATCGGTTGGGGAACCTATGTATCGAGATGATTGGATCCTCTTTTTATGTTCACACATTCCTCCAAAGGCACTAGCCCGAAATGTCTATACATTTGTTTAATTTTGCTTAAAATTTTGAAATTAAAGTAAATAATTAATTTTAATTTTATATTTAATAAAATACACATTTTATGAACTTTTATCAAAAAAATAATAATTAATTTTTAACAAAACTACACAGACATTGTATGTTAGTTCCATCCCAGGGGTTTATCCATTAATTGGAGTAATTGAACATATCATCTATTCTGTATTTGTATTTAACTAATGTGTGGAGACTTTGTTTGCACTTTCTCAACAATTACTCTTTTGAATAAAATATCATGTCATCTTGGCCCCTCTTCAAGTGACAGTCTATTAATCTCTCTTTCTCAAACTAAAAAAGATTGATGCTCTATCAAAGCCCACTCTTCCTTTGTGTCTGGAGCCACCATCTTACGATGGCATAACCGCTTTAAGAACTAATTATGTATTTTTTTGCGTATCACAATCCAATTCAAGGTCAACCACCTTTGTTTGGTTGCAACCAATGATTAAATCTTGCGCTCACATTCCTATGTTTGGAGTCTAGTTATACTACTTGTATATAATTGGGGTTCGATCACAAAAGGTTAACCAATCACGTGGAGTAACCAATTTCTTATAAACCCATCATCTATCAATTTACAACTTTATTTGCACTTTTCCAACACAAAAATATAATACCTTCTCTTCCACAATACCACCAAACAATTTTTATATACCATGTAGATATTAAAATTTTTCCTAAATCAATTGCATGGGAGGATTTGGAGTACACAACCAAAAGAGAAGGTGACAATATTTATTAGTCGCGCAATTGATAATTGATTCATAGTGATCTTTCTGTCAAATTTGCCATAGAAAAAAAAAATTGGTAGAAAACAAAAACTTAGTTCCGCTGCCGGGATTCGAACCCGGATATCAAATTTGCTTAAGTGAGATATTACCAGGTGCTACAGTGGAATCATGTGATTAGAAGTTGGCGGTTTTAATAAAACATATGTCCTTTTACTCACCCATGTATCTATTGTGCTCAATAAAGAATAATTCCTTATGATACGACAAAGTATAAATCAATTGGATCATGGGAATAGGGATAACATAAAAAAATGTAAGAAAATAATAATATTCATTGCAATCGAAAATGTGTAGTTTGAGTCGAGAATTGACTCCAAAATATAAGAAATTAGCAACTTTGATATTGAGCAAGAATATTGACATCAATAAAAAAACAATTGATTATTTTATTATTCACACATTAAATTTGATTTGAGATATTCTCCCAAAATATTGTGTCATGTTGCTCATTATCTTCTTCTCCATACTAAAAGTTATTTTCAATTTCATAGACTAAAAAATTTGCAAAAGACAAAAATAAAAATAAAAAATAGATATACATACAACCGACTGTTTGCTATATCATTTGAAAATTTTGCATATATTAACTAGTCGTTGCAACACAGTCACATATAACAAGCGCCTTTGGAAATTTTGACATTTTCAAAAGGTTTATGCGTTAGGTGGAGTAGTTTGATTTCTTATAAATCAATCATCTATTCCATATTTAATTTATGTGGGACTATGTTCACATTTTTTCAACAACTTTGAAGTATCATGTTATATTGGTTCTCTTTCAAGGGATAGTCTATCAATATCTCTTTCTTAAATCAGGAAAGATTAATGCTCTATCAATGTTCAAACCTTCCACAGCGTCAAAGGCAATTACGTGGACACAACCGACTTAAGAGCTAACCATAGATTTTCTCGCACATCACGACCCAATTTGACGCCCACCACCTTCGTCCTACCTCTTATACCGTTTGTAGGGAATTGGAGTTCAATCCCAAAATATTCGCCCATTAGATGGAGTAACAAATTCTTTATAAGTCCATCATCTATTGATGTGAGACTTTGTTCGCCTTTTCTCAATTCGAAAATATACTATCTTCTCTTCTACCTACTACCAAACAATTTTTATATAGTCATTAAATTTTTTTTATAAATCAAGAATTTGGCGTAAACAATCAAAAGAGAAGGCGATAAATTTCTAAATCTAGAAAAACAGTGCAAATATTCTTACACCTCTAGATGTTATGCAAACATGAATAAATTCAAATGTGTAGTTTGTTTTCTATTAATTTTCAAAGAGTCGGAAATTGTTTTGTCACAAATATATTTTTGACTTTTTTTTTTCTTTCAGGATAATTTATGTTTCTTTTCTTTTATTTGACTTAAATGACGTGTCTATAATAGTTGTGAACTAGGGTAAGACAAAATAATTAAGTATTCGAGTTCAAATCTTGACAACATAAATTTATTTTTATTTTCTTGTTTCCATTGGATCGTGTTTGTAAGGCTGTTGAAGATTCTGTCATAGAAGCGTTGACCAAATCATCTGAATTTGGGCAACAATATCAACCATATAATCATGTGTAAATATAGGAGATTTGTTAGCAGTAATTTGATTTCTTTCCTTTATCAGGCACTATGTAAATACTATAAATAGGCCCCTGTATTATTCTATTATCTCATAAAAAAAGACAAGACACAATTTGTGTCTCTATTCATAATATGGTATCAGAACCATGACACGGTTTTGTGTAGCCTCCCAAGCCCAGAAAAATCATTCAAACCAAAATCCAAATCCAGAAAATCAAACAATAACACTAGAATACCAAATTTCAGCCAATATCGACCAACCAGAAAATTGCACCACCGCTGCTCACTGCACGCAACCACTGCCTAAGGTCGAACCGTTGCACGCCCGCCGCCGTGCACAAGCTTCCATCTCATTTGCCCCCTCCTGTTGCTGCCGTGACTTTTGTTTTATTGAGCCATTGTTAGTTTGGGCTTTTGTCTTTTTTTTTTTTTTATTGTTTTCAAATATTGCTTTCTATTGCTATTTGACATATTTTTTTTAGTCTCAATTAAAAAAAAAATCCGAAAATTTTTTTTTGAACAAAAAAAGAAAAAAAAATGATGAGTGAGAAAACTCCAGTGATTATTCAGTCTAAAGGTGCCTTTAATGCTGACATTCTTCTCACCTAATCAAATTATGATGTCTGGTCACAGTTGATGGAAATGCACATAGATGAACGAGAGAAACTCTCGTACATCCGAGGAAAATCAAAGCCACTGACTGAAACAGATGAAGGATATGAGATGTGGTGTGCGAAAAATTAAAAAGTCAAACGATGGCTTATAATGTCTATGTCTCCTGATCTTATGAAACGTTATATCCGCATCGCCACTGTTCATGAAATATGGAGTGCTCTTTCTAAGGCATTCTACGATGGGAGTAACGAGATGCAAGTTTTTTCTTTGAACCAGTGAGCCTTTACAGTAAAGCAAAATAGAAAACCATTCTCTATATATTACAGAGAGTTAACAGAGATATTCCAAGAATTAGATCATCATGACTAGGTCATCATGAAAGATCCTGAAGATGTTGTAGCATACTAGAAATCCGTTGAACGGCTCTGTGTCCACATATTTCTTACTGGGTTAGATAAAGTTTTTGACCAAATCCGGAGAGAAATACTTCGCCTAGAACAAAAACCAAGCTTGGAAGAATGCTACTCCGTAATATGTTGCGAAGCCATATGCTCTACCGCATTAAATGATGAGATTGAAAAAACAGAATCATCTTTCCTAGTTACCCGCCAACGCTCTGCCACAATAGCACATGACCGGCCAAAGACTAGCGATCTAAAGAACTCCAATAATCCAGACAAACAGACCTACAAGTGCACTCATTGCAATCAAACGAGCCATTCCAAGAGTCGATGCTTTGAGCTGATAGGATATCCATATTGGTGGGATCCAACTAGACATTGGAATTCCAGGAGACCGTCTACATCATCAATTGCTCAAACAAAGAAAGAAAATGACACTACTTCACAATCTGCCCTATTCACCACTACAAACACTCCTGGTAATGTCTTAAACATCTCTGCACCTGTTTTGAATAATGCATGGATAATTTATTTTGGTGCTACTGATCATACATTTGATGTTGGACAACTCTCCACTCTTAAGTTACCTCCACAAAACTGTTTATCCACTGCCAACGGTGAATCTATACCTGTAGCCGGGAAGGTTCTTTGACCCTTACTAATAATCTACACTTAAATTCAATTTTAGTTGTTCCATCATTAAATTATAACCTATTGTCGATTTCACAAATAACCACTTTCTTATCTTGTGTCGTTAATTTTTTTGTTTGACTTTTGTGTGTTTAAGAATATTCAAACAAAACAGACGATTGGTTATGGTATTAAACGAGAGAAGTTGTACTATCTGGACTTGGGGACAATCGATTCTGTCAAATTACATCAAGCTTTAGCAGTAAGTGATCCCGATAAGAAAAAAAAGAGAACAGAAATCTGGTTGTGGCACCGACACTTGGGCCATGCTTCTTTTGGTTATTTGAAAAAATTGTTTCGTATCTTATTTTCTCAACTTGATGTTTCTAGTTTTTGTTGTGAAATCTATAAACTGGCGAAAATTCATCGTACTTCATTTTCATTTACTTTAAATAAAAGTCTAGTGCATTTCATGATTATTCATTCTGATGTTTGGGGTCCTCCAAAATTTCCACTTTAGGAGTATCACGTTGGTTTGTCACTTTTATTGACGATTGTACACGAATGACTTGGATTTGTTTAATGAAGACCAAGGTAGAAGTGAACAGATTGTTTCAACTTTTTCATAAACGTATTCAGACCTAGTATCGTGTTCACATTCAAGTCATTCGTAGTGACAACGGGAGGGAATATCACAGTTCATACCTTCAAAAGTATTTGGAAACTCTTGGACTCGTTCATCAAACCACTTGTCCTGATAACCCACAACAAAATACAGTAGCTGAACGAAAGAATCACCATTTGCTCGAGGTTGTGCGAGCCTTGTTGATAGAAGCCCACATGCCACTATCCTACTGGAGGAAGCCCTTTCAACTGCTGCGTATCTAATCAACCGAGTGTCGTCTAGCTACATAAACTTTTGAACACCGCTCCAAGCTCTCACTGAAGCCGTCGTCTCACCAATAATGCCAAATATGCCACCACGAGTGTTTGGATGCGTTGCTTATGTTCACATTCCACAACATCAACAACACAAGTTGTCTCCTCGTGCATTACAATGTGTCTTTGTTGTCTATGCAGCTCACCAAAAAGGTTATCGGTTCTATCATCCCCCCACACATCGAATGTATGACACAATGGATGTGGTATTTCATGAACATTTAATGTATTTTTCACCTGAGTCTGAAGTTCAGAATGAGTATCATGTACAAATTCAGTCTCTGGACTATGATTTTCCTACCTCAAGTTTTGATGAGAGTCAATAGGAGGTGGTATGGTATAGAGTTGGAACCAAGTGGAAATGCCTCACAAGTAGAACTTGATAATGACACAACAGGTGACTTGGAAATAAGTGGTATTTCTTTGGAGCAAAGTGGTAACAATTACCTAGAAATCACATACACATCTATTCTCCAACCAGAGCTAAAAGAAATCACTCATGCACATGATATACCACACCAACCGCCTATTGAGAATGTCTATGCACCACGTCAAAAAATATTACTCCGTCGTCATACCAGAGGTATTCGTAATTCCACCGATGAACCAGAATTGTCCACTAAAACTAGGTATGCCATGAGTCATTATGTGTCTAACCATTGTTTGTCTGAATCAAATAAACCATTGGTAAATCAATTAACTATTGTATCTATTCCTAACAATGTGCATGAGGCCTTAACCTATCATAGGTGGAAAGCTGCTATGGATGAAGAAATGAAGTCCTTACAGAAAAATGAAACTTGGGAACTTGTGAATCGTTTCCCCGAGAAAAACACTGTCGGATGTCACTGGATTTACACCGTGAAATATAAAGTTAACGACACAATCGAATGTTTTAAGGCGAGACTTGTGGCCAAAGGGTATACTCAGACATATGAGATTGATTACAATGAGACTTTTGCAACTGTAGCCAAAGTGAATACAGTGCGAGACTTGTTGTCTCTAGCTACTAACTCGGATTGGCTATTACAACAATTTGATGTGAAGAATGCCTTTTTACATGGAGAACTGTCTGAAGAAGTCTACATGGAACTTCCACCAGGCTACAAGATAGAAGAGAAACAAGGGCAGAAGGTATGCAAGTTGCGTAAATCACTGTATGGGTTAAAACAATCCCCAAGAGCGTGGTTTGAAAGATTTACAAGTGCCATGAAAAGCAGTTGGTTACACACACCAACTTCGACCATACTATATTTCTGAAGAAACAACAAGGAAAAGTTATTGCACTTATTGTTTATGTAGATGACATGGTTGTCACGGGAAATGATCCAGAAAAAAGAAAGGCCCTACAAGAATACATGTCCAGAGAATTCAAAATGAAAGACCTAGGCCTGTTAAAATATTTTCTTGGGATAGAAGTGTCTCGGTCGGGTGAGGAAATCTTCTTATTAACAGAGAAAATATGCCTTGGACTTACTACAGGAAACATGTATGTCAGCATGTCAACCAGTTGATACTCCAGTTGAAGAAGGCATAAAATTGTGTATTAAAAATGATCAAGTGCCCATACCCAAAGAGAGATATCAAAGACTTGTTGAAAGGTTGATTTACTTCTAAGTGTTGTTAGCCAGTTTATGCATAACCCTGGAGAGCAACACATGAACGCGGTCATACGAATCCTGAGGTACTTGAAATCTTCTCCTGGAAAGGGAATTTTTTTACTAAAAAAACACAGAAAATCGGAGCATAGAAGTATATACAGATGCTGATTGGGCAGGTTCAATAGATGACCGTAAATCTAATTCGGGATACTTTACCTTTGTAGGAGGTAACCTTGTTACATGGAGAAGTAAAAAACAGAATGTTGTTGCACGCTCTAGTGCAGAAGCAGAATATAGAATAATGGCAATAGGGGTCTGTAAGGTATTATGGATAAGACTTCTTCTACAAGATCTTGACTATCCATGTAAGCAACCCATATGATTGTATTGTGACAACAAAGCATGAAGGGATATAGCTCAAAATCCAGTTCAACATGATCGAACCAAACATGTTGAGGTGGATAGATTTTTCATCAAAGAGAAAACTGGACGAAAAGATTATGGAATTGCCTAACATTCGATCCGAAGATCAACTTCCAGATATCCTCATCAAAGCAGTCTTCAGTCAAACGTTCATAGAGTTTTTTGGCCAAGTTGGACATGAATGACATCTTTGCACCAACTTTAAGGAGAGTGTTGAAGATTCTGCCATAATTCTAGGATAGAAGAGTTGACCAAATCATTTGAATTTGGGCAACAATATCAGCCATATAATCATGTGTAAATATAGGAGATTTGTTATGAGTAATTTGATTTCTTTCCTTAATCAAGCACTGTGTAATCACTATAAATAGGCCCTGTATTGTTCTAATCTCTCGTAATAAAAAAAAAACAAGACACAATTTGTATTCTCTATTCATAATAAGGCCATTAATGAACTCCTATTTTAAAAAATAAATTATTAGTAGAAATGAATAATGAATTACTTTTGAAATATGTTGTATTTTGAAGGATATTATTTATTTAATAAGATACTTTCACAGCATCAATTTTAATCTCACATCTCAAGTAAATAATTAATTTTAATTATATATTTAATAAAAAATGCATTTTATGAATTTTTATCAAAAAAATAATAATTAATTTTTAACAAAACTACACAGACATTATATGTGGGTTCTATCTCAAGGGTTTATCCATTAATTGGAGTAATCAAATCTCTTATAAACCTATATCTATTCTGTATGTATTTAACTGATGTGTGGAGACTTTATTTGCACTTTTTCAACAATTACTCTTTTGAATGAGGTATCATGTCATCTTGGCCCCCTTCAAGTGACAGTTTATTAATCTCTCTTTTTCAAATTACAAAGATTGATGCTCTATCAAAGTCTAACTCTTCCATTGTATCACGGGCCATCGTCTTACATGGGCACAACCGCCTTAAGAGCTAACCATGTATTTTTTGTATATCACAATCCCAGTATTCTAAAAAGCGCGTTTAGACGGCGCCTAGGCGCAAAGTGTGAACAAAATGCCTTGCTTAGGCGATAAACTTGAATTAAGCGGTCAAATATTCTGTATGACCGCTTAGTGCGCGCCTAGGCGCGCTTTATTATTATTATTATTTTTACACATATAAAAGTCCACAACTAAAACTTAAATGGTAAGAATTGTAGGCTTCCAAAACTTTTGGACCAAAAGAGATAAATAATATAATATTAAATGGGGAAAATAAAAGTGTAAAACACTAAAAGTCTAAATCTAATTGCCGCCTACTGTAGTGTTGCGTGAACAGTGAACCAGACTTTTGGGTTTTCAACTTTTGAGTTCCTATTGTCAAAAATTTGGTTTTTGTTTGAGTTGTTGGTGAAAATTAAAAGTTGAAGACAATTTGGGCTCTTCCATTAATCATCCATGGTATGTATATTTCTATTTTCTAATTATTATTTATGTTTCATAAAAAAAATATTCTTTGTTTTTCTTTTTTGCGTCTTGTTCATTTGATTTTCAAAATAATTTGTTATTATTGGACATTTGGTATAGCATATGATATGAATAATAAATTGTATTGTGATATTGTATAGAAGTTTATTTTTATTTTGAGTTTGTGATATTGTATTCTAGCTTTCCAAGTGTTTGATAAAATGTGTGACTTCTATGGCAATTTATTAATTTATTATATTTTATATATGATTATATATTTAACAATTTTTTCTCTTTCATTTTTATTTATTAGTGAGTTTGTGGGACTTCTATGGCAATGAAATACCAAATTTAAAGACAATGGCAAAAAGGATCCTCAGTTTGACTACTAGTTCATCGGGTTGTGAAAGAAATTGGAGTGCCTTTGAAGGGGTAATTACCAATTATTAATTAGGTTGTCTCATTATTTATATTTTATAAACATTTGTGATGCTAACGTACATGTCTTTTTTTTTATATAGATACATACCAAGAAAAGGAATAGACTTGACACCACAAGGATAAACAATCTTGTTTATGTCCAATTTAATGCAAGGTTGATGAACAAGAACAGGAGGAAGGGCAACAAAATAGAGACTCTATCAGCAAATGATGCTAGTAATGCACAATCTTGGATTGTAGAGGAGTGTGATGATGATGATGAGAAGGAGATTGATATCTTACAACCTATAAGAGGTAGTAGAAATGCTGAAATTGAAATAAGAGAGTTCGAGGAAAATGATTTTGTATCTGATGACACAAAAGACGAACTAGATGAAGAAGAAGATATTGAATTGGAGTCCGATAAAGAGTTAGATAAGATTTAAGCTATGATGCTATCTTCAATATGTAATTATGATTTTGAGACTTTCCTTTTTGTTGGAAACTTCAAATATATGTATGAAGTTCCTATAAATCTATTAAGTAAGACTTGTCTAATTGAAAGTAAGAAAAATCGTCTAGTTTTGCCTTTTGAAAACTTGAAAATTGTATAATTATAGGAATTATTAAATAAATATAGTATTATGTAATTTTAGATGTTTGGTATGTATTATTTTAACTATTTAATGACTTTTAAAATGATAAAAAATCAAAATAATATTAAAAATAAAAAAACGCTTTTTTACGCATAGGCTTCGCCTAGGCTTGAAGCTTGACCTCTACGCCTAGCCACGCTTTACGCTTTTTAGAACCTTGGTTGCAACCAGGGACTCATTTTGCGTCCACGTTGCTAAGTTTAGAGTTTAGTTCTGATACCACTTGTATATAATTGGAGTTCGATCACAAAAGGTTAACCAATTATGTGGAGTAACAAATTTCTTATAAACCCATCATCTATCGATTTACAATTTTATTCGCACCTTCCCAACACAAGAATATAATATCTTCTCTTCCGCAATACCACCAAACAATTTTTATATACCATGTAGATATTAAAATTTTCCCTCAATTAATTGCACGCAAGGATTTGGGGTACACAACCAAAAGAGAAGGTGATAATGTTTATTAGTCGCGCAATTGATAATTGATTCATCGTGATCTTTTCTGTCAAATTTGCTATAGTAAAAAAATTTGGTGGAAAACAAAAACTTATTTCCGCTGCCGGGATTCGAACCCGGGTATCGAATTTGCTTAAATGAGATATTGCCAAGTGCTACAGCGGAATCTTGTAATTAGAAGTTGGAGGTTTTAGTAAAAGATATATCCTTTTACACACCCATGTATCTATTGTGGTCAATAAAGAATAATTCCTTACGATACGACAAAGTGTAAATCAATTGGATCATGGGATTAGGGATAACATTAAAAAAAATGTAAGAAAATAATAATATTCATTAGCAATCAAAAATGTGTAGTTTGAGTCGAGAGTTGACTCCAAAATATAAGAAATTAGCAACTTTGATATTGAGCAAGAATATTGACATCAATAAAAAAAAATTTGATTATTTTATTATTCACACATTAAATTTGATTTGAGATATTCTCCCAAAATATCGTGTCATGTTGCTCATTATCTGCTTCTCCATACTAAAAGATTTTCAATTCCATAGACAAAAAAAAAATTTGCGAAAGGACAAAAAAAAATTAGATATACATACAACCGAATGTTTGCTATATCATTTGAAATTTTTGCATATATTACTAGTCGTTGCAACACAATCACATATAACAAGCGTCGTTGGAAATTTTTACATTTTTATAAGGTTTATGCATTAGGTAGAGTAGTCTAATTTCTTATAAATCAATCATCTATTCCTTATTTAGTTGATGTGGGACTATGTTAACACTTTTTCAACAATTCTGAATAATCATGTTATATTGGTTCTCTTTCAAGGGATAGTCTATCAATCTCTCTTTCTTAAATTAGGAAAGATTAATGTTCTATCAAAGTTCAAATCTTTCACAACGTCAAAGGGAGTTACGTGGACACAACCAACTTAAGAGCTAACCATAGATTTTCTCGCACATCACGATCCAATTTAAAGTCCACCAACTTTGTTTGGTTGTAACTAGGAATATATAGAGGAATGATCTTCTAAACACAGGTGATGTGGTATATTAATTACCATATTGATAATATATATATGCTAGACATTATTGGCAAATAATATTTAAACTTAATTAAAGTCGGTGAAACAAAAATGAAGTAAAAATATATAAATAGTGCTATTAATAAAAACTTATCCATTTAGTGCTATTAATGTTAATTTTCCTTTACAAA
Organism: Forsythia suspensa; assembly: GCA_023638005.1. Taxonomy (NCBI): domain Eukaryota; kingdom Viridiplantae; phylum Streptophyta; class Magnoliopsida; order Lamiales; family Oleaceae; genus Forsythia; species Forsythia suspensa. The sequence continues at coordinate 40,376,522 of CM042675.1, read as the reverse complement.
AGTTAGTGGCAAATGAATAAACAAAATTCCGCTGCCGGGATTTGAACCCGGATACTAAATTTATCAAATTTAAGGTATTGCCAAGTGCTACAGCGGATGGCTTATAATTATATAATTTATTTTAAATATATTAGATTTATGTGTATAATTCTTCTTCCTCAAATCAATTGGATTATGAGATAGCGATAACATAACCAAAAATAGGTTATTGTATAGAGTTGGGAACTTTCAGATATGATCGTGTTGTTGGGATATTTTCTCAAAACTTGTCAAAATTAAAAGATACACCTTGTTGAAATGAAAGACTTCTAGGTCGACTAAAATTACAAGTTTCCTAATCTTGGACACTTTGATAGTCAAAACTTGGAAGATATCTAGGTCAACTAAAATTGAACAAGTTTTCAAATCTTGGACTCCTTGGCAGTTTAAACTTGTAAGAAAATTAGGATATTCGTTAACTATAAATTGACGTGATTTATTCTCTTTTGTAGTTGTGACTTGATAGTTTTCTAAGAGAAAATTTGTAAGCTTAGCATCCTAGTTGTTTTTCTTGTTCTCTTTGTGGATTGTACAAAGAGTAGAAATTGGTGGATGTGGTAAAGCTTATGATATTATTTTTCTTGAGATACTTGGAGATTTGGGTGGATGAAATCTATATGATTGTAACAATTTTTCATATAGTGAAAGCTTTGACAGTCCGTAAATCATTCTCTATCTTTTATATTTTTCCGTTTCATTATTTTTCTCTAAACAAGAATTTTGTAGACAATAAAGGAATTAGTCTCAATTCCCAACAGTGGTATCAGAGCATCAGGTCGTTTAGAGTGTTGGCGCACAGAAAAGATATGTCTATCAAATATGACGTGGAAAAATTTGATGGAAGAATCAATTTTGGCTTGTGGCAAGTACAGGTCAAGGATGTTTTGATTCAATCTGGACTGCACAAGGCTTTGAAAGAGAAATCAACCCCTATTTCTAACAGAGATATTGAAAAACTTGGTCATGTGAGGAAAAATTGTCCAAAAGGTGGAGAAGGCTCGGTTAACTACTCGACATCAGATACGGACTATATGTCTCTTTTTATGAGAGATGATGATGTCGCTTGAGTAAATATTTACATCCTCGTAGTATGCGCTAGTTGCTATGATAGATGATGTGTTACTACTAGCGGGTCCACGTATTTGCACACGGGTATTGGCTTGATATTAATGCAATGTGTGTGGTGAATTGATGTCGATGGCTAATGAACTTCCAAGTAAGTCAAGCAAAGGTGTTGCACCATAATATTTTAACAAATTTATTCGACATGAGCCGATGAAATTCTTAGAATTCGTTAATTCTAAGTTATTATACTTATATCGTGGAGTATGTTAATTCTCTGTTTTGAGAATTGAGATTGTCAAAGTTTAACGGTTTATTTTTAAGTATCGAGATGAAGAGCTGCAGAAGAGATGATTGAGTTTTGACTCGTTTTTCGTCAAGGTGGAGATTGTTGGGATATTTTCTCAAAATTTGCCAAAATCAAAAGATGCACCTTGTTGAAAAGGAAAACTTCTAGGTCGACTAAAATTACAAGTTTTCTAATCATGGACACATTGGTAGTCAAAACTTGGAAGATATCTAGGTCAACTAAAATTGAACAAGTTTCCAAATCTTGGACTCCTTAGCAGTTTAAACTTGTAAGAAAATTAGGTCATTCATTGACTATAAATTGACGTGATTTATTCTCTTTTGTAGTTGTGACCTCAGGATTTTCTGAGAGAACAATTGTAAGTTTAGCATCGTATTTGTTTTTCTTGTTCTCTTTGTGGGTTGTACAAAGAGTAGAATTTGGTGGGTGTGGTAAAGCTTAAGTTATTATTTTTCTTGAGATACTTGGGGACTTAGGTGGATGAAATCTATATGATTGTAACAATTTTTCATATAGTGAAAGTTTTGACAGTCCGTAAATCTTTCTCTATCTTTTATATTTTTCTGTTTCATTATTTTTCTCTGAACAATGATCTTGTGGGCAATAAAGGAATTGCTCTTAATTCCCAACACGTGTGAATTAAAGAAAATATATGAACGTATATAATTTAAAACCAAATTTATTTTTCTATTTATGGAGATACAAAAAAAAAATCTCCCTAATTATGTTATCTGAAATCATAATAGAACTAGTTCATTTGCCATACTCGTACATAAATTTTCCGCCTTGTATTAAAAACACAATGTAAAAAATTCTTTTATTTTCCCTCTCTTTTATACGACTCATATGCTGAGTTTATGACGTGTCCAAAGATCGGCATTGAATATACATGTTGAGCAAGTAGAAACAAAATCTACATTGGCTAAATATGAATAGATAATGAGATTATAAGGGAATTGGATTGCTCCATGTAATATACGTAGGGTGAATTTTGTGTAAAGTGACTAGAACGAGAAAATGAAAATAGAGTAATGGCAAAGTTGAGGCAAATGTTGAACACTTTGTCCTTAAGTCGAATTTGTCCCGCAATGGTGCCTACGGATTATGGCAATCAACTCCCAAGATACAACGACCTTCACTTGTGTTTGCAGCACTTCAAAACACAAGCACAATGAACCAGAAAATGGTTTTATACTTCAAATAATGAATATGAAATTCTGCATGATAATCGAATTATCAAATTTTTTTCCTTGGCGTCTATTGGAAAAACAACAGAACAACTTTTTGGGGTGGGGTGAGATTTTTTTTTTTAATTGTTTTAGAAAAATAAATTAAAATTTTAAATTAGACTAACCTAGTAGCCCTGTGGCTTAAAATCAGGTTGGGGTTGGCCCAGAAAATGCGGTACTATAAATTAAAAAATCTAAAAAGTTGTTACATTTATCATATATATTATTAAATGTTACAATTCGTTTTTTGCAAGAAAAGAGAAAAAATAAATAAATAAACAATCAATTTGTGAAACCACTTAAAGAATCTGAAAAGTTTTTGCATTTATCGTATATAATATTAAATGTTAAACTTCGTTTTTTGCAAGAAAAAGAAAAAAAATAAAATAAACAATCAATGTGTGAAACCAATTAAAGGAAACAAATTCCTATACAGCATTTATGGTGGAACTTACCAAATCAATGTGTGAAACCAATTAAAAAAAACAAACTCCTATATATATATAATTTCAGAAGTGATTGCAATTGAAAAGGCCAATGTGGGAGAATGGTTTTTCTTATTATTTAGAAGAAAAAGACGTTGGCTTTATAGCCTACAAAGAGAACAAATTAACACAAAGCTTTCATTCTAGAAACATGGGATTTTCCTAACAATAATTCAAATGCTCCCTAACAACTAGAAATTATTCAATAACAAACATTTAACATCCCCACAGTCGACGGACACTGAAAATTTAAATTCATGCTTGAGGATTGGCTGTTGTCCTTGTTGTCGACAGGCAAAACCTGGGCTTGAGTCTTATTTTTGCCGAGACGCCTGGGTGATCTCCAAAAACGACACATGTCATTTTAAACAATCATTGTCGTTTATAACACCTGGAGTCATTTTAAACTACGTAGGTTGCTTCTTCTTTTTTTGAGCTCTTAATCCTATTACCTTGAAGTACATGGTGTTTATATTGAATGTGACAAAGACGGCCACCAAGTTTAAATTCAATGATATCACCGAACAAAAACAAAATAAACATAATCCTCCTTGAAAAATTCACTAGTGTAACCAGTTGAATAGTTCAATCCAACACTAGAAAGCTCAAGCAAACTTCTACTCATCCCATTGTAAAGAAAAACAAGGGCGATCTTTTGGGCGGAGAGAAGGACAAGAGTTTAGGCGGCAAAGACCTTTCCTTTCTACCTCTGAGTTTCTTCATGTAAAACTCCAACTCTTTGCCCTCAAAAATATACCCATCAAGACGGCCACACCGGCACGGGCGTGAGGAGATTGCGGCTAATAAACGGCCATCGCTAAATTGCTCATCCACGTGCGCATCAAGTTTGCGATCCTGTTGACGTTTTTTAAGTTTTCTCTTGACATGGTTGCTCTTCTTTGCCTCTTGATGGCAGCGGCGATCTCGCCTCCTCTCCTTCTTTCTTGGCGTGAAATTCTTCTTCCTACCAATATCAACTCCATAGTCTCAGCAGATTGAAGAAATATGAAAGAGATGAAGAAATATAAAAGAGAATATGTGCGGAAAAATAATTCTCTATATTGATTCAATTAAATGAATGATTGAATGATGAATATTACAAGATTACAATGTATATATACTAGTAGGAAAAGAAATCTGCCTAAATATATAAATATTACATATATGATATCTTTCTATAAATACAATTCTACCAATAAGGTGAATGTAGAAATATGGTAAGTGAATATCTGTTAATACTCCCCCTCAAGTTGGAGCATGTATGTCAAAAGTGTCCAACTTGCGAGTGAGACTGTGAAATGTCTCCTTATCTAGTGATTTAGTAAATAAATCTGCGATCTGATTATTGCTTGGGACATAGGCAGTCTTGATCTCTCCCTTAACGATTCGTTCACGAACAATATGACAATCTATTTCAATGTGCTTTGTCCTCTCATGATATACTGGATTAGCCGCGATATGTATCGCTGCTTGATTGTCACAATATAAGGTTGCTGCTTGTGGGTGATCCACACATAAGTCTATCAGCAACTGTCTCAACCACGTAAGCTCACGAGTAATGGAAGCCATGCCCTATATTCTGCTTCTGCTGAAGATTTGGACACAGTCGTTTGCTTCTTGCTTCTCCATGATATAAGTGCCTTTCCCAAGAATACACAATATCCCGTAACTGACCGTCGTGTAGTAATATCTCTAGCCTAATCTGCATCACAAAATCCTGCTAGCTGCAATTTTCTACTTGATGGGAAATATAATCCTCGTCCTGGTGCTCCTTTCAAGTATCGGAGCAATCGGTGAACTGCATCAAGATGGGGTTGTCTAGGTGCCTGCATGAACTGACTGAGTGTATTGACCGAATATGAGATTTTCGGTCTGGTGATGGTGAGATAAATGAGCTCCCCTACCAACTGTCAATAATATGTGGAATCTTTCAACAATTTTCCATCTGTCGAATTAAATTTTGATGACTGCTCCATGGAAAAACTGCAGGCTTCGCTCCAAGTAAACCGACCTCTTGAAGAATGTCAAGAGTATACTTCCTTTGATTTATCGAGATCCTTGATCTCGAGCGAGCAATTTCTACTCCAAGAAAGTATTTTAGTGTGCCAAGGTCCTTCAACTTGAATTAAGATGCAAGAAACGTCTTCGTGGAAGAAATCGCTTTTTATCGCTTTCTGTGACAATCATATCATCCACATATAATAGAACAAATTGTAAATGAATCACTCTCGACCTTGGTAAAAGTGAATAATCTGCATGTGATTGTTTTGAACCCAAACCGAATAACAAAGAGATACAAATTTTGAAACCAAGAACGAGATGCTTGTTTCAATCCATATAGAGATTTATGAAGTCAACATACAACTGGTGTCTCTCTCTGTTGACGAAATCCAGGTGGAGGAGTCATATAGACTTCTTCATCAAGGGCACCATGAAGAAAGGCATTGTGGACATCCATCTGATGAAGCGTCCAGTTGCGAATAGAGGCGACAGTGAGCAAGCATCTAACTGTAGTTAACTTTGCAAATGGAGCGAAAGTTTCATTATAATCGATTCCTTCTCGTTGTGTAAACCCCTTTGCCACCAGCCGTGCTTTGTAACGTTCAACAGTACCGTCAGAATTAAATTTGACCTTAAACACCCACTTACAACCAATAGGATGAGAACCCGGAGGAAGTGGGACAAGGGACCAAGTGTTGTTTTCTTCCAATGCACGAATTTCATCATTCATAGCAGCTACCCACTTGGGATCCTAACATGCTGCCTCATATGTTGCTGGCTCAATGATATGAGAAATATTGTATGTAAAAGCACGATGAATAGAAGAAAGATTACCATATGATACATACCTTAATATAGGATGTCAAGTGCTGGATTTGACCAGAAGGGACCCGGTTTGAGTAGGCAGAGCATGATTGATATAGTAATCTTTCAGGTGAATTGGGGTTTGGATTGACCTTGTCGATCGTCGAATGTGGTCATTTGGGACCATGTGGGGTTGTTCCGGCTCAATCGGTCTATCGGTTGGTGAAGGAGGTCGACCGGTTGAGCTCTCTGTTGAAACAGATGAGTGATCCGGTCGACCGGTTGAAACGGATGAGGGAACTGGTCGACCGATTGGTGAAGGCGGTCAACCGTTTGAGCTCTCTGGTGGAACGGATGATGGAACCGGTCGACCGTTTGAACAGTGTGTGGGACTCTCAGGCAATGAATCTGTTTCTGCTATATGTTGGTCCTCAGGGTGAGGTAAATGTGGCATGTCAACATCCAGAGGCATAGATTGTGGTAATGGGATGGAGTTGGTGTCTTCATTTGGCTGGGAGACGTATGGAAATATGGTTTCATGGAACACGACGTCCCGGGACACCATTAGTTTTCTATCGGTGAGGTCATATAAAAGGTATCCTTTTTGTCCTAAGGAGTATCCAAGAAACACACACCGTCTAGCCCGTGTGTCAAATTTATGGTTGGGTTTAAGGTTGGTGGCAAAACATAGGCAACCATAGACACGCAAATGGGAATAAGGTGGTAATTTCTTGTGCAATCTTTCGTATGGTGTTTTGTGTGAAAGTAATGGAGAAGGTATCCAGTTGATAAGATAACAAGCCATTTTGATATGTTCCCCCCAAAATTTTAATGGAAGGTTAGCTTGAAATCTAATGGCACGGGCTACATTAAGGAGATGACGGTGTTTTCTCTCTACTACTCCATTTTGTTGAGGGGTATAGGGACATGACCTATGAAAATTGGTGCCATTTTGATCTAAAAATGCTTGCAAGGATAAAAACTCTTGGCCAAGCATCGGATCTTAGGGCTTTTATAGTCGTTGTGTTGTGTTTTAACCCAAGCAAAGAAATTCTTAATTATGCTTTGAGTTTCAGACTTGTGACGCATGAGGTGTACCCAAGTATAACGAAAAAAGTCATCAACAATGGAAAGGAAATATCTAGCACCAGAATAAGAATAAATTCTATGAGGTCCCCAAATATCACAATGAATCAGATCAAATGGTTTATTGCTAGAAATTCAACTAACCTTAAAGGGTAGTCTAGATTGTTTAGCCAAATGACAAACATCACAAATATCGTAGGAATCAAAATTAATATCTGAAATACTTTGTGCTAGGAATTGAAGAGGTGAGGCGGAAGGGTGCCCAAGACGTTTATGCCATAGGTTGGTGGATCCACTGGTAGTATGATGTATTTGTGGTTTTTGTGAAATGTAATATAGGCCGTTACTCTGCCTTCCCAAGCCAATTGTCTTCTTCGTAGTCAAATCCTTCATGACACAAAAATCAGGGTAAAATATCACATAGCAACCTAATCCTCTGGTAAGTTTACTGATAGATAATAGATTAACTTTGAAGTTGGGAACATAAAGCACATTATCAATGATCATATTATTCTCCAAGTCAATCGCACCAATAGATTTAATAAGAGCATGACCCCATCCCAGGTAATTGAGCAGGTTTTGTGCTTTCGCATGGATTTATTCTCAATGATCCCATCCTTCGTCACATGGTCAGTGGCCCCGCTATCAATAATCCATGAATTATTCAAAGAAATAGTAGAAGAATTGATACCTGGTGTGTTAATATAAGACTTATCATTACCCGTCTTGTTGTTCAAAAGTGTCATGATCTGCTCGTATTCTTTGGCTGTTAGCGTTTTTCCTTCCTTTGGGTTAAGTGTAGAAGCGGTAACAGTGTTTGTAAAGCGTTTGTTTCGTGGCTTCACATCCTTCCCATGAAATTTGTGCCATAGAAGGAAGCCATGTATGAAATAACAGGTATCAACAATGTGGCCAGTCATCCTACAGTAGGTGCACTGTCGCTGTCTAGTTTCTGTCGAAACGATCGACCGGTAAGATGAAACGGTCGATCGGTTCGGCCGATCTTCACTTTTTCGGTTCGATCTCCAATTGATTGAATGTTGTCTTGGTGCTTTGATCTTCTCATCAAGTGGTTTAAAAACGGGGATTAAGCTGGGATGATCGGATTGCTGTAGAGCCATGGGATCCGATTGGGCAATCGTCGCATCTATGATTTTTCTATCATCGTTTGTGACAGACATTGTTGCTCAGAATCATAGCTCTGATACCATGAAGAAATATGAAAGAGATGAAGAAATATAAAAGAGAATATGTGCGGAGAAATAATTCTCTATATTGATTTAATTGAATGAATGATTGAATGATGAATATTACAAGATTACAATGTATATATATACTAGTAGGAAAAGAAATCTGCTTAAATATATAAATATTACATATATGATATCTTTCTATAAATACAATTCTACCAATAAGGTGAATGTAGAAATATGGTAAGTGAATATCTCATTATCAGATACCACTGCTTGAATGGTGCATCATCCACTTGCACAAAAGCACTCTTTACCAAAGTTTGGGTCCTCACCAACTCATTATTCGATGCATTATAAACCACATCTAGAATACGAGTCTTCCGAATCACGCCTTCACTTCCCCAAGAGTTGTTCCTCAGTATCCACCCTCAATGCACGCCACTTCACATTACCTCCTCGCCCTCACCCTTCATGACGTCACTTAATTTTCATGATAGTGATTTTAAAATATTCTAAGAGTATATTGTTTATTTATTACATTCAAATAAAAAAAGTGTCATATAAATAATATTTAATTACTCATTAATATTGAAAAAAACAATATAACTAATCCAGATTTTGAAACACTGATTTGAAAACCACGTTTGTGGTCGAACTGAGGCGTACTTTGAATCGTATGAATTTAATTTTAAAATTATCATATTTAGCTTATTAGTTTAATCGACTTATTATTTTTAATCAATAAATCACATCCTTTGATAATATAACACAATATGTTTGCCGTGTATTGATGTTTTTGTTTTGAAATTGTAACATATTTAAACCCACTATGTGATGCATAAAAAGTTTGTGGGAAAAATAAATCAATTTTTAGAAAATTATTACATTATTGCCAATAGTTCTGGTGCATAGATAAATTTTTTTAATAATGGATACAAATATTATTACATAGATTGATTTTTTAGTTACAATAACAGTTTAAATCTTATCATTTGTTTAAATCAAATTAATGTGTTTTCCTATCTCTATTTAACAGTCAGATTTTATATTTATATATATTTTGTAAATTGCAACTAGTTTTAACCGTTTCTTAGTTAACGTGGAATAAAAATAAAACAAACAGAATTTAAGGGAATGCTTGATTATCATTTTCTAATTTTTAAGAATTGTTTCCGACTTAATTTTTGATACGACTCATTAAATTACCCACTAATTTTTATATTATAATTTGAAAATTGATTTTCTAAATTGTACAATAACAGTTTAAATCTTATCATTTGTTTAAATCAAATAAATGTGTTTTCCTATCTCTATTTAACAGTCAGATTTTATATTTATATATATTTTATAAATTGCAACTAGTTTTAACCGTTTCTTAGTTAACGTGGAACAAAAATAAAACAAACAGAATTTAAGGGAATGCTTGATTATCATTTTCTGATTTTTAAGAATTGTTTCCGACTTAATTTTTGACACGACTCATTAAATTACCCACTAATTTTTATATTATAATTTGAAAATTGATTTTCTAAATTGTAAACATGGAGAATGCGTTAATGATATTCTGTAAATTTATTGTTTTTCTATTTGTAGACAATTGGAAATATTTGTATACTCTAAATCTTATATTGAATAATTAATGTAGCATTCAAATTTATTATTACTAATAATTGTCTACAGATATTTAAATAAGAATCTGCAAATTTGTGTGAAACTAATTAAATAATATGACATTATTTTTTGCATTTCTATTAAATGTTACACTTCGTTTTTTGCAAGAAAAAAAAATCAATGTGTGAAACCAATTAAAGAAAACAAACTCATATGCAGCATTTATGGCAGAATTTACCAAATCAACGTGTGAAATCAATTAATGAAAACAAACTCCTATGCAGCATTTATGGTGGAACTTACGAAATTTGGAAAGAAAAAATAGCGGGAAAATGTGTACATTAAATTTTCGACGGTTATCCTATTATAATATATACTAGTATATCACCAGTGCGATGTACGGCACATGTTTTTCATGATAGTGCTTTTAAAATATTCTAAGAGTATATTGTTTATTTATTACATTCAAATAAAAAAAGTATAATATAAATAACATTTGATTACTTATTGATATTGAAAAAAAAAACAATATAACTAATCCAGATTTTGAAACACCTATTTGAAAACTATGTTTGTGATCGAACTGAGGCGGTCTTTTAATAGAATGAATTTAATTTTGAAATTATCATATCTAGTTTATTAGTTTAATCGACTTATTATTTTTAATCAATAAATCAGATTCTTTGATACTATAATACAATTATATGTTTTCCGTGTATTGATATTTTTCTTTTTTTGAAACTGCAACCTATTTAAACCTAGCCATGGCAATGGGTTGAGCCGAGCCGGCTCGGCCCATATATCACGAGCTCGGCTCGTCTGGAGACGAGACGAGCCGGTCCGTGGGCTCGGTTCGGCCCACGGTTCGTGGGCGGAACGAGCAGGCTCGGCTCGGCTCGGCTCGGCTCGGCTCGGCCCTTTTTTTTTTTTTTGTTTAAAATTTGAAAATAAATCATTATATTCTAATTTCTATTTATTTTATTAAAGAACAAAATGTAAATATTTAAAATGAATCATTTATTTATCTTTATCTTTATGTTAAAGATTAAATATTTATCTTTATGTTAAAATTTTTATTGAATCATCTTGATTATGTTTTTTAAAATCCTCATATTTGATTAAGTTTTTGTTTTGAATTTGAAAATAAAAAAGAAATTTGAAAATAAAAAAGAAAGTAGAAATAAAAAATCATTTATGTTAAAAATTAAAGATTTAAAATCCACCTCTATTTTTGTGTTTTTACATTTTTTGAATTTGAAAATAAAAAGAATACATAATCGAAAATCGTTTATGTTAAAAATGCAAAATTAAAACCCTCCTCCTTTTTCCGGGCTTGGGACCGGCTACTTTAAAAGTAGGCGGAGTTAAAATTGTACACGAACAAGATGTTACGTGTACAATTTTTTATTAAAATAAGAAAAATTCTTCAAATACATAAATATTAATGCAAAATAATACTTACTACGATTCTACCAATATGATTAATCCATATTCAAATCTTCAAGTTCTTCAGACATTATTCTGTCTACTCTATCTTGAATTCGAAGTTCGGCATCATCCCAATCCTTTGAACACAGTAAACTTTCTAAAATGTCGGCTTTAAGTCTTGACCTGATATCAGATAAAACCCTGCCACTTATACTAAATGCAGCCTCCGATGCTACAGTTGACACCGGAGGTATTAGTAGATCACGTGCCATTTTAGAAAGAATTGGGTAACTACGTTGATGTTGTCTCCACCATTTAAGTATATCAAAAAAATTTCTCTCATCTTCATCTAACATACTAAGCACATCATGTGCAAAATACCTACCTAACTCTACAGGTGTATCATTAGAATAGGAAAGGGAAGAACTAGAAGAAGAACCAACTAGTTGTTGACCTTGAGTAGTCCTATGTGTACTGACGTAACTCCATAACTCAATGTCATCAGTTGATGACGAAGTATATGTTGGATTAGGGGGTCGTACAACGTTTGTATCGGCCTTTTCAGCATAAATCTCATACATAGAACATAAAGTTTGTTCTAAATTAGAACACGTGACTGGATTTCCAAAAGTTAATTTATCTGAAATTGCCATTATTGTTACTTTTGTACCCTCTAAGTTAAGTCGATGATCCATGATACATGCTAATGGAAATAACATAGGTAATTGTTCCCAATATTTTCTAAATTTAGCTTCCATGACATGTATAATACTAGTAAAAAGAGTAAAATTCTTATACTTATGAAAATTGTTAGCAATATAATAGATATGATTTAAAACAAGTGGAGTAGTTGGGTAATAAACACCGTAACATGCATTTGTTGCGTCAGTAAAAACTTTTAAAAATTTTCTAACATGACCACATATTTCCCAATCATGTAATTCTAAAATCAAATTAAAGCCGTGTGAGTGTCGGCCATTATAATATCTGATAATACAATCTTCATAACCTTCACACGATTCAAGCATAAGATATGTTGAATTCTACCTATTGCCAACATCGGTTGCAAAACATTTTGATTGCAGCCCATTTTCTATACATAAAGCAAAGAAAACTTGTTTTCTTGATGGTGAAACCGAAATATAATTAATAGCAAATCTAATTTTTTCTAATTGTGGGCGTATAAATTGTAATCCATCTTGTACAATTAAATTAAACACATGGCACACACAACGAATATGAAATAAAATACCATCAAATTGTGGATTACAGTGTTGTATTAATTTTTCAATTACTATATTATTTGGGCCTACATTATCAAATGTAAAACTACGAGCTTTAGAATCACATTTAAATTCATGTAACACACTTAATAAAACTTGATAAATATTATTTCCATTATGAGGATAGTCTATTTGTTTAAATGCTATTACTTTTTTATGCATTAACCAATTATTATCAATATAGTGTGCAGTTGCTACCATGTATCCTTTTTGGTTACAACATGTCCATAAGTCTGATGTAAAAGATACAACACCATTGTAATTATTAATATCATTATTAATAGCTTCTTTTTTAGTATTATATCTAACAATAGTATCTCTACGAAGTGTATTTCTAGAAATACTAACGTACTTTGGTTGTAGATATTTTTGGATGAATGTAGTTCAATGAGGATTGTCCACCAAGCATAGTGGAAACTCGACATTTGCTATCAATTCCGGTAGTCCTTCGTGTCGCATAAGTTCTTGTGAGTATATCCAGTTGTTGAGAGTAGGACCACTAGACCCGGCCCCCGAAGATCCAAACTGGAGATGTGCCTGATTTGTATCCACACCTCCATGTTTGTATTGACACATTTTGAAGTGTCTGTTTAGATGGGTCGTGCCAATCCTCTTGTGCCAAGCAAACTTCTCCTGACAGTGTTTACACTGTGCTTTAAACTCAGGGACTCCGTTCACTAGTTTACCAGTCGGCACCAACTGAAAATGCCGCCAAGATATAGCCTTTTGTTTGGTGGCTTTTCGCTTAGTGCTAGAGCCAATGGTAGTTTCATGTGTATTGGCGTGTCGTGAACGCGTCTTCCAAATCAATTGGATCGCTACCACCAAACCGATCAATAATGTCTTCTCGAATTGGAATGTTATTAAGACCACCGAAAATCATCATCACTTGGTTGTATGCCATTTGGAATAATAGAGAAAGAAAATAGGAGAAGATGAAGATTTAGTAGAACGTAGAAATTAGAAAATAGAAATGTAGAAAATTAGTAGAAGTAAAAAATTATAGTGTAATATCTAGATAATAAGATACTAGATACTAATTACTTAGAACACTAATATTGAGATTTGAGAATTTATAATAGATTGAGTATGTAATTGAATGAGAGATAAAAGATTGAAGTGTGAAAAAATGAATTTAGAAATAGGGTATTTATAGGAAAATCATGAAAGGAAAAAAAAAAAAAAAAAAAGAAAATGACCGTTGGATGATCATCCAACGGTCACGATTTCGTGACCGCTGTGGACGAGCCACGAGCCGAGCCGGCTCGTGGGCTCGTGTCCACGAGCTCGACGAGCCCGCTGGTGGGCTCGTGTCCACGAGCCCAACGAGCTGGGCTCGTGGGCTCGTGGACGAGCCGGCTCGTTGGCTCGCTCCCACGAGCCCAACGAGTCGGCTGCTTTTTTTTCTCCAGCCTCGCCCTAGCTCGTGTTTCGTGGTTCGACGAGCCCGAGTCTCGAGCCGGGCCGAGCTTTTACGAGTCGAGCCGACGAGCCGCTTTGCCACCCCTATTTAAACCTACTATGGGAAGCATAAAAAATTTGAGGGAAAAATAAATATATTTTTGGAAAACTATTGCATTATTGTCAATAGTTCTTGTGCATTGATGTTTCATTTTTTTTTGAAAACGTAATTTATTTAAATCCTCAACGGGTATAAATTAAGACCTTAGAACACATAACCTCATATGTTTTGTATTTTCAGGTGAATTTATCTTGTATTGAAAGATGTGCATTTTTTTAAAAAATATTAATTCTTAACATTATTCATTTTAATCCAGTATCATAGAAAATTATAACATTGGAAAGCTCATCCTGATTAAATTGTATTGGAATACTGATTATTTATATTGGAATACTTTTTATTAATTATCTACATTTATCATATATAATAAATGTTACATTTCGTTTTTTGCAAGAAAAGCGAAATAAATAAATAAATAAACAATCAATGTGTGAAACTAATTAAAGAAAACAAACTCTTATGCAGCATTTATGGCGGAACTTACTAAATTTGGAAAGAAAAAATTACGTGAAAATGTATGCGTGAAATTTTCGACGGTTATCCTATTATAATATATATAATAATATATAGATATATATTAAGAAAGTATCCGAATACACAATAAAAAAAAAAGCAAAATTCAAAAGTAAAAATAATTTACAGAAATGACTTTAACAAAAAATAGAAAACAAATAAACTGTTTGAATACCACAGAGAATCTCAAAATACGGTTTCATACAAAAAAAATGAAGATGATGAGTTCAACACGTTTCTGAAAAGTTGTTGTATTTATAATTTAATATTAAATGTTACACTTCTTTTTTTCAGGAAAAAAAAATAAAAATAAATAAACAATCAATGTGTGAAACTAATTAAAAAATCTGAAAAGTTGTTGCATTTATCGTATATAATATTAATGTTACACTTCATTTTTTGCAGGATAAAAAATAAAAAAATAAACAATCAATATGTGAAACCAATTAAAGAAAACAAACTCCTATGCAGTATTTATGATGGAACTTACCAAATCAATGTGTGAAACCAATTAAAGAAAATAAACTTCTATGCAATATTTATGGCGGAACTTACCAAATTTGGAAAAAAAAAAAATAGCGAAAAAATGAGTGCGTGAAATTTTCTACGGTTATCCTATTATAATATATATATATATATATATATATATATATATATATATATATATATATATATATATATATATATATATATATATATATATATATATAGTTAAAAAAATTCATATGGATTTTGAATACACACTATAATTGGGACTCAATTTATAAAATTCATCTCAAGATCCGAAAAAATGCATTCGGTCAATTGCTAATTATAAAAATTAATTAAAGAAAGAGAAATATATACTACTTCTAAAGGGTCCTAAAAGGGAGAAACAATTTTAGGCAATTTTACCATCCTATATTACATCTTTGAACTATTTTACCCTCTCATATTAAATTAAAAAATCAAAAAAATTTCCTCTTCCATCATTATTAAATAAAATAAGGGTGTTTGGGGGCGTTTGGGTAATTTATCTTCAGTTTTTTTTTTTAACTACACAATACAAAGAGTCATATGATGATTATGTAATTCCTAAATATGTATTTAAGATCATAAAAATGAGATTTATGAATTGGAGAGTTAAAAGATCTTTCATTTGTCAATATTGACATCAAAATTTATCAATTTTTTTCTCTAGGAAACCTTGTGATAGTCGAGTCATTCTCCTCTTTACTTTAGCATCAACTTTTCAGAATTTATATGTAAATTTTACAAGTTAGAATTAAAAAGTTCCTCTCAAAATTCTTCATTTTGTCTTCTTTTTTTTTTCGCAACATATTACATACACAAAATTCATTTTACTTCAACTTTTTACAAAAGAAAGAAAAATGAAAGAAGTGATAATTCAAAGTCGTTAAAGAACAAACAAAAAGTTTCTGATTTTTCAATCAAATTTCATATTCAATAAATCTAAGATGAGATCTACGTGCAAGTGGTTATTTCAACTTGATATAATATTTTTCATAATCTTACACGATGTACTAATAGACAGGGACGGATCAAAGATATGACAAAGGGGTGGGGTGGGGTGGGCCCTCAATTTTTTTCTTTCTAACATCACAATTACTTAGCCTATTTTTATAAGAATCTGTTACACACCGATCCTACCTGGCAATCTACGTGGACAAGATAATCCTACTCAAGCCCCATGTAAGCATGGTCAAAATCAATATACCTTGACTAGACCCCTCTCCGAGGCGGTCTGGGCCGAGGGGGTAGATTACCGAGGCTGCTGGGGCCGAGGAGCTTGAATAACCGACCCTGGTTGCGTGCTCAAGAAGCTTTCCCCACCAAACCTATAGTTTAATCTTGACAAGACTGATGGGACTGCTTGTCAAGACGGCTTGTCACAATCATAGCCCCTTAGTTTATGGCTGAAAGCGGCTTTCTCATTAATGCTAATGACTTGACACCAAAGATGTGACTCAATAATCCTTCAAATAGAACCACGTGTCGCATATCGAAGGAGATCATTCTTGTAGAATTTGCCTATAAATACTAAGCTTATTTCCACAAGAAAAGGATGTTAAAAATATTACTCTCACAAGAAATATCAAGTCCTCTATGCTAATTATGATTCAAGTGTTAAAACCACTCGGAAAATCGTTAGTTGGAGGCCCTCAAGCTATCACCTCTATCATAGTGTCTCTCTCTTTATTTTATCATTATACTTCCACCCGATCGTAGACTTATCTACGTGGTTGAATAAACCACGTGGCAATCCACAGAAAAGGGGAAAGACACGTAGGAAGAGGAGGCGTGGGGTTCCTGTTGACAGCCATTTTTTGAGGTCAACAGAATCTAATATTTTTTTATAAGTTATAATCTTTAAAAAGTTTACAAAACGTCATTACAAAAAAAATTATTAACAAAGTCTCTATCAACAAAAATTGTTATGTAAAAAACATATAAAATCCTAAGCACTTTTTTTTTCCTTTTTCTACTTATTAAAATTTGAAATAATTTCTCAAAATCAAGTAAACATCATTATTCATTACTCAACAACAAATCAAAATCTATATAAAATTATAATTTATAGATTATAAAATCAATCATCTTATACCGTTTGTAGGGAATTGGAGTTCAATCCCAAAATATTCGCCTATTAGATGAAGTAACAAATTCCTTATAAGTCCATCATCTATTGATGTGAGACTTTGTTCGCCCTTTCTCAATTCGAAAATATACTATCTTCTCTTCTACCTACTACCAAACAATTTTTATATAGTCGTTAAATTTTTTTTATAAATCAAGAATTTGGCGTAAACAATCAAAAGAGAAGGCAATAAATTTCTAAGTCTAGAAAAACAGTGCAAATATTCTTACACTTGTAGATGCTATGCAAACAAGAATAAATTCAAATGTGTAGTTTGTTTTCTATTAATTTTCAAAGAGTCGGAAATTGTTTCGTCACAAATATGTTTTTGACTTTTTTTTTTTCTTTCAGGGTAATTTATGTTTCTTTTCTTTTATTTGACTTAAATGACTTGTCTATAATAGTTGTGTACTAGGGTAAGACAAAATAATTAAGTATTCGAGTTCAAATCTTGACAACATAAATTTATTTTTATTTTCTTGTTTCCACTGGATCGTGTTTGTAAGGCTGTTGAAGATTCTACTATAGAAGAATTGACCAAATCATCTGAATTTGGGCAACAATATCAGCCAAATAATCGTGTGTAAATATAGGAGATTTGATAGGAGATTTGTTAAGAGTAATTTGATTTCTTTCTTTTATCAGGCACTGTGTAAATACCAGCGTCATCAGAACCGGCCCGCCCGCAGTTCAACCGATAAAATTCGGAACCGGTCCCAAAACCGGACTGGTTATGTAGAAAAATCCTCTATTTAAAAACCCGCCCAAAAACCCGTTGACCCGCCCGGTTTTGAGAAACCCGTTGACCCGTTTCCAATTTTATTGGTTTTAAATATCATTTCTTTCCACAATTAAATGTAATTGACCATTGAAATTCATCTCTCTCCTTGTTCGAAATGGATTAAAAGAATGAAAAACCAAAAAAATTACTTTTGAGCAATTTTTGTGATTTTCAAAAACTTATTTTTCATTTTTTAATTTTTTTTAATTTTTAAAAAATCACCGGATCAACCCCGGTTCGACCCTTTAATCCTTAACCCTTTCACTTTTTCGGGTCGATCCCCGGGTCGATTTTTAAAACATTGGTAAATACTATAAATATCCCCTGTATTATTCTAATCTCTCATTAAAAAAAAAAAAACACAATTTGTGTCTCTATTCATAATATGGTATCAAAACCATAACATGGTTTTGTTTAGCCACCCAAACCCAGAAAAATCATTTAAACCAAAATCAAATCCAGAAAATCAAACAAAAACACTAGAATACCAAATCTCATCCAAAATCGACCAACCAGAAAATCGCACCACATCACACAACCACTGCCTAAGGTCGAACCGTTGCACGCCCGCCGCCGTGCACCAGCTTCCATCTCCTTTGCCGCCTCCTGTTGCTGCCATGACTTTTGTCTTATTGAGCCATTGTTGGTTTGGGCTTTTGTCTTTTTTTTTTTATTATTGTTTTCTAATATTGCTTTGTATTGCTCTTTGAGATATTTTTTCTAGTCTGAATTAAAAAAAAAATCTGAAAAAAAAATTTGAAAAAAAAAAGAAAAAAAAAAAATAACGAGTGAGAAAACTTCAGTGATTATTCAGTCTAAAGGTGCCTTTAATGCTGGCATTCTTCTCACCGAATCAAATTATGATGTCTGGTCACAGTTGATGGAAATGCACATAGCTGAACGAGAGAAACTCTTGTACATGTGAGGAAAATCAAAGCCACTGACTGAGACAGATGAAGGATATAAGAAGTCGTATGCATAAAATTAAATAGTCAAATGATGGCTTCTAATGTCTATGTCTCCTGATTTATGAAACGTTATATCCACATCGCCACTGCTCATGACATATGGAGCGCTCTTTCTAAGGCATTCTACGATGGAAGTGATGAGATTCAAGTTTTTTTCTTTGAACCAGCGAGCCTTTACATCAAAGCAAAATGGAAAACCATTCTCTGTATATTACGGAGAGTTAACAAAGATATTCCGAGAATTAGGTCATCGTGACCAGGTCATCATGAAAGATCCTGAAGATATTATAGCATACCAGAAATCCGTTGAACGGCTCTGTGTCCACATATTTCTTGCTGGGTTAGATAAAGTTTTTGACCAAATTCGGAGAGAAATACTTCGCCTAGAACAAAAACCAAGCATGGAAGAATGCTACTCCGTAATACGTCGCGAAGCCATACGCTCCACCGCATTAAATGATGAGATTGAAAAAATAGAATCATTAATCCTAGTTACCCGCCAACGCTCTGCCACAATAGCACATGACCGGCCAAAGACTAGCAATCCAAAGAACTCCAATAATCCAGACAAACAGGCCTACAAGTGCACTCATTGCAATCAGACGGGCCATTCCAAGAGTCAATGCTTTGAGATGATAGGATATCCATATTGGTGGGATCCAACTAGACATCGGAATTCCAGGAGACCATCTACAGCAGTAATTGCTCAAACAAAGGAAGAAAATGACACAACTTCACAATCTGCCCTGTTCACCACTACAAACATTCCTGGTTAGGTCTTAAACATCTCTGCACCTGTTTTGAATAATGCATGGATAATTGATTCTGGTGCTACTGATCATACATTTGTTGTTAGACAACTCTCCACTCTTAAACCACCTCCACAAAACTGTATATCCAGTGCCAATGGTGAATCTATACCTGTAGCTGGGGAAGGGTCCTTGACCCTTACTAATAATCTACACTTATATTCAGTTTTAGTTGTTTCATCATTAAATTATAACCTATTGTCGATTTCACAAATAACTACTTTCTAATCTTGTGTCGTTATTTTTTGGCTTGACTTTTGTGTGTTCAAGAATATTCAGACAAAACAGACGATTGGTTGTGGTATTAAACGAGGGAAGTTGTACTATCTGGACTTGGAGACAATCGATTCTGCCAAATTACATCAAGCTTTCGTAGTAAGTGATCCCGATAAGGAAAAAAAGAGAACAGAAATCTGGTTATGGCACCGACGCTTGGGCCATGCTTCTTTTGGTTATTTGAAAAAATTGTTTCCTAGCTTATTTTCTCAGCTTGATGTTTCTAGTTTTAGTTGTGAAATCTATAAAATGGCATAAATTCATCGTACTTCATTTTCATTAACTTTAAATAAAAGTCCAGTGCCTTTCATGATTATTCATTCTGATGTTTGGGGTCCCTCTCAAATTTCCACTTTAGGAGTATCGCGTTGGTTTGTCACTTTTATTGACGATTATACACGAATGACTTGGATTTGTTTAATGAAGACTAAGGCAGAAGTGAACATATTGTTTCAACTTTTTCATAAATGTATTCAGACCCAGTATCATGCTCACATTTAAGTCATCCGTAGTGACAACGGGAGGGAATATCACAGTTCAGACCTTCAAAAGTATTTGGAAACTCATAGACTTGTTCATCAAACCACTTGTCCTGATACCCCATAACAAAATGCAGTAGCTGAACGAAAGAATCACCATTTGGTTGAGGTTGTGCGAGCCTTGTTGATAGAAGCCCACATGCCACTATCCTACTGGGGGAAGCCCTTACAACTGCTGCATATCTAATCAACCGAGTTTCGTTTAGCTACATAAACTTTCGAACACCGCTCCAAGCTCTTACTGAAGCCGTTGTTGCACTAACAATGCCAAATATGCCACCACGAGTGTTTGGATGCGTTGCTTATGTTCACATTCCACAACATCAACAACATAAGTTGTCTCCTCGTGCATTACAATGTGTCTTTGTTGGCTATGCAGCTCACCAAAAAGGTTATCGGTTCTATCATCCCCCCACACAACGAATGTATGTCACAATGGATGTGGTATTTCATGAACATTTAATGTATTTTTCACCTGAGTCTGAAGTTCAGAGGGAGTATCATGTACAAATTCAGACTCTAGACTATGATTTTCCTACCTCAAGTTCTGATGAGAGTCAATTGGAGGTAAGTGGTATAGACTTGGAACCAAGTGGAAATGCCTCACAAGTAGAACTTGATAATGACACAACAAGTGACTTGGAAATAAGTGGTATTTCTTTGGAATAAAGTGGTAACAATTACCCAGAAATCACAGACACATCCATTCTCCAACCAGAGCTAAAAGAAATCACTCTTGCACATGATATCTTATTGTAATTGCTACTTTAATAACTTTTTAACAATTAAAAAATAAGCATTTTAAAAATATTAAAAATTAACAAAATTATTGCGAAATCACGTGCAATGCACGTGTTTCTAACTAGCTAATAAAAGTAACGAGATGCTAAAGGTCATTATCAAAATAGAAATTTTTAATAACATTTGTAAAAATAACCACTTTTTGTGCAAAATATTATGTATACCATTTTGTCGAAAGACAGTTAATTTTTTTTCCCCAATTCAACTGTCACTTAAAACTATTGTTGCGTAATTCATATAGATGATTTTTTTCGTCAAGTGTCAGTCTGACAGTTGACCAAAAAAATTTTCTTCATTTTCAGAAAGTTGCTCAACCCATACTTTTCTCGTTTCTACATTATTCTTCTTCAATCAGACATTAATCCATGAACTCGATCTTTTTCAACAATTTTTGAACAATTGCATTCAACATATTTTGAGAACTAAAACCAGCCAAATTAATTTAGCACAAAACCTACTAATTTTTTGTTCTTTTATAATCTTAATAATTTAATCTATTAAAAAAGTAACTTACTTAGAGTGGTTTAGTTGGTTGTGAATGGTAGCGACAAAGTAGTAGCACGAGGCAGTGAGTGGTGCTAAGATTTGATTTTAATGAAATATTATATCTGATTTTGAATTATGTTTGACTAGGATATGGTGGAAATTTAATTAATTATTTGGAGACATAGTTATCTAAAATGACTATTTTTTAACCTGTTTTTAAAAATGACCAATTTTTAAGTGTACGATTTGCAAACGCCGTCCTAGTTGAAGAAAATAAAAATAGTTCCCCTGTCGAGTTGGGAACCTATGTATCAGATGATTGGATCCTCTTTTTTATGTTCACACATTCCTCCAAAGGCACTAGCCCGAAATGCCTATACATTTGTTTAACTTTGCTTAAAATTTTGAAATTAAAGTAAATAATTAATTTTAATTTTATATTTAATAAAAAACACATTTTATGAATTTTTATCAAAAAAATAATAATTAATTTTTAACAAAACTACACAGAAATTGTATGTGAGTTCCATCCCAAGGGTTTATCCATTAATTGGAGTAATTGAACATATCATCTATTCTGTATTTGTATTTAACTGATGTGTGGAGACTTTGTTTGCACTTTCTCAACAATTACTCTTTTGAATAAAGTATCATGTCATCTTGGCCCCTCTTCAAGTGACGATCTATTAATCTCTTTTCTCAAACTAAAAAGATTGATGCTCTATCAAAGCCCACTCTTACTTTGTGTGTTCGAGCCACCATCTTACGATGGCATAACCGCTTTAAGAACTAACTATGTATTTTTTTGCGTATCACAATCCAATTCAAGGTCAACCACCTTTGTTTGGTTGCAACCAAGGATTCGTCTTGCGTTCACATTCCTATGTTTGGAGTCTAGTTCTAATACTATTTGTATATAATTGGGGTTCGATCACAAAATTTGGAAAGAAAAAATTGCGAGAAAATGTGTGCATTAAATTTTCGACGGTTATCCTATTATAATATATACTAGTATATCACCAGTGCGATGTACGGCACTTGTTTTTCATGATAGTGCTTTTAAAATATTCTAAGAGTATATTGTTTATTTATTACATTCAAATAAAAAAAGTATAATATAAATAACATTTGATTACTTATTAATATTGAAAAAAAACAATATAACTAATCCAGGTTTTGAAAGACTTCTTTGAAAACCACGTTTGTGATCGAACTGAGGCGGGCTTTTAATGGAATGAATTTAATTTTGAAATTGTCATATCTAGTTTATTAGTTTAATCGACTTATTATTTTTAATCAATAAATCAGATTCTTTGATACTATAACACAATTATATATTTTCCGTGTATTGATGTTTTTCTTTTTTTGAAACTGCAACCTATTTAAACCTACTATGGGAAGCATAAAAAATTTGTGGGAAAAATAAATCTATTTTTGGAAAACTATTGCATTATTGCCAATAGTTCTCGTGCATTGATGTTTCATTTTTTTTTGAAAACATAATTTATTTAAATTCCTCAACGGGTATAAATTAAGACCTTAGAACACATAACCTCATATGTTTTGTGTTTTCAAGTGAATTTATCTTGTAATGAAAGATGTGCATTTTTTTTAAAATATTAATTTTTAACATTATTCATTTTAATCCAGTATCATAGAAAATTTTAACATTGGAAAGCTCATCCTGATTAAATTGTATTGGAATACTGATTATTTATATTGGAATACTTTTTATTAATTATCTACATTTATCATATATAATAAATGTTATATTTCGTTTTTTGCAAGAAAAGCGAAAAAATAAATAAATAAACAATTAATGTGTGAAACTAATTAAAGAAAACAAACTCCTATGCAGCATTTATGGCGGAACTTACTAAATTTGGAAAGAAAAAATTGCGAGAAAATGTGTGCGTGAAATTTTCGACGGTTATCCTATTATAATATATATAATAATATATAGATAGAGATAGATATAGAGATATAGATTGAGAAAGTATCCGAACACACAATAACAAAAAAAAAAGCAAAATTCAAAAGTAAAAATAATTGACTTTAACAAAAAATAGAAAACAAATAAACTGTTTGAATACCACAGAGAATCCCAAAATGCGGTTTCATACAAAAAAATGAAGATGATGAGTTCAACATGTTTCTGAAAAGTTGTTGTACTTATAATTTAATATTAAATGTTACACTTCATTTTTTGCACGAAAAAGAAAAAAAAATAATAAACAATCAATATGTGAAAGCAATTAAAAAATCTGAAAAGTTGTTACATTTATCACATATAATATTAAGTGTTACAATTCCTTTTTTGCAAAAAAGAGAAAAAATAAATAAATAAACAATTAATGTGTGAAACCAATTAAAAAATTTGAAAAGTTGTTGTATTTATCGTGTATAATATTAATGTTACACTTCGTTTTTTGCAAGAAAAAAATAAAAAAAATAAACAATCAATATGTAAAACCAATTAAAGAAAACAAACTCATATACAACATTTATGATGGAACTTACCAAATCAATGTGTGAAACCAATTAAAGAAAACAAACTTCTATCCAGTATTTATGGCGGAACTTACCAAATTTGGAAAGAAAAAATAGCGGGAAAATGTGTGCGTGAAATTTTCGACGATTATCCTAATATATATATATATATATATATATATATATATATATATATATATATATATATAGTTCCATAAAATTCTTATAGATTTTGAATACACACTATAATTGGGGCTCAATTTATAAAATTAAGTCTTAAGATCCGAAAAAATCCAAAATCGACCCGACTCAACCCTTATCGAATTGACACAAAATCTATGTATGCATATGTTTTTTATTTTTGTCTATTGTTAAAATTAGATGAATTACTGTTAAACATGAAAAATATTTTGGACACCACTATGAAAACGACTCAAAGAAAAATTCTTAGATTTTTAATTCGGTCAATTGCTAATTATAAAAATTAATTAAAGAAAGAGAAATCTATACTACTTCTAAAGGGCCCTAAAAAGGAGAAACAATTTTAGGCAATTTTACCATATCCTATATTACATCTTTGAACTATTTTACCCTCCCATATTAAATTAAAAAATCAAAAAAAATTCATCTTCCATCATTATTAAACAAAATAAGGGGTGTTTGGGGGCATTTGGGTAATTTATCTTCAGTTTTTTTTTAACTATAGAATACAAAGAGTCATATGATGATTATGTAATTCCTAAATATGTATTTAAGATCATAAATATGAGATTTATGAATTGGAGAGTTAAAAGATCTTTCATTTGTCAATATTGACACCAAAATTTATCAATTTTTTTTCTCTCAGAAAACCTTGTGATAGTCGAGTCATTTTCCTCTTTACTTTAGCATTAACTTTTCATAATTTATATGTAAATTTTACAAGTTAGAATTAAAAAGTTCATCTCAAAATTCTTCATTTTGTCTTTTTTTTTTCACAACATATTACACACACAAAATTCATTTTACTTCAACTTTTTACAAAAGAAAGAAAAAGGAAAGAAGTAATAATTCGAAGTTGTTAAAGAACAAACAAAAAGTTTCTGATTTTTCAATCAAATTTCATATTCAATAAATCTAAGGTGAGATCTACATGCAAGTGGTTATTTCAACTTGATATAATATTTTTCATAATCTTACACGATGTGCTAATAGACAGGGACGGATCCAAGATATGATGGTAGGGTGGGCTGGGGGAGGAGGGAACGGGACTGCCCCCAATTTTTTTCTTTCTAACATTACAATTACTTAGTCTATTTTTATAAGAATCTAATACTTTTTTATAAGTCATAATCTTTAAAAAGTTTACAAAAAGTTATTACACAAAAATTTATTAACAAAGTCTCTATCGACAAAAATTGTTATGTAAAAAATATATAAAATCCTAAGCACTCTTTTTTCCTTTTTCTACTTATTAAAATTTGAAATAATTTCTCAAAATCAAGTAAACATCATTATTCATTACTCAACAACAAATCAAAATCTATATAAAATTATAATTTATAGATTATGAAATAAACAAAAAAAAGAGACGAGAAAAATAAATCCAATTGAGTTTGGCTCTTTTGGAATTGGCCATTTAAGAAGTGGGCTATTTTTTTGTTTGGATGGAATGGATTTTTAATGTGTAAATGGTTTAAAAAGTGGGCTATTTTTTGTTTAGGATGTGATGGATTTTAATGTGTAAATGATTTAAATTTTAATTTAGCCCACTTAAAAAGCGGGCTATTTTTTTTGTTTGGGATGAGATGGATTTTAATGTGTAAATAATTTTAATTTTAATTTAGTCCACTTAAAAAGTGGGCTATTTTTTATTTGAGCCGAACTATTGCTTAAAACAAAAAAAAATTACTCAAAAATTTTTTATTTGAGCCCGAGCTGCACTGCTGCACTAGGCTGAAGCACAGTGCAGCCCACCCCTCCATCCGCCCCTGCTAATAGACCCTTCTGTTTGATATGGTTCCATTCGGTCACTTATGAAATGTTATAAAGAAATGTATATAACTTTTTATTCGATATGGTTTGGTCTTTTCATTATAAATGTAAAAAGTTTTTTTGTTTGACATAGTTTGGTTGCTCACTATGAAATGTGGTATGAATTGTATATATCTTTATATAAATTTTGGAGGGATGGATGACATGTTCAATATTAGAGATAATTGAATAGGATTAAGAAACAATGACATGTCAAACATTTGTCTATTGGTCAGTCAAGTTTAGTGTAGCAAAAATGCTCATATAATCTAAGCCAACTTAAATTGAAAATGGTCACAACATCTTAGTATTAGTTTGAAACCAGTAGAAGTATGTGTCCAAATGAAAACAAAGATAGAAAAAAAGAACATATAAGAATCAATTTTAATATAAACAAAATGGAATTCTAGGGGGGAAGAACAGAATTCTATCAGTTTAAATATTAACCAACATAATTAACGTGAAAGTAACATGTCTGATATTAATAAATATCACAGTTTATATTTTCTTCATCATTATTTAATTGCTTACATTTTAAACTAAGAAAATTTCTGATCTTTTCCACAAATTTGACTTTTTCTATGTAAGACACGTTTTCTTTCCTTTTCATTATTTCTACCAGATTTTTTTATTTTTCTTCAAGTGTTACTATATTTTATCATCTTGTTAAGTCCGCATGGATGGAAATTGTAGCACGCATATGTATAACAAGAGCTTGATTCTCAGGCTGGCTGTCAAGAAGAGGCATACAAGTTACGAATTCATTTTTTGAGATGAGTAGACAAAAAGCGAGTCTTCATTTTTATGTTAGTTCTTAAAAATATTTGTAAGTATCATATAAATAGTAAATTACCTTCATACATTTTTGTTTTCTATAATCATAATCAAAATGAACTTTGTTTATATAGAAAAGACATTGTTGCTATAATTATGTCCTTGTAAATTTAGTAGGGTTCAAGAAAAAACTCGATTGCAATTTCAAAACACGAGAGAAATATTGAGTATTTGATGTTTACCAAGCGTTTTATGTGCTGAAGTTCTTGGGATAATACATTAATGTTAATAATGAATACAACCAAAGGATAATATGCAATATAATTGATCTTTAGCTAGACATGATAATGTAATTCATTTCATTCTTTTTAATTTTCTTAGTCACATCTCTTTTTATTAATTAAAAAATAGTTAGTTTTTGATATTGTCGATGCTTCATTCAACATCTATTGAAACAAAGATTGAATTGAAAATCTAGGAATCTAACCATTATTAAAAGTTTGTCAAATTTTCATTCCACAAAGCATCAATTCAATAAGATTTGATATCAATAGTTCATGAATCATCAAAACTCAAACCACCAAAATATATTCACTGAGTTCAAATTACTATTGATATTACCACAATATAAAACTAATCTCTAATTACAGTTATACGTCTATGAATATAAAAAAAAATCAACATTATTCATTATGATATCAAACAATATAATACAACATCTTATCAAGAATCGTGTTTTTTTATCTTATTGTAATTGCTACTTTAATAACTTTTTAACAATTAAAAAATAAGAATTTTAATAATATTAAAAATTAACAAAATTATTGCGAAATCATTTGCAATGCACGTATTTCTAACTAGTTAATAAAAGTAACGAGATGCTAAAGGTCATTATCAAAATAGAAATTTTTAATAACATTTGTAAAAATGACCACTTTTTGTGCAAAATATCATGTATACCATTTTGTCGAAAGACAGTTGAACTATCGAAATACAGTTCAACTGTCGTTTGATTTTTTTTTTTTCCAATTCAATTGTCGCTTAAAACTATCGTTGCGTAATTCATATAAATGATTTTTTTGGGTCAATTGTTAGTCTGACAGTTGACCAATTTTTTCTTCTTCTTTTTTAGACAGTTGCTCAACCCATACTTTTCTCGTTTCTGCATTATTCTTCTTCAATCAGACATTAATTCATGAACTCAATCTTTTTCAACAATTTTTGAACAATTGCATTCAACATATTTTGAGATCTAAAAACAGCCAAATTAATTTAGCACAAAACATACTAATTTTTTGTTCTTTTATAATCTTAATAATTTAATCTATTAAAAAAGGAACTTGCTTAGAGTGGTTTAGTTGGTAGTGAATGGTAGCGCGAAAGTAGTAGCATGAGGCGGTGAGTGGTGCTAAGATTTGATTTTAATGAAATATTATATCTGATTTTGAATTATGTTTGACTAGGATATGATGGAAATTTAATTAATTATTTGGAGATATATTTACTAAAATGACTATTTTTTAACTTGTTTTTAAAAATGGCCAATTTTTAAATGTACGATTTGCAAACACCATCCCAGTTGAAGAAAATAAAAATAGTTCCCCTGTCGAGTTGGGAACCTATGTATCATATGATTGGATCCTCTTTTTTATGTTCACACATTCCTCCAAAGGCACTAGCCCGAAATGCCTATACATTTGTTTAATTTTGCTTAAAATTTTGAAATTAAAGTAAATAATTAATTTTAATTTTATATTTAATAAAATACACATTTTATGAATTTTTATCAAAAAAATAATAATTAACTTTTAACAAAACTACACAGACATTGTATGTTAGTTCCATCCCAGGGGTTTATCCATTAATTGGAGTAATTGAACATATCATCTATTCTGTATTTGTATTTAACTGATGTGTGGAGACTTTGTTTGCACTTTCTCAACAATTACTCTTTTGAATAAAGTATCATGTCATCTTGGCCCCTCTTCAAGTGACAGTCTATTAATCTCTCTTTCTCAAACTAAAAAAGATTGATGCTCTATCAAAGCCCACTCTTCCTTTGTGTCTGGAGCCACCATCTTACGATGGCATAACCGCTTTAAGAACTAACTATGTATTTTTTTGCGTATCACAATCCAATTCAAGGTCAACCACCTTTGTTTGGTTGCAACCAATGATTCGTCTTGCGTTCACATTCCTATGTTTGGAGTCTAGTTCTGATACTACTTGTATATAATTGGGGTTCGATCACAAAAGGTTAACCAATCACGTGGAGTAACCAATTTCTTATAAACCCATCATCTATCAATTTACAACTTTATTTGCACTTTTCCAACACAAAAATATAATACCTTCTCTTCCACAATACCACCAAACAATTTTTATATACCATGTAGATATTAAAATTTTTCCTAAATCAATTGCATGGGAGGATTTGGAGTACACAACCAAAAGAGAAGGTGACAATATTTATTAGTCGCGCAATTGATAATTGATTCATAGTGATCTTTCTGTCAAATTTGCTATAGTAAAAAAATTGGTAGAAAACAAAACTTAGTTCCGCTGCCGGGATTCGAACCCGGATATCAAATTTGCTTAAGTGAGACATTACCAGGTGCTACAGCGGAATCATGTGATTAGAATTTGGCGGTTTTAATAAAACATATGTCCTTTTACACACCCATGTATCTATTGTGCTCAATAAAGAATAATTCCTTATGATACGACAAAGTATAAATCAATTGGATCATGGGAATAGGGATAACATAAAAAAATGTAAGAAAATAATAATATTCATTGCAATCGAAAATGTGTAGTTTGAGTCGAGAATTGACTCCAAAATATAAGAAATTAGCAACTTTGATATTGAGCAAGAATATTGACATCAATAAAAAAACAATTGATTATTTTATTATTCACACATTAAATTTGATTTGAGATATTCTCCCAAAATATCGTGTCATGTTGCTCATTATCTTCTTCTCCATACTAAAAGTTATTTTCAATTCCATAGACTAAAAAATTTGCAAAAAGACAAAAAATAAAAATAAAAAATAGATATACATACAACCGACTGTTTGCTATATCATTTGAAAATTTTGCATATATTAACTAGTCGTTGCAACACAGTCACATATAACGAGCGTTGTTGGAAATTTTGACATTTTCAAAAGGTTTATGCGTTAGGTGGAGTAGTTTAATTTCTTATAAATCAATCATCTATTCCATATTTAATTTACGTGGAATTATGTTCACACTTTTTCAACAATTTTGAAGTATCATGTTATATTGGTTCTCTTTCAAGGGATAGCCTATCAATTTCTCTTTCTTAAATCAGGAAAGATTAATGCTCTATCAATGTTCAAATCTTCCACAGCGTCAAAGACAATTACGTGGACACCACCGACTTAAGAGCTAACCATAGATTTTCTCGCACATCACGATCCAATTTGACGCCCACCACCTTCGTTTGGTTGTAACTAGGAATATATACATGAATGATCTCTTAAGCACAGGTGATGTGGCATATTAATTACTATGTTGATTACATTGCATATTTATTACCAATAAATGTAATCAACATGGTAATTAATATGCCACATCACCTGTGCTTAAAAGATCATTCATGTATATATATATATATATATATATGCTAGACATTATTGACAAATAATATTTAAACTTAATAAAAGTCGGTGAAACAAAAATGAAGTAAAAATATATAAATAGTGCTATTAATAAAAACTTATCCATTTAGTGCTATTAATGTTAATTTTCCTTTACAAAAGTGAGTGGCAAATAAATAAATAAAATTCCGCTGCCGGGATTTGAACCCGGATACTAAATTTATCAAATTTAAGGTATTGCCAAGTGCTACAACGGATGACTTATGCTTACATAATTTATTTTAAATATACTAGATTTATGTGTATAATTCTTATTCCTCAAATCATTTGGGTTATGAGATAGCGATAACATAACCAAAATAGGTTATTCTATAGAGTTGGGAACTTTCAGATATGATCGTGTGAATAATAGAAAATATATGAACGTATATAATTTAAAACCAAATTTATTTTCTATTCTATATATGGAGATACAAAAAAAAATCTCCCTAACTATGTTATCTGAAATCGTAATAGAACTAGTTCATTTGCCATACTCGTACATAAATTTTTCGCCTTGTATTAAAAACATAATATAAAAATTTTTTTTTATTTTCCTCTCTTTTATATGACTCATATGCGGAGTTTATGACGTGTCCAAAGATGGGCATTGAATATACATGTTGAGCAAGTAGAAACAAAAATCTACATTGGCTAAATATGAATAGATAATGAGATTATAAGGGAATTTGATTGCTCCACATAACATATTAACCTTTTGAATAGAATCACTTTTTCGTACAATTTGTATTCCCTTTTTCTCTTTGTTATAGTAAAATCCTACAACAGCAACCGGCAAGTGAATGTTCTTCTTGCATTAAATGTGAACGACTCTGAATCGTATATTTTTTTTTAACTTGTTTTCGATTTTTCATTTCTTGGCATATTGCTCTCTATTTAATCCATAACAAAGTGAACAACACAAGGAGCTAAGAAAAATTACTAGGAATGATCAAATCAAAATCTAATTTCTAACAACGACAATGACAAATTCTTTATTGATCAAAAGACAAGACATAAATGCAAACCTAAGAAGATTAAAAAAAAAAAAAAAAAAAAAAAAAAAAACATATGGCTGTTGGAACAAAAAAGGTTCTGCCATAGTTTACTGCAATGGAATCAAAACCTACAAATTCTTTGTTAATTTGTCTATAAATGAAGAGACAAATCAAGATTCTTCTGATCTATTTCCCTTTCCTCAGCACTCCTAATGCAGTGATTATTAGTCTGTTTTGATAATTCTTCACTAAATCCATTGCATCTTACACTCCTTTGCCAATTCTTGAAGCTCTGATCATC
This sequence comes from Forsythia suspensa, assembly GCA_023638005.1. Lineage (NCBI taxonomy): Eukaryota > Viridiplantae > Streptophyta > Magnoliopsida > Lamiales > Oleaceae > Forsythia > Forsythia suspensa. The sequence continues at coordinate 40,344,417 of CM042675.1, read as the reverse complement.
TGCTTCACATTGATACACATTATTCAAATAGTTACTGCGATTTATTACAGCATTTTCGAATCGTGGGGCGGCTCCATTTGATCCAAACTGGTGGTTTTGGAATTGGCAAAGGGTGGCAGCATGAGCAGTAAGATAAGCTGAAGGGCTCAAAATTCCAATGGGATAATTAGGAGAAAATAGTAATGGTGGTGGTACTGAGAGTGAATGAAAATTGTATTCAGAAGCCCTTTTGTTCTTTCTTGCTGCATTTCTCTCTTTCTTGTGAGCATTTTGATGTCCTCCTAAAGCTTGTGAACTGTGGAATTTCCTTGAGCAGTATAAACAGGGAAATGATTTTGTTTCATCTTCTGCATTTTTTGGTGAACCATTAATTACATTCTCCCCTTCCATTCCTGCAGCAGATGCAAAAGATAAATGAGACGAAAAGTAATACAAATTCTCTTATTCGTTTCAATGTTTATGTCATTTATCTTCAGTTTATAATTTGCAAAACAAATATGGAAAAAACTGTAATTAAAGAGTCAAGAGCTCAAATGAATAAATTCTTGAAAAGTAAAAATTTCACCTAAATTAGTTCATTCATACAAATATAATTACCATGGTGTGGAAAAGATGAACAGACCTTTAGAAATGTTAGCAAGAAAGTAGAAGAGAAGAAAAAGCAAGTACAAATATGCAGAGTTTGAAGTTGGGTTTTTTGATCTGATTAAAATTGGGTTAGGTAAAGAGAGTTCAGAAACTGAGTTGGGAAATGTGAAGAGATGTCTGTGTGTTTGAATTTATAAGAAAAGAGTATATTGTCATTGGCATAAGAGGGGTGGGGGGTGTATGGGCTTGGGAACAGAAGAGATAAGAGAAAGATAAGTGTGCAAGTATCCACCCTCCAATACAATACATTTCTGCATGTTGAGGCAAAGAGAGTGACTGGTGAAAAGAGAGAGATGTCATGGATTGGGAAATGGAATCCATCTCTCTCTGCTTCTGACTGTTGATCAGGTTTAATGGAAACTTGGGTTTTTCTTTTGCAGGCAATCCAGGCATTTCTTTAATTCTTAGTTTCAGTCCTTTGTTTTTATCTTCATGGTGAGTTTGCTAGAACTGTTAATTTGGTACATCCTATAATATTTATTGTCAAAGTGCAGCATATTGAACATGTCCAAGTTTTAAACTTCTATGGCCCATATGGACGAATGGAGTACTTAAAAAGCTGAAATTCCAATTCTGTAGTTTAGTCTAACATACTAAACATGTTGTGAATATCCTTTGTTCTTAACTCCAACAGCTCGTATCCAAGAATTGAGTGATTAAAAAGCCAAAAGTCCAGTCCCCCACTTGGTCAGACAAGTAGTTGCATTTGTATTTCAGCTACTTTATCTCCACTGCAAGTAGTCTGCAAACCCCCACCCCCCAAAGCTCTCTCGACTGACGTATACAATAAATGGTTATGGGGACAGCCACTATTCGCCCCATATTCATCTGACTCTCCACCGCCAACCCTACACGTATCTTTGTCATTTTTCGTCTATTCGTTGCATGCCCCTGGGATACATGCACAAATAAACACTGGCCCATTTTCCCAAACTTATCTTCGAAAACTAGACCATTTTTTTTTCCTTTTCTACAGTATAGTTAAGCACTGGATTGTCAGTTCTCCATAATACCAACCTGCCATTGCAATTTTCATTTGCTATTTTCTACATCCCATAGCACAAGCATTAAAGAACCAAGTTATGAATTCAAATGGGAGCCATTCAATAAGAGTAGATCTTAGAGAGTATAAATCTTAAACAATGCAGCAGATGGGTACTGAAAGCAACTTCACATACGTGAGTAAACCAGGCATGGTCTCAGCATGTCCCGACACAGGCCAGCATGGGCCATGCCAGGCCTCACACTTCTCGGCACCTTGCCACCCCAGCCAGCAGGTAAGCTCAGGCCATACCAGGCACCCCAAGGCCCGCCTCTACTTCTAACTTTATAATCTGGCTTCCAAATCCAAATTCAGGATAGTTATGGAAATTGGAAAACCGTTGGTGTAAACCTCCTGTTAGAGGATTTCCAGTATTGAGGTATATAATCCCCACCTTCCTTGAAAAGGCTGGCTTTTTCGCCTTCAAATGACATTTACAAGATCCGTATAGCAAGAATGGCCAAAAAAACTAACTGTGAATCAAATATGTCAATAATCTGATACTTGTCTAAAGCCATATCTTATGGCTTACATATATCAGAAAGAGATGAACATGAACATGAACATGAAGTATAAGAGAGAGAGACAAGCACATTCAATGGCTAAATTGCACTAAATGGTTTAGCAAAACTACTACCAAAACAAAAACTTTCACAAGCTAATCACTACGAGAAAAAAATAATTAAGTTACAAAGATATGAAATTTGTGTAGAATAAGTGAGAGTTATATGTAAATATGACACTCAAATTGATACAATTTTGCCAAAGTAAAGGTGTGAATTATGCTGACTATAAACAAAGGCAATGGGTCTTGATAGGACATACTACAAGGATGATTGTTCGTTACTGTCAATGATCAATCAAACCTAAAGAATACACACACATGAGCGGACAACCTAATCACTCAAAATTTAGGAACAGCCAAAGCATCTACTTATGGAGAGAAAACTCGACGGTCCAGGTTCTGGCTCAGGCTCAAGTTTCTTGCAAGGAAGATGCTTAAAGAATGCTTTCACGGCTCCATTAATCCCATCTTCATTTTCCATTGCCTTTGCAAGTTCAACTGCATGCTGCTTGACCTGCATGTTATCTCTCTAGTTTATATTCAATTCGAAGAATCCTCATCTATTTTTTATACAGAATGAACATGTTTGGTTAAGCTTAAAAAAAAGTAACAGTTTTCGGTAACTTTTTGTTTCTAAACATGTTTGGATATGTTACTTTTTTTAAATTCTTACTTATTTAACTCCAATCTTGATGTGTAAAAAAACTTATTTTATACTTGTAAGTTAACTTTTTAAGCTTAGCTTAAAATGGTCGTGTTGCCCAGCTAACACAAAAATACTTCTCCTATCCTTTCCCATTATAACACAACATCCAAAGATTTGGAAAACGAGGGGAAGAGAAATCTCTTCAGACAGATTTCAGGAAATATAATTGAAGTTTTCACTTGGTCTTCAAGGGAGAAATACTCTAAAAAGAACTAATGCAAGCACTTCTCCCATGGCTTTAGCAACTACAACATAAGAAGGCAATAGCAAACTTTTAAATTATGATACCTTGGGATCCAGCATGAATCTAATTGCATTGACCAACTTCTGCAGTGAAAATTCATCGACTGGTATCGGTGGAGGACCTACGCCTCTCGCATGGACTCTTTCTCCCCAAAAAGGTTGGTCGCCAAAGAAAGGGACAATAGTTGTTGGGCACTGTATCGCAACGAAGAGTTAAAATCAAGAAGTATTTAAGATCAAAATCACATTAGATAAAAGCTGTGTCCTTACCGCGGCCTTAAGACCTGCGGCTGTTGTTCCAGCACCACCATGGTGCACCTGAAAACAAGAGAAATCTCTTATAGATAAAAATATACTCCAGATTTCAACATTTGCACAAGACATTAAAAAAAATCCTAAGAAAAGGAAAAGAAAATCACAAGCTCCAGAGTTTCACCCCTACTCATCCCAGAGTAACGAGTGCGTGCCGGATATGTCAAAACAAAGGGACCCTGGTAATGGCAGTAATAGAAGCGCAAGCTATAGTATTAATACTTCCAGAAGCACAAACTGTTTGACACAGATATTCTCCAACTATCCTTTGATAAAAGACATGGATTTATTAGAAAGGGATCCTGGTGATCACAGTAATTGTTCAACATAAAGTGATAAATACAACAAAATTGGCTAGTGTCATGCAGTCATATAAAACCAACCCACATACCCTTAATACTTCAAACCATTGACCTAAAATCCAGAAATGATCTAAAAATGCCTAGACAGTTGTCCACAACAAATATACTAGGCAATAAGTGAAATTATGGCCTACATGACCTATAAGACACAATGTCCAATCAAAAGCAATGTCCTTTCACAAAAGCATCATTCACTCAATTCAGCATACCTTGTACACACGGAAGATGTTGCGTTGCAAAAAAAAAAAAATTCAATCTGAGGGGACAGAATATCTGGGGCAAGCAAAGTGCAGGTACTAATGTTTAAACTTTTCTTGCGTTCATTTAATAGAATTTGGGAAGACACTCTGGGAAGGGTCATCTTACCGCCATTCCTTGGCCCAAAGAAACTTCCCATTATTTACTTCTTCTACCTGAGAAACATTTCCATCATTACTTTCCAATTATTTAAAAGGTGCCTTGAGTTGAGAACCATCACTTTGTAGATATCAAATTCGTAAATTGCTTTGAAATCCAGGGCCGTGCCACAATAAACGTGCATACATACTTCACTTCCCTCATGTCCCGACAACACAAAAAAGTTCATAAGAAAAAAATGTATATTATGTGATACAGTTGTAGATACACCATCTTTGGAAATATTATAACCAAAGCAGCTTTGGCACAGGCAGGCAGAACTTTGGCAAAAACCGGATTTTTAATATACAATTCCTTTATCCAAAATAGCTCCAGCACTGCAGAAATTCACTAATTGATCAGGTGAGATTTCTGATCGCCTTGTTCTCGCTCCCTTGGAATAAATGTTGTTTTAAGCCTTCAGCTGAAACTGCTCAAAGATAGTTCGGGTCCTTCCCTTAAGTATTAGTTTATATAAGTTCTCACTAAGTTTAGAACTCAGGCTAACTCAGGTCTAAAGTAGAAAATTTGCATATAACTGAGAACAGCCTTTAAATTCAAGCATAAATCAAAATTCAAACAAAATTGAGTATTGAGTATCTGGGTGAATGACTCATTCCACAAGAAGAGAGGAAACCAATTCAGATGGGAACAAACTTAACTTTTTAAAATCAATTATGCTTCACTTTCCAATAGACCAGAACCAACAACTGAAAATAAGAAGACTCACCACAGCAGCGCATTGCAAGAAAAGCCAATCATGAGGGCAGTTATCCAGCAGATATACAAAGTCCTTTGGTTCTGCCACTGAGAAGAAGCCTTACCATTATAAATACAGTACCCTTTGATGGGCTCATAAAAAATTATCTATTTACAACAAGAAACTGAGAAAGCATGTATAATAAGTGGAACGGATCAAAGAAGGAAAAAAGAAACTTACAGTTGCCAAGTCCACCCCAGCCTTTGTTGATGATCCCCCTCTGTTTAGTTATTTCTAAAGCTTGAACAATTATTTGTGTCATTTTCTCTGGGTCTTGAACAGGCTGAGATGTAAGAAATAAGTTAGAAATTCTGACTCCCAGTCGGAAATCGGAATGGTTTGTGGGTTCCTAACAGCTATAGTAGCTGAACCTAATAAGATATCAATTACAACCCAAGAAGTAATAAGTACTTGGCCAAAGTTGGAGATGATTGCTGTGTTCTTGGAAAACTTAAGTCAGGGAAGCAAGAGAGCATGAATGCCATTTTAACATATAATAAAATAAATAACATAAAATGATGGAATAAAAGGTAAAAATGCAAATTGTACCCAAAAAATGCAGAGAGCTTGAGAAACTTACGAGACTGCCAAACCCAATATAGATAGGCTTTGGACCAGCTTTAAGCCAATTTGAAAGTGACTCGGGAGGTTCATAATTTGTTGCGAGATCAAGGAAGCAAAATCCAACCACATCAACCTTATTTCCCCAATCTGCCAAACAAAATATTGCTTAGAGTTCTAATTGGTAACCTTGTTAAAATAGACATTCAATCTGATTGTCCATGGAAATGAAACGGGACTCACAAGCTGTAACAGTGACAAACAATTTACTTAATGGATTAATAATACCATCCAGCTGTTTTACCAAGTACTCAAATCTTCATGACAGATTATTCTGAGAAAAAGAACTGTCATCTTAGCAAACTACCTTTTGGTTTAGGAACAAGATGAGGACTCCAAATGTATCCATGCGGAATATCGGACTCCGACCCTTGTGAACCACTCAAATATGTGACCGGTCGTAGCTTCAGCTTCTTTTTCCTAACATCATTTATCATGTCCCGTATTCCTAGCCAAATCAACGAGTCAACAATCTGATACGATAGCTGCATGATTCATGCAAGAAATATGTCACGTATGGTAAAATTCAATTTATGGAACCCCAGTTTTATGGAAGGGGAAAAGTTCCCTCTTCTTTTTTTCCATTTTAGATTGGGGTTTCTTGGGGGAGAGGGGGAAGTAAGGATGATCTGATAATGCAAAATTTTAAAAATAACAGTATCATGAGGAAATGCAAAAAGAAACGCTTAGCAAACTCACTCTATATCCAGCTGATTGCTTAACACGGGACAACGGATGAGGAAATTCACTAGTTGGCCTGGCAAAAAAAACTTCACATGGAATCATTTGGTCTCACTATTTAACATGACAATAAGTTGAGTAACAAGAAGAATTTTTTTGTAATATGTCAACAAAAAATGATATCTTTGTCGAACTAAAAAGAATAAAATACATCTTTCCAAGTCAAAAGATCCAGAAAAGACTTACGTCCATGGCATAGTGAAAAATATATGAATTGGTATTCCCAATGCCTCTGCAACATGTGTATGCCCTGCAACGGTTCTACTCTAGGTCAGTAGCTAGAACCATTTTTTTGTATTGCAAAATATACAATTAAGGGACATGACTTCTGCATAACAGCACTTATAAGATCTCAGATAGACAATCTACAAGCCACGACTACACACAGAACCATCTTGAACTGGAAAAGATTAGTGAGAGTAAGGCATAAGGTGGAAGAGTTAAATGGCTATATATCATTCTGGACTACAACAAGAGACAAAGGATCAGATCTACTGGATACCATCTAGTAATGGGGAGTTTTCAGTACAATCTTGTTGGGAGGAAATCAGAAATACAAAGACTTATTTAACAACCTTCAAATTCCTGTGGTACAAAGCCATACCACTGATTTTTTTTTATGCTGGAAATTATGGCATCACTGGTGCCTGGTTGATGACATTGTGCAACAAAGATGTCAAGTTTCCTTGGCGTCTAGTATCAATTTTGTCAAATAAATGCCTCAACTCAATCTCTGTCTCATCTTTTTTTGCAGGAGAAATATCTACACAGGTCTGGGACCACTACTGTTATCAGTTACAGACAGCTAACATGTCTAGGCAATGCATCAGATTGGCATTTCAAGCTTGGAGGTTTTCAAGAAAATTTGAGGGCAAAGGACACATCAGGATATTGCTGCCTCTATTTGTGCTATGGTTCCTATGGACCACAAGAAATGACAGCAAACATAGACACATACCAATGCTACCAACAAGGATAATTTGGAGAATAGAAGACTTAATTAAGCTGCTATTAAAGGCTGGTCTCCTACTGAAAAGTAATTGGAAAGGGGATCAAAGCATTGCAAGTCAATATGGCAACCTATACCAATCCCTATTCCAAAAATAATCAGATGTCACAAACCCCCTAAAAAAACCCCTAAAGGAACATATAAGCTAACACAGATGAATGTAACAAGTCACCACCAGGCCAAGCAGCAGGAGGTGGGATAGTGAGAAGTCATGATGGCCAGCCGATTTTTGCTTTCCATGAATACTACAGTAGCTGCAATAGCTTTATGGCTGAGGTAAAGGCTCTAGATAAATGCCTCAGTTTATGTAAGAAAAAGCAACCAACAACATTAGACGTGAAAGTGGACTCATCAAGCTTAAATAACATTATAAGGACTAAGCAGAAAACAGTATATTTACTAGGCAGCATTAGAATAATGTTGTTGGAAATTAGGGGAAACATTACTCATGTCTCTAGAGAAGCCAACAAAGCTGCAGGTTGGTGCGCAAATAGGGGGCTCCACATTAGAGAAAATACTGTGGTAGAAATCAATGAAATAGAGGGTAGTGGCAAAGATATTCTGTGAACAGACAGACTGGGCATACCCTACTTACGAATCTTAATAAAGAAGGCACAAGTCCATGGATCCCTAAGGTACCGGGCAAGAAAATGATATGGAGATCATTATGAAATACAAAAAGGATGACAATGCTGAGAATAAAGAAAGCCAGCAGATTCAGACGAATAGGTGGATGAAGTAATCATTATTGGTGACTAGGGGCACAACGATATTTGCTTGTTGCATCTGATGAATGCTTGGTATGATTTCGACTTATTGAGTGCTTGTGGTGTGCTAATGGCATAGATGATATCATGTGCTTAATATGTGATTGCTTTTGTGTGATTAATATTTATGTGCAATGTCTCAGAAGAATGGGCTCTAGGAATGGCCATCTATAATGGTCTTTTAGATGCTTTATCAAATTGGATGCTATAAGAATTGAGACTAGTTTAGTAAGACTACAATCATTAGAGATGAGGCCAGTTGATAAGCTCCAATAGACTTAATAGCACCAATTCATGCCATTGGATGCTTCACAACTCTATTTGATTCCAATTGACACATACATGTTACTTCTTGGTTATGTAGGCTATATGTGATGAAGGGCAATGATGTGAACGCCCGATAACTCCTCCTCCCAGGTTCTGTACCAAAACTATTTAGGCTAAATTGCTTTAGATCAACTACATGAATTGTATAGATGCTTTGTCTCAGTTTGATATGAGCATGTCTAAGGAAGTGAGAAGATTGCCACTACTCATCAATTTACAGAATTCCATTCAACATATCCTCTACACCAGCAGCAAATTTCTTCCAGCTTAGTGTCTACTTTGAATCTATGATAGATAGATAGACAGTTATGCACTATTTTCAAGTTGTTCAACAATATCTTTTTCACTTTTTTTCTTGTCTGAAAGGTAAGAATTACTTTCTTAAAGAGGGAACAGGGGAGTCAAAAGGCATAAAGCAAGTGCACAATTTTAAGTAAAGAAGATATAGAGGTCACATATTCCCAAATACTGAAGAAATAAATTACAAGACGACATCCATATAGTTAATTAAATTGGAAAACTACACAAAGATTCAAGATGTGAGAGAGAGATTCTAACCATATGCTGGGGGATTAGCAATGATTGCATCAGCTTTGAAAGGAATCCCAGAATCAATGTCCGGCTTTTCGCATGCTGGAAGTAGAGAATTTATTATTTCCTTCATTTGATTTCTTTGTATAGGTATTTCTGAAGGACCTGAAGGCAAAAACCCCTTGTTTTTAACCATGTCTGCAGCAAAGAGAGAATTGAAGTCATTAGTCAATCAATTCATTCTTTGTGGAAAATAACAATCATTAGCCAGTACATAAATAACCAAATTTGGCAACTATATCAAATAATACCCTCACAACAAAAAATAGCCGGTGCACAGGATCACGGAGTGGAAACATGCTAAAGAAAATGCATCAAGATACGTCATGTACATTTCAGGGTTTGTCATAGAAATGTCAAGAATTGTCGCGAGGCATTGGCAGCACATTCTGAGTCAAGTGACATCCAACAGAATATACAGCAAGTTTGTACATCTAATCTAACCATTACTTGTAGACTACAAGCATCAAATTTTCAAACAATAAAATCCATCAGGAAAAACAAATTTTAATAATGAGAGACATGTGATGATACAGTCAGTTGCAAAACATATATAAACATCAGAAACATACATTCGGCAAGAACTTTTGGATCACCACCAAGAGGATAGAATTCCAACCCAGCAGTCAAGACAAACTCTTTGAAATTTGAATGAGTCGCCAGTCTAACGCGATGGCCATAATCCTGCAGCCAACCATCCTCATCAACAACTTTATATAGAACCCAAAGAAGAAGTTTAGTCGTACAATGAGTTAGATGTCACTGAAATTCTCAGAATTTAGTCGGCATCTAACATTTCAAACCAAATCACATGGAAGAAATAAGCTTATCAGAAAAGTTCCAGTTGCAAACAAGAAGGATTTGTTCTCGGCTTTCAAAATCGTCCAATAAAGAAAAGCTATCTTGATAACTCCATGCCAAAGAAACTTATGCCAGTAAACCTATATAAACACTTCGACAAGAATCCATTCTTTGTCCACTAGAATCTAAAAATTTATTCATTACTGCTAATCAGCTTGGAAATGTTATGCTAACCAGACCAAGAAAATTAATTGATTTACAACATGTAAAAGTTTGACCAGCAAAGCTTACTAAAGGTCATTACAAAATATAGAGGAACAAAGTCTATTCAATCTTTTATAGCAAAAAATAAAAAATAAAATACAAGCATTTGTTCTTTACTATGGTGTAAACTGAAGGGACTTTCATGGCAGGGAAAAGAACAGAACAATCTAAAGTGGTTATGGACTGGATAACAATACGACGGGTGCAGTCAAGTCAACATTATCTTATTTGCATGGCGGACTAGAAAGAACATTTTGAGAGAGATGTGCTGATTTGCATCCATCCTGAGCACTGGAAGCGGCAATTACATGGTTACTAATGGAGATTTTGTAAACGTGAGACCCCTAATCCTAATTAAAAGTTTTCTCAATTTATTAACTTTAAAATACAATTTTAGATTCACGCAGTTAAAAGTGCCTCATTTGTCAAAATTTTAGAAACCTATTGGAACAAAATTCTAGGCTCTGAACGATAGTTTTCAATGTGAAAGTATTCTCTACCTTTCCATGCTCTGTCCTTTCTTTCACCTTTCTAGTTTAACAGGAATGTGCTTTAAAGACTGAAGGTTTGTTCAAGAACTATTGATAGTAAATCAATTCAGGCTTGTAAATTGAAATAGAAGTACCTGTAGTCGTTTGCCAATTGCAACAAATGGCTGTACATCCCCGCGAGTTCCAACAATAAGCATTACAATTTGCAATGGAGGAACATATTGAAGCTCTGTTGCATCAAGAGGTTCTTCATCAAGTTCACTATATACATTATCAGGACCAGTTCGAACAGTTTGAGGTCCAATATCTCCCGGAACTTCAAATTCTACAGTTCCATCATGTTTGACAGTAGCTATTCTGTTCAACAATTTGAGCTGCAGTGTTTTATATATTTAACGAAATCCCAGGCATGTAAGTACAATGAAAGACTAGCACTATGTCTAAAAGTAGTCTTTAATGAGACATTTCACTAAAATGGATGAGATTGATGAAACTAAATTACGTAGTATATCCATAATCGGCACATATTCTTAGAAGGTGATCAGTTAAATATATCACGTTTGACACTAAAGTATTAAATTGTGTAACCCAAAAAAAAAAAAAAAAAAAAAAACCGATTCTTTGTTATTTTTGTAAGACTTGGCCATATTCATGTTCCGTTGAAAAGAAATCATAAAAACAAAAAACAAAATCACCAGCTTCCATCTTGCCCAGTACATGTATAACTGAAGTTTTGCCTATAAATACAGGAACTGGAATGCAAGCCATCTAGTGTAAGCAAATGTCATGCCAGGAAAAGGCTTCTATAGATAATGCCATGCTCCATGAGAAAAGCTTAAACTGCAGAATTGTTTTTGCAGAAACTAGAGGTAACAGGTGCAACTTGATTAACCATGGGACTAAGTCCTTAGCTTTTTACTTTAGTATAAATTAATCTTATTACTTATCCTAGATTAGGTAACTTGGTATATATTATTTGGTAATGATATGACTTCATTAATGAGACTAGTGGGGGAATAAATTGTGAGTTAGAAAATCATGGAAGTACTTCAGCCTTCAGGACTTAAAAAGCTTTAGATTAAGTAGAATTAAGACAGAAGAGATGGAATGTTCTTTCGTAATAGTGGGGAATCAGGAGATAATAGAGTCAAGATACAGTGTCGTGTTTCCCCCAAAAAGCAATTGCTTTTCCTAGGTTCAACTATTAATAAGGAATGAAAAATCGAAGAGGGTGAAATGCATACAATTAAAGTGGGTAGCTGGAAATGGTTAACTGGTGATTATATAGAATTTGAAGATAAAGATACAATCCAGCTATTGGATACTTTATGAGTGGTCATATTATTGAATAGATGGAATGTTCATTTGTAATAATGGGGAATCAGGATATAACAGAGTTAAGATACAGGGTTGTGCTTCCCCCAAAAAGCAATTGCTTTACTTGCTAGGTTCAACTATTAATTAGGAACAAAAGGTCGAAGCAGGTGAAATGCATACAATTAAAGTTGGTAGCAGGAAATGGTTAACTGATATGGTGATTATATGGAATTTGAAGATACAGATACAATACACCTATTGGATACTTTATGAGTGGCCATGCTACAGATGGATGAAATATGAAATGAGGCTATACACAAATAATTTGGTGGTGGGAGCAAATGAGACTAAAAACTAAGGGAAGAACCACGTGGATGGTTAAGGTATGTCTCTCATAGGCCCAATAAAGCTATTCACAAAAGCTCCTACTGAAACAAATTAGTCAAGGTACAGACATATCAAAATCAACTAGGTATTTTATTTCATTCTTTCATAACAGAAGACTCCAGATCAAACATTACAGGGACAATGAATTCACATAGAAAATTTCATATTTATGGAGAATAAGCTTAACATGATGTTTTCAGGATACTGTAAGCTATTACAAAGATTATCAAAGAGAATTGCAGCAACCAATATCAAAAGAAATGACTGCACCATACTGAAAATGAAAAGACTAAGGCCCCGTTTGGAATTGCTTTTAGAGCCCCAACTTTAATCACTGCTATTTTAGGCATTTAGTAAACTTAAGAAAAACTGATTATGGAAGAATTTGTACCACCTAGCAGATTTTGAAAAGCACCAAAATAGTAGCTTTCCATATTTTTCTTTGAGCTTCTCCAATTATCCTTCATTAAAATACCAATTTTAACCGTCATGAATAAAAGTAATTCTTTTCTCTGTCCTAAGTTTGTAGGTATTCTACATTTATTAGTATTCTACAATAATAAAACTTCCTCCATCATTCACGCTAAAAACATTATTCCATTTTTCTTGGCCATTAACGGATCAAAATTCAATGTAAGATTTAATAGATAGTATTTTTTTTGAATTTTATTAATTTTGATTTTTAATAGATATTATATCATTTTTTTTCCTTTCAAAATAATTATGGTGATTACATGTTATACAATCCTACCAATGATAATAATGCATAAAGACATCATTATACACAATTTTTATTTTAGTAATTATATACATACACAACAATAAAGCACTTTCAGTTATTATATATCAAACACTTAACTGATTCTTCCCATATTTGATTATTTCTTAAGCACAACTAAAGTTGATTTTCTTAAAATTTACCGCAATACCAAACCAAGCCTATAAAAGAAAATATCTTAGAATCTTTACCTTTTGCTGGACCGAGATTTTTTCATCAAAAATTTGTGCAGCGTCTTTGGCAAGTACAACATTATGTCTCTGCCTCTCAGTTCTCGATCGCTCCAACTTCACTTCACTTGAACTGGCTCTAATTTATCGAACCTCATAATTGCTGGAGGCATTGTATTCACTCTAGAAAAACTCCCTCCTCCAATCCCTATCATGCGAAATATATCAAATCATAAACTACATGTCTACATCCATTCCAAATCAAGAAATTCAATCTAAATTAACTAACAACACTACCAACAAGTTCACATAATCATCGTCAGAGGCGGAGACAGGGCTGGCCGTACACAGTCCATTTTAAACTGCGACCCAGCCTTGTGTTAAACTACCTGATTGTGTTAAAAACAACTGCAATTATCAAAGTGGGCTTGAATTTTTTAAATTGTTGCACCTTTCACTATTTGGTGTTGAAATATCATTTATTTTCTAGCTTAGTTGTAATATTATCCTGTTGTATATGACTTACTTATACGTCGTTTCATTAAATATATGATTACAATATAATTGTATATAATATTATCAAAATGGTTTAAATATTTTGTACATCGACTATATAGTTTAGTTTTATATAAAATAGATATAAATTCTATTATAAAACAATTTTTGTGTATTGACTACATAACAAGTTTTGTTGAGGGAGACATTGTTAATAAATTAGATATAGATTCTATTATAGAAAAATTCGCAGCTGTAAAATATCGTCGGGCACAAGTTTCTTTAGATAGTTTTAGATCTTAAATATTTTTGTACAATGACTTCTTATAAGTTTTTTAAAGATTATAACTTATTTTAAAAACATTGAATTCTCATAAAAATAGGCTCAGTAATTGTGGTTCGAGAAAAAAAAATTGGGAGCATCGGCCCCCAAACCCCCGTGGGGGAGGGTGACCACTCCTTTGCCATATCCTGGCTCCACCCTGATTATCGTATTACTCTACCCATAAACCATTAACAAATTCTCAAACGTAAAAACCACCAAAATTCAATATTTCCTTCCCTTGTAAACTCCATTTACTAAGACTACTAGTTATAAATTTCACAATTTCAAATCTTCAAGAAATTGAAACTTTGAAATCATGACACAAATCATACAACTACAGCCACTCCAAATTAGTAAATTCCATTTAAATTAATTGAAAGTACTTGCAACAACTTCACATAATTATCAGAGAGTCAGAGTATTATTCCATCCCTAAACCATTACTAAATTCTCAAACATAAAATCATCAAAATTCAAAATTGCTTATCGTAGAGTCGAGTATTATTCCATCCCTAAACCATTACTAAATTCTCAAACATAAAATCATCAAAATTCAAAATTGCTTTCTTTCGTAACTTCACTTACTAGCACTACTACTTATAGATTTCAAATTTTCGATGTTTGGTTTTTTGTACCAAACAATTCTCAAGACAATGATGATAAAAAATACGTACATAATTAGGCTCATTCATTAAGTTAAAATGTACGACCCAATTTAATCCCATACTAGTGTATCGAGTCATTGATTTGTTCAAAATTGAGAAAATATATCAAAATCGTGGTTGTTAGTTCAATTTGGATAACGATTACTTTTTAAAGTGTAACCGACTCTTGTTGCTCAAAGTGATCATGTTTATCCGTGTGATGATTTTGGATTAGAGTTTTAAACTCTAGCCAAATTAATATATATATACACATACTTCACTAGCTTTTTTGGAGAGAGGGAAGAAAAAGGATATAACCCCACCAGAGACCACCCAGCCCACATCATCTGTCCATTTTTTCTGTTGCATTAGTTGCTTCCTTTTCTAGTGAATTGGTTTATCCCTGCCTTTTTATTTGCTTTCTTCAATGACCGAAAAATGGAGTTCTCTCTCTTGATTTCTTCATGAAATTTTCCATTAAGCGTTAGGTTGAGATTATGGTACTTAGTGTGGGATTAAGGTTTTATTCTGAGCCTAGGTTTAAGAATAAAATGACTTCTCTTTGTGTCCATATCTTTCTTAAGCCTTGTTTTGATTTCTTTTCTTTCACCAAAGAATTATTTGTTCAACAAATTGATATCAAAGCTTGGGTTTTGGGTGTTTTATATTAGAATTCAAAGAAAAAAATTTGGGTGAAATTCATTTCAAAATCGAAATGAAAATTCAATTTTTGAGGTTACCGGTTGGAGTTAAAGTGCGTTGGTGTACAATTGGACTCCTGACGACGAGGCAGAGCTACCTAGCCGGCTCATGAGGCGCGTGGATCACTATAGCGACGGCGCGTGAAGACCACGCATAGGACTCCGAGTGGCGCGTAGAGGCGCTTGCGAGGTCTGTTGGACTTCGGTCAAAAAACCAAATTGTTCTTGTGATTTTTTGGTGGTGTTAATTTGGTCACGTGTGCAATATGCTAAAATTGGACAATTTTGCCCCTAGTGGTTCATTGGCGATTGCTGTTTCTATGAATTCTGAGTGGACTTCTAATTAAAATTTAAAATTCGCATCTCTCCAGTATATCTTATCCGAATTTAATTTTCCAGTTAAAAATAACTACTTTACCGGTAACAAATTGCTATTAACTGTGTGGGATTACGTGTTGAATATAGCTACCTTGCCGCTAGCAACTTGCTTTGCTGTTTAATTGCTGTTTTTGTGCTATTTGTTGGTATAATTGTCAGTTAATTATATTATTCTACTTTGTGTTGTTTATTCAATTAAATTAGTAGTTAACAAATTCTCAGACTTGTTTGTTCTATATTTTTCCTTGACATGAGAACCTAATTCTCACGAAATCCTGTAGAATATAAGACAGAGTATATTTGTGATCATTAATTGTAAGATTACTATTTTTAGTTACTTATTTTTATTGTGGCTGTGCGTTACAATTTGTTCGAGTCTTGTCTGATTATTTTATTTGTGAATTTGTTTGATTTGTTAAAAATTTCAAAAATGACTACTCATAGTTTAGATTTGGGTATTAAAGTGTGTTTAATAGAAATGTGATTTTTCAATCTGGCAACAAAAAATGAACAAAATTTTGGTTCAACAAAAGTTTTCTAAAGCGAGATGATTCTTTTGTTATAACTCTTTTTGTTATAACTAATAATGAACAAAAAAATGAATTTACGAGCTAGTTTATACTTCAATAATTTTACACGTCGCTATTTTGAGAAAATATGGTAAATTTGATTCTACACAAAAACTTTGAAAAAAGTTAGAAGAGTTGTATTTATCAAAATCTACTCCAAATAAACTTTTTTTGCTTGAACGATTCTTTAGTTTTAAAATTGACTTTTCTGCTTGAACGATTCTTTAGTTTTAAAATTGACTTTTCTGCTTGAACGATTCTTTAGTTTTAAAATTAACTCTTCTAAAAATTTAGATGATAATTTGGATGTCTTCAACAAACTGGTTCACAATATTGTTAATTGTGATGAAATCGTGTCTGAGAAATACAAAGTAATTATTTTGTTAAATGTTATACCTGAAACCTATAGAGAGGTTAAAAGTGTCATTAAGTATGGTAAAGACACGTTAATACATGAAATTGTTATTGATTCTTTGAGAAGTAAAGAATTAGAATTAAAAGCTAAGAGAATAGAAAAAAAAAAGATGTAGAAGTCTATATGGTAAAGAGTAGATCTTAATACAGACATGGTGGAATCAAGAGAATCAAAATAGTAGTGAGAGTCGTAAAAAAAAGGGTAAGGGAAAATCTAGATCAAATAGAAAAAAATACTATAGCTATGGTAAGACAGTTCATTTTTGAAAAGATTATTATAAAGAGAAAACGAATTGAAAGAAAGTGATAGAGATGAAATGAACTCTGTGTCTTCTAATTCTGATTTGGAACCCAGTGAGGTTTATGTTTTAATAAACTCTGTTGATAACTCTGCTGAATTAAATTTATCTGTGAAATCTCATCCGTGAATGGATACTTGACTCTGATGCATCTTTTCATGTTATATCACATAGAGAGAGTGGTTTAAAACTTTGCATGAAAGTGATTTAGATTATATTATTATGTGTAACAATCTAACATGCAAAATTGCTACAAGTGGTGATATTTTTGTTAAATTTAACAATGGTTGTATGCTCAATTTAAAGAGAGTCAGATATATTCTTAAGAATTTAATAGATGTGGGTGAATTAGAAGAAATGGGCTTAAGTGATAAATTGAAAACAAGATGCTAAAATGACCAAATGTGTTCTTGTAGTTTGTAAGGGCATAAAAAAATAGTATTTATATAACTGTAGGAGAAGTAATTAAAATTCGAGTTTTTCTGTTTTTTCTACCAACACAGTTGACACAAGTGGCAACGTAAATTAGCTTATGTGAGTAATAAGGGGCTTATGCTCCTTAATGAAAAAGGTGTTTTTGGTAAAGATTGTGTCTGATTTGTCTTTCTGTGACCATTGTGTGCTTGATAAATAACATAAACTGTGTTTCTCTTCGGATGTTCATAAAACAAATAGAATTTTAACTATGTGCATTCCGATTTGTGGTCCTACCAGTAATCTTACTTTGGGTGAGAAAAGATATTTTTATCTTTTATTGATGACTATTCAAGAAGAGTATGAATTTATCTTTTAAAAGATAAATCGGATACATCTGATAGTTTTAATAATTGGAGAAAACAGATTGAGAATATAATTGGTAAAAAGATAAAATTTCTTCAGACTAATAATGAATTAGAATTTTGCAATGTTGAATTTGATAGGATGTGTATTGAAAATAGAATAACAAGACATAAAATTATTCCTTACACTCCTTAACAGAATGGATAACTGAAAAGATGAATAGAACACTTCTTGATAAAGTTAGATGTATGATGATTAGCTCTAATGTCCCTAAATCTTTTTGAAGTGAAGCTGTAATTACTGCTTGTTATATGATTAATATTACTCCATCTACTGCTTTGAATGGTGATACTCCTCGTGAAAAATGGTAAGGTAAATGTGCGGACTATTCTATGCTTCATACTTTTGGCTATGTTGCTTTTTCTCATCAAAGTAAGAGAAAACTTGAACCTAGAGCTAGAAAATGTGTTTTTTTATGTTATCCCAAGAGTGTGAAGGGTGTAGGTTGTAGGATAGAAGCCAGAATAGAAAAAAAATCATAATAAGTAGAAATGTTATATTCAATGAATCTGAAATACCTTGTTTAAAACATGATTTAGAAAAATTAGGTAAAGATCAACAAGAGGGTGATAGTAGACAGTTGGAGTCTATTAAAGTTAGTATATATATCCCTAATATATCTAGTGAGGTGGAAATTCAACAACCCAAAAAGATTATAGATGTGAGACCGTTGTTGAGGAATATTTAGATGATGAAGATTCTTTAAGAGACTATCAATTGACTAGAGATAGGGTGAAAAGACCTCATAGAGAGCCTTAGAGATTTGAGTATGAGTCGGATGTGACTTTTAATTATGCTAGTTTTGAAGAATTAGTCGATAGGGAGCCATAATCATATCAGGAGGCTGAGTGATCAATCAAATGAGTGATTAGAGGTAATGAAGGAGGAGATGAATTCTATAGAGAAAAATTAAACTAGGGATTTAGTTCATAGGCCTAAAAACAAATATTTAGTATGTTGTAAGTGAGTTTTTAAGGTCAAAAGGGTACCATTAAGGATGATCATTTAAGTTTAAAGCTAGGTTAGTAGCTAAGGGGTTCACACACGCGAAAGGGATATATTATAATGAAATTTTCTCGACGGTTGTTACGTATACTACAATTAGAATCATACTTGCTTTAGTTGCTTTTGTTGACCGGGAAGTTGAACAACTTGCCGTGAACATGGCGAACTTGAAGAAAAAAATTTCATATATCAACTCAAGTTTTGAGGATAAATTAAAAACTGATCATGTGTGTCACCTTAAAAGATTTTTGTATGGCTTAAAATAGTCCCGTCCGTAGTACAAAATGTTTGATTCGTTTGTTCTTTCTATTAGTTTCAATAGAAGTAAATTCTATAATTACTTATATTATCAACATAGTAATAATGATTGTGTGTTTCTTTTATTATATGTGGATGATGTTGTTGATTGGTTTATCTATAATCTTGATTAATAAGATAAAAACTGTTCTAAATGGAGAATTTAATATGAAAGACCTAGGTAGAGCAAAGTGAATCCCAAGTATGAAAATTGAAAGAGGTAGATCAAATTCTTGTTGTGGTTACATCACACATAAGATGTGTAAAAAGGTGTTGAAAAAATTTAACATGAATGAGTGTAAACTTGTTACTTTACCTTTAGCAAATCATTTTGTTTTATTTAGATCAATTTCCAGTAAGTGATGAAGATGTGGAATACATGAATAGAATTTTTATTCTAATACGATACGTTCTATTATGTATTTGATGGTGCGCACTAAGCCTGACATTGCATATGATATGATCACGCTTAATAAGTTCATGTCAAATCCAGGTCCAGATTATTGGGAAGCACCTAAGTGGATGCTGAAATATTTGAAGAGGTCTTGTGATACAAGCTTAGTATTTAAAAATAAATTTAAAGGTGTTATGTTAAAAAGTTTTGTTGATGCTGATTATGCAGGTGACAGAGACAATAGAAAGTCTACCATATCTTATGTGTTTACTTTATGTGATTTTTGTATGAGTTAAAAATCTCTATTGCAACATATAGTTGCTTTATCCACTATAGAATATGAGTACATTGCTAAAACAGAAACTATTAAAGAGTATTTGTGGCTTAAGGGTCTTCTAAATGAACTATGTGTTTTGGATGGTAATGTACTATTTTCTGACAGTCAATCTGTTATACATCTATGTAAAAATCCTGTTTTTGATGAATGCACTAAGCAGATATATATATATATATATGTATATTATATATATATATATATATATATATATATATATATATATATTCGAGATACATTTTATTACGATGGTATCACATGATCTATTAACCTTGAAAAGGTACTATCTCAATTTAATCACTCAAATATATAGGTACAAAAGTGTTGTATTTGGTAAAACTTAAGAGTTGTTTAAATCTCTTGAATATTGATAAAGATTAATAAATTTTTCAATTTTACTAATTTCCTTTTCTTTTTTATTAAATCACTAAATTATGTTTTTTTGTTTAGGTTGACACAAAGGGTGCAAGAATAGATTCTTTGGCACCAAAGGTGGAGGATTGTTGGATTTTTTGGTCAAACAATACCCAAGGTAACGATGATAAAAAAGAATACGTACAAAATTAGACTTGTGCCTTAAATTAAAATGTATGACCCAAGACAATCACACACTAGTGTATCGAGTCGTTGATCCGTTCAAAATAGAAAATATAAGAATCGTGGTTGTAGCGTTGATTTGGATAACGATCACTTTTTGAGGTATAACCTACTGTTGTTTGGTCAAAGTACTCATGTTTATCCGTGTGGTGATTTTATTTAAAGTAAAACTCTGGCCTAATTAATATATATACATACATAATTTAGAGCCTTTTTGGTAGATTTTATAACATTTTTCTCTGCTGGATTAGTTGCTTCCTTTTTCTGGTGAACTGGTTTATCCCTGCCTTTTCATTTGCTTTCTTCAGTGACCGAAAAAATGGAGTTCTCTGTCTTGATTTCTTCGTGAAATTTTTCCTTAGTGCGTTAGGTTGAGATTGTGGTATTTAGCTAGGGATTAGGTTTTAATCTTAGCCATGGTTTAACAATAAAAGAATTTCTGTGTGTCCATAATTTTTCTTAAGCCCTGTTTTGATTTCTTTTCTTTCACCAAAGAATTATTTGTTCAACATTCGAATTTTCCAAGAAATTGACAGTAATCATCCATACCTGAAAGCTTACTGCCTCCATTGGAAATTGGAGCAGCATCGCCACCACCACTGTTACCATCAATATTACTAAAACTCAACTCTGAAGTACCCTTCTCGAAGTTCACAGATATTTCTCCGGAATCCGAAGACGAGGTTGCTTCATCCGACTTCATCGGTGGCTCCGCCGTCGCCGGAGCACTCTGCCGTTCATCCATCAAGATCTACGGAACTTCCAGAACCCTCTAAATATTTGCGAATTAATTTTGTATATACATACAGTATGGAGATATGTATAGGTAGAGAGAAAGGAAGTAAACGGGTGCCACGTTCTAGAGAGTGGGTGAATGGGATGCTGAAAATGAAATGTGATTTTGAGCAGAAGATCGCAGTCGACACCGAAGGGCCCGGCCCGTGTAATGTTCATTAGGGGTACTTGTGTAATTGACGCGAGCAAGAAATGTGCAGATTCACGAAACACTGTAAAGATTTCACGGAAAACATTTTAGCTAATTTTACGAAGGACTTGTTTGATAAAAATTATAAATAATATAAAATGTATAGTTAAAATTGAAATTTAACTATTTAAAAAGTTAATAATTATTAAATAAGCTCGATAAACCGACAAAATAGTGTTTCAAAATATCAATTTACGAGTCAAAGAGATTAAAAAATAATCTTTCAAAATCAAAAGAATTAGGAAATTTAATTAATTACATTTTGAAGTATGATTAATCAAAGTTCTCTCCTTTTCCGTGAAAAGGCTCTAAACCTACAGTATTATTTTCTTTTTCTTTGGATCTAATTTGAAGAATATGAAAATAGTTAGAATTTGAGTTCTAACTATTCATGATTCAAGAGAATGAATTATTAACAAAATTTATATTTTTCTAATCATAATTATTTTATTGCAAGAACTTACTATTATCAACCATTATAATTGTTCAACTTGGTGATAGAATATTATACTATCTTATATTCAATTTCTTAATGTTTTTGTAATTATTATTATAGTTGAAATGAATTAGGTAGTAGGTATGCACTTCTTGTCAACAAAATTTATGACCATTTTGCACCCATCAATTACTACAATTGCACTTTAACTTTCAAATATAGGATACTACTAGATTAGACATTATCATAAATACAATCTATATCTTTCATAATTTATATTTTGACAAAAAATATATACTTGTACTCGTAGCAAATTAACGGAGTCAAACAAGCACTAAGAGTGACACGTAGTAAAAAAAAACTTGCACTAAACAAGCAATAAGAGTTACGTAACTTGTGTCACCATAAAATTCATGGGGTATAAAAGTAAATATATCTATTTACTCAAAATTTACAAGATTTGATTCAAATTAAAATCATAACATTCTCAATTCTCATTTTCATGCAACAAATCACCCAAAGATCAAATGGTTCTCTGATAATAATAATAAAAAAAAAAAAACTTTCTTTGCATTGTATATATCCTCACTTACACCCATATTTACACTTGTTTATATGACAGTAAGATTTACAGTTGAAATATTTGACCAAAACATCATTTTTATTTTTATTTTATATTAAATTCTATTGTCACATAAGCAAGTGTATGTGAAAGTGTAGATGTAAGTAGTAAAACATCTATTAAAAAAATTTTTTGATGCAATTGGATTTCATATTTATCTTAAGTTGTTCAAATGCAGTTGCTTGATACTTTAAGTTGAGTGTTTTAATTAAGGTTGATACTTTGAAGTTGAGTGTTTTAATTAAGGATGTAGTTGTCATCTAGTTGGCATTCTTTCTTCATCGTGAGATTTGTCGAAGTTAAACAACAGATCTTATTCAAGTCTCGTAGTCATTTATTTACTAGAAAAAATGGACGTGCGTCAAACATTTAAAATTACTCGCACACCACGACGATACTGAAAATTGATTAATGAAATGGTTGAACACGATTCTTAAGAAGAAGCAATTAAATAAGGAAGGGGAAAAAAAGTTTGCTTTTATAAAATAAAATGTGAACACTTAAATATTCAAACTTGTCATAATTTATAAAGTTACTCAAAGTCGACAAGATTGACTGACGAAACAATATGATCCAAATTGATTTTATTATAATAAATTATAAAATGTACAATGAAGACAGGTCATGTGTTCGTCTTATCGGGCTCCATTTCAGTTACATCCATCTTATGGACATTTGTCCTTTAACGGCCCACCACATAATCCATGTATAGAGATTCAAGCTGGACACTTGCACGATAATTTTTCACCTTCAAACTTGAGGAATGTGAAACTCGCCTAAAAAGTAAAAACATTCTGAAATTATGGTGAAGGCTCAAATAACGTGATGCTTTTATTAAATAAACTATTATATCACCGTGTGATGTACAATACTTATTTTTTATAATAGTGATTTTAAAATATTTTAAAAATATATTATTTATTTATTACATTCAAATAAAAAAATATCATATAAATAACATTTGATTACTCATTGATATTGAAAATAAAAAACAATATAGCTAATCCAAAATTTGACACACTTCTTTGAAAACCACGTTAGTGGTCGAATTGAAGCGGTCTTTGAATCGTATGAATTTAATTTTAAAATTATCATAT
Organism: Forsythia suspensa; assembly: GCA_023638005.1. Classification (NCBI taxonomy): domain Eukaryota; kingdom Viridiplantae; phylum Streptophyta; class Magnoliopsida; order Lamiales; family Oleaceae; genus Forsythia; species Forsythia suspensa. The sequence continues at coordinate 40,320,687 of CM042675.1, read as the reverse complement.
CCAATTTATTAATTTAATAGACTTATTATTTTTAATTAATAAACTAGATAATTTGATAATATAACACAATTATATATTTTGTGTATTGATGTTTTTTTTTTTAAACTGCAACCTATTTAAACCCACTATAGGAAGCATAAAAAATTTGTTGGGAAAATAAATCCATTTTTGAAAAACTATTGCATTATTACCGTGCATTGATGTTTCATTTTTTTGAAAACATGACTTATTTAAATTCCTCAACCAGTATAAATTAAAAAATCAGAAGAGTTGTTACATTTATCACATATAATATTAAATGTTACAATTCATTTTTTGCAAGAAAAGAGGAAAAAAAAAATCAATGTATGAAACCAATTAAAGAATTTGAAAAGTTTTTGCATTTATCGTATATAATATTAAATATTACACTTCGTTTTTTGCAAAAAAATAAAAAAATAAATAAATAATCAATGTGTGAAACCAATTAAAAAAAAAAAATTTTTTATATGGCGTTTATAAGCGAAACTTACCAAATCAATGTGTGAAACCAAATAAAGAAAACAAACTCCTGCAGCATTTATAGTGAAACTTACCAAATCTGAAAAGAAAAAATAGAGAGAAAATGTGTGCGTCAAATTTTTTACGGTTATCCTATTATAATATAGATATAGATTTAGATTTATAAACTATAAAAGAAACTTATACGTCTTTATCAAATAACGTAAAGGTTTTATTAAGCTCTTGTTTGTTCACGCTTAAAAAAAAAAAAAAAAATCTGAATTTTTGGTTTGATTTCAAGGGCCTGACCTTTGAATCATTAATGCTGCATGTCGAAATAGTCCTTTTTTTCTCTCCACCATCATGTCAGTTACTTTTTGATAGATTTTCCAAAATGCTCTCACATGCAAATTCTCATACACGCACGTGAATTAAAACTTTTGGGGTCGATGATTGTGAAATTTGCAAGACAACACACTTTATTTAACAGAAAATAAAGGTGATACAAAACAATGTTGGTGCAATCCAATAAATAAATAAAAATTGATTTGTCAAGCGAATTTTACAACCATCAACCTTTAATTCATGCGCGCGTATGAGAATTGAACCAATTTCATTAGTGTACGGGTGGGGGCACTTTGGAAAATCTATCAAAAAGTACTGAAATGACGGTGGAGAGAAAAAAAAAATGACTACTTTGAAATGCAGAATTAACAATTGAGTAATTGGCACAAAACGTCCATATTATTTGCTTTAATTGTGCACTTCATCTCTATCGTTTCAATTTTGACAATTGAGCCCTCAAATCCACCAAACGTTGCACAATTCACCCCTGCCGCCCAACTTTGCCATTTCTAACCGTTAAATTGTCGCATTATTTAAACCTGTTAAAAATGCCTAAGAGCACCATCGTCATAACAATATTTTAACATTTAAAGAAAACTCAGTCCTCTTCCTAAACACCCTCGATCCCACTCCAACACATCACAAACAGCCACCATTGTGCCACCGTACCACCAAACCTCCATTAGTCTAATCCACCTTACCTATCCCAACCACCACCACAACTCACTGCAACTTCCCAACTTAATGAAAAATGACACCAAATTTTGCGACGGGGGACATCTTTTTGAGAGTCTTGCAGAATTTCTCACTACTACCCAACCACCATTCACCACCACCCGCCTCCCCAAAAATCCTTGTTTGTGTCCAGCATTGTATGGCAAATCCAAAGGCAAGAAACCAAATTCACATACCCATAATTTAGTGCACACATATATAATTATAAATAAATATCAAAAAAACTCAATTTGCAATTAAATTTTGAATATTGAAAACTGAAATTACAAAGTTGGGAGGGGAGGGGACAAAGTTCAGACCTGAACTGAAGATTAGAGATTTGGGGAAGATGGATTAATGTTTCTATTTTCTTCCTATTTTATAGAATGGAAGATGAGTATAGATTTTGGAAGATGAAATTGTTGAAACAATGGTTTTTGAGTTTCAGACGATTTTTTTCTTTGTTTGTTTCATTTTTTGTTGCGACGGGGTGATAGTTGCAAGCGGTGGTGGTTCAAACAATTTCATCTTCCAAACCCAAGAATTTGATAAAAAAGCTTTCCTCATACTTCTTCTTCTTCAAAGGGTTTTCAAAGTAGCCCCTATTTGGAAGTTTGGTAAAATCAGAGTAGCCCCTTCTGATTTTTCTTTGTTGTTCTAACGATAATGCCCTTGGGCATTTTTAATAGGTGTAAATCACGTGACAATTTAACGGCTAGAACTGACAAAATGGGACAACATGGGTGAATTGCGCAACGTTTGCTAGAATTGAAGGTCCAATTGCCAAAATTGAAATGATTGAGATGAAATGCACAATGAAGGCAAACGATAGAGACGTTTTGTGCCAATTACCCTTAACAAATCAAAAGTGTGGGGGCCCATGAATTCAAACCAAAAAATCATATTTTTTGGTTTTAAGCGTGAACAAACAAGCACTAAATAAAAGTATGATGAAGGCAAAGGGAAATGGATTTACCTCCTACACATCTTTATATAGCAGCTGAAACTTTGGTATTCGCTCAGGAGGCAAAGGACAACTTACAATGAGCTTGCCCTTCATCGCACCTCTGTATATTGCCTGCAAGCATGCAGAACAAGCATCATATATCTGTTAACAACAACAAAAACATTGGCAAATGCTTAACCAAAACACTAATATACAAGAAAAAATTTCAACAGATATCTAATAACACTATTGGCTGCTAAGTAGTACAATTGTCGCAATTTTAAAAAAGAAACGAAGAAAAATGAGCTAATAGTTACTATTAATCAATCCAAATAAATACATCAATCCTTAGATATCATTACAAATAGGTCACCCAAGATTCCAGTAGCTTTACTCTAGGGTTGTGCTTCCAAGTAACTCACTTTCCAGACAGAGTCTCCAACCTTGGAAAGAAGATATCATCCCTGTTATATTTTAATAAAGGTAGTAGACCAAGGCCAAAGTTACTGATTTCTACTCCTTTCACAAGTAATGACCTGTATCCTAAACTTTTCACTTCCTAGAATGTAGCAATATCACAACTCTCCTAATATGGTAAGATTGCCATCTTGATTAAGATTCACAGCAAAATTTTACATACTCAAGCTTGAAGCTGAAGTACACCCAATGCGACATCTTATTCTATAGTGCACATAAATAGAAGGAAGTAAAGGCCCATAAATCATGTTCGATTCAAGATTCGAGTATTAAGTAGATGTCTACCTCCACAACATCGATGAAATCTTGTTTTCTTTGAAATGTACCTATCCACTTAGTGTGGTCTGCACTCCTGCAAGTGGTAAGAGATAAAAATGCAACTCCAACCTCAAAAATCAAATTCCAAGAACTATATCTGCACATGTAAAGGATTAAAACAACACAAGAAGTGGCAAGACAGGTTAGTTGATATTGCCAGTGACTTTTACCTCTCCCTCCTCTTCCCCCTTCTCCAAAAAACAAGACAAAGAATGTAGCAGAACAAATATGAGCGGGCCAAATCCAATATTGTCATAAGCCTATCTGAATTGTACTACAACAAAAGGCAAGGAGTTTGATTGATAAGATACCTTAAATAGATGTAATCACTTTGATCAGAATATCATGTAATGAAATTTCCATAAGAATCAAGGCCATAAAGTCCCAGATGTTACAAAGGGATAGTTTCTCTAGTCCACCTTAAATTCATGGTGCCGTTATTTTCACTTTGCACTTATTATGCTATTTTGTTTCTTTTTCTTTTAATTTAATTCTCCCTGTTAGAATTTGGAATTCCTCTTCCAACTCGACCTGGCACCCTCTTGCTCACTGAGAAGTTTCTGCTTTAACATTGGCTGAATTCTTGTCTTAGGTACCCGAAGCTACTTGGGACTCGTCAACTGCCATTAAGACTGCCAATGTCTTTTGCCATATCATATCTTAAATTGATGAATAAAAACGCTAGAGCAAGCTGGCTTTTCTTTTTCAATTTTGTCCAACAATAATTTGAAGCCAATACAATATATGCCGCATGCTAATAAGAGAAAAAATCCTACTACTACAAGAACAAACAATATTTCAGTAGACTCCACAGTCTACACTACAGTGAAATCACAGAGACATTAATACTTGTGAAGAAAATAATATAAGTGTGCGTTCGGGGGTGGGGTGGGGTGGGGGGAAGAGAGGGCATGAGGCATACCCAGAATCCATCTTCATGTGGTGAGCATTAAAGAAGAAAACTACAGATGGTATCAGCGTTATGTCAAAATACTTCAAATAAATCTGAATCTCATCCGAATCTATGTCCACTAACGCCACAGTCGCGAATTTCGACACATCTTTTGCCGATTTATACAGCTGGTGATCATGACGGATTTGAGGATTGGTAAATTATTTTCATGAATTATAGGTGTGAAAATTATTATTTATACAGTGGGTAAAGAGGAGGGAGCATACTATGTCGTCGAGCTGCAAGCAAACGGCGTCGGAGGAGCGGCCGAAGCGGAGGACGAGGACTTTGTCAATGGTGTCTCTGATGATGGAGTCCACTTCTTGCTTCTTCCTTAATGTCGAGAGTAAATATTCCATCTCTATGTATTTAGACGGGCTATTTTAGCTCTGCAATTTACTATTGTGTGTGTTTTCCAGAGGGAAATTCCAAAAGAGAAGGCACGGGAGAGAACGAGAATAAGGGCAAAGACAAATAAATTAGGAGTGGCAATAAGTGGCCTGGCTCGGGTCCACACGAGCCGAGCTCGGCTCGTGACCCAAAAGGAGCTCAATTCTTCGTGGGAATCATGGTACGAGCTGAATCGCTCACAAGAGGCTCATTTTATTTTTTTATTTTTTAAAAACAAAATTTTTAAACAAATTGAAATTTTCAAAATAAGAGAAATTTGAAAATTAAAACCATCTTTTTTTTTTCCTTGGAAACAACTATTTTTAATCACTCTTCTAAAAAATCCACCCAAACTAGGTGTGAAGCACAGAGTTAATAAGTCAGAAAATTTGAAGAAAATTTACACAAACAATACTTGCAAATTATGAAGTCAGATATTGAAATTCTTCAGCTACTAATATGTCCATTTTTTTTTTGGATTCAGAGTTTTGCTTCTTTTCAGTCATTTAGACACATTAAACTCTATAGTGTATCTTCTTTAAGTCTTGATTAGACAACTATGTCACCTGCACAAAAAGCAGATTCAGATACTACAGTAGATGCATGAAGTTTTATTAGATGTTGTAATAGAAACAATTGGATAATGACGCTTGTTCTGACTCCACCTAGGGATGGCAAAAAAATCCGACCCGACGCGCCAACGCCCCCCGCCCCGCCCGCCAAGAGCCACGGGCTAATAGGGCGGGTTTGGGGCGAAAAAATCTGCCGGGCTAGGAATCCGGGGGGTCCGGTCACCCGACCGACCCATGACCACCCCCACCCCTAAAAAAAAATTTTTTTTTTGAAAAATCATAAAATATAGTAGAAATTATGATTTTCACTAAAAATGGACTAAAGAATAATTAAACTCGGGTTAAAACTTATAAACTACTAACCTTAACCACTACACCACAACCCAAATCTTATAATTTTTTGTTTTGCTTGGTACAATTGTACAAATATTTAAAAATTGTATATATAATTTTTAATTATTTTTCGCTTTACAAAAAAAAAAAAAAAAAAAAAAAAAATTGTTCATAGGCGGTTGGCGGGTCCAACGACCGACCCGCCTCGCCACAACCTCCGCCTCCCCGCCCCCCCCTGCCACACCATGGTCGTGGTCGGTGGCGGGCGGGCGGGCTCACCCATTGCCATCCCTAACTCCACCAAATAAGTATGTCAAAAATTTTATGTTTATTCTCATTTAAAATACTAAACATGTCATGAACAAAATACATAATAACTCTAATGATATTTCACTTGTACTTATTCTTATATTCGTAGCATGGAAAAATGAAGAAGAACTACTAAAATGTTGAGTTTCCCTAATAGAACTTAAGAAGATCGATAGATCGTTGTCGTCATTTGACAACTAACTAACTATTGGTACATAAGATTGTCTAACATTCATACCGTCCTTTTCGACGTATATTTCATACATCTCACATAAATTTTTCTCTAGATTACCATATATTAGTGGGATTGCCGATACATTTTCTCATACAAACTTTCATAATATTATGTAGTTATACAAATAAAAGTCCATAAAAGAGCAATAAAATCATTTAAAAATGAAAATTGATATTTAAGTTGGCCAAGATAGAAATTACTTTGTAGTTGGACTTTATCCAAATTTAGTGCTTGTTTGGTGAAGTTTTTTAGTAGATTTTGATAAATAAAAAAAATTAATAAAAAGTGTGGTTGAAAAGTTAATAAAAGTTGTTAATCTTGTAAAATGTGTAATTAAAATTTATTGTTAATTCTAATTTCAGTTTTTTAGAAAAAAATTTAAGTTCCACCAAATAAGCTCGATTCTTTATGTATTATGTATATGTATTTTCAAGATTTTTCATATATGGTCTAACGGTTTGTTCGATATCAATTTTAATTTTGATAAAAAAACTGAAGTCAAAGTGGGTATTTTTTGAAAGAGCCTAATCAAAACACACAAACATTTTTTAGGCCTTACTTACTTTTGATATCTTTTTTAGGTCACTTTTGTGGAAAAAATCTACACTACTCTTACTATATTATTACAATAACTGAAAAGTCCTTAACACAAAATGACACATAAACCCTTCAACAACAATCAAAACAATTCAACCTCCCTTCCCCTCTCCTCCTCTCCTCTCCTAACGATGTCAGTTGCAAAATTGTAAACACTTAGTCCAAAAAATTACTTTTTCCTCCAAATTTCACCGCTTCATTTTCAGTAGGCCAAGAGAAAGAATTGCTGCCGATTGCCAAATATTCTTTTTGCAAATTCTTCATTGGTAAGATATTCTCTTCCCTTTCATTATTTGATATGTACATGGCATTTGTAATTTCTATTCGGTTTTGTAAATTTGCTTTTGTCTTGTCTATTCAAATGAATGTTATTCATCTAAAATGGTAGAGTTAAGGATGGACCTATAGTAGTTGTGGACGGTGGAATGTTGTAACGAATGTAGTCGTATTGAATGACAGTAGTCGTTTTAAACAACAGTGGTTGTTTTAAGACGACAATTTATCGTTTTAAACGACGAAACAAAATTTGAACTACTATTGTTGCCTAGTTGAGGTCGTTTGAAACACACTATCTTTAATTTTTTGAAAAACAAAATTTTTATTTAGATTACATAAGAAATTTTTAAATGAATTGCAATAATAAACTTAGCAATATGGATCGCTGTATTTTATTTTGGTGAGTTTGTTAGGAAGGATTAGGGCATGTTGAATTGGAAATAGGGTGATAGTCTTGTTGTGGATGAACTTCAAATTTCTGTAGAGATTTCATAGAAAGAGCTGTATGGTAAACTACTAGATGTGCAATATTGACTCTACCTTGCATAAATTGAAGATGAGGTTTCTTCTACTTAGTGTTACTGTTTGCGGAGCCAATCTAGATTACATTAGACAAACAAGTACACTGGTGTATAGGTCTCACTAAACAAGGTCAACCTCGTCCCATTTGCGTAACCCTTGTGAGCAAAGGTCGAGTAGAGTTTTGAAACACAGCAGTTAATGATCAATCTGATACAGGCGAAGCGGGTGAACTAGAGTTTCACATAGAAACAGAGATATTGTCATTCAACAGTAGAATGATTATTGTGATGACTTGGAGATACTTCTAGAAAATGATGTGTGATATCAAGCCAACAACAACAATAAAGTAGATCAAAATACAGATGATTATTGAGATATGATGGATATAAATAGATGTCTAGAGAATTTGTCATTGCTGAGCGGCATATGCTAAAACAATATTCCCTGTGCCGAATGAAGTTGATTGGGTTGTTCCTGAATATATCAAGACTTTGAAAGTCTTACCGTCAATAGTCAAACGACAAGCTAGACGTAAGAGAACAATGAAGACACCTTCTGTTGGATTGTTTCTCAAAAGGCATAAATGTAACAGGTGCAGGGCACTGGAAAACAACTATCTAAGATGTACACACTAGATTCCAATGGGTGATAGCAGAGCGGAAGATTAGTGCAGTGTTCCAATTTTTTCTTTGTCTGTGGACAACAAATGTAAATGTAATCTCTTTATTATGTGAATTGAGATTTATCTTTATATGGAATGCATATGTTGTGTTTATAACGATTACTTATGTTTCTATCGTGGTTAAACAAAATAAATATTTGCTACATGTTGTTGAGTTATTTATTTTTATTTGGATTAGATATGTTATTTTTTTAGCTGCATGGCCATTCCTGGTTACGGAGTGAAATATGCTGCAAACTTAAAAAAAACGACATTTGTAGTTTTAAACAACCACATATGTTTAGTCCAGTACGACTAGAGTCGTTCTCTGTTAGAGATTCTCCAAACAATTGAATAGGTTTTGAAACGTCTACCATCTTTTTAAACTACGGTAGTTGATTAATCCAAAATGAATGTAGTAGTTCTAAACATCTGTGGACGTTGTTGTTAGGGAATCACAAGGTAACTCAATCATGTCGATGAATTATAAATTACATCAATTGTACCCATTATACATTCTATTTAATTAATCCACGCTTCGATGACCATCGACTAACTCGATTGTATCGATAAAATATAAATTACGTCGATCGTACCCCATTATCCATTCTGTTTAACTAATTCATGCTCTGATGACCATTGACTAACTCGATCATGTCGATGAAATGTAAATTATATTGATCGTACCACATTATACGTTCTATTTAATTAATCCAAACTTCGATGACCATCAACTAACTCGACTGTACCGATGAAATGTAAATTACGTTGATCGTACCCCATTATTCATTTTGTTTAACTAATCCACATACCGATGACCATCGACTAACTTAGTCGTATCGATGAAAAGTGTATTACATCTATCTTACCCTATTATACGTTTTGCTTAACTAATCTACGCTTCGATGACCATTGACTAACTCGATCGTGTCGATGAAATATTTATTACGTTGATCTACCATATTATATGTTCTATTTAACTAATCCACGCTCTGATAACCATCGACTAACTCGATCATGTCGATAAAATATATTACGTCGATCGTACCCCATTATACGTTCTGTTTAACTAATACATGCTCCAATGACCATCGTCTAACTCGATCGTCTCAATGAAATGTATAGTACATTGATCGCACCCTATTTATACGTTCTGTTTAACTAATCAACGCTCTGATGACCTTCATCTAACTTGATCATGTCGATGAAATGTATAGTACGTTAATCGTTCTCCATTATACGTTATGTTTAAGTAATCTACACTCTGATGACCATTGTCTAACTCAATTGTGTCGATGATATACTAGAAGGACACATGTGTTTTAAAATAACTGTTGTTGACGTTGGAAAATGGTTTGTATTAAGTCCAAGCCAACTTAAAGATAAATGTTGAGGTCGGCTATAACCGTAATGAGTAGCAGATAGATAAATATATGTAGGAAGACTTGATGGTATAATCTTTGTAAGAGTGCTTTTATTAAGCAGTTGAATGTCCAACTTGTTGGACATTTACGTCTCCTATTTATAGAAAAATATGTAATGATTTCTTCTATTTAATGCTAAGCTAGGCATTAAATGGCCAAACTAGGTATTTAATGCTTACAAGACATCTCTTTTTAGGACATTTAATGTAAAGTGATGGCTGACAGACAGAAGCTATGCTGATGACATGATTATGACGTCTAGAGGACGAGGTCCGACCTGAACACGCAAGGATGATGTTCGAACTGAATTCAACACCGCGGTGGGCTTTAGCCAGGGTTATGGATGAGGTCCGAACTGAAAGTTGTAAAGCTTTCCATTAGCTCGGCCATATCTTACTGTGCTGATGAGCAAAGTAGCATCTGACGTGGTGGAACTAGATCGGAGGCCAACAATTGCCCATCAAGACTTGTTTTGACATTAATCAAATGAGGTTTTCAGTTCCTTCTACGATTCAGACGTGTGCTGATCTGAGTTCTGCTGCATTGATGTGATATTTCTAGCAACCCACCTCGTTGGTTGACACATGGAACAAGCTTAGTGGTGATATCAGATTTTTGTGTGGCTCGAGGGCACACTTTACTAGGGTGTCATCATTGCGGCATTGATGGTGCTGACCCTTTGTCTTCCTCTTCTATAAATAGAGAGGGTGAGGGTCATTTGGAACTCTTAACTTAAGCGTTTCCTTCTTTTCTGAATTGCTTTCTTCCGAGCTGAGTGTCAGAGCGGTAGGGTTCTTCTGATTTAAGAGTCACTGCAGTTTATTGGATTCGACTTGGAGGTCAGAACGGTCAGTAACCACTTCTTCATCTTTCATGCTATTCTTTATCTTTCTTTGTTTCTCTAAGTTCATCTGCTAGAATGTCTAGTGAGGTCGGTAGTGATAGCGAGAGAGAAGCCATGTCCTGGGGTAAGGGTCAGGAGGAGGAAGTTGAAGCCAGTTCAGGTAGGATGGTAGAGGGAATAGACGAGGACGAGGTTCTCAGTCCAGCTCCGCTGACTGCTCCTTCTCCTCCAGCTAGGTCGTCTCCACAGGCCGGGACGAGTGGTGAAGGAGAAGTTGGGCCTGGGACTTTAGGTCGGAGGGAGGCGGAGGTCGAATCCGATGTGAGGACTGCTCCAGTTTGGAAATGCAGATTTTTTCCTTTCGAAGTAAACGAGAAACAACTTCAGGACTGGCATATGACTTATAGAATCCCAGATGAAATAGAGTTCTTCATCCCCAGTCCTGAAGATCGGGTTGATGATCCACCGTTGGGTTGTGTGGCCTTAAACCAGGCCGTGCTGGCTGCTAGACTTAGACTTCTCTTCCCTAGAATAATTAGGATGTTTTTGCGCGAGTGGAGAATAGCTCCAACCCAGCTCTGTCCCAACGGTTGGAGGATTATGATAGGTTTTCTTATCCTCTGGGACAAGCTCGGCTTCTCTCATCCTTCAGTTAGGAAAATTTAACAGTTTATACTCTTTTAAGTCAGATGGAAAGAGGTCGGGCGGGTGGTACGCATCGGTGAAGGCGAAGACTGGGAGTAGTGTCATCACCCAGCCCCGGACTTAATTAAAAATTGGAAGAAGTTATGGTTCTTTGTCTGAGGTCCTTGGCAATTCTCTGTGAATGATGCTAGGCCAGATGTGAACATTCCAGTTCGTTACCACGAACTAAGTAAGCGTATTTCTTTACTCATTTAGTTCAGTCATCTTCATTTTGTACTAAACTATTTTGTTTACTTCGCTTTCCAGGGTACGTTTCTCAAGACCAACAGAAGAATCTTCAGAAAGAGCTCGGAGGGCCAGAGACATCAGTGAGGATCTGCTCTAGCAGTGCATTGATAACTAGGGAGAACTTGGTATCAGCACGCCTCTCTCCGTCCAATTTAGATCGTCTCCAAACCCGTGAGCTATTCAGAACTCGTCACTTGTGATTTCTATCATGCCAATTTGTTCAGTTCTGACTTTGATTGTTTATGTCAATCCGGCGAAGGGATGAAGGATAAATTAGTCAGGCCAGAAAGGGCAAGAGGAAAACTCCGGCCGACGATCAAGTGCCTCTTACTCGGCCTCATCCACAACCAGAGCCTGTTCCCCAGCACATTCCAAGCCCAGCTCAGAACGTCGAGGAGATAACCTCTTTTCCAGTTCGTGGGGTGCCATCCTCATCTCAGCCTCCTCGACCTCCCCCACCGGAGCCGCAGATTCCACCCGTATATTTGGGCTCGACTCCGGAAAAGGATGAGGAGTATATGAGGCTCTGCAGTTCCCTTCCCAAACCAGTTCATGACTTTTTTAGGTCAAACTCTCCCACCAGGGTAGATATTGCCGGCCTTCCCTCTTCAACGCAAAGAAGACGATAACTGTGATTGGGAAGAGCTGGACTTTAGTCCAGCAGAGATACATGGACAGCATGGAGACCGTGGAGTCCATTATCGCGGCGTCAGTCAATTCCTCCAGGGCGGCCATTCAACTTACTTCAGCCACGGAGAAGATGGGAAGGATGTTGGCTGATGTCCAACTTATGAAGGAGGAGAGAATGAAAGTTCTGGCCGAGCTGACTGAGGAGAAGAAACTCAGGGCCACCTCCGAGGACGTCCTCATGAGCTGGGAGGAGGAGCTTAGGAGAAATGAGGCCGAGCTGAAGGCGTTGACGGTGGAGCTGAAGGCGGAAATGAGGAGTAAGGCTGAACTAGGGCAAGAGCTGGAGATTGAAAGGAAGAGCCGGGTCGAGCTCAGGGCTGCCTTGGATAAGGTTGTTAACCGAGATGAGGCCATGGTAGATTTTAAGTCCTCCGATGCCTATCTAGCTGATCAAGAGAAGGTCTACTTCTTGACGATGGAGGAGCTGATTGAGACAGTGGCTGAGAAGCGCCCGGACTGGGACGTTTAGTTCCTGAAGGATGAGCTTGTCGAGCTGAAGAGAAATTCTACACTCAATCCTCCATCGCCTGAAGAGGTGGATCAGTCTGGTGCTGAGGACTAAATTCTTCCTTTTAATGTTTTTTGCTTGTGTTTTTGTCGTACTGTACTGAATTTAAACGTAATGGACTGAAGTATCAATGAAAATGTGCTGTTTTGTTAACTTGTGTTCACATTTCATTTGTTGTTTTACTACTGACTTCGGACCTTTGACTCATGATTTCCGATATGACTTTTGACTTCAATTATCTAACTTTTAACTTCTGACTTCGAAGATCTGACCTCTGACTTCGAAGACTTGCTTTGGCTTTTTACTTCGAAGATCGGACTTCAGCGACTTTAGAGATCTGTCTTCAAATGTTTGATTTCGAAGATATGACCTCTGATTCTAACTTTTGTCTTCGGTACATGGGCGAGCTGAAACTGAGAATATTAGCGTCTTGGGATTGAGCTCCAGACCAAGGATAAGGTCCGACATGGGATACATGTTTGATTTAGATGTATGAATATCCCCAAGTTTATAGCTCGGCCTCGCGTGTGAATCGTTAGGTCAGTAAATCAGACGAACTAAAAGTTGAATCACCTCAAAAATTGGAAATGTAGTTTGGTCGCTTAGACGAACTGTATTCCTTGGAACTATGATGTCCTTGGGATTAAGGGATTTTAGTTTTGACGTTGGTGACGTAGCACTTACGCTATCCAACATGGGTCCCGGCTTTGCGACCTGATCACCTCTTTTTAGTTCGGATTATATTTAGAGTTGTTGTTTTCGATGTCCGATGTAGGTCCTCATTTCACAAAACGTCCTTCATTTCATAAATGTGAGAACTTTTTACAAGGTGAAAGCTATGGCTTCTTTTAACAAAAGTAGTTCATGCCCGTGGGCTCTCGTAGATGAGTTTCATTGGTAGTACTTCTTAAGATGTTCAGCATTCCACAGGTGTGCGAGTGATAGATCTTCTGTATTCTGGAGCTCGTAAGCTCAGTTTTTGAGGACTGTGACGATTTTGTAAGGTCCTTCCCAGTTTGGAGCGAGTGTCCCTGCTTTGCTCTCTTTTGTTGCCAGGAAAACCTTTCTCAAGACTAAATCTCCTGCTTTGAATTTCCACTCATTGACTTTGCTGTTGTAGTACCTTGCACTCTTCTGTTTGTAAATTGTATTTTTTAATTCTGACCCCAGCCTCTTTTCTTCTAGTAGGTCGAGCTTGGCTATAATGGATCGTCGTTACAATTTTCATCAAAATGTCGAACTCTGAATGATGAGAGTTCGAGCTCTACTGGGATGACGACTTTGGTTCCAAAGGCTAGTGAGAAAGGTGTTTCTCCTGTACTGGATCGACATGTCGTGCGATAAGACCATAGTATGCTTGGGAGCTCTTCTTCAAAGTGTACTTGATGATTTTGTTAATGGCCTCGACTTGCCCGTTGGCTCGGGGATGATTTGGAGTGGAGAAGTGTTTCCTAATATTTAGTTCCTCACAGAATGATCTAAACTTGGAATTGTCAAATTGCTTGTCATTGTCCGTAATGATTGAGTAGGGGACTTCAAACCTACAGACGATCGATTTCCATATGACATCAGTGGTCTTTTGTTCTGTTATCTTGGCTAGTGGTTCTGCTTCTGCCCATTTAGTGAAGTAGTCTACAGCGACTATGGCGTATTTAGTCCCATCTTTTCCTGTCGGCATGGGTCCGATTAGGTCAATCCCCCACTTTGAGAAGGGCCATGGGCTGAGAATCGAGGTCAGCTCTTCCAGACAGGGTCTAATGGTGGGGGTAAACCTCTAGCATTTATCGTATTTTCTAGCAAATTTGATGGAGTCGTTCTTCAGTGATGGCCAGAAGTACCCTTGCCTCAATATTTTGTGCGCCAGTGACTGCCCCCCGGTGTGGTTGCCACACACTCCTTCGTGAACTTCACTGAGGGCATACTTGGCTTCGTTTTCCCTTAAACATCTCAGTAAAAGGAGCAAAAACCTTTTCTTGAACAGGACGTCGTCGATGATTGTGTATCTAGCTGCCCTGATCCTTAATTTTCTCGCTTTTGTGTTATCTGGGGACAGCTTACCATCCATTAGAAATTGAATGATTTCGTCAGTCCAGTTAGAGTTCAGGTCGACCGTGGTGAGGATGTGCTCAGGCTGACTGATTGTCGCACTGCTGATTCTTCCGATCGGGATGTTCTCCAGCTCTTCTATCCCTTCGCTGGTGCGAGTCGTACTAGAGCGTCAGCAAAGCTGTTTTGAGTTCTTGGGATCTGTCTGACCTCGACAGTGTTAAATAATTTGAGCTCTTGTTCTACTATCTATGAGTAAGACGCCATCCTCTCGTCCTTAATTTGGTAGGACTTGTTGATTTGATTAACTACTAGCTGAGAGTCACTGTACACGAGTAGTTTGAGTGCACCCATTCTTTTTGCAAATCTCAAGCCGGGGATTAGGGCCTCGTATTCAGTCATGTTGTTAGATGCATGGAAGTCGAATTGTAGAGATTGACAGAGAGGTTCCATGTCAGGACTCATCAGCACAACTCTGGCCCCGGTGCACGTTTCGGTTGATGATCTATCTACAAAGAGAGTCCAACATTCTTCTTGTTTGGTACAAGGTTCGTGCTCCAGACTAAACTCGACAATGAAATCTGCTAGAGCTTGACCTTTGATCGAAGTCCAGGGTCTGAAGTGGAGCTCAAACTGGCCGAGCTCTACCGCCTATTTCACAAGTCTTCTAGAAGTGTCTGGTTTTTGTAGTACTTGCCTTAGAGGTTAGTTTGATAGAACTTCTATCGAATGTTGCAAGAAATATGGTCTGAGTTTCCTTGCAGACATGACGAGGGCATACGCCAGCTTTTCCATTGGACTGTACCTAAGTTCGGCATCATGTAGTACTGGCTAACTTAGTACACCGGATGTTGGATTCCTTCGTCTGACCTGATTAGCACAGAGATGATGGAGTGCTTTGAGACCGCTAGGTAGAGGGTTAGGACTAACTCAATCATTAGTTTTGACAGCAACGGGGGTTGCGCTAGTTGTTTTTTCAGTTCTTCAAAGGCCAGCTGGCATGCCTCACTTCACTTGAACTCCTTGCCACCTCGTAGAGTGTTGAAAAAGGGTTTGCACTTGTCTGTTGATTTTGAAACAAAACGAATGAGTGCCACTATTCACCCAGTTAGGCTTTTGTACATCTTTGATTTTGGTATGAGGTCTCATTTCTTGGAGAGCTCTAATTTTCTCCGAATTAGCCTCAATACCCCTCTGGTGAACTATATAGCCTACCCACACCGAAAGTACATTTGGTAGGATTGAGCTTCATCTTATACCTTCTCAGTATGGAGAACATCTCAGCAAGGTGTTGAATGTGATATGTTGCCTTGGTGCTTTTGACAAGCATATCGTCAACATATACGTCCATGGTTTTTCCAATGAGTTTGGAAAACATTAAGTCGACTAGCCGTTGATAAGTTGCTCCGACATTCTTCAGTCTGAAAGGCATAACTCGATAGTAGTACAGACCTCGGTCAGTAATGAAAGAGGTATTCTCTCGAGCACGAGCACTTTCGTGCATTGCAATTTGGTTGTAACTGATGTATGTGTCCATAAAGTTCAGAAGTTCGTGCCCAGCTGTGGCATCCACCATTTGGTCTATTCAGGGGAGTGGAAAGATGTCAACGTCAATACCCAATTCTTTTAAAAATTGCACGTGATCTACTAACACCTCTGGTCTGAACTGTAGCATCGGAGTCTACTTTTAGTACAGGTGACAGGGTTGTGTCTGATTTCAGGTCAAGATTCAAAGTCGATATTTTAGAAAGCTTACTGTGTCTAAAAGATTAAGATGACGTCGAACTTCGAATTCAAGACAAAGTAGACATAATAATGTCTGAAGAACTTAAAGATGAATATGGATTATTTGGATTTGTAGTAAGTATTATTTTGCATTAGTATTTCATATTTTTTGTCTTATTTTAATAAAAAATTATACACGTAACAACTTGTTTGTGTACAATTTTAACTCCGCATACTTTCAAAGTAGCCGGTCCCAAGCCCGAAAAAAGGATGAGGGTTTTCAACCTTAAATTTTTAACATAAAGCATTTTCGATATTTTTTTATTTTTCATTTTTAAAATTATCCACAAAACAAAAAAAATCATCAGGGTCGAGCTGAGTTGCCGAGCTCATAGGTAGCTCGGCTCGGCTCGGCTCGGCTCGGCTCGTTCGACCCACGAGCTCGTGGGTCAAATCGAGCCCATGTATGAGCCCCTTTGGGCGAGCCGAGCTTATCTTCAATGGGTCAAGCCGAGCATTACCACCCTTATGTAATTACTATGTGATGTGAAAGATTTGAATAAAAATTAAGCTAAATAAATAAAAAAATAACGTATATAATTTTATGATATTGAACCAATCTTATTATATTTTTATGTAACATAAAAATACTAATAAAAATCATTTTACATATTATGTGTTGTTTATTTTTGAATGAAATTAAAACGATAAATTAAAATATGAAAAATACAGTTGGATCTATAATAATTGTAGTTAATAAACATATAGCTTAATTAAATAAAATTATTTGAGCATCAATGATAATTTTTTTTTTTGTTATAACGATAAAGTAAAATTTTAAATTTTAAATAATGTAATTACTTAATAATAAAAAGAATAATTTTATTTGACATGTTTATTAATAATTATGAGCTAAATTTTAGTTATTTTATAATAATTCGTAAAATATACAAAATAATTTAGTATATTATCAATTTGGTCAATAAAATATTATTCAGGAAAAAAAAGATCTCGTTAGTTTTTTTTTAAATTTTTTATAAAAAATAAAAGTATGAGACTCATTTACTCTTTTTGTAAAGGTTAACAATCCAACTAAGATTTTTCTTTAAAAAATTAGGAGTATATTAGTTTTTTTCATCAAACAATGTATAATTACACATCAAAATACATATATTAAAAATTTATGTGCTAAAAAATAAACGTTAGGGAGATCATTTTTACACTAAAAGTAAAAGTTAAAGACCGCCAAAATCCCTTTGCTTTATGTCTAAAGTTTGGTAAATTTTAATCTTCCATTGCCATAGAATATAATTCAAATGATTTTGAATTTTGAAACACAAAGTGGCGAACCCATCATTTTTAATAATTCAAAAAGTACTTGCAGCTAGCAACAAAAACTCAAATATTACAACTTCCACACACTGGAAAAAAAAAGGTTCAAAATATATAGTTGCCCAAGGACAAAGTAGGGATTTTGTTTACAAAAATTATGAGAGGTTATACAACATATTTGTCTCCTTCATTTTATTGTGTAAATTTTGATAAAGATGATTCTACATTAAAAAAAGATGTGTACACATTTAAAGCTCAAGAACAAATATATCATAATCTTTCAGCACTTTTACCATAAAAATCGATCAATAATTTTTCACTTATATTTTTATAATACTGGTCACAAATTGCAAAATAGGATTCACATACTAAGATGAGCTAGTTTTGATGAAAATATCATTGAGAGATTGATATATATTTTACAACACAATTTTTATGCTCGATTTTTTCGCTGCATAAAAGATAAATCATTCATTGAAATGTATACAGATGCATATCACTAACAATGTTAATGTTGATCAACGTTTATACAATACACCAACTATTGATCAAGTGATGCTATCTGAATTTAAGGAAACAATGATCTTATACATTTCGAAAGGAAAATTGTTGTTTATGTACATTTTAGATGTTATGATTCACCTCAATATCATTTGCTCCTTTCAAACGGAGAGAGAGGTTGGCGTCAAGACATAAAGAAATAAACAATGCAAAATAGTGATATCGCAATTGATGCATAAAAATGCAACCACACAAGATTTTTCTCATTTCAATTCTGCGGATAGGATGGTGAGATTCAAAATTTCTATATAAATATATTTATTCAATCTAAAATGCGTCATATAACTACATCTAAATCTTATTATACTCGATTTTTTTTGGTGAGATGCAACACATTCTTTATGCTCGATTTTTTCGCAGCATAAAAGATCAATTATTCATTGAAATATATACATATACATATCGCTAATAATGTTAGTGTCGATCAACGTTTATACAATACATCGATTGTTGATCAAGTGGCTGCTATCTGAATTTAAGTAAACGATCTTATACCTTTTGAAAGGAAAATTGTTGTTTATGCACATTTTAAATGTTATGATTCAACTCGATATCATTTGCTCTCTTCAAACGGAGAGAGAGGTTGGCATCAATACATAAAGAAATAAACATTGTAAAATAGTGATAACACCATTGATGCATATTAATGCAACCACACAAGATTTTTCACATTTCAATTGGATGGTGAGATTCAAAATTTTCTATATAAATGCATTTATTCAATCTAAAATGCATATAACTATATCTAAATCTTATTATGGTATTTTTGAATAAGAGTTTCACAAACCCGAGCAGCAAAACTAAAATCCCAAGAATATTGTTGTTATAAGCTCCAAATTCGACCTTCAATCAAATCAATAATTCTTTAGAGTGGACAACTTCTGCAACAATATGTAGATTGTAGTTGATATGTATATAAATCTTAAAACCAACAAACTTGATTTCTATAGGACACAGCAGTCACGTGTTCGGTCAGACCTTCGAAATTTTAGCATTTTCACCCTTTCGTCCATTGCCATCCAAAAACATCTGTTAACTCTCATCCTCAACATGACTCCCATCAATTTAGAAGGGTAATTTCGTCCACACAAGAAACAATAAAGAGTAAGATGACTGTTGTAAAAATAATGTGATTGCAAGTGTACAATATCGCACAAAAGTAATAAAGTGGACCTATTGAGTCCGGATTATCGTTCCCACGAAGACTATCTTATTTAGATACTAGTTAAATTAATCGTAATGCTAATTTATTGAAAAGAATTTGAATTGAGTTGATTTGAAAGATTTAAACTAAAACTATGAATTTAAGGAAATAATATAATAACTTATGTAAAAGCCCATAACAAGAATTTAGGAAAGAATAATGGTTAAAGAGTTTGGACAAACGAATTTACTTAGTTGTCATCTCTAATTCCTTCTATCAAGATTTGTTTCCTAAAGTTGTATTCGGTCGAATTCACTAATTTAACCTAATTTACCTCTCTCGAGTTCAAATTAGTCCTATCTAATTAAGTCAACTTAGGCAGTCAGAATGACAATTAATTAGATGCATTAATTCTCTTAAGAATTCAATTCAGACCGTAGCAATAATAAAAGTGTATCTCTACATTTTATCCAATTGCCAGATTTTACTACGTGGTCTAGATTAATAATTTGATTCTCAGTTCATTACAATCCACGAGATCAATAAAATAATGGCCAGTTATTCCAAGCATTAAGAGAATAAGTAAAATCAAATACTTAAACAATTTATAAGTCAAAACTTAATATTCGAAATTAAAGAATTAAAACTAGGCTACATCGTTTATCCAAACAATGAATTTTAGCTACTCATGATTCGGAATAAAGACAAGATGAAGAATTTCGAATACATAACTGGATCTTGAATAAAAGAGGAGAAAAAGTTGAGTATCTTGCACCAAGAAATCTTTGTTTTCCCGCTCCAATCTTCTTGATCTTGGTGGTTCTTACGTCTTCTTAAATCGTTCTTTTCTCCGTCTTCTCTTGTGTTCGCCCAAGAATTCAACCTCTTTTCTTTTGACCTAGGTCATGTCTTTATATAGTGTTTTACTAAAATTAAAACTCATGTACATGAAAAATCGAAAAAGACCACCGATTGGAATTAAAAATAAGCGAAAATTACCCAGGCGTAATTTCCGCGTTCTTGCATGATCAACCATGATTCGCAATCCGCAGTTTGACCGCTGCAAACAGTAAAAGAAATTACCAAATACGGCTCCAATCCATATATTGCACACTTGGTCCTCCAAAGTTTGATGTATATATTATTTGGTCCTCACTTCATCTTTTAGTCATTTTCTCTTCTTTTGTCCTCTTATTTGCAGTCCAAGTCCTTCAACTTTGTATTTTGTCTTCTTTAGTCCTCTAATTTCTTCTTTTATTTGCAATCCGGTCCTTCAACTTTTGAGTATTTGCAAGTTGATCCCCACTTCTCCATTTTCGACGCGCCTTGGGTCCCTTTTTGCCTATTTTACTTTGTTTTCTCCAATTCCATCCAATCTCGGGTTTTGACCTAAAACAATTAAATAGACACATAATTAAGTAGAAAATCACTTAAGAGTACTTACAATTGTCCACTTTTGATGGTCCAGATAAGTATAAAACCACACTTATCAAATACCCCCAAACTTGAACATTTGTTCGTCCTCGAACATGACTATATACTTAAACAATCAAACAAATAATATTAAAATATACTATAGTAGATAGCTTGCCGTATTTGCCTCATGTTTTTGAAACAACTCAATCAATTCATAAAAAACTTCTAAATTATGCTACCAAAATTAATTTTTACTTATCCAACGCTCGATTGATATGTGTGTGTGCGCATAGTCAATCCAATCAATTTAAACTTTTAGGTTGGTAATATTTCATCCCCCAATGGTCAAATATTTCCTTTCTCTCTCGTAAGAATACACATTCCCATATTGATATTCATTCTCTCACCCGGGTGTTAACTCTAAAGTTGCCTTCAAAACACTTATTGTTTTACCACTCAAAATTTGGTTACGTCTAGCCAATACAGTTGCTATCTAGATCTGTGAAGATTCTCCTTTTTATTGAATGCTTTGGCCATCAAGCTTCCACTAGGTAAGTCAAACCCACTAGTAATCTAAATCCCCAAGTTATGCGCATAAATGCTTAATCTTGCTTTTGCTTTTTTTTTTTTTATAAATATAATCATATATAGATATATATCTTATGTGTAAGACCTCACTCCTTAAGCTTTCTAGATGACTCTTGTAGCGAGCTTTAGGCCGATGGCTCCCAGGTCTAATAGACTTTAGGGCACCGAGTTTTGAGAACTCCAACGGGCTTTATCACTCGAGTCAACTAGGCTACGAAGAGAGGTATAAGATAATGCAAGCGCAATGCCTTTAATTTTTTTTTGCAAGATAAATAAGCGGGGATTAGATTCCTAGCATTCAGTCAATACCTAGATTCCACCTGGTAGCCAAATACACTCTACACAACTATTACTCAAGCACGGAATCAACACCTATCTAAACAGCTTCTGCAATGGTTTAACCACTCCCAAACTATCCTTTCAACTGTTTAGGTAATTGAGTCATCAACTGGTGGTCTTGGTTTCACAACTTAGGTTCACTATTCTTTCATTGCATTCTATTCAATACACCAACCAAAGTTAGTGATGCTCATGACTATTGTGCTCACACTTAATCGTATCTTACATGGATAAGTATAGTCTATAAAAAAAAGCATAAGTAGTATAACCTAGTCATAATTCATGAATCTATAACAATTCCAAATATATATCATCATTAGCCGGCCAGGCTATCAAATATACAAGCACACAACTAAAATAAATTTTTTTTTTTAAATAACACACAAAAATAAAAATAATCAAAGTCACCCCCAAACTTAAAGTTCACATTGTCCTCAATGTGACAAAAGAAAACAGAATAAATAAAAAGGAAAGAGTTAACCCGAAGCAAAAGGCGTGGAGTCAACAATCGAACTTGTAGCTCATCAGTACGCATTGGATTGGAGTGACGATGTGCAACCTGAAATATAAAAACTATAGTGATTAAATATACTTAATCACTAAAAATTGGAAAACGTGCTCTACTTTCTAATGCAGTCCTAAAAGTCTACATGCAATGCAATAAATATAGAAAAGATAGAAAATGGGTTGCCTCCCATTAAGCGCTCGATTTATAGTCTAGAGTTCGACTTATTGTCTGGCTGCTTTATGACACTTTAAATAGTGCTTTGGAGGACTTGTTTTGTTTGCATCTATTGACTTTGCACTATTTTTCGTTTATCCTCCAAAAATTTAACTTGTGCTTCTCAGATAAATATAATTGTAGTTTAGCACCTTGTTCGAACACCACTATGAAAATCTCAACTTCCTCATCTTCCTTGATCACAAAATTAATTTTAGAATAAATACGGAGTCGGAGAATTGCTTGATAAGTGAAACATCATTAAATGTCGCTTTTTTATTTTGCTCATTTAGGATCAACTTCTTTTTTTTCACATACTCTTCTTCTTTAGCTGGTGTTTCATCGAGTTGGATGACATGTCTATTATCCAAAATCTTGGACAGTTGCTCTTCACTCATTGTTGTAATGCTTGGCATGTGTTCCAATTGGTTGGTTTCAACTTCACTTGAGAACGTGTAGGAGTATGGACAAAAATTTTGTGGGATCGATAGTTTCCATATATCTTCCAAGATCAAGTCATCGTCATCAATTTCAGAAGTTTCATCATATCTCGCTGTATTAGCCTGATGCATTGCAATAAAATCTCCAAAATTCATGTTGTCCTCACCAGTTTCAGAAGTTTCATCATATCTCACTGTATTAGCTTGGTGCATTGCGATGAAATCTTCAAAATTCATGTTGCCCTCATCAATTTCAAAATCAGGACGATCATTTGGATTATCTTTAGCGATGTGTATTATATAGCACAAAATTGATCTGTTCTTGAGAGGCCAATAACAGACAATTTGATATCAAGTGGTTAGCTCCACAATTTTCGCACATGATGGTTGCTTGGATGGCATTCATTCTTTGCGTCTGTTTTCTGACAAAGAGCTCCACCTACTTTGTCAATGCAGCTAGTTGTGCAGTAATAGCATCTGTCATTTCAAAGAAATAGACAAAGAAGAAAGAAAATAATAATAATAACAATAATAAAAGAAATTAATAATAATAACAATAAAATTTTAAAAAAAATAAAATAAAACTAACACTAACGATTAATCTAAACTAATATTAAATAAGAATAGTCCCAAGAACGGCGCCAAAAACTTGTTGTGAAAATAATGTGATTGTAAGTGTACAATATCGCACAAAAGTAATAAAGTGAACCTATTGAGTCCGGATTATCGCTTCCCACGAAGACTATCTTATTTAGATACTAGTTAAATTAATCGTAATGCTAATTTATTGAAAAGAATTTGAATTGAGTTGATTTGAAAGATTTAAACTAAAACTATGAATTTAAGGAAATAATATAATAACTTATGTAAAAGCCCATAACAAGAATTTAGGAAAGAATAATGGTTAAAGAGTTTGGACAAACGAATTCACCTAGTTGTCATCTCTAATTCCTTTTATCAAGATTTGTTTCCTAAAGTTGTATTCGGTCCAAATTTACTAATTTAACCTAATTTACCTCTCTAGAGTTCAAATTAGTCCTATCTAATTAAGTCAACTTAGGCAGTCAGAATGATAATTAATTAGATGCATTAATTCTCTTAAGAATTCAATTCAGACCGTAGCAATAATAAAAGTGTATCTCTACATTTTATCCAATTGCCAGATTTTACTACATGGTCTAGATTAATAATTTGCTTCTCAGTTCATTACAATCCACGAGATCAATGAAATAATGGCCAGTTATTCCAAGCATTAAGAGAATAAGTAAAATCAAATACTTAAACAATTTATAAGTCAAAACTTGATATTCGAAATTAAAGAATTAAAACTAGGCTACATCGTTTATCCAAACAATGCATTTTAGCTACTCATGATTCGGAATAAAGACAAGATGAAGAATTTCAATACATAACCGGATCTTGAATAAAAGAGGAGAAAAGTTGAGTATCTTGCACCAAGAAATCTTTGTTTTCCCGCTCAATCTTCTTGATCTTGGTCGTTCTTCGTCTTCTTCGTCGTTCTTTTCTCCGTCTTCTCTTGTGTTTGTCCAAGAATTCAACCTCCTTTCTTTTGACCTAGGTCATGTCTTTATATAGTGTTTTACTAAAATTAAAACTTATGTACATGAAAAATCGAAAAAGACCCTAATTGGAATTAAAAATAAGCCAAAAATTACCCAGACGTAATTTCCAGCGCGTTCATGATCAACCGATTGCAATCCGCATGATTTGACCGCAAAGCAATAAAAGAAATTACCAAATCGGCTCCAATCCATATATTGCACACTTGGTCCTCCAAAGTTTGATGTATATATTATTTGGTCCTCACTTCATCTTTTAGTCATTTTCTCTTCTTTTGTCCTCTTATTTGCAGTCCAAGTCCTTCAACTTTGTATTTTGTCTTCTTTAGTCCTCTAATTTCTTCTTTCATTTCAATTTAGTCCTCTTTTATTTGCAATCCAAGTCCTTCAACTTTTGAGTATTTGCAAGTTGATCCCCACTTCTCCATTTTCGTACGCCTTCAGTCCCTTTTTGCCTATTTTACTTTGTTTTTCTCCAATTCCATCCAATCTCGGGGTTTTGACCTAAAACAATTAAATAGACACATAATTAAGTAGAAAATCACTTAAGAGTACTTACAATTGTCCACTTTTGATGGTCCAGATAAGTATAAAACCACACTTATCAATGACCCAATAAGCATTCTCAACAAAACAAACTCATTTAGAAAATCTACTGAAAAAACAAACAAGAAAAAGAAATCATTGCCAGTCTATGGATTGAGCTTCTTTTTAAGTTGCCTTTCGTTGTTGCCTGTCTTTATGGGATTGCAGCTAAAAAGTCTTGTGCCAATTACCCTTCCAAGCTTTATGAGGTCTTCATTTCCACTTCAATGGTATACAGCCATTTCTCAATGTACTCGTCAATGTTCTCCACCCATCCTACAAGAATGTATATCAAACTCACATCCGATGATGCAAGACAAATAAATTCAAGAATCGAAAGAAATGCATCAAAAGTATACCCACCGCTGATGCTTCCATTACTGCTATCTTGTTTCTATGCGGTTCCATACGATTCTTGAAATGAGGCCTTGACTTTTGTAACAGACAAAAGGTGATGCTGGGTAGGCAAATTTTTGGAATTTAAGAAATTAGGTTTCGAACTCGTCAATGGTACCATATCTCCACTTCCACTTCAATGATACATAGCCTTTCACTTCAATTCGGGCACAACACCACTTGCTTCCTTCTTGGCTCAAAATTGAATTCTCAAAGATAGAAAATCAAGAATACAAGAAATTTAATGGGTTTTCTTTGAGAAAACAAAGGGGAAAAAAATAACACGTGCAGAATAAAATGGGGTGCACCTGCTAAATTGGTGTCAGAGAAGAAAGTGTAGACAAAATGGACGAAAAAACCCTTTTTTGTGATACGACTCGTATTGTGGAAGAGAGTTAACAACAGTTTTTGGATGACAATGGACGGAAATGACATTTTGTGCAAGAAAATGTGGAAGTGATGGTGAAAATGCCAAAATTTTAAAAGTATGAACGATTTGCACAATGACTTCAAAATGTATGAATGTTTTGTGCTAATTATCCTTTATATAATAATATTGAACCATGGTTACAAAATCATAAATGTTGATCAATACGACAAATACATCTACGCATAAATCCCATACAGGAATTTATGAAGTTGTTGTTAGACACATGCTACACGAACTTTATGTAGAGTATAAGAGAAAATGCGCTTACATGGTAAATGAAACATGTTGATTCTATTATCCAAGATAGTTTTCCTCAAAGACAATGATGGAAATGATGCATATCCAAAATATAAAAGAAGAAATGTTAGAAATAAGGTACAAATCATTATTGTTATTATTATTAACATTGATTTGCTTAACTTATAATATTAGCAAGTAACGATTATTCAATAAACTATTCAAATTTAAATTTATAGGTAATAGTCAGAAATGCAACATTTGATAATAGATGGGTATTTGCTACAATCCATATTTCTTCTACAATATAACTATCATACGTATATATCTTTTGTGTTTTAAAAGATGTTAAATACTCATATATGTGTGTATATATATAAAAGTTATGATAGAGTAAATGTTTATATATCTCATGATGATAATAGGATTATAAATAAAATATGAGAATTCTAAGATGCACGATGGATATCTGCATAAGAAGTTTTTATGATGAATTTCAATTGAAAAAAATGTCACTTGTTGTCATCAGCTTGCAACTTCACTTTCTAAATCAACAATTAGTATGGTATTGATAAAACCAAGATTTGCATAGGGCTAATCAATTGAACCATGTCTCTAAGACAATATGATATAATATTTCAAGATGTGTCTGATAATTATATGTCTTCTTTTCCTCCAAGTGTGACGACAGCAGTGGTGGAGACCTGCAAAAGGTAGTGGGGCTTTGTCCCCCGTGGCTACTCCGGCGGGATAATCAGTATAGTATAAACTCAAATATGCAGGATAACAATATTGAGTATATATGTTCTGTTTTTACCTGGAGGGATGATCTCCTATTTATAGGAATGACCCGTAACTGTATCCACAATGGTCATTAATGGCGGGTGCCTTTTCATCTTCTTCATAATTAGGATTTAATGAGGGACGTTTCGCCTTCTTCAACTTTGGTGTTTCATATTCCCAATGGATGTGGGTGATCGTTGTTCTATCTCATGTAGGCGGCATATGAGGACAATGAGGCGGCGGAGACCATTTGAGGCGGGCGGATTACTTAAGACAAAGCGTCCACATGAGAGCAAAGAAGCCATTTACCAAAGTGTAATCATATTTATCATCATAAGCCCCTCTACTTTTCATGGACTATTGTCAATGAGAAGTAGAAATATTGCCTTTTAATCATCTACCTTAGACCAAAACTTTTGAAAAATAATTCATGTAATAAATAATTCATTATTTATTTACAATAAAGAATATATGGTAATTAACTGACCAAATATAGAATAAATATTTTGGGCCTAATCTGAAATTGATATGGGCTTAGATCTTAGCCCCATTTAGAAGATTTTTTTTTTTTTATAAATATAAGAGAGGTAGAGGGGATATTATTTGTAGTATTCCCATATCTCCCAGTTTAGCTGGAATTCTCTTCAGACCGGTCTCCTCTTTTCTGTCTAATTCATAGAGGTTTTTCCTTCTTTCGTCGTCTAAGGTAATTTTTTCATTCTTGTGCCTTTTTCTTCGAAAAAATTTCGGCCTTCTTCTTAGATGTATAAGACGGTGGTCACCTCTAGTAGTGGTTCTTCAACCAATAATTCTAACAAAGATCCCTCTTATCGCGTGCCCTATCTATAGGAATAGATGATAATTTTCCACCAATTGAAGAATGGACATTTGTTAGTTCTTTAGGGGCGTGGTGGGCCTCGATATTTGAATGATCTTGTTGATGAACTTGACGCAGTCCAGATGAAGAAAATTCATTTATAGCTCAAAATTATTCTACCCGGACGAAAACGGGACGGGCGACACTCAAGCCCAATGCCCGCCGGCCCCAGGCTAGGGGCGGGCGGCCACGCCTGCCAGGCTAGGGTCGGGCGGCCCCCCACCCACTGTTAGGGGTGGGCGGCCAGTGCTCACCCTCGGGGCGGGCGGCTTCACCTGCCTTTACCTGATATTGACCCTATAATTGACTTTTCATCCTCCAATGGATTGGTAGATTCTCGATGCCGATTCTTCTACAATGTCCCGCCCACTCAATATTCAAACAACATTCTCCAGTGGCAATTTGATAGATACCAAACGATGCCGCTATTTACAATTCAAAAAGTTTTATGAAAATGTTGAAAAAATATGAATTACCTCCCGCCATATATACCGAGTTCCCCATTCTAGTGAAAGAATTCCGTGATCGGACCCTTTGGAGGTGGTAGTTTACCGTGATAGCATGACAATTTGGTTTAAGATTTCCTCTTCATCCTTTATTTGTTTCTTTCCTCAACGAATTTCATGTCACTCCCGCCAATTGACCCTAATTCTTGGCGCATATCAACTTACTTTTTATATTTGTGCCTTACAAATAATATCGAGCCGTGTTTAAGGCTTTTTAGAAGTGTATTTGACATGTATCCTGTGCTTGGGAGTAACTGTTACGCGTATATTCAACTTAAGATAAAATTGTTAGTACCTCACTTTCCCAGTTCAAATAGCGGTTGGAGGAGACGCTTCTTTTTTGTTCGACCTGAGGTAGGACAGTTCCCCTTTAGAACTTGTTGGAGAACTCCTTTTTGCAAACACTTTAACGAGCCCCTGGATCTTGATCATGAATTGAAAACACGATTAGATAAGCTTTTACGCTTGACGCCTCTGGGATCACAAATGAGCGAGGTGTTATCTAATGAGAACTTGAGGCGGGTTCACATTGGATCATCTGAGGGTAGGCTACTTTTATGTCTTTATTCTTTTTAGACTCTTCATTTTTGCGTACATTTGTTTCATCAATTTCTATTTTTCTCACAGATATGGATAATTTTGACTTTGGAGGCGTGATGGATGTGGCAGGATTCGCCACTGATGCTGAAGACCCGTCTTTATCTCCTTTAAACAAAAAGAAAAGGCGGGCCGATAAAAGAAAAGCTACTGCTTTGATAACAGCTGCCCTCGCTCTGCGTCACAAGACTACCGGGGTAATGATGCCCACGCTTTCAAGGAGTTTGGATTTTCTCCTGTTGATTCGATTGCTGAAGCCGAGATCATGTTAAGTTTGTGTGAATGAGAAGCTCATTGATAATTTAAAAATAAAGAAGCACCGCCATGCGTCAGATTATGTACACCAACCAACGTAGGGTAGTCACGTTATATTTTGATAATACTCTATTGCTTTCTCACTTAACTTTTATCCTCCATTTAATTTCGATTTCTTACATTGTACGGATGTTTGTTATGGAGGAGAAAGTATTGCGTGATTTGGAGAAATTTGAAAAGTGTGCAAACGATAAAGACCTCGATAAGAAAAAAGCCAGTAGCGGAGATGCGCCTTTTGTTGGACAAGGCAACAACATTGCGTCTAAGAAAAAGATAATGAGAATTCTCTCCTTCAAAGAGGTAGACCAACCGCAAAAAAGTTGGAGATTGCGTATGATGAGGCCATAGCACGGTACAAGTTGTCTGCCGAATACAAGGGTAGCTTACACATGTATGGCGCAGAATCTTTGAAGGCCGCTATCAAAATGACCAATGAGTGGCTGGTTGATGGTCATCCTGGAGATAGACCCGGATGAATTTGATAGGTATATGAGGAAGCGTCGAATGTAGAGACTTAGCCGCTCGAGAAAGTTAAAGTAGCTAACCATGGAGGGGTTGGATCTCAACTTTCGGCTCTCGTGATGATTAAACAAAGAGTTTTATTTATTTTAATTTCATGGCGGTTGTCCCGCTTAATCATGAAAATTTTAATATTCACTATTTCCTTTCAAATACCGCTGATTATCGTGAACTTGAGCTTTGTATGTTCGTCATCAAACATACATCATTAATAAAATTGTTTTTCACTTTATAATTTCTTGGTTGCAATGTATAACATATTATTTATACCTCCCCAAACAAAATAAGAAAGTGAAAACACGTTGAAAATAATCGAATGGCTAGGTGTGTTTTATGTATCAAGGAATTTCCATTCATGTGGGGGATTGTTGGAAATTGGTTTAAATATGTCGAGAATTTAACTAAGTGTTAAAAACAACGAAAGTGACTTCGTGTCAACTTGGCCAAATATACAAGACCCGACCCAATCCGTTTAGGCAAATTAATTCCAAATATACTTCGACGCGTTGCCCTAACGGGATCGAGGCGGCAGCGCCCCTCGTGGGGGCTCGAGGGCAACGCCCCCAGAATGAAAATTCAGATTTATCTGCATGTTTAAAGGGTATATTTGGCATCTCGAAACCAATATCGAATAAATGAGAAATTAGGGGCTGATAGGGTGGGTTTTCAGGCGCTCCCGCCCCCGCCCCCTATGGAGGCGGGCGACCCTTTATTGAGGCGGCAGCGCGTCAGGCCCCCTTTGCCCGCCCTCCCCTCCTTTTTTTTGTTGTTGTTGTTGTCTATCGGAGTGAACTTTTGATTAGGGGTCATCACCCGAATTTTTAAGACAACGGCTTATCACCTCACTTTTCGAGTCATAGGCTTATCGCCTTACTCGTAGAGTCATAGGATTATTACCCTGATCTTTTGATTAAGGTTCATCACCTTAATTTTTAGGACATAGGCTCATCGCCGTACCCATCGATTTATAGGCTTATCGCCTTGTTCATTTCATTAAGGTTTATCACCTTAATTTTTAAGATATAGGCTCATCGCCTTACCCATCAATTTATGGGCTTATCGTCTTGTTTATTTCATTAAGGTTTATCACCTTAATTTTTAAGATATAGGCTCATCGCCTTGGTATGTTGAATAAGGCTCATCGCCTTAATTTTGGATATACAGGCTCATCGCCTTATTTTGAAACATAGGCTCATCGCCTTGGTTTTGGATATACAGGCTCATCGCCTGCTCGCAACATAGGCTCATCGTCTTGGTATGTTGAATAAGGCTCATCGCCTTAATTTTGGATACACAGGGCTCATCGCCTTGATCTCTACGAGATATAGGCTCATCACCTTGATATGTTGATTAAGGCTCATCGCCTGAATTTTTTAATTAAGGCTCATCGCCGTAATGTGATTGTAGTAGCAGTTGAAGAAAAGTTCGTATTGCCCGATAAAACCTTCATAGAGACCATATCAAGTAATAAATGGTTGTCGTAGGTCGAGTTCAGTAGGTGCACCAGGACTTCTCAGCGAGACTGATTCTTCCGTAGCACCCTCATCATCCATCCGTGTGGGTATTTTATTGAATTGGAAATCAAATGTATGAGTACTTATTTAATATAACTACATATACTTGCTTCTATAGAAAAAGAAAAGTGATAAATTACTGATAATATTTCTTCAAAACCTGACCTTCAGCTATCACCACTTCCTCAGTAAGTTCCAACGGTTCGATTCGTCCTTTAGGTTGTTCGATATCAAGCATCATTACCGTATTTTTGAGAAGTATACTGTCTACATAACACCTCCTTGATGCTTGCTGGTCACCTCTCACACATCTTACTCTACGACTAATAGGGAACTTCATCACCTGGTGGTACGTGGAAACCACAAATTAGTCATTGCATTCAAAAGTGGGCGACCATAAATCGCATTGTAGGCCATAGGAGCTTTTACCAACAAGAAGCTAGTCATTATCACCACACTAGTTGGGTAAGTACCCAAAGTCACCGGTAATTCAATTGTTCCCTTTGGTATAACGGTGGCTCCTCCAAACCCATGGAGTGGAGTGGTGACAGGTTTGATCTTGCTAGGTGATATCTTCAATCCTAGGAAAACTCCCCAGGATATAACGTCAGCTGCACTACCATTGTCTACCAACACCCTCTTCACATCAAAATCTGCAATGTCTGCTACTATTACTAAAGCATCATCATGTGGGCAAGTAACATCTTTTAAATTCTCATCATTGAAAGTGATATTCTGGCTAAACCTTCCATTTTTATCTACCGAAATAGATCTACTAGCCCGGGTATAGTTCTTCCGTGCTGAATTAGAGTCACCTCCCGCGGCAATACCACCAACTATGACATTTATAACACTAGCGCGAGGAGGTGGTTGTTGTTGATATTCAGCCTCTTTTCCCTTTTCTTTATCTGTTTTCACGAATTTGGATAGGTATCCTCTTTTTATAAGTCTTTCTATTTCCTCCTTCAGCTGTTGGCAATCCTCCGTATCATGTCCATGATCTCGATGGAATTTACAATACTTGGTCTCATCTCTCCTATGTGGTGGCGCCCACATCTTTTTGGGCCATACGAGCTCTTTCATATTTCGGTTTCCATCGGGACGTTAGTCCCAGAGGGTGTCTGTTGATGTACTACTATACGCCTCAATTCCAAAGACTAGTCCGATTAGGACCCGGATGGACCATTTTTGCTTGCCTTTGTCTTCTAGGGGCCTCGGTTCGTCTCTTGCTTTTCTTTTGTTAGACTCGGGTTCTTTTCGATCTTTCATGCCCTTAGTAATGAAAAAGGCCTCTTCTGCATCCACATATTTATCTCCTCTTCTTAGTAGTTCGTGCATTGTATCGGTGGGTTTTAGAGAGTGACATTTTGAATGGATGATCATGAGTTCCATTCATCATAGCAAACGACTACAGCAGACATCATAGATCCTTAATTCCCAAAGTGGCCCTATTGAACCGAGCTATAAAATCTTTCAACAAATCATCTTTGTCTTGAGTCAATTGCATCAGGCCAATAGCGGTTTTCTTAGAACATTTGCTACTGGCAAAGTATGCAGCAAACTTCTTAGAAAAATCGTCAAACGTGCGAATTGACTTTGGAGGGAGAGTAGCTACCCAATCCCTGGCTTCACGCCTAAGTGTGGGCGGAAAGGCCCTGCACATGATTGCGTCAGGGGTAGCCCTCAACCTCATCAAATCGACAAAAGCTCTGAGGTGATCGACAGGGTCAGATGATCCGTCGTATTTCTCCATCTTCGGCTGTTCGAAATCCCGTGGTAATGGAACTGCCATTACTTCTGGGGAAAAAGGGTCTTCTTCCAACACTATAGATTGTTGTCTACTGCCTTTTTTCAACATAGCCTCAGCTAATTTGCTACTAATTATGTCCTCCAGTCGCTGTTATAGGGTTAACACAGGTGTCTCAACCAGAGTAGGTGTTGGTACCCACGATGGTTGTCCCCAAAGTGGATTTGGACCAGATGCCAGTGAATTGAGGTGAGGTACAGAAAATGGAGCTAATGAACTTGGAACCAATGGTGGAGCTGTGGTCGGCCGTGTTTCCATCACTGAAAAATTATGAGCCAACGGAGGAGCTCGCGGCGGTGCTTCCGTTGCTGGAAAATTATGATCCCGGGGAGGAGCCTGCGTGGCGAGGTCCTAAAGGCGAAGGATGGGACCACAGGATGGAACATCCGGCGATGAAGGTCCCGCTTGGCGGTCGGACCTTGTGGTAATCGAGAAACCGTAGTGTTACGACCCTGGAGCAAAGCCGTTAAGGCCGCCACTTGAGCTTGCAACGCCGTAAGTTGAGTAGCAGAAGCAAACTCTTGCTGTGGATGATTAGTGGCGGCATTAGACTACGATGTCTGCATCCCCGATGTAGGCCGCAGGGCCGCTGCATTCTTAGTTCTTCCGGTTCGAGCCATGATTTCTTGTACGGTTTCCCACGACGGCGCCAATTGATAATTATATGTCTTCTTCTCCTCCAAGTGTGACGACAGTAGTGGTGGAGACTGCAAAAGGTGGTGGAGCTTTGTCCCCCGTGGCCACTCCGACGTGATAATCAGTATAGTATAAACTCAAATATCCGGGATAACAATATTGAGTATATATGTTCTGCTTTTACTTGGAGGATGATCTCCTATTTATAGGAATGACCCGTAGCTGTATCCACAATTGTCATTAATGACGGGTGCCTTTTCATCTTCTTCATAATTAGGATTTAATGAGGGACGTTTCGTCTTCTTCAACTGCTGGTGTTTCATATTCCCAATGGATGTGGGTGACTGTTATTCTATCTACTGTAGGCGGGCATATAAGGACAATGAGGCGGGCAGACCGACGAGACGGGCAGATTACTTAAGACATGCGTCCACAGGAGGGCAAGAGTCATTTACCAAAGTGTAATCATATTTATCATCAGTGTCAAAACTATATAGATGCAAGCAGATTTTTGTATCGAGTGTTTCCATGGCACTATGTTTGGGATATGCAGGCGCATCCATGGACAAAGACGGAAAAATGAGGAAGTGATACCAAACATTGCAAGTGCAAATCTAGTTGGGCGAGAAACATATTATCTACGTTTATCACTGAATCATGTAAGGGGACCAAAATCTTTGGGAACCTCTTGAATGTTGATGGAAGCCAATTTTCAACATTTAAAGAAGCAGTCCAGAAAAGAGTACTTCTGGAGTCTGATCAAAGTGTCATTGAATGCTTAGATGAAGCAACTGGTTTCGAGATGCCTAAAGCATTTAGAAGACCTTTTGCTACACTTTTTGGACAAAATGAACCTACTAATGTCAAAAATTTACGAGACCTTTATTTTGAACCTATGTCCCAAGACTACAGAAAAGATAATGAAGACTCGTTATAATTACAACTTCAATGTATACTTCAAGATATTCAATCCTTCTGTGAATCTATGGAAAGATATATCAACGCATAAGACTTGCCACAAACTAGGAATATCTCGGCAGACATGTACTCTCTGAACACAAATGACATCTTTAATGAAGGATCAATTAAAAACCAAATGAAGATACTCAAGCAACACAGTTTCTTACGGTCATACTTGATAGAGTAAACAATTAAAAGGTGGTGTTTCTTAGTTGATGGACAAGGTCTTAAAACAATATTTTTACAGCACTTACAAAAGATTTCAAGATAACATTTAACTATGACTAGTACAATGAATATTATAGACTTGGTTAGATAAAATGAGTGAATATCTAAAGATTCTTGCATATTTGTAGTATCGAATCATGCACATTACTTTGTTCGACCATGCCTCGAAAGTCTTCACTATTTCATGCATCTTTATCGAATCATTCACCCTCTGACTATTGGATCAAAATGAAAAACGCTGAATACTGAATACCGAACTTAACAGGGGAACAGAATACATAGCATTTCACAAGGTTCGACAACGATCTTTCAGACATCAAATCCAAATAAAAAATAAAACATTTACATATTTCTGGGGTTAAGCCATGGAAACTAAACAGACAACTTGCAATTATTTTCACCCTTTTTCCCATTGAAGGAACAACCTGCAAACATAACCTAGAACTTCTTTCCAATTCTCCTCCATCCATCATATTCTGTCTTTGAGTTGATGAATTTCTGAAACTTCATTTCCTGGCTCCGTCTAGCATCCTTCTTTATCAAGAGGGAACCTGCACATTTTCAAAAACATTATTATGAAAGTTATCACACAACGGTTTTTGATTTAGGAAAATATGAATTTATGTCTAGAAACAAAGAGGGGACTACCAAATCCACCTGCCAGTAACCTATGGCTGGTCTTCATCTGATCGAGCACGTGTCAGCCGTCGACGTCTTCTTGGGTTGGGAGGAGCATCTTCATCAATATTGCTTAATACGTTCTGATCCGGTTCATCATTTCCATCCTCATCTTCATCATCCTCGTCATCATCTTGAAGGCCCAATAAATTCTCACCCCACAAATAACGGCGCCTAGAAAAGGTTCCAGTTGGGCGCCTATGCCTTGCCAAAGCTCTTGACCTGCCACCCCTTAGCTCACCTCCTGGTTCCATGGAGCTAATCATCTGAAACAAGAAGAAGGTGCTTAACCACCGGCCACCTTCACCTCCACCTCCACCTCTTTCCCTTTCACCTGATAGCCTATCTCCATTCTCAATTACATAGTCGCCGAGTACTACTGCACCTGGCATGGCTGAGCGAATGGCACTAACAATATCACTGTATTCTCTTTGGTCTTCAAGGTGCCGCCAGGCTTGTTGTCTTGATGGGTCAACATCTGCAGGACGGACGGACGGATGAACTCTTCTAGCGTGCCGACGTAACTCCCTATAGTTACCAAGGAACGAGCAAGATTCACGAGAGCAACTTCGAGACTTCAGGTTGAGGTACTTTCTGGCATCTTCTACAACTTTCCAGCCCAAAACACTCCCACGACATAAAGGGCAACTCAAATTTGATATAGGTTCTGATTTCTCCATATTAGTTTCCCCAAGATGAAGCCTTCCCCATAAAGTTCCTTCTTGTTCTTCAAAGTTTGAATTTTCATCTTGGGTGCTTCCGGATCCTCCAGGCAGACCCATGGTTGTTGCAGTGTTAGTTACAATCTGAATGTGATTTGCATCCTCATCGGTCAAATCACCTGAAGTTCTCGAGTTCAAGCTATCCTTGTTTTCATCTCTGAGCTTTCTGAATCGGTCCAAGCAATTTGAATGCCTATAACTTGTGTCACATATGTATGATCGACATCCCTTATCATGGGAACTGCAAATGAGAAGAACAGCATTGTGTGGGTGGTCCATGCATATGGGACATGAAGCTTCATCCCATTCCTTGTACAGAGCAGACACATCTGCATCATTTGATAAGCTTCGTTTCCTACTGGCCATCTATGTGCACTGTGATATGTTACTATTATTGATTCATTAGCATACTAGTCGTTCCACTAAAATGCAAAGAAAATAAATCAAAGAGACTTTAATCTATAAAATGACAGCAAAAATTTATATCTGCACTCACATTTCACAAGACAAATCTAACACAAAAAAGAAAACCCTCCAGGAAGAAAAAGATATTTAAAATATTATCACAAGCATGCCACCCAGCAACTACGAAAAGGGAAAAATAGCAATGCTCCACAAGTTACGCATTTGCTGATTGTTTGTGTGCCCTCACAAGTCACATGCAAGTAAAGAAAGAGAGACTAATTGAGCATTCAAGTTAAATATAAGCTAGGACTGACAAGTTATCTGTGTCAAGTGTACAAATCAACAAGCCAGGGAAGGAGGAAACACACTCTCAATCACTACAATTCTGCAATTACCAGTAGAACAAATTTCTTAATAAATTCATCAAACCATTCATAACTTCTTTCTGAAGAGCTACAACAGCTACAGTATGTGACTATCCCCATTCCCATGTCCCATCACCACCCTAAAAAATCCAATTTTCCCCTCTTTTGCAGATGAAAGACACTTGTACTCGTGCATCTATTGACCAGAAAATCCTGGAAACTCTTAATGCCCTTTGAACCTCTGGCTGGTCACCTTTTGACCATAAAGAAAGAAAAGGCTGTGTTTGTTTAATTGAGACAGTGTCTGCAAAAAGCCAAAACCATAAAATGCTTTCGAAATCAAATGTCCAAAAAGAGAATTACACAGTTCCAAGACCTATTGGAAAGGCAGGAATGAAACCGAAAGTAACTCCAAACACCTTGTCTCTCCATCACACGAAACAAGCACCACTGCTGCGTTCAAGCTACTTTTTACCAGGCATTACAATTCAGAAACAGAATTATAACAAGTTCCAAGTATTACATCTGTGATTATATCCTCTAAGATCGTGACTGCAATTCACGTTCCACAAATTACATCTGTGATTATATCCTCTAAAATCGTACCAAGCTTTTTAAACAACAAAAATGATCAAACATTTTAGAAATTCACCAAATATTTTGTTACCTAGTCACTCATGTCTTCCATATTTGTTCATCACCCCCCCCCCCCAACGCACTGTAAAAAAGGCCCATGCTTTTATTTGTAGACAGACTTACCTTGATCTTAAAGGAGAAGTCATGCAGTAACTCCCAGATCTATTGGTGCACCAGGAACAGTTATTATTCCCCATAAAAATTCGCTATAAATGGACACGACAAGAATGGCACAACTGCTTCTCACTCCCCTATTCCAACCTGGCGACGCAAATTAAACACCCACTTGGAAGAACCACAAATATCCACCAGATATATTAACACAAATGATGGCGACATTCACACAAAAAGAAAGGCAATTCAACCTCATGACATAAACATAAACATAAACAAATAAAAATCCGCAGTCAGGTAACAAGAAATCTTAATATATCAAGGCAATAACAACACGATATTATTACCCATTGTATTTAACTCACCACGAAAGGGTTCTGAGATTTTCTCCCTTACAGCAACGTCTGAATCTTACAACACTGGATCGGACTTAGCAAATGAAAAAATACAGTATCTTTACTCAACTTTATAGCATATTGGATGGCAACCCGTCAGCAGCATTTAATAAATAAATTTCAGTAATGCTTATAATCTTGAAGTAATAGGGCCTCAAATAAAGTATTGATTAATTCTTGAGCCACAGTCATCAATGAGTCCCACAACCTGCAGTTGTATCGTGGAACAGAAAATGGTCATTTGAATAACATCCGGCTCAATAATAAAACAGAAAATAAGGAGCGTTTGTACAAAATTTGATAGACAAAACAGATGCAACAAAAGCGGACCCAAAATCCAAAACACAACAACATTAAATCTCATGGTGAACCATTAAAAAGCTCCTTTTTAACACTAAATAACAACATAAAACATAATTGCCACAAAACCCTCATATCAACGGAAGGGCGTGCTTTTTCCTTTCAGAAATGCAGAATGCAGTGGATCCAAAGTGATCACAAAAATGATAAGCTCAACAAGCCTTTCCTAGTAAAAGTCCAACAAATGATTAGAAAGTATTTTAATTATATTGCATAGAATCATAAAGCACACCAGCAAACCCTCATATACTCACCAATTTTAAAAATAAAAATCTTTAGCCAGAAGACTGTAAAAATCACACAAGAAAATATCTTGATTCCCGATTAAAACGGAATTTTAGGCCAAATATACTGGAAAAACTTGGAAATAAAAGAGTTTTCCGTGAATTTCAAAACTCAACGCTTCAAGAAAAAATTTCTCTAAAAATCTAAGAACCCCCAAATCCCCTTTCAAATGATATTCCCCTCCCTGATCCTCGTCCTAATAGATCAAAAAGATCCATCCTTCATCTATACATCAACGAAGACACATACGTGCCCGATGCATACACATACGATAATCCGCAATAATTCGAAGCAACATACAATCAAATTAGGGCATAATTAATTAAAAAAATCCCACAAAAAAAATAAGAAATCGAAGGTTCGGAATTACAATTAGGAGAAATTAGAGATGGTTCTGGCGTTTTCTTTTGATTGATTGATTGAATTTGCTATGAACTTTGGGTGGAATTTACAAGATAGCGTTCGGTGAAAGTGTATTGGGAAAATGGAGAAAAGTTACGTGGGGGTTTCAACTCACAGAGATTATTTATACACAAAGTCTCTGAAACGGTGAAAAATTATTCTTTGATTTAGTAAATGGAGGTTCAAAAATGGTTGTTCTTTTACCTTTTAGGGTAATTTAGGGTACCATTTTTATAGTTTACAGCAATTTAAGTAAAAATTATTGAGGTTACTCACCATTAACATTCAAATAATAACCCTAACTTATAAATAACTAGAATATCGTTTTTTTTTTTTTTTTTTTTGTGGTGGAATCCGACCGTAAAAGATTTTAATGGATTGAAGAGTAGAGAAAAAGAGAGAGAGAGAGTTTTGTTTAAGGGATTTTGACGAATATGGAGAAATGAATGAATGGAAAGAGATACATGTTTTGGTTTGAGATGATGAAGACGTAGTGAAAGATAAAAAAGTACTTTTTTTATGTTTGTAGAAAAAAAACTCCTACGGTCGGTGATTATTTTATGTGGACTCCTTAGGTAAAAACTAATATTTCGATTCAAACAAAAGGATTTCAAAACTAAATAGTTTATTATATATACTATTAAAATTATAAATGTAAATCAATTTTAATCAACAAAAAAACAATAATTACAAAATAATCAAACATTAAGGTTGTTTTGTAATATCAAAAAATATTCATATCACATAGTGCTTGTTTGGTAAAAATAAATCGTAGATTATAAATAGTGAATCGTACATTACATGTAGATAAAAAATAGGAGTCGCTATTTTCCATTCTTATATATCTATCTCACTCTAAATATATCCCAATTAAAATTTAAAAAAAGTAATATATTCATGTCCATCACATTTCAACATTACTCTTATAAATATTTAAAATTCATTCATTTAAACACTACATATCCAAAAAGTTTTACCAAAAATAAATTATTTATAAAAAAATAAATATATATAAATGTTATACGACCTCTTAAAACAACCAATGTTACTATATTATGCTATTTTGTGCAACAAATTACGTTACTTACCTCTACAAACAATAAAGGCTAAAAACCAAATATTTTTTTTTTCCTTGTTCTGGCAGCAAATATCATAGGATTTAATAAATTTCTATATTTATAAAAAAATTCAATCACTTTGTTTGCATCTCTCATCTTCCCATTATAGTTTGTCACCAACAAAAAATTCACAAAAAAAATAAATAAATGAATGAATGCTACTTTGGAATTAAAATATAACATTGTGGTTCGACAGTAATTGTCTTTTGAACTACTTCTAAAGTAAATGTTCTCAATGGAAGACAAACCAATGACACATGCCAAGTGTGAATTATTTATATATTATAGTTAAAAGTTGTCAAAGTTATCAATCACAAAAATAATTAAAAATAAATTCAACCAAAGTTTTTACTAATTTGAACGTGGTTATAAGAAATACAAATAACCAAGTCCTAATTAATCAAAAATAAAATTTAAGATAAAGCATTGTTCTATAGTTTTCATAACTAGTAATATAAAATTTTTGAATATTGATACACATCAAACTATTTATGGTGATGATAAAGATGATTACATTTTGATGGATGATGGCTGCATTTTTTGGGACGTCTTCCTCAAGTGTTCGCCCGCCTCATTAGTTTTATAGGCTTGCCTTTGACAGATAGAGAGCAATAACCCAACTGCTATTAGGTTAACCAGACAGCGCGACTCATAGAATGACAGTTACCATCGACAATTGGAAAGATGAAACACCAGCACTTGGGAAGACGAAACATCCCTCATTAACTCTTAATAATGAGGGAGATAAAGAGGCACCCATCATCAATGACCATTGAAGGCCATAAATGCAGGTCATCCCTATAAATAGATGTCAACCCTCCATGTAAAAACAGAACGTATATACTTAATATTGTTATTCTGCATATTTGAGTTAATCACATACTGATTATCACGTCGGAGTAGAAACGGAGAAAAAAGCTCCGCTACCATTTGCAGGTCTCTACCATTGCTGCCGATGCCCTCGGAGGAAGAGAAAATATTTAATCATCAATTAGCGCTTTGTGTAGGAAATCGCACAAAAAATCATGGCTCGAACTAGAAGAACTAAGAATGCAACTGTCCCACCAGCCCCCGTCAGGGATGCAGACACCGAGTCTAACGCTGCCATTAATCACCCACAACAAGAATTTGCTTCTGCTGCTCAACTTACGACACTACAAGCAAGTTCAGGTGACGGCCTTAACGGCTCTACTCCAAGATCGAATGCTACAGTTTCTCAGCTACCATAAGGAGCCCTCTGCCGGTAGGACCTTCACTGCTGAATATTCTGCCCTAGGATCCTAACCCTCCATCTGTAGGGCCCTCACCGCTAGGGGCTCCTCCCCAGGCTCCTAACTTTCCAGCAATAGAAACACCACCAACGGCAGCTCCACCGCTTGCTCCAGTTTCATTGGCTCCACCTTCCGGCAACCGTCATGGTTGCCTACACCTACGCTAGTTGAGACACCCGGAACAACGATTAGATGACATGATGGGTCTCAAAATAGTTGAGGCTATGTCTACAAAAAGTAGTAGGCAGCAATCTATGGTATTTGAAGAAGATCATTTTTCCCTAGAAGTGATGGCAATCCCCTTGCCATAGATTTCGAACAACCAAAAATAGAGAAGTACAACGGATCTTCTGATCTTGTCCATCACCTCAGGGCTTTTGTCGACTTGATGAGGTTGCAAGCCACCCCCGACGCAATTATGTGCAGGGCTTTTTCGCCTACACTTAGGCGTGAGGCCAGGGATTGGGTAGTCACCCTTCCCCCAAAATCAATTCGTACATTTGATGATTTTTCTAAGAAGTTTGCTGCATACTTTGCCATTAGCAAACGTGCTAAAAAAAATGCTATCAGCCAGATGCAATTGATCCAGGACAATGATGAATTGTTGAAAGATTTCATCGCCCGGTTAAATAGGGCCACTTTGGGAATTAAGGATATGCAGATGTTTGCTGTAGTCATTGCTATGATGAATGGAACCTGCAATCACCCTTTCAAAATGTCACTATCTAAAAACCCACATGATACGATGTATGAGTTGCTAAGGAGAGGGGATAAATATGTGGATGCAAAATAAGCAATTTTCATTATTAAAGGTATGAAAGATCGAAAAGAACCCAAGAATAATAAAAGAAAGACCCGGGACGAGCCAAGGCCCCGATAAGACAAAGGCAAGCAAAAGATGATCCATCCAGGCCCTAATCGACCTATTACTGGGAAGGATGCATATAATACACATCTGCACACCTCCAAGACTAACGTCCTGATGGAAATCCGAAATATGAATGAGTTTGTGTGGCCTAAAAAGATGTGGGCGCCACCACACAGGAGAGATGAGACTAAGTATTGTAAATTCCATCAAAATCATGGACATGATACCGAGGACTGCCAACAGCTGAAGGATGAAATAGAACGACTTATAAAAAGAGGACACATTTTGAAGTTTGTAAAATAGATAAAAACAATGGAAAAGAGGCTGAATATCGACAGCAACCACCTCATCGCACTGAAGTTATAAATGTCATAGTGGACGACATTGCCACGGGAGGTGACTCTAATTCAGAAGGAAGAACTATGCCCGGGCTAGTGGATCTATCTTGGTAGATAAAAATGAAAGGTTCAGTCTAGAATATCACCTTCAGTGTTGAGGATTTGAAAGGTATTACCTATCCACATGATGATGCTCTAATAATAGTGGCTGATATTGCAGATTTTGATGTGAAGAGAGTATTAGTAGACAATGGTAGTGCAGCTGACATTATGTCTTGGGGAGTTTTCCTAGGATTTAAGATATCACATAGCAAGATCAAACCTGTCACCACTCCACTCTATGGATTTGGAGGAGCCACCGTTATACCAGAGGGAACAATTGAGTTATCGGTGACCTTGGGTACTTACCCAACTAGTGTGGTGATAATGACTAGCTTCTTGTTGGTAAAAGCTCCTATAGCTTACAATGCGATTTATGGTCGTCCACTTCTAAATGCAGCTAGGGCCGTGGTATCCATGTACTACCAGTGATGAAGTTTCCTACTAGTCGGGAGTAGGATGTGTAAGAGGTGACTAGAAGGTATCAAGTAGGTGTTATGTAGACAGCATACTTTTTAAAAATACGGTAATGATGCTTGATGTTGAACAGCCTAAGGGATGGATCGAACCTTTGGAATTCACTGAAGAAGTGGTGATAGTTGAAGGTTAGGCTTTGAAAATCGGAGGTGGGATAGATTATGAAGAAAATCATAAACTAGTGGTATGTTTATCTGACTATATAGACATATTTTCTTGGGAACCCCATGACATCGAGTGGATCAGCCCCATGATTGCTCAACATAGACTCTCAATCCCTCATGGAATAAAACCAATCAAACAAAAGAAAAAAAAAATTTGCTCTAGAACGACAACATGCCATTTCTACGGAGATAACAAAACTGCCAGAAGCTGGTTTTATTCAAGAAGTACACTACCCTGAATGGTTGGCAAATGTGGTATTAGTAAATAAATCGAATAGAGAATGGCGGAAGTGTGTAGATTACACAAACTTGAATGAACTTGTCCCAAGGATTCTTATCCTTTTCCAAGGATCAACCATCTGGTGGATGCGACTTCAGATCTCCATTGCGTTGAAGGTGATCAGGAAAAGACTTTTTTCATCACTGACAGTGGAACTTTTTCTACACCGCTATGCCTTTTGGGCTAAAAAATGAGGGGGCTACTTATAAAAGAATGGTGAATTGGAGATTTTATGGACTCATTGGTCGTAATGTTGAGGCCTATGTAGATGATATGGTGGTCAAAAGTCGGTTGGCAAAGGATCGCATAAAGGATCTCCAGGAGGTGTTTGGTGTTGCCCAAAAGCTTAAACTGAAGTTAAATCTTAAAAAATGTGTGTTTGGCACATCTGGCAAAAAATTCTTAAGGTTTATGATCACACACCGAGGCATTGAAGTCAATCCTGACAAAATACAAGCTATCCTAGACATGAAAAGCCCCACTATCAAAAAAGAAGTTCAACAGTTGACTGGAAGGATGGCACCTCTCAACCATTTCATGTCGTGGGTTGCGAATAAATGTCATCATTTCTTTAAAGGTTGTAGGAGGGTCCAACAATTTTGAATGGACAAAGGAATGTGAAGAGTCTTTCAAACAGTTAAAGAAATCACTGCATCCATTGGTAGGCATTGGAAGGCACGTGTCTTCCAAAAAAAATGTCTATCACCATTTTTTTTTACTTTAAACCAAAATTGAAATCTATTAACCAAAAGCATAGGCCCAATTACTATTGTAACTTGAAGACTGAAGTCACACACTCTCATCCTTCTTCCGCAACCAGCCATAAATTCATTCCATGTTCTCTCCACCTCTCCTTATCCTAAATCCCTAATTTCTTCTCCAATTTTCAAATTAATTCCTCCATCACCAACCATGGCTCCATTGTAAATAAAAACTCAACGATTCTAATTTTTATGAGACTACGACAGTCGACAAAGACAAAGACAAAGAATACAAAAGACGGAAAGTAGAAACTCAACTCTACGACACGATACACACGTGAGTTACTTACTTATGGTTGTAGATAAATATGGAACTCAATTCTGGAAGAGTTCGGTTTACATTCTCTTAATGATAATTGTTTTTATAGGACAAATATATAATATAAGCCGCTTCAAATGTTTAATGT
The DNA here is from genome assembly GCA_023638005.1 of Forsythia suspensa. Taxonomy (NCBI): domain Eukaryota; kingdom Viridiplantae; phylum Streptophyta; class Magnoliopsida; order Lamiales; family Oleaceae; genus Forsythia; species Forsythia suspensa. The sequence goes on along the minus strand of CM042675.1, from coordinate 40,275,734 downwards.
AAAAAATGAAAAACTTGTGGCTGATGGTTAGAATTTTTTTGTCTCACTGCATCCTAATTTTCCTCATTTTTTAGTTTTCTTTCTTTTGCATGTTGCGACTTTTTTAAATCAATTAACTATTCTTTCACTCATCAGAAGTCATCAAAATTATATCAGAGTATTAATTCACACATCTAGCAAATGTAATGAACTAAATTTTCTGCCACCGTTATTTATATTAGGGGTTTTGCTAAAATATATTAGGTATTGTAAATGTTAATTTTAGTATATGGACACATGACATAGTTTGTTCTTGTCTTCTTGATAATTTTTTATCGTAGATAAGTCCCTTCTCATATTTATTGTTGATAACTGATATTAATTGATGATTATTGTTTATATTCTGGATGATAATATTGAATTCGATGTAAAACAGTTGTGAAGAATCGACTGCAAAATCGAGTTGAAAATAAATGGTTGAATGATAGTTTGACTTTGTATATTGAGAATGATGTATTTAATAGTATTGATAATGATATAATTATAAAACATTATCAAAGTATGAAAACACGTAGAGAACAATTGTAATATGGTATCAAATAGTTCCATTATTTTTGTCTACAATCTTTTTTGTAATTTAATTTGTGACTCCTCAGTTTCAAACTTCTAGCTCCGCCATTGACTGCAGCAACCGCCAGTGTTGGCTTTCCCCAACCTTGGTGACAAGAAAAGTCTCTAGTTGGCAGTATCTTTTCATGCTGTTAGCGAAATTGGTGAAAGACCTTTCGAAGGGATAGAAACTTGTTTATTATGTGAGTCAAGTACTAAGAGGAGCAAAAACAAGGTACAACATAGTTGAACAACTGGTTCTAGATTTGATAGTGGCAGCTAGAAAGTTAAGACTGTATTTATAGGCTTATCAGATACAGGTGATGACTGACCAACCAATTTAACAAATACTGCGTAGGTTGGAGACATCTGGGTGTCTTTTGAAATGGGCTATTGAAGTGAGCGAGTTTGATATTGATTTTAAACCGCGCACAGCTATAAAAGTACATGCCTTAGCAGATTTCATTATAGAACTTACTCTCCCTGAAGCACCACCCATAGGCGACAAAGCAACCTGAATAATATATGTGGACGGATCAGCTAACAGTGATAGCTCAAGAGCCGGGGTCATAATTCTCTCCCCGGATGCCGAAGAACTTGAATACTCACTTCGCTTTGAATTTCCATCTACTAATAATGATGTGGAATATAAAGCAGTCATCACAGGGCTAGGACTGACCATACATTTACGAGTGATAGTTGTGGAAATTCACAGCGACTCGCAATTGGTCGTTGGAAAATTTTAAGAGAATACAAAGTCAAAGATGGTCGTATGACTACTCATTTGATGAAAGTAAGAGACTTGCAGTAAACATTTAAAAAGTTCAAGATTACAAAGGTCCTAAGAAAGGAGAACGAACGGGCTAACGCTCTCGCCAGGCTAGCATCAACCAATCAAAAACATCTTCCAGCCACACCTAGTGTTCAAGTACTCAGTGAGCCTAGCACGGTGTTATTAATTGTTGTTCTTGAATTGAACGATGAACCTTGCTGGATAAATCCAATCTTGGATTATCTCACAAAAGGTACTCTACCGACAGAGCTAACTGAAGCAAAGCGGTTGAAGGTACGAGCTGCTATGTGTTCTGTGATCAATGGAAAATTATATCAAAGAAGATTCTCTGTGCCTTATCAGAAATGCCTCCGGTTGATAGAAGCAGCTGCGGTCCTATTTGAAATACACAATGGTTTGTGTGGAAATCACTTGGGCAGGGATGCCCTTGCTTTTAAAGTTTTAAGGCAAGGGTACTATTGGCCATCAATAAAGTAAGAAGCTAAGCAACTGGTAAGGAAATGCGATACCTGTCAAAGGTTTGACAACATAATTCATCAGCCAGTCGAGCCATAGTCAATAATTTATACAGTATGTCCATTTTATCAATGGAAGATGGACATCCTAGGTCCTTTGCCACTTGCTAAGGGTCAAAGAAAATTTCTGTTAGTAACTATAGACTATTTCACAAAATAGGTTGAAGTTGAGCCACTAGCTATTATAACTACCGCCAAGATATAGAGTTTTGTATGGAAATACATAATCTACCGTTTAGAAATACCAAAGGTGATAGTCACAGATAATGGATGGCAATTCAATAACCAAAGCTTTAAGAATTTTTGTGATAGTTATAAAATCTCATACCAACTCACTTTAGTGGCACACCCTCAGAGCAATGTCCAAACTGAAGTCACTAATCATGCGATACATACATTGATTTAAAAAGAAGGTTGGGAAAAGAAAAAGAATCTTATGCAGATAAATTACCAAATGTACTATGGGCATATCACACCACCCCTAGGGGGCCAGAGGAAGAGACACCGTTCAAATTATCTTTTGGAATTGAAGCAATGATGCCTGCTGAAGTTGTAAATCTAACTTTGAGAATGCAAGTTGAACAGACGATAAACAATATCACAAGGGCAGAAATCGACTTACTTGAGGAAGTCAGAGAAAGTGTTGCACTCAAGACAATGGCTTACAAATGCAAGGTCGCCAAATATTTCAACCGCCAAGTTAAGTCTAGAAGTTTCCAACCCCATGATCTAGTGTTAAGGAGCAATGCAGCTGCTCGACATCCACCATCTAAACTGGAGCCTAATTGACATGGTCCTTTCGAGGTCATCAAGAAGATAGAAAGTGGAGCATATAGTTTCAAAGATATGAATGGAAAACCATTGGAACGACCATGGAATGCAGAGCACTTGAAAAAATATTATTAGTAATTTATCAGCATTTCTTTTTTCAAGTGAAACAAGTATATGTAGTTGTATTAAATAGTACTCCTGCATTTGATTTTCAATTTAATAAATGCCAAGTCGGATGAATGATGAGGGTACTACGGAAGGATCGGCCTAGCTGAAAAGTTTTGGTGCACCTACTGAACTTGACCTACGGCAACCATTTGTTACTTTCTATAGTCTCTATTAAAGGTTTGTCGAGCAATTCAAATATTCTCATCAACTGCTACCACAATCAAGTCAAGAACGATGAGCCCTGTCTCAAAAATCAAGACAATGGACCTATGACTCAAAAATGAAGGTGATAAGCCTATATCTACAAATTAAAGGTGATGAGCCTTAGTCAAAATGTCAAGGCGATGAATATATGACTAAAATATTAAGGCGATAAGCTTATATCTAAAAATCAGAGGTGATGATCCCTGGTTCAAAAATCTAGGCGATAAGCCTTCATTTAATAAAGAGCGGTAAGCCTATATATAAAAAACTCAGAGGTGATGAGCCCTAGTTCAACAATCTAGGAGACAAGCCTTCATTTAATAAAGGACGGTAATCCTTTAAAAAAATAAAAATCAAGGGGACGCTCCTAAAGAGCATACATCCCCAATTAAGGGCAGGCAGCCCCACCCCTGGGGCCAGGGTGCGCCCATCCCCAATCTGTCCTACCTTTGTGGTGGGTGCATCCACCCCCGTCTTGAGGCGTGGCCATCCATCCTCTCACTCTATTTTTTCACACTCTTTTTTCACTTCGCTATGTTGGTCGGGGGATATACCGTCATATAAATTACATCCAACAAATGCAAAAAAAAAAAAATGAAATACTACCAATGATTATAAAGTGAAAAGGTGAAGAACAATTTGTTTTAATTAAAATAAAGATGTATGTTTCACGCCAAACATAAAAAACTGAAATTCACAGTATTTTCAACAATATTCGAAATGAAATAGACTGAATATTATAGTTTTCATGATTAAACAGGACAACCGTCATGAAACTAAAATAAATAAGAACAACAAAAAAAATAAATAACTGTTTAATTATCAAGAGAACCATCTGGTTGATATCAACCCCCCATGGTCAATTACTTTAGCCTTCTGAGCAGCTAAATCTGTAGCCCGACGTTTCTTCAGATACCTATCAAATTCATCTGGGTTTATCTCCGAATGATCGTTAACCAGCCACTCTTTAGTCATTTTGATAACATCATTCAAGGATTCTACACCATACGTGTGCAAGTTACTCTTATATTCGACATACATCTTGTATTTTTGCACGGCTTCATCATCTGCAGTCTCCAACTTTTTGTGAAACTGGTCAACCTCTTTATGAAGTTGATTGATCTCACTATATTTTTTCATGGATGCAATTGTTGCCTTGTCCAACAAAGAATGCACCTCTCGCTACAACTTTCTTCTTGTCATGATCTTTCTCGGTTACACGTTTCTCGAATTTCTCCAAATCACGTAGCACTTTCTCATCCATATCAAGCATCTGTACAAAATAAGAAGAAGTTGAAATTAAATAGAGGATGAATATTAAATGAGAGAGCAATAAAGCATCATCAAAATACAACAACTTACCCTGCGGTGGCTGGTATACATGATACGCCAATGGCAGTCGCTTCTTTATTTTTGAAATTCTCAATAAGTTTTTCGTTCATGCAACACAACATGATCTCGGCTTAAACCGTCGAATCAATAGGAAGAAATTCAAACTCCTTGTAAGCATGGACATCACCACCTCTGGTACGCGGCACATAATGAGGGACAACTGTTGTCTAAGCAGTGGCTTTTCTTTTATCAGCCAATCTTTTCTTTTTGTTTGAAGGGGATAGAGACGGGTCTTCAGCAGCATTGGTGGAAAATCCAACAACATCCATCACACCTCCAAAATCAAAATTGTCCATGTCTGAAAGAGAAAAATAGAGGTTGATACAACAAATATATGCAAAATGAAAAGTCAAAATGAGGAATAAAGACATAAAAGTAGCCTACCCTCAGGTGATCCAATGTGAACCCGCCGCATGTTCTCATTAGATAGCACCTAGCTCATATGCAACCCCTGAGGCATCAAGTGTAAAAGCTTATCTAGACGTGCCTTCAACTCTTGATCAAGATCCAAGGGCTCGTTAAAATACTTACAAAAAGGAGTTTTCCAACAAGTTTTAAAAGAAAACGGTCCTACCTCAGGTTGAACAAAAAAGAAACGTCTCATCCAACTACTATTTGAATTGGGAAAGTAGGGTAATAACAATCATACTTTAAGTTGAATATACGCATAACAGTTACTCCTGATCACAAGAAACATATCAAACACACTTCTAAAAAGCCTTATAAACGGCTCGATATCATTTGTAAGGAACAATAAATAAGTTGATATACGTCAAGAGTTAGGAGTTAATTAACCAAGAGTAACATGAAATTCATTGAAGAAAGAAACGAACAAGAGATGAAGAGAAACCTTAAACCAGCTTTCACAGTAAACTACCATCTCCCTAGGGTCTGATCCTGAAATCCGCTCACTAGGATGAGGGACTCGATATAATTTACCATGAGGTAATTCATATTTTTCAACATTTTCACAAAGCTTTTAGGATTGTAAACACAAGCATCATTTGGTAGATCTAGCTCTATCAAATTAACACTTGAAGAACATCCCGTTTGAATATTGAGCGGACGGGATACCGTAGAAGAATTGGCGTCAGAATCTACAAACTCAATAGAGGCATAAAGTTCAAATAACGGATCTTCGTTAACCAGAGGCGGGCTAACACATGAAAGACTCGCCTGCCCACATAAGGGCCTCGCCCCACCTCCAGCAAGGGATTGGCATGGCTGCTTGTTGGGGACGAGGCTGCCGACCCGTGGGCAAGACCGCCGCAGCGGCAGTCGCCCATTTTTCGTCTCGGGTCGAATGGCTTTGGGCTATGGACGAATCTCTCTCATCCAATCCTACCTCAATTTCATCAATGAGTTTATTCAAATATCGGGGTCCACCATGTCCTAAAGAACTAACAAATGTCCATTCTTCAACCGCGAAAATTATCATCTCTTCCTATATATAAGGTGTGATAAGAGGGGTCTCTAAGACTGCTATCAAATTTATTGGTCAAAGAGCTACTACTAGAAGTGATCACCGTCTTGTACATTTAAAAAGAAAAAAGAAGAAAGCCAAAAAATTTAAAGAAGAACAAGGGTGAAAAGATTACCTTAGACGATGAAAAAAGGAAAAAAACCTCTATAATTCAGACAAGAAAAAAGAGATCAGTCTGAAAAGAATTATAATCAAGCAAGGAGATATGAGAATACTATAAATAATATCCTCATCTACTTCTCTTATATACAAAAAAAATCCCTCCTAAATAGGGCTGAGATTTAAACCCATATCATGCTTAAATTAGACAAAAAATATCTAGTCTATATTTGACTGGTCACACAGTAATTACTTGATCACGCCTCGCCAAGTGACATGCTTCCATGTGATTTTTGTTACAAATAAAAAAATAATAATTAATAATAATAAATAAATAAATATTTATTACATATGTTATTTTTTGACTTTTTGGTCAGGAATAGTTACTTGAAAGACAATATTTCTATTTTCCATTGACAGTGGTCCATGAGAAGTAGATGGGCTTATAATGATAAATATAATTACACTTTGGTTAATGACGGCTGCACTCCTTGGGATGCCTTCCTCGAGTGTTCGCTGGCCTCGTCAGCCCGCCCGCCTGCCTCGTTGGTCTCATAGGTTCGCCTCTGACAGATAGAGAGCAATAATCCAACTGCCATTAGGTTAACCAGACAGGCGACCCATATAATGACAGTTACCATCGGCAATTGAAAAGATGAAACACCAGCAATTGGGAAGACGAAACATCCTTCATTAATTCCTAATAATAAGGGAGATGAAGATGCATCCATCATCAATGACCATTGAAGACCATAACTGCAGGTCATCCCTATAAATAAAAGCCAACCCTCCAAGTAAAAATAGAACATATATACTCAATATTGTTATTCTACATATTTGAGTTAATCACATACTGATTATCATGCAGAGTGGAAACGGGAGAAAAAAGCCCCACCAAATTTGCAGGTCTCTACCACTGCTGTCGCCGCACTCGGATGAGGAGAAAACATTTAATCATCATGTGGTTTCAATATTATATATGTCATTACGTTGAAGTTATATTTGTAGTAAAGATATCTGTATAATCAACAAATGGTTCATTCTAAATATCAAAGTTTGTGTTGATGTATCATACATAAAAAATATAGTGTCAAATAGAGTCATTGACATAAATTCATACATAAAAATAAAAGAAAGGCAAAGCACCAATCCTCGTTAAATTAAATCCGTAAAGTTCACCACTTAAAAATATTCTCACATAACTCACTGAGTAAATCGTCTAGCACAATCAGGATATTCCTACAATCTACCACAAAATAAATTATCACCCAAGAAAATAATAAAGAAAGAAGGAATGGAATAATTGTTCAACAACCACAATTCAATCAAAATCAAAATCAAAAACATAAAATAGAAGATAAGATTATAAATAAGGAAATCCTTAAATTTTCAAAGTTTTCTTCATACATTATGTTGGAAAATTCAAGAAATCAAACCTAACAAAATGATCTAAACCAAAAGTATGGAACGAATTGCACCAGAACCACATATGATAGATTTATTTTTAGATCATCTGCCTCTCTTCACTGGTCGAATGATATGTTCGACCATTGCTCTTCACAAAACATATCCCAACAACTTCTTTTGGGCTCAGTTAAATAGCCTTAGAACCATAGTAAAAGCCATCCAAGAACATGGGCACATGTCTCTCTCAGATACTTCAATCCTGACTCATTTCCTTTTTAACACACACCTTAATCAAGGAACAATAGTTATTGTTCACCAAATGCGTTTCAAACCAAAAATCTAAGTACATTCTATTCACAAAGATCACTGTATAAGAAGGGGAATGAAAAGCAGAGATTTGGCCTAGAAAAACTAGAGAAAGCTCTCTATTTGTTGAAAAAATATCCCCAAATCAATCAACTCCAAGAATCATTTCCTTTTAACACATACCTTAATCAATATGTTTAGAACAATATAAGAGCACTTGACTATCGTAGTTCAAAATCAACATAACCATGCAAAGCTAATTTATCACAAGTATTGTTCAAAGTAAATCATTTCTTATTTTTCTTCATCTATTTTAGCTTTCAAAAACAAAATAGTTTTCTTGAATAATAATTAACATATTCACGCTCTAAGTACATTCTATTCACAAAGATCATGAAAAAAAGGCGGTTTTAACATCTAATTACTCTAATTCTCAATTGAATTGAGCAACTAAAACTAAAATTACCCTTAATGTTTTATACTTGATTACGGTGAGAACACCTCATTGTATAAGAAGGATTCTCAATAGCTTCACCGAAGCTAATGAAAGCGGTAATTTTAAAGATCTACATGAGCTTCACCTAGAAAAGGATTTTCAAGTTCATTAAGATTAGGTTGTTGCTAATGGGGTGTTTCAAGTGCAATTGGCTCACAGAAAACCGCTCATGGACCACCCGAGAAAACTTAATTTTCTTAAAATGAAATATTTGTTGGGTTAAAAACATTTTTATACACGAAGTATATTTTTTTATAAACTTAAATGAAAAATTAAAGAGTTTTTCTATTTTAAGCCTTTGATTCAAAATCATCCCAAAAACACATATCATGTCTTGATTTCACCACTCTGTTCATATTAGTATTATTGATTTGTTTTGTTTCCACTACCTAAGTATCTCAATTATCCCTTAAAGGTACATCTCTATTTACACATTCATGGAAAGGAAAAGCGAAGAAAACCAAGATTGTTGAGTTCCCCAGCGGAACTAAAGAAACTGGCCATTCATGAGGTCTTCTAACATTCCTACTGGTTTTGTTGCATAAAATCGTACATTTCACATAATGTTATTTCTAAATTACCGTAAATTATTGGATTTCCGTGAAATTGATTAAAATAAAGAGAGTTTTCTCTTTTAAGTCTTGCAACATATAAAGATGCACCAATTTATTAAGGAAGGAAAGCGATAATTTTCTAATGATACTTTCTAAATTTACTCCATGGTCTATAATTGACGCTAATGAGAATAACATATGCAATTATTCTCAATATTTTCTAAATTGAATCACCAATGTTACTACCATATCAAATTTTTTTTGCAAATGTCTTATTACCTATTAAAATTATTTGCAATAAAATAAAAATAATTTAAAACTTATTGACCGGTAGGGTAGTATACACCAACACATGAGTTTGTGGCGTTGAAAAAAACTTTTAAAGTTTTTTTCACATGGATTACGATTTCTCAATCATATGTTTACAAATCATATTCTAGATTGTATGAGTGTCGGCCATTATAATAGGCAAATATATAATTTTCATAACATTCACATGCTTAAAGCATTAAATAAGTAGAGTTTCATCTATTTCCTATGTTTGTATATAAACAGTTCGTTGGAAGAGAATTTTTTACACATAATTCATCAAATACTTGTTTCATAGCAGGAGAGACAATAATATAATTTATGCCATACCTTTTTTTTTTTTTTTTTTTTTTAATTGTGGGCCTATAAATTTTAAACAATCTTAGGTAATTAAATTAAAAATGTGACATACACATCGAACATGAAATAAAATTCTACCAAAATCCAGATTTAATTCTCGAACTAATCTATCTGTTACTATGTTATTAGGCACAACATTATCATATGTGAAACTGCGAATTCTAGATTCATAGTTAAATTCTCGCACTCGTCTTTTGATGCCTAAATAGCCTCCTCCTCTTCGCCCAAGGAAAGCTGGCCAATGTCATTAGATGTCCGACTGAGAGTAGGGATGTATCTTTGTTTCAATATACCTTATGAATGATTGGGGATAACTCGAAGAAGAAGTTTCGAATAGGGATCGAACGGTTTGAGTACCTGAAACACAATATGGAACTCAAATCTTTCATCCCTTGTGTCGAGACAACAATTAGAGCGACGTGACATGGTTAGAAACTATGAGAAATTGATCACATATCTCATTCTCAACATTCTTTCCCGCATCATTCATTAAACAAGTAAAAATACTGTTTTTTTATAAAATATTTCTTAAAATACTATCATATTTTTTTAATTCTAAAAAAACTATTTTTTTAATTTTGTAACACTTGTTGTTACATTTATTATTTTATTTATATTAAATGTGTTACATTTGTTATTAACAAACATAACAAATGTAACAACAAATGTTAGTATTTTTAGAATAAAAAAAGTTAAGTAAAATTTTTCAAATTATTTTATATTTTGTAGTATATGGTGAAATTATCACTATTATTTTTTATTATATAAACGTATCAGCTTTGGTTTCAAATTATTTTTAATTATTGTATAAACCGAATTGTTTTTAAGCAAATTGGTAAAATTTCAAATCGAAATATTATCAAGTCCACGATATCCAAAACTAACATATTCAAAATAACAATTTTGATTCGATTTTATGATTTGACTATATTTTAGTTGAGCCCTGATGCTATGTCAATTTTAGTATCAACTTTAACAAATAAAATAAAGTACGAGACACTAAATAAATCTTCATCAGCTGTCATCACCACCGTTCAATCTCTGAGACCCCACCATTGTACTCTTTTACCAAATCACATCTCACGATAGTGTTAATAATAATATATTTTAGTGGGTGATCATATTTTTACTATAATTATTTTTTAGTCTCAATTTTTTTAATTGCACTAAATATTTTTAATCTTTACTTATTCTCATATGTATGTCCCAACATTTTTTTTTCCTTCTTAATTTCATTAATTATCATATCTTTTCCCTATGACAATTTATACTCAAAAAGTTTGTTATGAAACTTAAAAAAATTTATTTATCTCTCATATTTTTAAATGAATAAAGAAAAATACAAAAGTATGATAGGATATTATCCCCTCATTTTAAAGCATGCTAGATGGAAACCATCATCATGAATAGAGTTGGCAAAATAGGCCTAACTCGATGGACCAACTCACATGACCCAGATAGTATAAAATTGGTCCAAAAAATTGGGCCTATATAGCCCACCGTGCCAATCAATCCAAGCTGGCCAGTTTTTTTGGGTTGGCACTTTTATTATTATTATTATTATTATTATTATTATTATTATTATTATTTTAAATCCACTAGATAATTCCAATCTAATTTGTTTTGGTTGATCCGTTCTCTCTTTTTTTTTTTTTTTTTCTTTTTTTCGTTCACTCCACTTGAGTGACTCTCACTCAAAATGTTAAATATATATATATATATATATATATATATATATATATATATATATTTGATATATATATATATATTTTCTATATTTGTTTTTTATTTTTTTCCAATTTAGGGTGGTGGAGGTTCTGAGTCTCATCTTTTCTAATTCTTTTGTTATTAATTCTCTATTTATCCACATTGTAGTTTGTGAAATGTGGTTTAGCTTGAAAAATCTCAAATAAATGAAAAAATTTCTAATTATATAGATCCTCTTCATCAATTAGTTCTACATTTATTTGTGCATTAAAAAATATAAATTTGATTTATGAAGCAATCAAAACTAATATTCATATGCTTATCAACAACAAAAATTTGTCGATTCCATTAGTTCACATTACTTATTTTAGAAATATAGTCACAATGCGACTTCAAAATTTAATTTTGACGATAAGACAATATCTTTTCCCCTATTTTTTTGAAGGAAATAACAAAATAAGTTGATAAAATTTGTCGATTTAATTTGTCATTTTTTATAAGACAGTTGAACTTTCGTTTTTTGTTTTGTTTTTTACAGACAGTTCAATAGTCGTTATATTTTTTTTAGTGTTGTTTTTTACATATAGTTGAACTATTGGTTGTTTGGACAGTTTTAAAGCCATTTACACAATTGTCTTTAACCACAATTTTTCATCCTTCAACACATCAACCCAACTTCCTTAAAAAAAAAATTCTAAAAAATTAAATTCTAAAAAAGTAAAAATAGTTCAAATTGTTATTGGTTATTTAAAGAAAAAATAGAATATTTGGTCATCAACCTTTTAAAAATGTAAGGGATATATTCCTAACTTTTAAAAATAGCACCAGATATCCCCAATGTTTGAAGAAAGCATGATAGGTCCTTTATGACGAAATTGTCGTCTCTTTAAATAAACAACAAAAAATAAAAAAATAATAAAACAAGAATAATGAAAAAGAAAAATAGAAAAATAGAAAGATGTACCCCTAAAAAAAAATAACAAAGAAGCCATTTTCTATATCAAACCCAAAATCTCAAAATCTAGTGCCACCTAAAACTCCAAAATTCCACCTAACAACGTGTTGCCGGAGTTCACTAACTTGAGTGGAGATCTATGAGTCGAACAAGGTCTGTGCAAGATTTTTGAAGGGTCAGATTAGACTTATGCCATCTATTGGCAAGTTGCAAAGTTGAAATCTGATTCAGTCTTGGTATGGGATGACGGGAATTGTAAAGAATCAAAAGAATGCGAGAATAAATACAGAATGTATTCTGATTTTGCAATTTACTATTTGTTTGTATTAAATTTTTGTAGCGAAAATAAAAATTGTCAGATTCACCAAGTTAAAAATTGTTGTAAAATTATAGATAATGATGAATGACTATTTAGTTGTAACTAGATGTCTATGTAGTTATCTACTTACTCCAGAAGAGTGTATTCTAATCAGGTTGTAACTCCTTTTGGAACCCTATAAATAAGGGTCATTGTTATAGTAAACAGACTTGAGTTTTGAATATTTGTATTCTCTTTTCTTTTTCTCTCTATTTTTCTAGTTTCATAACACATTATTAGCACGACGTTCTAAATAATTAAGTAAACTAACGTGATTTTTCTTTGTAGCAGAAAATATTGGTGGAAAATTAGTTGGAATCCAATCTTATATTTTCCAGACGATCAATTGGTGGAAGGTGCCAATTACGAGGTTTAATTTCTGTACATCTATTTATCTCTCTCTTTTAACCTATGTGGATTTCATATTATGATGAGAAGTTAACTAATGAGGTGGTAAAATTATGATCACATAATTAAAGTCCAGAAAAACATAATTATTTGTCTTTTACTAATTATTATTTTAAAAGAATCTTTTTCCTTTTAATTGAATATTTTAACCATGCATAAGTGTTGTTCAATGCACGCATCAACTCTATAGTAAACAATTTACATGTGATTACAACAGCCTATTATTTTAAATGTAAATGCACTATATTTTCATGTTTACTAATGTATTATCAATTCTTAAACAAGATTAATTGTTAATTGTGTTATTTTTCACAAATCTGGTAATATTCCAGAAGAATATTACATTGTTGCTTTTCTCGAATATAACATAACCTCACATATAAATATTCTAGAAGAATATTTTATTGTTGATATAGAATAAGCAAAGATTTATATTACATTAATATTCCAGTAGAATTTTAATTGCTCCCGAAGAGCCTAATTTTATAAGATATAATATTTTATTAGAATATTATAATATTGCTCATGAAGAGCAAATCTTTACTTCAGAATAATGATTTGTTGTTGCCCCTGAAAAAGCACAACGTATAATATTTTGACAAAATATTAGCTGCTCCTAAAGAGTATAACATTACAATTTAAATATTCCAGAAGAATATTAATTTTTACGACGTTATAATTTTGATATTTCAGAAAAATATTAAGCAATAGTCGAAATAATATTTTATTGTGTTCTAGAAGAAGCACATGTTTCGAAAAATATCATATCACATAATTAAAATGTGATATAAATAAGTAATTAATCAACTAATGCTTATCCCCGAAGGAAAGCATATAAATCATATTATGTTTTGATTGATGCAAATTATATAATAATTGATCGATTGCTTTAGTGAAAACTTTTACTTAATCGATAAATTATTTTGTATTGTGTCATTGCTCTTGAAGAACAACAACCTTATATTCAATCAATATTCTTGGAGAATATTGCATTGTAATTCCTAAAGAAACACAATATTACATATATTAATATTTTGATATTGCTCCTGAAGAAGCACAAATTTATAGTATATTAATATTTTCCTGAAGAAGCATAACTTAATTCAACGAATATTATATGACTGCTTTTGAAGAAGCATAAATTTGTACATATTAATATTCTATAAAAAATATCGTGTTGTTGCTCTTGAAGAAGCACAACTTTACAATTTTAGAATATTAATGTTGTGTAATATTAGAGTGTTGATACTCTTGAATAAGTACTATATTGAACTAGAAGTTCAATGTCCTAAAAATTTTATTGATTGGCATTATCGGTTAGACCATTCTCGATCAATATGATGTGAATTATTAATGAGAATATCTATTGAAAACCAGAAAATTTTTCAATATAATGAATTCTCACGTGATGCTTGTTCTTATGGTATATAAACCAATAGACATTCACTAGGTAAAATCGGGACTGAATTCCCTACATTTCTGAAAATTATTTAAGGTGATTTATGGGGCCCCATCACCTTCCATGTTGACCATCTATATATTATTTGTATCTAATAGATACATCTACTAGATGATTGTATGGTGTTAATATTCGCAACTTGAAGTTTGCGAGATTATTTGCTCAAAATTTTAAATCATGAGCATAATTTTCGTAACAACCAAGACGGTGATGTGTCTTGTCAATACTAGTGAGTCTAAATCTCAAACTTTTAATAAATATTAATTGAGATGATGTTAAATAGTTTAGCAATATTGTTTTTCAACGCCTCCAATTAAATTCTAAACCATTACTATTGAGAACACAGCGCTTCTCATTTTTATCTAGGGAATGCTATTTTATATGTTGAAATACTTATAAGCATCATGCCAACATCAAAGTTACCCCCGCTATAGTTGGCTTATGGTCAGACCCTAATATTATCCATCTAATGATTTTTGACAGTGCAATATATGTACAATTGGTCCACCATAGTACACTGAGATGGGCTTTGAAAAATGTTGAAAATACATGTTTAGTATGGAACATTATAAAATATCTTAAGTCTTAACGGATGATATTTTATAATATGGTATTTCGAATGTTATTTTGATAAGATAGCTTTCTAAATATCAGGGGAGAGAAATTAAGTAGCTGGAAAGAATATATGAAAATGCAGTATATTATATTTTCTAGATCCTTGCACAAGACAATATGAACCAGAAGTTCAACAAATAACTCATTTGTAAGTTATACAATTGACAGATGCATTTACTGACCAAAGAGATTAAATCAAATCTCATATACCAACTCTAAATGTTCCAATTTATATTAGCGTCCTTGAAGGACAATCCATTAACATTATATCAGGTAAATTAATGACACGCCTAAAGCGTGGTGATATTTAATTCCAAAATTCTCAAATTAAAAATGAAGCCAATTATAAAGATGGTCCTATTGAGGAGGTGTATACTCTTGGAGAGTATATAGACATAACTAATTATAAAACTCCAGAAGAGGTTCAACTAGCTGAAATAATAAAACGAAAAGATCTCGTTAAGTTATGTCGTTATGAGAAAGAAATGGATTCAAAAATAAATGTTGTTAACAACACTTTTATATATAAAGAAGCGCTTCATATTATAAAAGGTAGCGAGGATATTGAAAGAAATCTGTCAAAGACTTAATTGGCTAAATAAAAGGATGCAATCCAAGTAAATTGAACTGACTAGAGAAACTTGAAATTTCTGGACTTACAGTCTGAGCACCTAAAGGTGTATATTTATGCGAAAAGGAAATGTAAAAATGAAGTCGTAACATATAATTCACGACTTTTAAATTTCGCAAAGACTTATGTAAAGCAATCATAAGTTGATATCTTGTTAGTATGTCAATGCATGACATATATGCATATAATAAATATTGTTATAACCAACTCATCTGGCATGACTAATAAAACAATGTATATAAATCCCTGGAGGATTTAATATGCCTGAAGCATACAATTCAACTTTTCGAGAACTCAATCGATCAAAGTACAGATCTGAACTAATATTATAATGAGGGGGAGTAAATACGCATTGTACTTTTTTCCTTGACTGAGGTTTTGTCCCATTGGGTTTTCCTGGTAAGGTTTTTAATGAGGCAATTTGCATGGCGTATTAAAAGAATTATGTACTCTTTTTCCTTTACTATGATTTTTTCCCACAGGGTTTTTTCCTAGTAAAGTTTTAATGAGGCACATTCTTTGTGTAAATGATATCCAATTAGAAGTGTTATAATTCTTATAGTTATGGATGTCTATAACCTACAAAATATTTACCTTCATCATAACCCTATGGTTATACTCCCGTGTATTATAAATTGTATATAAGACCCCTGAAGGGAACAACTACAAGATCTATTTTTAATATAATTGCATCAGACCATCATGCTGACTACAGTCAACTAGAGATAGTGTATGAAGATGATATTGTTGGAGGTTATAACATGGAGCACATTTTACCAGAATTGTTTTATACAAGTTTTGAAAAGATGGTGGCATTGAAGACATTGGCGCACAAGATATGGATAGCTCAATACAAGTTTTTTCCATTGGTTGAAATCAGTTGGAGTAGTTGTACTTTTTTTTCGCTTTCGGGTTTTGTCCCACTAAGTTTTCTCCCGACAAAGTTTTAATGAGGCAAGATTTGAGTACTCCAATCTTTGATAAATTTTTTATTTCTATTGGTATTTTTGTCCCATTGGATTTTGCCAAACAACAAAATGCTTATTGTGTAATAAGTCATTCAAGGGGAGTGTTGTAAAATTATAGATAATGATGAATGACTATTTAGTTGTAACTAGATGTCATGTAGTTATCTACTTACTCCGTAAGAGTGTATTCTAATCGGCAATTGTAACTCCTTTTGGAACCCTATAAATAAGGGTCATTGTTATAGTAAATGCACTTGAGTTTTGAATATCTCTATACTCTTTTCTTTTCTCTCTATTTTCTAGTTTCATAACAAAAATGTATATATTATTCGATAATATATTAGAATAAGATTGCTCTATTTTACTAAATAATCAAATTTATTGAATAAAAATATTATGAAATAATTTCTCAAAACTTCAAACATGTGTTTTCTAGTTTTCTATTTTGAGAAATAGTTTTCATAACGACAAACCAAGTGCTATTCAACAATCTTAAATTAGAAAACTAAAACTAAATTAAAAACTCAAAACTGAAACGCATAGATAATGGGCTCTAAATTCTTAGGTGGCGTTTGGTTTGCTATTTTTAGTCAGTTTTCACTTTTGTAAAACACTCAAAACCTTTTTGGTCTGGTATTTTTAAAAATATATTTTTGAAAACAAAGTTAAACCTCTAACATAAAACTCACATGATTTTGACGTTTTCAGTTTGAATACAAAGTTAAACTTCTAACATAAAACTCACATGTTTTTTACATTTTCAGTGAAAAGACTCAAAACAAGAAAAAAAGTGTTTAAATAAAAATTCTAAGAAATTAAAATTCTAAAAAATGAAAATAGTTCAAGCCGAGTTATTTAAATAAAAAATTTACAAATTTGTATGTAAATGAAAACATTTATTTTATTACTTCTTATTTTTTTGCCAAATCAATTTATTATTTGTTTGTATTTTAATTTTGTAGCTAAAAAAATAGTGTAAAATTCTCCACCTCAAAATGAATATATTATTTGATAATATATTGACATAAATTATTATATTTTATTGAATAATCAAATTCATTGATGAAAATGTCAAAACAATTTCTCAAAATTCCGAACCAAACTCATTTTTCAATTTCATGTTTTGAGAAAGTGTTTTTCAAAATGATTAAGTAAACACGTTTTCAATAATCTTAAAACAGATCATCAAAACAAAAGACTAAAAATAAATTCAAAACTCAAAACTGAAACTCAAACCAAACACTCCTTAGATTCAAATTTCGTACTTTTCATTCTTTGTTTTATGGATAAATATATTGATACTACAAATTTTTTATAAGTGCATTACATTTCAATTGCACAAAATGTCCATAAACTTTACTCATTATCACATTTCTGTCCTCAACCTTTTTTATAATATTTTTATTATTAATCTTCCATTAATTGACACATCTTGTTCCTGATGATGGTTTCCATCCAAAAATTTCGTGAAGAGGGAGTAAAATGACTTACTTGTCCCTCATATTTTTAAATAAGTAAGAGAATTAAATAAATACAAAAGTACAACAAACTATTTGTCTCTCATTTTACAGCACGCTAATAGATATTGGATGAAAATCGTCGTTAGAGAAAAGATGTAATAATTAATAGAAGATTAATGATAAGAATGCAATGAAAAAAAAAAAAGTTAAAGACGTAAATGAGACAATGAATAAAAGTTAGAGATTTTTAATACAATTAAAATGTAGCACATTTATGAAAAAATGTGGTCACAATATAACCAGTCTTGCTTTATTAATACATTATTTTTTCCCTAATTTACCCTTCCTTGTATCTTCATTTGTAGCTATTCAAAAATCTGCCATCCTCATAGAGAAAAATGACCCAAAATCTTGAACTGATAATCGAAAAATGACTTCAGGAAAGTGGCACTTTAGGATTTTCGTTTAACACAATTCAATTTCTTTGGTTCATTAGCTTTTGAAAATTTCAATTTATTACCTACTATATTTCCAGCTCACCTTTTGAAAACATACTTGGCAAAAAAAAAAAAAAGGGGGGGGGGGGGCGCAGAACTTTCTGCTCCTGGAGAAACTGTATGGATTTTTAACATTGCATCTCCTTAATTTTTGGCTAATTAATTGATATATTTACCAGTGTTGTCGAATCGACCCAATCCGACTTTGGTTCAATTTGGTAAAACCAGAACCGACCCCAAAACCGGCTCAATTATGCTTGAAAAAACCTCTATTTAAAACTCGTCAAAAATCCGTCAAATCCGCCTCGATTTTGAGAAACTCGTTGAACCAGCTCCTGCTTTATTGATTTTAAAATCATTTTTTCACAATTAATTGTAACTGATCAATGAAATTCATATCTCTTCTTGCACGAAATGGATTAAAAGAATGAAAAACTAAAAAAAAATTGCTTTTGAGCAATTTTTGTGATTTCTAAAAACTTATTTTTTATTTTTTAATTTTTTTTGTAAATTTTTTAATTTTTTAAAAATCATCGGATCAACTCCAATTTGACCATTTGACTTTTGACCTTTTCACTTTTTTGAATTGATTTAAAACATTGATATTTACCATAGGTTGCACAAACTCAAAGGAGGACCATTACACTTGATTACGAGATTCGAGAGACCCATATTTGGACTCAAACACAGATGGTGTTTGTTGGTATTACCGCTCAAGTTAGGGGGAGCAGCAACAAGGGGTGAAAAATATCTAAATAAGGACTCTAATATTTGAGAGCAAACGGTGTAACAGGCAAGTATTTATCATAATTTATTCTTGTTTTTAATTGGAGAATTTTGAAATGTGATCGATAGTGGGGTGGATTTGAAATCTGTAAAAAATGGTTATTTTTGGTGTAAAATGTCAAATATTTTTTTACAAAAATGATAATTTTTTGTGGGGGTTAAGATCTCACAAGAGACTAATTAGTAGCTTTCAAGATAGGCAATCAAAATGGATTTTGGAATTACACCCAAATAATACGAATTAGCTAATAATCACGATATATATTTTATTTTTATAATATTTTTTAATGGTTGAACTATTATTAATGAATCGTCGTTTAGGATTTAACATTTAATTCAATGAACTGTTGACTTCCGGACGAATTTAATATATATTTTCATAATCCATTGACCCATCTGGTTTGATAGCAAGAGGAACTATGACAATTCCTCATGGAGAAAGAATCTGAACTACCGATTTTTATGATACAAACTATTTGTCAACGCGAAAGTTCCTTCGAGGTGGACTGATAGAATTAATCGTCGTATTTTTTACAGTTTTGAGAGGAACTTTATGTCAAAACGATAGTTCCCCTCGAGGAAGCTGTTAGGAAATCAATAATCTGCTTAAGAGAAGTGTCAATTTTTTTGACAATTTCGTGGGAGGAATTGTCTGTCAATGCGACATTAATACATGTGTGAAATAGATAAGAAAATAAATAAATAATTACTATTAAGGAAAACCAATCTCCTAAGATATTCACTCATTTACAATTAGGGATGGAGACAGGGATGGGCCTTATTGGGCCACGGCTCACCGCATCTCCGACCGAGAACTTGATGGTTTTGGAAAAAAAAAATTGCCATGGCCTAGCCTTATTGAAACTAGCGGCCCAGCCCAGTTATTTGAAATCATCAGTAGCCATTTTAAACCAAAATCCCCATTTGAACCAAAATCCCCATTTGAAATCATCAATAGTCCTAATTTGTTCATTCCATTTGAAATCATCGGCAGGTTCCATTGTTTCCCTTGGAGATGATAATCAAGTTCCATTGAAATGATCAGTGGCGCAGTCCAATCTATTTGAAATCATCAACAACTTCTATTGTTTAAGTGGAGTCAAGTTTCAGTGATTTTTTTTTTTTGGAGTGATTTTTTCCAACGAAGGCAACTTCCATTTAATGTTTTTATCCCCAATGATTTTTTTGCTGATGATTTTAATTTTCTGTTGAAGTGATGATTTTTTTGTTGATGAAGTGATGAATTAAAAATACGGTAGTTTGTTATAATGAATTTTACCTTCTATGTTGCGTTCTCACCGAAAAAGTTGTGTCAAACACAATCTAATATCTTTTCTTGGAAATTGGACGGGGAACGGGGATTTCTGAAATGTTCTCATGCTGAAGATAACATAAACATTATGAAAATATATTGCAACCATTGTTCTTTTTGCTTATTTCAATGTGTTGTTGTAGGTCTATCGTCTATGACAGAATTCATATTCCTATTTAATTTGTTGATTATTTAATTTGCCCTATTAACCTATTTTGTGATTTTGGGGGTAAATTATTGATGATTTTGAATTTTGTTTAAATAAACGGGTATAGAATTTGCATACGTGATCAAATTTTCTATTATAATATATTTTCAGAATCGTCTTGAAGAGCCCGTCAAGACTAGTCGTTTCGCTACTACTGAAGATGTATTTTTGTCGTTTGAAGTCGTCTTTGTAGTTTAAAATTGTAATCTTTAGTTTGTTATGTCTATTTTCATTTTTTTGCATTTATTTCTCGTTTAGGATTTTATTTCAATTAAAATTTACTTGTATAATTAATTTTTAGAAATTCTTGAGTTTTTAGAATATACAATTGACGCACAACAACCACCTACAAAGAAAGAAAAACAACATTGCATTTTTCTTCAAACCTATAATAGATACACCAACTGAAGATTCAAATCAACATCAACATACTCATCCAACTCAGAATCAACAATCTCTTCCAACTCCATCTTCCAATATTGAGTGGGATCCAAGAAAAATTAATTAATATATATGACCATCCTCTTGATAAAAGGGATGAGATTAGACGAACATATTTGATAGCTGGGTCTAATCAACTTAAATTCTAAGAATATAAAGCAAGAAAGTATAAGGATAAAGCTCGTCACTTCCAATATAGTTGGTTTAATCAATTTTCTTGGTTGGAGTATTCGCTTTCAACTCATAAGGTTTATTATTTTCTGTGCTTTCTTTTTTGCAATGATGGACAACAAGATTCTCTTTCAGCATTAGTAACTACTAGATTTGATAATTGGAAGAGAGTTTAGGGAAAGAAGTGTGCATTTCTTCTACTTGTTGGTTCTTCAAATTCATCACCTTATAATAGGTATGTGGCAAACGCTGTAAAAGATTGTTGAGGACAACTTTCTTTAGCTAATTTTAGATCTTGAATATTTTTGTGCAATGACTTCATGTAAAATTTTTAAAGATTATAACTTATTTGAAAACAATAGATTCTCATTAAAATTGGCTAAAAAATTTTTTTGCGGGACAAAATGACCCACCCTTTGCCATATTCTGGCTCCGCCCCTATTTACAACTAACTTTTCTAAAATCAAACAATGTTTAGCTGCCCTAATTTGAAAGACTTTCCAACATATTCTCTGTATTTTTTGGTACGTGTTCTTTGCGAAGTTATAACTGATTATGACTTGATGATCACAGCTCTTTGCAATCATGTGTCTTATTGGCATGTTAGCACTTCTTCACTTCACACCATTCTCGAGTATAATCAATGTATTTTAAGTTAAAAATTAATTCTATAAAAGACTTGTAGATTTTGAATGCATACTACAATTTGAAAATCCATTGAGAACATAAATAATATAATACGTCTCAGTCCCCAAAAATCATAGACCGACCTTGACAAGGGTTTCGAAAAATACCTAAATAGTGCACTACAAGCTATGAGAAGCATTTTGCAGTCTGTTGTCATTGTTCTTACATGTAAACTAGATCTATGTGATGAAAAGCCAAAGATGCATATTATTCATTGATTATATGTTGGAGAAGATCCTATATCAATTTTAGCCTATTTGGGATGCTTAACTTATAATTTCAACCGGATTAAAATGATTAAAAATACTTTTTGATGATAAAAACGATGACAGTTGTTATATATTATCTACCAATAGTGGCACGTCCTGGCAAGTACGCCTCAATGATTCGCCCATCTCATCGACTCGTCTGCATCGATGGTCTTACAGCTCGACTCTGACACGTGGATAGTAATAAATCGACTGTCGTCGAACCAGTCATACCTATGGAGTGGCAGTTACCACTAGCGTTTGGAAAGCTATAATGTCTCTCATTAACTCTGAGTAATAAAGAAGATGAAAGGGCACTCGTTATTAAAGACAGACTCCTCAATTCACCCCTATAAATAGAGGTTGATCCATCTTGGTAAAAGAGATTACCATATTTCTATATTGCTATTCTGCATATATAATTCGAGAGATAGAAGCCCTGCTATTATTTTGCAGGTCTCCACCAGTGTCGCCATCGCGCTTGGAAGAGGAGAAAAACTTTTATCATCATTTGACATCATCTGTGGAAAATCCGCACAAAAAGTCATAACTCGAACTAGAAGAGCAAAGAATGCAACCACCCATCCAGGCCTCATCTGGGATGTTGACACTGAGTCCAACGCCGCCACTAACCACCTACAACAAGAGTTTGCCATTGCCTCTCAACTAGTTGCATTGCAAGCGCATGTGGCGGAGCTCTAGAATCGAAACACCGTGGAGTCTCAACCGTCCCAAACTCTTAGTCTTTCACCCAGACCACCACTACTGTGGGCCTTAGCCTGTGCTCTTAACTTTTCAATGAATGAAAACATCGCCCCGAGTTCTTTGGCTCCATCATTTGCAGCACCCCATACTCATTCATTGACGTCCGGCCCAAATTCGCTCTGGGGGCAACCATCATGGGAGGCCCCGCCTGCACTAGGTGAGACATCAGGGTTAGGCATCGAACAACAGTTAGAAGATACGATAAATCAGAAAATTCTACAACTTATAATATAAATATTTAAAAATAATTTCAAAGAAATGCATCCAAAGATCCCCATGCCTAATCAATAATCTATTGGCTTATTTGCACAAATGGTCCTCGACTTTTGCACTTCATCGGGTTGATGACCTATCTTTTATTTTTTAGCGGTTTAGCCCCTATTTCAAATGTTTTTAGCGTCAATGGTCCTTTTCATGAATTTCCATCCAAATCACTATTAAATTTGATGGTAGAATTTTTTTATTTTAAAAGGTCTTATTTGCACAAATGGTCCTTGACTTTTGTAAAGGAAAATTTATAGCAAAGTTCCTAATCTTTCAAAAAGTGTTGAAAAGTCCCATAACCTTTTAATCCTAACACATATGACCTCAATTTTTTTGACAATTTTACCCCTAACTTAAATGAATTAAAAATAACCCATAAACTTTTCAAAAATACAAATAAGTCCTAAATCTTTTATTTTTTACAGATTTACACTTAAAATAATAAAAGTGTGTTATCAAGTCCTAAAATTTTAATTTTGTTCACCAAAATGACATTTAAAATATGTTTGATTAAAATCGATTTTTTTAGTAAAAGTTGTTGAAATGTGTGGTTGAAAAGTTGTGGGACCATAAAATATGTAGTTAAAATTAGTTGTTGACTTTGACTTTAACTTTTTAGCAAAATTAAAATTGAAAACAAACGGGTTCTTAGAGTCTCTACAAATTTTGTCCAGTGGTCCATTAATTAACCAAAAAATTATACCCATGATCAAAAATTGACCAATTTAAAATTTTAATTTATTTTTCATACCAATTTTAAAAAAAGGTGGTGGTGGATCAAGATTGTGAAGAATTTTTTAATTATTATTTAGTAATTGGTAGAGTGGCAAATGGGCTAGATGGATCGCCCAACCCGAAATTAGACTCGCCACATAATTTTTTTAATTTTTTAAATATTATTTTGCTTTTTTTTTTTACAAAATTATAAGTAATTATTTTAAAAAATAAGTTAAAATGTAAGTTGGATCGCCCATTGGCCATGTGGCCCAAAATCGGATTAGGTTAGCCCAAAAAATACCAAAGACATGTAAAAAATTGGGTCGAGGATTAGCCCAATCCAATCTTTTATATGGCCTGCCTAATTTCGAGTTGGGCGGTCCCATCTAGCCCATTTGCCAGCTTCTACCAATTACTAAATAATAATTAAAAAAAATTCTTCACAATTTTCACCCACCACCACCTTTTTTAAAATTGGTATGAAAAATAAATTAAAATTTTAAATTGGTCAAATTTTGATCATGGGTATAATTTTTTTTGTTAATTAATGGACCACCTGACACAAAATCTGAGAGCTAAGAAATTGCTTTGTTTTCAATTTTGATTTTGCTAAAATGTTAAAGTCAAAGTCAACAATTAATTTTAATTACACATTTTATGGTCCCACAACTTTTGAACCACACATTTCAATAATTTTACTAAAAATTTGATTTTAATCAAACACAGCTTTAAATGTCATTTTTGGTGAGCAAAATTAAAAATTTTTGGGACTTGATAACACACTTTTATTATTTTAAGTATAAATTTGTAAAAATAAAAAAGATTTAGGACTTATTTGTATTTTTGAAAAGGTTTATGGGTTATTTTTAATTCATTTCAGTTAGGGGTAAAATTGTCAAAAAAATTTGGGGTCATATGTGTTAGGATTAAAAGGTTATGGGACTTTTCAACACTTTTTGAAAGATTAGGGACTTTTGCTGCAAATTTTCCTTTACAAAAGTCAGGGACCATTTGTGCAAATAAGACCTTTTTAAATAAAAAAATTTCTACCGCGGTGATTTGGATGGAAATTCATGAAAATGACCATTGACGCCAAAAACATTTGAAATAGGGGCTAAACTGTCAAAAATAAAAAGATAGATCCTCAACCCGCAATAAGTGCAAAAGTCAGGGACCATTTGTGCAAATAAGCCATTGTCTATTAGTGCCTTATCTGATTTTTCTGTTCTAAACTATCTATGCGCATTGCACCCTGACTTGTGTCTTTCTACTTTGATTGCAGTGAGAACCCTCAAGTGTCAATGGAACAACTTTTTGAGCTTGAACCACGATACTTCTTATCATGTTAGAATGTGTTTGACTGTCGAAAAAAAGCCTAAATCTTAAGCAGGTCATGAACTTTATTTGTGATACGATCACAAAAAATTGTCAGTAGAAAAATAGGACTTGCAAAATTACATACATTTGAAACAGCAAATTAATCAAACAAGTCATTTATAATGAGTCCATACCATCTCTATATATTTAGTATTTACATTTTACATTATATTGGGCATTCAGTTTGTTGAATCATATAATGGACAGTTGTGAATTAATTTGTATTGATCTTATTTATTATTAACTCATTAAATGTCTTTAGTATTTTTTTTTTTTTTAAGAATGGAAATTAACATTATGGGGGTGTTACAAAGAGGGCTCATATTTGTAGAGTTATGATGCATTTTTAGTAGAATCTGTTAGAAATAAGTAAAAATTAAAACGTCTTATTGTAGTAGTTAAGAATCTAATTATTTTGAATCTTTTAGTCGAAATAGTAATTAACATAAAGAAGTTATCTAACTTCAAATATATGAAAAATAAGTCTTAATTTATTAATGCGGTGTCAATTACTTTGATAGAATTATTTTCTGAACACAGTTTTTTTGCGAGTGATTGTATTTTGGGAAGTTCTGACATTGCTTTGGCAACTCATTGAAGAGTTTGGAGGAGGGTTAAAAACACGGATGATCACTGAACTTTTAGCAAATTTCATGCTTGTCAAATTAATAAATATAGACAGAGTGAATAAGAGCATCTCCAATATATTTCGTCACAAGAGCATCTCCAATATATTTCGTCTATTATTTTTTAGACATGTCACATAAGTATAAATAGATAGAATTATAAAAGAAAACATATCCAATGCATGTTGACGAAGATTCCGTCTAGTTGATGTGGCATACCAAAAAATTAGACTTCGTATAGAAGTCCGTCTAAATTTAGACGAACTTCTAGACGGAGTGACGCAGAAAATTAAATACAATTATGCATTTTATTAAAAAAATTAGAACGAGGGAAATAAAAATTAAAGAACCGTCAATTTTAAAAAAAAATTAATGCCACATAAGCGGTAATATTAGTTTTAGATGGAATCGATTGGAGATGAATTTTTAATTTGATTGTCTATTCAATAGACGTAATGCCATATGGACTGAAAGTCCGTCTATTTTATCTGTCACGTAGATTTCAATAGACGGAGTACATTGGAGATGCTCTAATATGAAACAAAATTTAAATTTGGTGATTAATTTGAACAAAATAAAATGGTGGTGAATATTAAATTTGTATCAATTAGACATGAAATTTTGAGAAGGTTATCTCAAATTTGCTCAAGTAGTCATGAAATTTTGAGACGAGACCCGTGGTTTTTGTTGATGTCGAGTCCGCACTAACCACGTGTCAATAGATCTCTAGTCAATCATCTGCCAGCATATATATGTTACTTGCACACTAGGACGACCGTTAGGCACCAAAATCACCCAAAAAAAAGGTCTGGCGATCGTTGGTACTCCAACGATCAAGTCAACTGCCGGTATATATAAGAGATAACAATATATGGAGAATGGAATTTGGTTGTGGGAATGACAAGCAGGCAGAAATTTGAGCAGAGTTTAAGGATGAAAATAATGCGTACCTTAGAACAATCGGAGATGTCTTATTTATAGTCTCAGAGTTCTAATTGATTTAGGAAAATAATCAATTAAATATCTGATCGGATCATTCTTTTTTATGGGATAAGGTTAATTGGTTGTCAATGTAATCTCCTAAATTTTAGCCCTTATTTGATTTGGTTTTCCTATCACGTTGCCTAATCTTTAGGAGATTGAGTTTTAGTTTCCTTGTGAGGATCCGTGTGGCAATCAAACATAATCTTTCTTTGAATATATCTTCTGGTCATTATGATATATCACAATGTCTGTAGATTTGTGATGAATTCAATTGCCAGCGAAGTGCCTAGGGTCGGCCATGAATGTCGATGCCTTTCATGGGCTTCGCAATACTTAACTCAAGAATGCCAATGTATTGTTGGGACTTCGCAGCCTTCTGTGGATTTTCGAGGCCTTCGTTGGACCTACGAGGCCGTCGTGGGGCCTGGATTGGGCCTTTACTGGGACTAGGAGGCCTTTGCTGATATGGAGACTTTACCAAAATCTGGTGGTAACAGTTTTGAATATGGAAAGGTATTAAGGTTACCCTTAATATATAGATCGGTGGCTTTTGGAAAAAGTCTCTTTTTGTCCAGGGTTTTTTCATAAATAAATTACTTTTTGAAAATAATTTCAAAAACCCATTCTTGTTTCATTTATTCTGAAAATATTGTTTTTTAAAACTTATTATTTTAATTTATTATATTATATACTACATATAGTAACTGAATCATTAATTATCGGATTTGATGAGAATTCATATATTATAAAATCTTTTATTGTTAATTATAGTAATCAAATTCTTAAAAATCGAAATTGATTGGAATATATATATGACAAAATCTTTTATTGTTATTGTTGACGTTGGAACCCGCAGCATCCACGTGTCAACAGATCTCCAGTCACTCCTCTGCCAACCTGTATGTTACCTGCACACTCGGACGACCGTTAGGTACCAAGATCACCGGGGAAAAAGGGTCCGGCGATCGTTGGTATTCTGACGATCTAGTCAACTGCCGGTATATAGAAATAATACACGGGAGAGGTAAGTAATTGGGTGTGGGAGAGACAAGCAGGCAGAAGTTTGAGCAGAGTTTATGGTGGGATTCAAGTGCCAAAAAGAGCGTACCTTGGAACAACCGGGAGACGTCGTATTTATAGCGCAAGAGTCTTGATTGATTTAGGTAACAAATCAATCAGATACCCAATCGGATTCTCTTTCTTTATGGGATAGGGATCATTCCTTGTCAAGGCGATCTCCAAGATTACCTTTCTTATTTAGGCTTATCACGTTGCATGATTTTAAGAGATTATGATTCGGTTTCCTTGTGAGGATCCGTGCGCCAAACCAACGCAATCTTTCTTTAATTACTTCTCTGGTCATTCCAGCATATGGTGCTGCCTGCTAGTTATAATTGATACGAAGCCTGGCGAGGCCCTATGGGTCGGCCGTGAGTGTTAAGGCCCTCCCTGGGCCCCGCGGAATTTTGGCTGCAGAAGGCTAAGGCGTTCGATGGGCATCCGAGGCCCTTTTCAGAATTTGCGAGGCCATCGTCGGGCCTAGATGGGGCTCTCGATAGGCCTAGATGGGGCCCTTGCGACGTGAAGGCCATATCAGAATCTTGTGGTAACAGTTATAATTGTCAAATATATATAATTTGTATCAGAAATATCTGTAACAACCACAAATAAAACTCATGTTCTTTTCAATTTCAACATTTGTAACAATCTGTGTTACAAATTGAGATGTAAAACATCAGTGATACAAAATACTAATTCATGTAACATGTGCTGTATAAAATAACATAATATAATCTGTAATATATTCAGTGATACAAAATATCATTTGTAACATCTGTATCAGACAATTGTACACAATATAATTTGTGACATCTCAGATCGATAAAGGATACTAAATGAAATCATTACAAATCAGAAACCAACTCTGAACTTCAACAAGTTCGTATTAATAAATACGTTGGACTCTAAAAACTTATTGATACCGTGTAACATCAGTATAATATAGATATGTAACATAATGTCAAATTTAACAAATAAAACTCATGATTTCATCATTTGTAACATATGTAACATCAATGATACATAATGCCAATTCATGTAACATATACTGTGTACAATAACATAATATAATTTGTTGATACAAATATCGTTTGTAACATCTATATCAAACACTAAAACACAATAGCATTTGTAACATCTATTGATTGATGTTATGCAAAAAGAAAATAAACAATAATGGGCGAAGATTTGCGTGATTTTCGAAGATTTCGTTCTGTTTGTAAATGTGGAAGTTTCGGTTAATTTGAAATTTTTCACTTAATGAGCACGATTTTTTAGGACGGTATACAAACAATTGAATCTAATTCTATTTTTTTTTTTTAGTTTAATCTATTATTTAATTAATTAATATAATATTATAAATACAGTATTTCTAAAATAAACTAATTAAAATTTTAAAGTTAGAATTATTTTTATAATATTTAAGTAGGTGGTGTAATTTCTACTTTTGTCGAGGGCAAGGATCCTCGAATTTTTTGTTTTGCTGGGCTGAGCTGGCCCAATATGTGTATTGCAGCCCAAATTTAACAAAAATCTAAAATCCAGCTGTCCACGTTTTATTGTCATGGTAGGTGAAAGAGAATATTAATTACTTGACCATCAAAGACAGCAAGACCCATTTAATGTTGTTGTTTGATAACGTACACCAAACATTAATATGTATGTCTAGAATAAGTGAATTCCCACATGCTAAGATTTAAATGAAAATGAAAATGAACCATCGAGATTCAATGAGAATTTTTCGACATTTTCTTGTTATTGAATTAATATTGAAAAGACTGTTAACGCTGCCAGCCGTTCGTCTAGTTATTTATATTTATTTAAGATTGAACCAAATATATACTTAAAAAAAAGTAAAAAATTTAAACTACTTTTAATTATAACCAAACACGTAAAGCTAAATTGTGAAAGGGAGGTTTGCCTTTGTTGTTGGACCCGTGCTTTGACCAACTAAAATGAGAAGAAAAAAAAATCCTTATATGTTAGTACTTCTCGTTACGTACTCATAGATTTCGTAAATTTTTTTTACGTTTGATCTTACTCATGTGCTCTTATTCTACTGAAGACAAAATTTGAATAAATACAATTATTTCATATATAATTTACATAAGATTATTTTTTGTAGATATTATATTATAGTATTAAAATATATAAAATTATTGAGTGTGAGCCTTATTGTGACCTATTTATGAAAAATATAAAGTGAGCAATTTATCTTAAAAACTAAATGTAACTTAAAATATATTTAAAAATAAAATGTTAAAAAATGGTATAAGTTCATAGGCTTTATAAATTGTTGTGTATTGTAGGACTCTTTTAAGGCTTTTTTGTACAAATGATCCCTATCATTTGTATTTATTGTGGGTTGGGGATCTATCGTTTTATTTTTGGCAGTTTAACTCCTATTTCAAATTTTTTTGACGACAATGGTCCTTTCCATCCAATTTCGTCGTGTTTTAATGGTAGGTCATTGTGTGCATTACAAACACTTCATTTTTTGAGGGCATTTCTGTCAGAACACTATTGTGACTCTTTCTCTGGTTGGTTGCTGACTTTTCCTATATATATACACCTCCTTTGACGTCAGAGCTGGAGCATTTCAAAAATGAGAAGCAAATGGGAACACCATCTCACAGAATTGTAGGAACTGCAGACACAAATCTCATGGATGACTTTCACGAGATGGAAAAATTAGCATGAGTTTCCGGATTATCCAAATTGGAAGTTCCCATCATTCCTCGTGAGGAACGGCTATCCCACCCCAATTTGTTTGCGGTAAAGATTCAACATCAATAGCAATCGACTTGGTTCTTTTGGTTAATTGTCGGCCATTCTCAATGTGAGCACTTGATCTACGAGGAATTATTTGTCACATCTTTAGAGGAACGGCCGAAAGTTTCATTATGATGATCCGAAGAAGTTCAATTACCTACATGCCGCTTTAATGAATCACTTGACTATTTGCTCTGCTTATGCATTGGGGTGAATGAAGAAATGTTGGTTTGTTGATTACTCTGCTTATGCAACGGGCAAATGGAGAGGCTATGGGGTCCCGATCAGATGGAGTTCAAAGGGAGAGATGATTGGATGATGACAATTTCCAGTTGTGTGATCAGTTTAAGTTTCTGGCAATTGCATTTAAGGAAGGATTTGAGTGATTTTGGAAATTTTGCAAAAAATCGAAAATAGTGGCGGCAGCGGGATGGTCATTGAAGGGGTTGAGTACCCTGCAGAGATTGTGCATTGGAATCGAAATTGGGCTCAAGTCTTTGTGGTTAAGTCGGAGATGGAAGTTTGAGTTAAGTTGGGGGTGGGTAGGGAGGGGAGATGGGTATTTTTTTAATTATTTTTTTTCCTCTTTAGTTTAGGACCCATTCTCGCAAATTTTTATTTATGAACAGTAGAATATCGAAAATGTCTTTATGAAATGAAGAGTGTGGAATGCACGCAGGATCATTTATACAAAAAAAAAAAAAAAACCCAGAACTACTGTTTAAAAATAACGAAATTGGACGAAAATGATCATTGTCGTTAAAAATATTTGAAATTGGGACTAAACTGTTAAAAATAAAATGATAGATCCTCAACCTGTAGTAAATACAAAAAATAGGGACCATTTGTGCAAAAAAAATCCTCTTTTAATGTATCTGATGATTACTTCTATGTGGTTGTTGTACCTTCACAAGGGTACAACAATCTATATGTTCCTTTCAAAATCAAATTAGAGCCTACAGTTAAGCACGTCAGCAACATGACTCCAGATGGTAGGAAAAGTACCACGTCATCACACCTGATCCTGTCTTAAAAACTGATAATGAAAGGACGGAGAAGCTCGGACACAAACAAAAATCTCAATTTCTCTCCACGTCATAAATTATATCATTTTTTTCTTTTTTATTTAAATTTAACGTGTCAAACATGTATTTCGTACTCGAATCCTACAAGTATCGAGTTATGTATGTATATATACATATCTTACATAATATATTAGACTGAACATGACAACTAACAAATTTTATCACATACTTCTCTTTTATCTTTAAGTTCTTCTATTAGATCGTTTTTATCTATTGATCTTAGAATTGCACAAAGTTATCGTGTCTATAATTGTGTCGGAGAAGTCATATCTTGCTTCGTCTCTAAGTTGTTTTTTATATTTATATATTTATATTTATAATTGTGCACAAATGGAACTCATTGTGTGCATTACAAACACTTCATTTTTTTGAGGGCATTTACACCGTAACACTATTGTGACTCTTTCTCCGGTTGGTTCTTGACTTTTCCTATATATATACACCTCCTTTGACGTCGAGTGGAGCATTTCAAAATGAGAAGCAAATGGGAACACCATCTCACGTAATTGTAGGAACTGCAGACACAAATCTCATGGATGACTTGACGAGATGGAAAAATTAGCGATGAGTTTCCATGGATTATCCAAATGGAAGTTCCCATCATTCCTCGTGAGGAACGGCTATCCCACCCCAATTTGTTTGCAGGTAAAGATTCAACATCAATAGCACTGACTTGGTTCTTTTGGTTAATTGCCGGCCATTCTCAATGTGAGCACTTGATCTACGAGGAATTATTTGTCACATCTTTAGAGGAACGGCCTGGAAGTTTCAGTTATGATGATCTGAAGAAGTTCAATTACCTACATGCTGCCTTAACAGAATCACTTCGACTATTTGCTCTGCTTATGCATTGGGGCGAATGAAGAAATGTTGGTTTGTTGATTACTCTGCTTATGCAATGGGGGCAAATGGAGAGGCTATGGGGTCCTGATTGCATGGAGTTCAGGCGGGAGAGATGATTGGATGATGACAATTTCCAGTTGTGTGATCAGTTTAAGTTTCCGGCAATTACATTTAAGGAAGGATTTGAGTGATTTTGGAAATTTTGCAAAAAATTGAAAATAGTGGCGGCAGCGGGATGGTCAGATGAAGGGGTTGGTACCGGCAGAGATTGTGCATTGGAATCGAAATTGGGCTCAAGTCTCTGTGGTTAAGTCGGAGATGGAAGTTTGAGTTAAGTTGGGGGTGGGTAGGGGAGGGGAGATGGGTATTTTTTTTAATTATTTTTTTTCCTCTTTAGTTTAGGACCCATTCTGCAAATTTTTATTTATGAACAGTAGAATATCGAAAATGTCCTTATGAAATGAAGAGTGTGGAATGCACACGAGGACCATTTATACAAAAAAAAAAAAAAACCAGAACTACTGTTTAAAAATAACGAAATTGGACGAAAATGACTATTGTCGTTAAAAATATTTGAAATTGGGACTAAACTGTTAAAAATAAAATAATAGATCCTCAACCTGTAGTAAATACAAAAATAGGGACCATTTGTGCAAAAAAATCCTCTTTTAATGTATCTGATGATTACTTCTATGTGGTTGTTGTACCTTCACAAGGGTACAACAATCTATATGTTCCTTTCAAAATCAAATTAGAGCCTACAGTTAAGCACGTCAGCAACATGACTCCAGATGGTAGGAAAAGTACCACGTCATCACACCTGATCCTGTCTTAAAACTGATAATGAAAGGACGGAGAAGTTCGTACACAAACAAAAATCTCAATTTCTCTCCACGTCATAAATTATATCATTTTTTCTTTTTATTTAAATTTAACGTGTCAAACATGTATTTCGTACTCGAATCCTACAAGTATCGAGTTATGTATGTATATATACATATCTTACATAATATATTAGACTGAACATGACAACTAACAAATTTTATCACATACTTCTCTTTTATCTTTAAGTTCTTCTATTAGATCGTTTTATCTATTGATCTTAGAATTGCACAAAGTTATCGTGTCTATAATTGTGTCGGAGAAGTCATATCTTGCTTCGTCTCTAAGTTGTTTTTTATATTTATATATTTATATTTATAATTGTGCACAAATGGAACGAGTTTATTGATTAATGAACTAATTGATAAAGACAGAATCATGTCTTAAAATATATTATTTAGCACATGCTCAACAGACATATTACACATTATATATGTGCTGATGTAGAGAATGTAGGGTACATACATATAGCATATATTGTAAGTTCTAACATAGGTGGGCAGGGTGCTTGAGCCTCCAAGAAGTCACAAAAGGGCCTCATTTTTCAGTGGTCAACAACTTAAGGTTAAAAATTGAGGCTAGACTAGTTTACCCAGTCAATTTTTTTCTTTTTGTTTAGAAAAAAGAGTACCTCTCAATTTTGGAAACAATTTTTAGAGAAATAACTACTCTTTTAAGGATACCTAATTTAGACAAATCTCATATTGAGCAATCAATGAAACTACTAATAATTGTTTACTTATTTTACCATTGAGGTAAGTGTAAGCCATGACTTCAAATATATTGATGTACTCCTTCAAGAACAGACTCAATATGGTAGCATTGTCCTTTTTAACGATCAACGTTGGTAAGTTCATCATTCCACACAATTGTCCATGTACCAGTAGAAGATTCGACAGCCTGTTTTTTCAAGCGAAACTTCAAGTTGAGGAGATACTCAGAATACTATCAAGATACCAGTATCTTTAGTTTCATAATAATGAGTATAATGAGTTAATTTGTACTCTTTAACACCTGATTTGAATCCAACGCTTGTTTTAGTCTCTATTTGGGGTGACATAACTTCTCATCCAAAAGAAAAATACACACCTAACCTATACCCCAACAATTTTGGAATAAAAACAAATAGATCTTGGGAACAAACAAAATTGGCCAATGCAAGGAGTAAGGACAGCCCCACACTTGTATGGTATAGTAAAGTGCCACCAAGGCCAAACACCATTATCCTCTAATCAAAATTCATTATCCAATTAAATTCTTAATTAAATCTTAAAATCTACTTAATCCAGATCATATGATCATCTTATATAATAAACCATGTTATTCTTAGAATCACATTCCCCATTCATTTCCTAGTTGTCCCCAACTTTCCTCAAAATTTTGTCTTCATCTCAACTGCAAATAGGCATAAAATTGCAAGAAAAATAGCCAAAACAGGAAGAATCTTTAGGAATACAGACAGCACAGAAAGATCTACTGTTTGCTGTCCATTTTGACCCAATAAATATATTATCAAACCCTAACATGCAGGTGAGCTAAGATTTGTAATTTTTCCATCAAATATTCACTTCAAGATTTGATATGAATCAATCTTTCTCATTTGTACATTACAGATCCTTCAATGGCTTTTCAAGGTAGCACATGAACCTCCAAGAGAGCCTAATTCTAGTCCACTCACCAAGAAACAAGGTGTTTATTAAGACACACTTTCCGTGCATGTTTTGTACGCAATATTGAAGATGACAAGACAATATAACTTTGTGCACTTCTTTGTGTACCAAGTTTTTAAGTTATTTTTCTTTTTTGTGTTTTGCAGATCAAAAAGTTCAGTCGAGAGATATAGTCGTGTTCAATGATCACGGGGCTAGGAAAAGACATCGAAAAAGAGTAAAAAAAAGCAAAGTGAACTGCAATAACTTGAATCTGTTCTATATATTTCGCAGGAAAGACATTGCAAAGACTTGTTTCTATCACTCCTTGAATTTCAAGAGATTGGGGAGTTTTAGGAGAAGGCAGCATTCAAGGCATCCTATGAAGATGAAAAAGAAGACATTGCAAGAGGACTAGGAATTATTACTCACAAAACAGATTCTGGTAATCATGTAGGCAATAAGGTTTTGCCAATTACTGATACGGCGAAGGTATCGTCTACAAACAACAGAAACGAATGCTCTAAAGTCGATAAGAAAGAGAAATCTAAGGGGGATAAGATTACAACCGTTTCCAGGATGAAGGAGCTACTGAAATGGACTACAGCTACCAAGTCTGAGAAGGGGGGAAAGTACATTGGGAAAAAGGTATGTAAAAACACGCGTCATGGTCATAGTACAGAAACGAGGCAGCAAAAGAGCAGACAAAGGACCTGTATTCATGTCTTACTACCACCCATTAACGAGAAAATTTCAGTGTGTTAATTTGAAAATTAGAATTAGACGATAAGAAACAAAATACTGCGTACTAAACACGTCCTATATGTTTTCAGGTCTTGCAGTTTCGAAATCGAACAGCTTTAAAAGCTGTACCAGATGATGATCAACTAAGCAATAAATCCCCTAAGATCGGTTTCAGATGGGATTTAGAGAGTTGCTCCACTACTTCCTCTGCCTATTCTGCAATTTCTGCAATTTCAATGGCTTCTTTAAAACTTCCTCTAAACATTCAAGATCAGTCTGTTACCAGAACAGGGAATTGGATCACCACAGATTCGGAATGTAAGACCCTAGCCGACTCTTTCTTCGTGTGCACACACACAAATTCGTACACAAGCAAGGACTAACGTGTTTTTTTTTTTTCCCCATGTTGGACAGTTGTTGTTCTAGAGTTGTGAGGCTTGAATTCAAGGGAGGTCTACAATGATTGAATCAAATGTATTAGAGTTATGGCTGAATGATAGTTTGGTCAAGGAATTTAATGTACATTAATCAATTCAATGATGTGAAATGTATCTGTTAAGCCCACATGATAATCAATGTTCTAATCAGTTTCTAGTTTTATGGACGATCTTATAGAATGTCTAATTTCAATTCCATTGTATTTTAACAAATGATCCAAATTGTTGAGGTCCTTTTTCGACAATTATAAACGCAAATTGTCTACAACGAAAAGTAAAAAATATAAAAATGAAAAAAAAACAACAATTAATTCAAGAAAATTTTAACCTCTAAATATATTCGTCGAAACTTCGAGAGTCTAGTAATGCCCTAGACAACTCCAAGTGACAAAAACAATTCATCGACCCCAAATTCCTTGCTTAGGTTTTCAATAACAAAGAAGAATTATATATTTTTATGGCTAGAGAGCACTACTTGGTAGAAATAAATATATTTTCATTATAAGGTGGAAATATTGTCTTTTCCAATGAGAAGTCCCCACTTAATATAACTTCCAATACATGCTTTTTTTTTCATATTCTTAATTTCTTCTACTTTGAGGATTCCTCGTTTACGTTGGAGTGAGACAACATTGTTGTATAACAATCGAAGATGGAATTGTTTATCACTACTGATGCGGCTACACCACTTATTACTGTTGTTTTTGGCACAAAATTTAGAATTTATTGACTGTACACATAAAAACAATTATTTTGATAATATTTTTTGAAGAGTAATGCTATCTATTTCGTCTAGGTAGCTGTGGAGTCCCTGATTTATTGTCTAATGCGTTAAAATACATCACAAGACAATGAATCAAGGAATCCACTATCACATAAACGGGTGATGATCTGTACTAATGATAGATAATATTATTATTTTTTAAAATGTCCTTATTTTGATAATAAAGTAACAAATGGTCTATGTATAACTTTTTTTGGTTTAAACATCAAGTGGTCCTCTCATTCGTGAGTCCCTTATTTCATGTTATTCACGAGACTTACTATGAACTATTCTCGAGTTTCTTGAACTCTCGAGAAAAACAAGGAAGGCATAGAGAGAGGAAGAGAGGGGGGTCACAACATGGGATTGAGGGTGGACGAGGTACAACGACGGAATTAGGACTTGGAATCAGTAGGGACAAAATTTAATTATAGAAAAAAAATTCCAACATAAAATATAAGAATATTTTTATAAAAAAAAACACATATTTTAGTAGTGCCAATGACCCCACCTCCCTCCACCATTGACGAGGGGATAACATGGGGGAAGAGGGGGATAGGGGATCGAGTGTACTCAGCTTGATAAAGTAGATGATGAGGCTATTATACATAACATTCAAAAGGCTCTTTTTTATTTTCTCTATGCACCCGTTTTCCTTTTCGGATCTCATTTATTGTACTATTGAGGAAAATAATAAAAATATGACATTTATACAACGAAAGAATACAATAACTATTTCTTTTCTCTTAATTTTTGGCTGCAATACATAGAAATTATGGTTGCTCTCCTAATTCCTCGTTCCACTCGATGATTCCTATACGTAGGAAAGGAGACAGAAACGGTAATTGTGTTTGGACTCTTGATACAGCCATGTTACTCATCTGTCAACCAACTACCATTCCTCTCTTTTTTTCCGCCTTTCCTTTTTCTATTTATCCATACAAACAGGAAACACCCATTCCATTCCTACACTTTTCTATCTATTATCCTTCTCAAAAAATGGAAGAAACCATTTCCCAAGCTGATTATACATGGATCCCCCTGTTCATTTCTTCATATTAGGGCCAATATCTTGTCTGGTCAGAGGAAACATTTGCACGTCTCGGACCTAGTCCCATAGAAACTGTCTACGCGAAACTGCCCCTTGGCACGTAGGTTCTGAGTCCCGATGCATCCTGGCACCTCACTCCCAAGCCTCAAAATGGAAGAAACCAATTGGAATTATTTTGACTCAGATCTCACAGAGTTAATCCTTTCCCACCTCCCTATTCCCTCCATAATCCGTTCATCTTTAGTCTGCAAATCCTGGCAGTCTATAATCACCTCCTCCTCCTTCAGAACCCGAGTTCTGACCCGAAAAAGGCCCTGGTTCTTCCTCTACGGACAAAACAATGTCTTCCTTAAAAACAACCAGGTTTTCGCATTCGACCCTGAGTCGGATGAATGGATCAAACTCCCAGTCTCAGCATCCCTTTTGTCCAAAGATTTGTTTACTGGTTCCAATGGCTTTTGCTTCACTATCACCCAGGAAAATTTCAGTTTCAAACCAGTTTTAAGTGATTCCTGGAGCCAAACAAGCCCTCTCAGATTTTCCAGGTGTAATCCCCTGCTTGGTATCTACGATGTTCCTGATAAAAGATCGAAATTTCCCAGGTTTATTGTCGCAGGTGGGGCGAGTTTCATTGGTAACCTGGTTGATCTTGGGGACCGTTTGGCTGTTGAAATATACAATCCCAATCAAGATTTCTGGGAACTTTGTCCTCCATTGCCAGCAAATTTCAGGCCTGGAAACTCATCACAATGGCTATGTTCAGCTTTATTCAAACGCAAATTCTACGTTTTTGGAATTTATTCGTTCTTCGTCTCATCTTTCGACCTTGAAAAACGTTTCTGGACTTCAGTCCAGACCCTGAGGCCTCCAGGAACATTATTTTCCTACTTGATTTCTCTCCACGACAGACTCATTTTAGCAGGATTATGCAACAATATTGGATCATCACCTTATTTTATTCTCTGGAAAATCGACGAAGAAACACTCGAATTCAGTGAGATGGAAATCATGCCTCAAGAATTGCTTACCTGTTTATTTGACAGCAGTGATGAAGATGATAGATTTGCAAGCCTGAAATGTGTTGGATTTGGTAATCTTATATACGTATTCAATGAAGAACATCACAAACATTATCCAGCTTGTGTTTGTGAAATGAGTAATTATTCAGGGAAATGCAGTTGGAAAAGGCTCCCCAGTTTGCCACTACCTGTGAATAAATTCCATAAGATTGTCAGTTTCTGTTCAAATGTCTACTTAGATGAATTTTCGAAATAATTAATGCCAGAATTATTTTTTTTATCTTTCATATGTATGGTTTGCACTTGTTTGTGAAATTTAAGAACCCATCTACTAATTCAACTTTTTTGGTGGGTTTTTGGCGCAAAATTTTGGCCCTTAATTTTTAATTTTTTGCAGAAAAATCCTGAGTCCATGCCTTTATGTAAGGGTGGACAAATAACTGAAAATCTCCCGAATCGACCGACCCGACTTGGGTTTGTTTAGACAATTTGGTTCAATTTATGTTAAACCATAAGGTAGTCGGGTCGGGACTGGTTATCAAAAAACAAAAATCAACACCTGATGATAAATATTTTCTCCTCCTATGAGCAAGGCGGCGACAGTGGTGGAGACCTGCAAAAGGTGGCGGGGCTTCTTTTCTCCGTATCCACTCCGGTTGATAATCAGTATATGATTAAAATTAGATATGTAGAATAATAATATGGAGTATATGAGAGTTGGTTTTTACCTAGGGGAGGGGTGTTAGCCTCTATTTATAGGGGTAGCCTGCAATTACGGCCTTTAATAGCCTTTAATGACAAGTGTCTCTTCATCTCTCTTATTACTAGGAGTTAAGGAGGAACGTTACATCTTTCCAATCGCCAGTTGTAAGTGTCATTCTGTGGGTTACTTGTCTGGCTAACCTAACGACAGTTTGTTTATTGCTATCCACCCGTCAGAGGCGAGCTATAAGACCATTGGGATGAGCGAACTAGTGAGGTAGGCGTGTTAGGACGTGCCACTATTAGCAGATAACATATAGCAGCATCGTAACATATAGCAGCTGTCATTGTAACATAGCAGTTGTCATTGTAACGTATAGCAGCTATCATTGTTTCTATCATCATAAGCCTCACTACTTTTTCATAAATTCGTTTAATGGAAAGTATATATAATCTACCGCACCTTCTCTTCTCTAAAATTTTCAGACAGAGGCTCATCGCCTTAATTTTTAAACAGAGGCTCATCGCCTTGTTTTTCCAGAAATTTTTAAACAGAGGCTCATCGTTTTGTTTTTTCAGACAGAGGCTCATCACTTTATTTTTCAGACAGATGCTCATTGCCTTATTTTTAAACAGATGCTTATCACTTTGATTTTTAAATAGAAGATCATCCTTTGATTTTTAAACAGAGGCTCATCGCCTTGTTTTTCAGACAGAGGCTTATCTCCTTGTTTTTTAAACAGATGCTCATCACCTTATTTTATTTTTCAGACAGGGGCTCATCGCCTCGCCTCGTTTCGTTTTTTTTAACCAAGGCTTGTCACCTTGTTTGATCGTTGTAGTAGTTGAGAATGTTTATGTCACACAACTTACACTTAATAAAAAATGTAGTAAAAATAATTAGTTGCCGCAGGTCAGGTCCAGTAGGTGCACCAGGACTTCCTAGCTAGTCTGATCCTTCCTTATTATCCTCATTATTTATCTACCTTAGATAGTTCATTTTTTTCTTGCCTTTGTCATCTTGAGGTTCGGACTCATCCCGAGTCTTTCTTTTGTTAGACTCAGGTTCCTTTCGATCTTTTATGCCTTTGGTAATGAAATATGTTTCCTCAGCATCTACATATTTATCCCATATCTTTAGTAACTCATACATCGTATCCGACGGGTTTTTGAAGAGTAACATCTTGAAAGGACGACTTCGAGTTCCACTAATCATGGTAGTGACTGCAGCAGACATCTGCAGATATTTGATTCCCAGTGTGGTTCTATTCAACCGGGCAATGAAATCTTTTAGAAGCTCGTCTTTGTCTTGGGTCAATTGCATTAGTCTAATAACTGTCTTCTTAGCCCACTTTCTATTGGCAAAGTATGCAGCAAAACTACTTAGAAAAAGCATCAAACTTACGGATGGATTTTGGGGGAAGGGATACCACCCAGTCCCTTGCCTCCTGCCTAAGTGTTAGCAAGAAGGCCCTGCACATAATAGCATCTATGATGACATGTAATCTAATCAAATCAATAAAGGCCTTGAGGTGATCAATAGGGTCAGAGGACCCGTTATACTTCTCCATCTTGGCTGTTCGAAGTCTCGTGGCAAAGAAACGCATCACTTTTGGAGAAAAAGTATCTTCTTCCAATACCGTAGCTTACTATTTTTTCTTAGACATAGCCTCTGCTATTTTTCGACCCACCATGTCTTTTAACTGTTGCTCGAGGCCTAACACTAATGTTTCACCTAGCGTAGGTGGACCCACCCATGACGGTTGCTCCTAGAGTAGATTTAGGCCAGATGTCAATAAATGAATGTGGGGTACAAATGATGGAGCCAAAGAACCTGGGGCCAGTGGCAAAGCCACTGTTGGCAGTGTTTTTATTGTTAGAAAGTTAGGAGTCTAGAGCGGAGCACTTATTAGTGACGGTCCTACTGGTGGAAGACTAGGAGCTTAGGGTAGAGCCCCAGCAATGATGGTCCTACCGGTAAAGACTAGGAGCATGGGGCAGAGCCCCTGACGGTAATGATCCTGCTGATGGAAGACTATGAGCCTGAGACGGTTAGAGATGGCAAAAATATTTGATCCGCCTCGAACTTCGATGGATACCCGATCCGAATGGAGCGAAAAATACCTGATATGCGGATCGATAGGACGGATCAAGGCAGATATCTGCGATCCGCCATGGATCTCGGGGTGGATAGGATCGGGGCTGTCCCGATCCACCCCGCCCCGTATTTAAAAAAATAAAAATAAATTATAACAAGATAAAAAATTTGGGATAAGGGCTGCAATTGCAATTTCAAATTTCTTAATTCTTAAACATAGGTTCTTGATTCTATGAAGTTATGAAGATGAGATGATAAATAATTTTTTTTTTTTTTTATTGTATATTTCGGAGTATTCAATTTTTAATTAAGTAATTGATGTTGTTTGTTTCTTTTAGATATTTAATTAAGTAGTTAATGTATTTTAGAATATTGTTTAAACTTTATAGTATAGTAGTAAAGTTTGTTTCAATATATTTTAAATTTTTTGAATGCCAAAAAAAAAAAAGATCAATATACGGATCAGGGCTCTGATCCGCCCCGATCCGTATCCGATCTGCCCCAAAAAATGGAGGATCGCGGGGCGGATTTGGATCTCCTACAATTATTGTGGGGCGGATTTGGATAAGGCCGATCCGCCCCGTTGCCATCACTAGAGACGGTTGAGATGCCACAATGTTTCGATTCTGGAGTGAGACGCCACATTGTTTCAATTCTGGAGTTGAGCTACCAAAGTTGTCACATGCACTTGCAGTGCTGCTAGTTGAGCGGCAGGAGAAAACTCTTGCTATGAGTGGTTAGTGGCGGTGTTGGACTCTGTATCAACATCCCCAACGAGGGCTGGAGGACAATTATATTCTTAGCTTTTCTAGTTCGAGTCATGACTTTTTGTGCGATTTTCCACAGACGGTGTCAAATAATGATAAATATTTTTCTCCCCATCTGAGTACGGCGACGACAGTGGTAGAGACCTACAAAATGTGGTGGGGAGCTTCTTT
Organism: Forsythia suspensa; assembly: GCA_023638005.1. NCBI lineage: Eukaryota > Viridiplantae > Streptophyta > Magnoliopsida > Lamiales > Oleaceae > Forsythia > Forsythia suspensa. The sequence continues at coordinate 40,232,603 of CM042675.1, read as the reverse complement.
CTCCCGTGTCCACGCTGGTGTGATAATCAGTATATGATTAAAACCAGATATACAGAATAATAATATGGAGTATATGATAGTTGATTTTTACTTGGGGGTTAGCCTCTATTTATAGGGGTGGCCCGTAGTTATGGTTTTTAATAATCTTTAATGACAGGTGCTCTTTATATTCTTCATTACTAGGAGTTAATATGTGACCCGTTACATCTTTCCAATCACCAATGGTAACTGTCATTCTGTAGGTTGACAGTTTGGCTAACCTAACGATAGTTGGTTTATTGCTATCCACACGTCAGAGGGCGAGTTATGAGACTATCGAGACGGGCGAGCACAGTGAAGCGCGCGCGTCTTTAGAAACGTCTTGCTATCGACAAAACAACATATAAGCGAAAGATCATAACATATAGTAGATGTCATTGTAATATATATCAGCTCTCATTGTTTCTATCAACATATAATAGTTATCATTGTAATATATATCAGCTGTCGTTGTAACATATAGTAACTATCATTGTTTCTACATCAACACCTACTTTAGGCCCAAGCTCAAATCGATGTGTGAAAAAAAAAAAATTGTACTCGAATTTGGACCCAATACCAAACTAAATCGATCCAACCCAATTAAGTTTAGGTTGAAATTCACCCAAGTCGATTTCGATTTCGATTTCGATTTCGATTTCTGCCCAAAATCGACCACACCCATTCCTATCCTTAGGTGTAAAATAGTCATTTTGAACAATTTCCGTCTAGTTGACTATTAAAAAGTCAATGTCCTTATTTGAGTGAAAATAATGAATAGAGCTCACATAGTACAGTAGAGATGGCAACGGGCCGGGCCAACCATTATAATTCTCGCCCCGTTGGAGATTTTTAACAAGTATACAGGGATTAAAAAATCATCATTTATCTCCACGTTTAATTAATTAATTAATTTTTAATAATATTATTATTTTTTAAAATATAATTTAAATTTTAAAATATAAAAATAAAATAAAATAATTTATAATAGGTTTGGAAAATTTGGGACGGGTACATAACTTCTGTTGGGGGCGGAGCGGGATCGAATTTGGTGTCATCTCTATATATACTTCACTGTCTTTATTTTTAGTTAAAGAAATATAAAATAAAATAAAATAAATAGAAAAAGCAAAGAAAACAGAAATAAAAAGATGAAAACAGAAGAATATGGGCCCCACACCCTAATAGCCTATCCCCGTAGACCCCCACTCCAACCCAAAGTCCTCTCTCTCACAGTCACTCTCTCAATCACTTTCAACACTAGTTTCTCTTCCGTGAATGAAAATTGTCCACAACGACCATTTGAACACCTACAGCCTAGATTAGCGACATTTTTTCTAAAAATTAAAAGTTCAGAGATAAAAAATTATACTAAGAGAAAAATTTAAGAAAAATTTGTGTGAAAATCCCGTTTTATGATTTAATATTTTGCACTATTCTTTTTTCAAGAAAACAATAAAAATATAATAGTGGGCGAGACATAAATTTGGGGCAAATGGTACTTAAATGGAGAATATAATGATGATTATATTTTTGAAAATTTACATTCTCTACCTCAACTCAGAAATTCTAACAAAAGTTAAAGACTCGTTCTTTTTTGTTTCAATTTTTAGTTTTGAGTTTATTAATTTATTTTGAGTTTTGTATTTTGAGTGTCTTTCTTGAAATTGTTGAAAATACTTTCTTTTTGTCATTTTGAAAAATTATTTCTCAAAACAAAGAATTGGAAAACGTATTTACAGTAAAAATTTTGAGTGTTTTTCAAAATGCATTTTTGAAAATGAATAAGTAAACACGTTTTCAGTGTTTTGAAAAACTGAAAACTAAAATCGACTTAAAAACAGCAAAGAAAAAAGAGCATAAGCTTTGTCAAACATGCTGTTAATCCTCCTCCTATTGCCATACATTTGTTTCTCTCTCTAGGGTTTTGTTTTTCTGTCTAAACTAGCTATGGATAGATACCAGAAGTTGGAGAAGCCAAAACCAGAGTCTCCATCCGAATCACTTCTCACTTCTCAGGGTTTGGTCCTTAATTACATTAGCTATGCCACCACTTTGCTTCAGGACCACGTACCCTTTCACATTTCTTCATGTCGTTATCTTTTTTAAGTAATTATCGTTTTCATTATTGTTTCTTGTATCGATTTCTTTGTTCCATTTTAAAATTGGTGGGTTTCATGGGTTTTTCTTGTGGTTTGATATGTTTTTAGGTGGCATTGTGTTGTGACCGCACAATATTGTTAACAAGCAAATAAAGTTGATATAATGAATTTAGATTATCGTTTTACGAGACTATTTTATTTAAATACTAGCTCAATTAATCATTATCCCAATATATTGAAAATAATTTGAAATACGTTTATTTGAACAATTAACCAATAACTATTAATTTAATAAAATAATGTGATAACGTATATAAACACAAATATCAAGAATCTATCAAATAAAATGATTAAAACGTTGGAATTCACGAATTCACCGTAGTTATCATCTCTAATATCTCATCTCAAGATTTCTTCCAACGTTGTATTTGGTCAAATTCACAAATTTAATCTAATTTACTACTCTCTGAATTCAAATTAGTCATATCTAATTAAGTTAACTCCATATATCTTTATTGAAGTCGAAATAATTCTTAAATGATGCATTAAATCTCATAAGAAATTCAATTTAAGATCATAACAATAATAATAAAATATATATATATATATATATATATATATATATATATATATATATATATATATATATATATATATCTTTATCAAATTGTCAAATTTTACTACGTAGTTTTGATTAATAAGTTACATATCGATTTATTACAATCCACAATTCAATAAAATAATTGCCAATTTTTTCAAGTATTAAGAGAAGAAGTAAAATCAATACATAATCAATATTTGAAAATTGAAATTAAAGAATATAAACTAGATTACATCGTTCATCCAAACTATAAGTTTAGCAATTCATCACACGAGGAAAAAAAATATGAAGAGTTTGGAATACATAACCAGATTTAAAGAAAAGTCGAGAAAGATTTGAATATCTTGCACCAAGAATTCGCCGTCTTCACGTCTGCATTCTTCAAAGTCTTGTCCGTTCTTCCTCCACTTCTTTAGTTATCTATTGTTTATCTACTTTTTCAACCCCTAATCTGACCTAGATTAGCTCTTTTTATAGTGTTTACACCACTTAAACTTGTTTTAATTGAAAAATGACGCAAATACTCTTAAGTTTCAACTTTTTTGGGAAAAAATGGATTTTTTAAAAAAACTTACACGTAAAAGGCCAAAATCGAGAAAAAATGTTTTGATAAACACTAAGCTGGAAAAAACTAGAAAAAACTTACACGGGTGGACGCAAACAGAGGGCAAACAGAAAACTTTTTTTAATTTGTAGTTTGGTCTGTCAACTTTCAAATTTGTGCAATTTAGTCCCTACTTGAAGTTTTTTGTGCATTTTTGGTCCCTTTTGCTCCAAGTCCTTCAACATTGATCCCACAACTTCCAAGAGCTTTCACATTGATCTTCCAACCTCCTTAGTCATCCGAATTTGGTCCTTCTCAAGTTTTATAAGAGTACAAATCAGTCCTAAAACTTTTTACAAGTTAAAATTCACTCCCAAAATTTGTGACATTCCTCAAATGGCTTTTTTAATAGTTCTCATCACTCCCATGCCATCATATCAATCTTCAAATGCTTCTAATCAACTCCTATTTAACTCGAATTCTCTCTTTTTGCTCTATTTACCTTCATTTTTGGATTTTACTTACAATAAAAATATTTATACTAAATTAAGTAGAAATCTACTCAAATTATAATTATTTATCAAGTTTATAAGATAAGATAAATGTATAAAACACACTTATCACATTGATTCCTCTGTGATTGCGTTTCTAGATTTACTTTTTTTTTTTCTATCTAATGTTTTGATTCTTTATTTGTATTTATTTTTCCTTCTGTGAGCCTGGTTTTTCTTTTTTCTCTTTAAATTTGGTTTCTATTAATTTTTCAATAGTTGCTTTCAAATTTTTTGTTAGTACGCAAGAATACATTTGTTCTCTTATTAGGGCCTATAATACAACTATTGTAATCAGTACCACTAATACTTAATAAAAGTAGCTCAACTAAATGTTGCGTAACAAATGAAATGCTAATCAAGTTCAGTTTCATCCTAATCTTGGAACTCTGAAAATTTCCTACACCCCATTAACGTTGATTTCAGAACATTTTCCATTCCTAACTTGCATGTCATAGTGTTGAAACTTGGATTAGGCACCCTTTTAGCGAATAAATCAGCTAACTGCAGTTTAGATGAAACAATAGGAGTTTTTATGAGTTGTTTAGTACTCATCACAAAGCCTTGCAAGGACAGTGGTTGTTGTAAAATCATCATTGGTGTTTGCTTCAAGAACTGCCTGCTAATATACATTATAAAATTGATCACTTGTTCAGGAAAGACTTGTGAAAGAGGTTGTCTTGAAAGCAATGGGTCAGGCAATAAGCAAGACTGTAGCTATTGCAGAGATCATAAAGGTTGCTCTTTGAATTGCTTCCATATTCACTTTCCTTTCATTTTATTTTTTTTTGTTCAAAACAGAGAACTCAGTCCTTTTCTTTTAGAACAGATAAGAAATCCCCATTTGCAGCCTCGTTGTCAAACATAGGAAGTTTGGAGAAAGGTAGATATGATAATGTGGCAACTTCGGCCATGTTCGGTGGACATTTTTTTCTCAAAAATTCATTTTTTACTTACAATTTTTGATTTTTCAACCTTTTTACACTAAAAAAAAATTTGAAAAGTCAATAAAGTAAAAAAAAAAAAACCCATTTTTTCCCAAAAAAAACTACACCGAACATGCCATTTCTATTTGATGCGAGAAACTTGCACGCTTGATTTAATTTGGAAAAAAAAAAATCCTTTCTGAATCTGCAACAAACTTTCTAATGTCCCGTAAATTGTTTGTAATAATGAGTAATGATATAGCACTTTATATTTATATAATAATTATAGTGCACCGACTGACACGCCAGATTAACACATTGGTCACTTTTTAAAAAATTTAAAAGTTATAAACAATTTTTAAAAAGAATTAATGCAATGACGCTCTGGCGTGTCAGTGGATCTATAATTATTACCCATCATATGTGCTATATCATCTTTCTTGTAATAATTCTTAGCTGCATTTTGTTATCTTGTCCCTTCCTCTATTTCATCATTTGGGGCTTTATGTTTCAAAATATCTAATTCCCCCCCCCCCCAGAGGGGGGACTTCATGATGTGGACATAAATGTTGGAACGTAGGAGGTACCTGTTGGGAGAAATTCAATCAATGACCAATAAATATCGAATACGATATATTAAGAACAAAGTAGTAGAATAAATATTTCTTATTTCTTGTGTAAACCTAATCAAAATTAATAAAATAGAATAATAACCAAACTAAATAATGCACAAAATAAACGACACAATATTTAATATGGTTCGACAACGTGCCTACATCAACAACCTAACAACAATTAATCTTCCATTATAATAAACAATAATGGGTACAATGTTGTTCTCTAGATACCATTAGATGCACACCAAAATCATCAAGAATTAAACCATTCTTGGCATACAAATAATTATCGTCTATCAAAGACGGAACTCATCTAAAGCAATACTAACAATAAACCCAATCACAACTCTATCAAGAACACTACTAAAAAACAACAAAGAAAGTATCTCACCAAATCGCCACTCTTCGGATAATAATTCCTTCCGAAATAACCGTTGGATCTTGATCTTAACAATTGGATTTGATCTTCAATAAGTTGTAAACTTTTTGTCCAAATTTCACGATGATCGGATCACTAAACGTTGAGATATCAACGTTTCATTACTGATGTGCAGGCTGTCCAGATTCTACGAATTTGCTATAGTGTTGCTCTTTAATTTTCTCTCCATTTTGGGTGAGTTGGGTTCTCTCCTTCATGCACTCACACATGGAGATGCATAGAAACACACAAAGAGACCCGAATTATAATCCTCAATGCCTTAATTTATAATGTTAATTAAGGCATCAAATAAAGTCATAATAGGAATTTCCTTCTTCAATTTTCATCCATGCAAGGAAACCTATTCTAATAACAATTAGAATAGAGATCTTAAATAAAGTCTTAATGGGACTTTCCTTCTCCAATTTTCATCCATACAAGGAAATCATATTCTAATCAAAATTAGAATAAAAGTCTTTGCAATACCAAATTAATTATCTTTAGGCCTCTTTAATTTGGACTAATTTGTTGGGCTAGTGCCTTTGATCTACCCCAAGACATGGGGCGGATACCCAACACTACCAAGCTCCAGCTTATGCAGAGCAAACTAAACAATAGTACAGTTATCAGCCACAGCAACAGCATCCTCACCTAGGCAAGTGCATGCATTATACAACACTAGTAATGAAGGTAATGCCAATGAGAGGAACTGGAATTTACCTCTTTTTTTGCGATGTTGCCATCCCTGTCATTACTAAATTTGATTTTGAATGGTAGATGCATATGGAAGAAGAGGTCGTGGCAGAGGGAGGGATGATGTTGGAGTAGAGTGGGATATGCAAACTACCAAGGTATTGCTTTTATGTTTGTTGTGTCCAGTTAAATCTGTGTTTTTTTAGTTTCACAAAACATGTTTCTTTCTGGCAGAAAATGGTGGGTATCCCAACTGGGGCTAAGGTGGTGATCATCGTGGTTGGGGCTATAGGCTATCCTTATTTTTTTATTCAAAACCTATTTTTTTTGTGTTTTGGTCTATAGGCCACATTCTACCCTACGCATAGTAGTACACTTGCATTCTTTGTTCTTAAAAGCTTGTGATCGGTGACTTGAAGTGCTGCTAGAATATGCAATCTTTATTTTCTAAAACCTGTTTGAGATTTGTTCATCACTCGGAATTGCATGTGTTCGTTTAATCTCAGGTGCTGGATATGGGAGAGGCAGGGGTGAGGTGGCAGAGGCTATGGCAGTGGCTATGGCTATGGCCGTGGAGGCAGCTACACAAGGGGTGGTGGCAACTAGGCATAGTTGAGAATAAGTGTTCATATTGTTCTAGTAAAATGCTTGCCTCTTTACAATTCATGAAATTTTGGTCTATTTACTTGGGTTCAGTTATATGATATGTGGGCAAGCTTTGTTTAAATTTGCTTTTATAAAGCCAAGAGCAAGCTCTCTCTCTCTCTCTTGAATTTATTTTATTCTTTATACAATTGAGGTCTAATTTATTGAAAAAAACGTTTAACCAGTCATTCGAAGGGTAGCATTTACCCCTTTGGGATGATATATAGCTTGCTCATATGTCGTTTAGTCACAATTTACATTGCATGAATTTGCAGATGTGAGGCTTGTAGAAAATATACATGTATAAATAGGTGAATTATAAGGTATAATAAATATACGTCGTGTAGAAATTATAATCGGCTTATTTGCACAAATGGTCCCTGACTTTTGTACTTACAGCGGGTTGAGGACCTTTCTTTTTATTTTTGACAGTTTAGCCCCTATTTCAAATGTTTTTGACGTCAATGATCCTTTTCATGAATTTCCATCAAATCACCGTGAAATTTGATGGTAAAAATTTTTTTTTTAAAAGGTCTTATTTGCACAAATGGTCCCGACTTTTGTAAAGGAAAATTTGCGGCAAAATTCCTAATCTTTCAAAAAGTGTTGAAAAGTCCCATAACCTTTTAATCCTAACACATATGACCCCAAATTTTTTGACAATTTTACCCCTAACATAAATGAATTAAAATAACTCATAAACCTTTTCAAAAATACAAATAAGTCATAAATCTTTTTATTTTTACAGATTTACACTTAAAATAATAAAAATGTGTCATCAAGTCCCAAAATTTTTAATTTTGTTCACCAAAAAATGACATTTAAAATGTGTTTGATTAAAATCAGATTTTTTTAGTAAAAGTTGTTGAAATGTGTAGTTGAAAAGTTGTAGGACCATAAAATGTGTGGTTAAAATTAGTTGTTGACTTTGACTTTAGTTTTTAGCAAAATAAAATTGAAAACAAACGGATTTCTTAGAGTCTCTCACATATTTTGTCCAGGTGGTCCATTAATTAATAAAAAAAAATTATACCCATGATCAAAATTTGACCAATTTAAAATTTTAATTTATTTTTCATACCAATTTTAAAAAAGGTGGTGGTGGGCTAAAGATTGTGAAGAATTTTTTTTAAATTATTATTTAGTAATTGGTAGAGCTGACAAATGGATTAGATGAACGGCCCAACCTGAAATTAGACGGGCTACATAAATTTTTTAATTTTTTTTGTTTTTTTTACAAAATTATAAGTAATTATTTCAAAAAAATAAGTTAAAAATATAAGTTGGGATGGCCCATTGGCCCTGTGGCCCAAAATCGAGCTGGGTTGGCCCAAAAAATACCAGCCCATGTAAAAAATCGGGTCGATTAGCCCGCTTCTAATCTTTTATGTGGCTGCTCTAATTTTAGGTTGGGCGGTTCATCTAGCCCATTTGACAGCTCTACCAATTACTAAATAATAATTTTTTAAAAAAAAAATCTTCACAATCTTCAGCATACCACCATTTTTTTTAAAAAATTGGTATGAAAAATAAATTAAAATTTTAAATTGGTCAAATTTTGATTATGTGTATAATTTTTTTGTTAATTAATGGATCACTGGACAAAATCTGTAGAGACTCTAAGAGCCCGTTTGTTTTCAATTTTGATTTTGCTAAAATGTTAAAGTCAAAGTGAACAATTAATTTTAACCATACATTTTATAGTCCCACAACTTTTTAACCACACATTTCAACAATTTTTACTAAAAAAATCTGATTTTAATCAAACACATTTTAAATGTCATTTTAGTGAACAAAATTAAAAATTTTGAGACTTGATGACACACTTTTTATTATTTTAAGTATAAATCTGTAAAAAATAAAAAGATTTAGAACTTATTTGTATTTTTGAAAAGGTTTATGTGTTATTTTTAATTCATTTAAGTTATGGGTAAAATTGTCAAAAAAATTTGGGGTCATATGTGTTAGGATTAAAAGGTTATAGGACTTTTCAACACTTTTTGAAAGATTAGGAACTTTTGCTGCAAATTTTCCTTTACAAAAGTCAGGGACCATTTATGCAAATAAGACCTTTTTAAATAAAAAAAAATTCTACCGTCAAATTTCACGGTGATTTGGATGGAAATTCATGAAAAGGACTATTGACGTCAAAAATATTTGAAATAGGTCTAAACTGCCAAAAATAAAAAGATAGGTCCTCAACCCGCAGTAAGTGCAAAAGTCAGGGACCATTTATGCAAATAAGCCAATTATAATCTATATACTATAAAGTGTGTTTACACTTTGTTTTGTGAATTTTTCTTATTTTTGGCTAAGAATATATGTAATTTGTTAACTTTCTTAAAATTATAGTGAATTATAGGTTTTGGAATACAGTATGTCAAGTGTAAATGCATTTTCTTTTAAGAAAAAAGGAAATAAAAGTGTAATTACATTTCATATACAAGGGTGTTTTGTAAATTTTATTTATAGTTTTAATTAGTAAGACAATCTCATCAAACTTATGTTTAGTACATATGTTGAATTACATATGATAATAAAATATTTAATTTGTCTAGTACAATATTGTACTAAAGATACGAGAAAATCTCTTGAAATCGTAATTGAATTTAGTTTAACTTGATATTATAAACAAGTTTTGTAATATACATGTATAAATCAACAATCCAACTACCTATAACGACCCAACAACAAAAGCTCCAATTATCATAAAAGTCGACTAATGGGAGAATTTATGCGTATGAAAGTAATAGCAAAAATAAGATTTGTTTTGAATAAAGTGCCCAAATTGCTTTTATATCAACTCAAGTTTATGCTGAACATAGAACCAAAATGTTAGTAGTAGCAAATTTGACCAATCCCACACAACTTGAACCTAGGCTTCTAGCTTGTCCTTGTGAAGAGCTTGTTTGGTTTCAATTTTTGTAAAAAAAAAAAAAAAAAAGTTTTCTAGGCTTGAGATTTTTTACTTTTCAAAATTTTTGAATATGAAATAACTATTTTGTCATTAATTAACACTATTCCATTAAAAAAAAGTAAGAATAATATAGTCATTTCACCTTCAACAACTTTGAAAAGTCAAAAAGATCAAGTTCAAAAAATCCATTTTTTTGACCAAAAACTCAAACTGAATCATCTCTAAATTTTAATAGTACGTATCATTCTTAGTCTTTCAGTAATTCACAAGAATAATTCCCACCAATGATATCCATCCAAATTTGCCTTTAAATTAAACATGTGCCGGCCTTTCATAATTTTGTCAAATCGCTAAAAATAACAATTTTGCTCATTACATTATACAAACAAAACATAGTGAAGAAAAAAAGAAAAGAAACGATAATCTTCTTCAATAATTCAACCTCACCTATTCTATATAAATTAAGTCCCAAAATGTCTTGCCATCATCTCATAACCGGCTGCCACCATTCCAAAACCACTTGTGCTGCCAACCACCACAGGAAAAAATAGCATAATTGTGATACTGGAAAATGACATTTGTAAAAAGTTCAATTCAAAGTTCCTTATAATGATCACATACCTATAAATATCAAACTAGCCAACCCTTTTTCTTTCACTAAATAATCATGCTATTTACACAATTTCTCCACTTTCTAGATTTACATACTCACCGAATTTTGTCAAATTTTGATTACATATTTGTAGTACGAAATTTTCAATTTATTTTTGAACCAATAAAACTCTTGTAAGAGTTTTTGTTTGATTTGATTTTGTGATTTTTTTACCGTTGTTTGTTGTTGATTTTGGGCTTCATTTGGGGTAGGTGAGGGTTGAGTCATTGAAGAAGATGATTTTTTTTTTTTTTTGGTTTAATTCTATTTGTATTTTTTATTATTATTTTTTTTGTTTGTTTATTTAATGCGATGAGCAATATTGTTTTCTAAGTGATTTCACGAAATTGTCATTTGACAAAAGGTCGCGTTCAAGACATATGCCTAATTTGACGGTAGATTTGGACAAAAGTCTTCAGTAACAACTATTTACGTGAATTATTGAAAATTTAGAAATAATACGTGTTATTATAATTTAATGTGGACTAAATTGATTCAAAATGAAAAAGGTTGAGTACCGTAGTGTAATTTACTCTTTACTAAACTAGATTGAGTAAATTTACGTAACTTTTAAGTAAAAGTAAAGATGATAATTGTACCATTTCACACAATGAGAAACAAGATAATTGGCAAATCAATCTGACCTAGCATTAACTAAGAATACACGAGACGAGAATTAATCTAGACGTCCCATCGTCCAGATTCATTCATCTCTGCATAATTGTGTTTTGCACCCCATGTACATACATACAGACCTACTTTTCTGCTTCTCTCTCTAGATTCATGGGATCTCACAACTGAAGATATAATTGAAACTAGAGAGAGAAAACTTGAAGAAGATGATTTCACAGAAGAGAGAGAAAGACTTTTTTCATGTAATTCATAAGGTTCCTTCTGGTGATGGTCCTTATGTTCGAGCCAAACATGCTCAGGTCTGATTCATATTTCTTATTTCCAGAATATTCCATATATAATCTCTCTCTCTCTCTATATATATATATGCATTACGTGTGGATTAAGAGAATTATAAGTTTAGTTTCCTTTTTGGCTTTCAGTTGACTAAATCAAGAAGTTATTATTAATTAACTTAATTAATGTCTGCATTAATTAATTAATTTATATTTTGATATAATCAGATCAGATGAATCTATCTTACATTTGTGATGCAGCCAAATATATATGGAATGATAACTATCAATCCTAAATTCTCATTGATTAGAATACCGAGATTTCGATCAAATTTTCAGTATTATGCGCGAATCAACGAGTTTTTAGAGTGTTAATCATCTTCAACTAGATTTCCGCTGCATCAATTTTTGTCAAGTCTTCCTTTAAAAATTGGCATCAAATCTTTTCAATATGCATTTGTTTTCATACTATGATTACTAGTACCAAGATCAAGAAACCATGACATTGCGCCCCCAAGGGCACAGGCGAGATGGTAAAGCCTGAGATGACGTGGGGAGAAATTCTCCCAAGAACGATATTCGATTCCGTGTGATGATTTTCACTAAAATATCATGTGGGAGTCATCTCCTGGGGTTGGCAGCTCTCTTACACATTTGGGAGATGGCTTTTGACTTTCCCTTATGAGAAGAAACCATGACATTGCATTGATATGTACAAGTTTTTCCACATATAGCTTGTTTAGGGATCCATTAAATTTCCTATTTTAATATGCTCAAAGTTTTAAATCTTTAAATTACTTTAAAACGTTTAAACGTGTCCAAAACCTCCCCTAGTCAAGTAATTAGACACACAATATAAAGCAATTACGTTTCATATGAAGATATAAGTAATTAGAACATAATCTAAAATTTTCTTTTATGCTACTACTTGAAACTTGCCCTTTTATACAACGGCTTTTAGAAAAGATAGCAAGACGGATTTTATTAACTCTTTCTTGTTTAATATTTCCGGGATTTAGCTAGTTCAGAAGGATCCAGAGTCGGCCATAGTTTGGTTCTGGAGGGCTATAAATGCAGGGGATAGAGTAGAGAGTGCACTGAAGGACATGGCTGTGGTTATGAAGCAACTGGACAGAACTGAAGAGGCCATTGAAGCTGTCAAGTCTTTTAGGGGTCTTTGCCCCAAACATGCCCAAGAATCACTTGATAATGTTCTTATTGACTTATACAAGGTATACACGCCTTTCTTGATTTTGTGAAAAAGAATGTACGACTAAGAACATATTTGGTATGTTCGATTGGACAAGATTGTTTAAAATATTGAAAACAAGAGACACATAAGTAAAATGCTTGTCTATTGTCCTGTGTACCAATAGATATATTTGGTATGTTGAACTGAATATGACTAAATAAGATTGAAAACGAGAGACACGTAAGTAGATTTTTGTTTATTATTCGTCTACCAAACATGTCCTACGTTTTTATATGTTTTTGGAAGTAACATGAATTTTGGATATTGCAGAAATGTGGAAAAGTTGATGAACAAATTGTGCTGCTAAAGCATAAGCTTAAACTGATATATTTAGGAGAGGCCTTCAATGGAAAGCCTACAAAGACTGCGCGTTCTCATGGGAAGAAATTTCAGGTTTCTATCAAGCAAGAAACTTCAAGAATATTGGTAAGATAATCTCGTCTATATTATGCACATGTTTGGTGGTGTTTAAATTATAATTTCAGCTGGTCAAATTGGTCAAACATACTTTTTATCCACACATTTCATAGGACCCACAACTTACAACCCATTTTTTATCCACATTTTCACCCAAAACTTATAATACACTTAAAAAATAGTTTATGCACTACCAAAGATCCTATATAATCATGGATTAATAAAAATAGGCGAAAGATCTATTTGCCTCAACCATTTTACAAGTCTCTTCTTTTGAAAATGGTATATTTATTTAGACCAAACATTTTCGGGATGCCACTAATATTCAACAAAAAACAAGTGCTTTTCCTTATGTGGATATCCTTATGCAGGGACAGATCCCCCTTTGTTGGAGTCCTGGTCCCCCCTTGGGCCTAAAAACCTTTTTAGTATAGGAAAAAAAAAATTGAAAAATACATTTTAGAAAGTTTTTTTTTTTTTTTTTTTCATATTTTAGTTCAGTCTAAATTTTTTTTTAGCCTCCTTCTGAATCCGTCCCTGATCCTATGTCTATGTGAACCTATAAACACATGCACGTCTTGCTTTTATTGCTATATCTAAAATTATGATCCACTTAAGCCAAGCCAACTCAAGCTGAAAAAACTTTATCAACATATTTACATACCAACGACCAACTATAAAAAAAACATAGTTGTAGTTATTTCCAAACATAAAACGGACACTATATAAAGATTATTTAAGACAACGTCTTTTGTGACACAACTTAGAAGTGCAATATAATGTTGACCTATAAACGAACACTCTCACGTTGACCTTTTTCTTCTTGATGGTGAAGATATGCAGAAGAGAGTGAATATAACTCTCACGTTGAGGGTTGTCTACGTACACTTAGCTCGTTTGTTAATTATTATTGTTCTTGAAAGTAGAAATTAGGGTGTATCCATAATCCATTTCAAGTAGCCTTGATTTATTTCTGCCATTAATCAGTTGCTAAACCTGATATATATTTTCTCTATCAGGGGAATCTGGGCTGGGCTTACATGCAGAAATCCAATTATATGGCAGCAGAAGTTGTATACAGTAAAGCCCAAATGATTGACCCGGATGCCAACAAGGCCTTGAATCTGTGCCATTGCCTCATCAAACTGGCCCGATATCAAGAGGCACATTTGGTTCTTCAGGATGTATTGCAGTATAATCTTCCCGGGTCTGATGATCCGAAGTCGAGAAATCGGGCTGAGGAATTGTCATCGGAATTGGAATCCATGCAGCCAGGGCCATTACCGTCGAATCTTCCGGGCCTGAATTGGGAAGATGATTTTGTTGAGGCTCTTGAACGGGCCTTGAATGAATTAGCACCGGCCCGATCAAGAAGGCTTCCGATTTTTGAAGAGATTTCGCAATTTAGAGACCAATTGGCTTGTTAACTTCATTCCACTACGAACGAGGTTATTGAAAAGAGTATTTTTAACGATCATAAAAACTTTCTATGACGCTCGTTTCTACTTTCCATAGAGGTCACCAACCGTGGTGGGAACCCAATTGTCCCAAATGAGAACTTTGTAAATTAGTGTAGTAATGTATGTATATGAATGCTCAAATTGGTTGCTTCTCTTGTAATGATTCATAAGTTACGTTTGATATTTTAAATTGAATGTGACTCTACGAGAAGACAAGATACATAATAAATATTTATTTATTATCATATCTAATCATATTTAGTTCAATCATAATTGTATTCTAAAAGTTTATCAACACTTGTGGATATGCGTTAATTTAAGTAGTATTCAATTTTAATCAATACTAGTTGAATACACGTTAGTTGCTTGTAATCAATGCAACAATATAGACGATCGTATATATGGCAAGTAAAATAGAAATAGAGAGGTTCTGCATTAGAAAAATTTTGGTTCAAGATAATGTTATTTAAATTATAAAAAATTGAATAAATGATGATTAGCACACAAATTATAAAAATAAAAAATAAAAAAAGTTTGACATACATTTCAATAGACATAAATTATCTATTGCAAATTTAAAAAAAAAAAAATGCAATTTCTAAATTGGAACTCCATTAACATGGTGGCCAACAAATCAGTCAAACTCAATCTACTTTTTTGAGCTCCACAGCCATCGCATATTTTTTAAAACGACATCTACCTCATCAATCATTAAAAGACAAAATTGTTGGTAAACATACTCGTCCCTAAGCAATTGTATTCAAAAGTATTTTTGAGGGTAAGTAAGTACTAAGAAAGTTGGAATTACTAATTAAGACTACTAGAATAACTAAAATGTAAGCTCATAATTATTAATAAACGTGTTAAATAAAATTTTATTATTATTATTATTAAGTAATTATATTATTTAAAATTTAAACTTTAATTTTATCGTTACAACATAAAAGAAAAAATAACTTTGTCCCAAATTTGATGCTAAAATACTTTTATTTAATTGAGTTATTCGTTTATTAACTACAAATATTAGAGCTCAAATTGTATCCTTTATATTTTAATTTAGGGTATATAGCATCAGGGGTCCCGAACCTTTGAATGTTGTAACGATGGAATTTTGAACCTTTGTTTACTAGCAGCTGGAGTCTCGGAGTCTCGAACATACGAAACATTAGCGTCTGAGGTCTTTTTTTAACAGAAATCATCAGTTTGACCTAATGGTCAAAATTTTGTTAAATATATCATTTTACCCTTAAATTGAAAGATAAAAAATAAAAATAAAAGAGAATAAAAATTACAACTAAACCCCAACCAACAAAATTACAATTAAACCCCAACCCAATTTTGCAATTCTGCCAGTCTATTGGAGATTTTGAGGTAGTGGCTGAGGGTAATAAAACCCAGAAACTGGCCATGTCCGTTCTCCGGTTCAACCACTTCTGTCGGCGCCGTTCAATTCTGTTAAGTATTATTGTGACTCTCCATTGAATACAACAATTTTCCACTTTCAATCACATCCCATATCTTCACAAAATTCCCACATGCAGTGGCAATTAAACCCCCAGTCGGCAAGTAAAGCACGCTTTCAACAAGTTTTTTATGGTTTAGTTTCATAACAGACCCCGAATTCAAACCCTAAACGTCCCAAATCCTTATCTTGTGGTCGTAAGATCCTGATGCAAACATATCATAACTCACAGGGGAAGCATCACCGTACCAGACATAATCCTTATGTCCCAAAAGATTGAAAAGACACGTCTCAGTAGTAACATCCCAATACTTCACAACAGAATCATCACCACCGAAGAATAAATGAAACTTATCGTCGGCGCGTGGGTTACACACAAGGCGAGCCACCGCAGAGTGACCCTTCAAACGGTGGAGATGGGTCCAGGACTTCGTGTCAAACACATGAACTGTCCCCGTCAAATCTCCAGCAGCAAGAAGCTTTCCGTCACAGCGGAAGGCGGCGAAAGTAACGGAGTCGGCGGAGGCAGAAGCAATACTTGGGCTCAAGGATCTTGCTGGAAAAGATAGTGATATTAGCGGAATTGGAGGCGGCGAAATCATGAGGAGCAATTGGGAAAAACACAATTGAATTTATAGAATAAATGAAGGATTTTGATGGGGTCGTTTCAATGTCTTTTAGAATATTGAAGGATTTCTAATACTTGGATTCTCCAACCGACTGGCAGAATTGCAGAATTGGGTTGGGGGTTTAGTTGCAAATTTGTTGGTTGGGATTTAGTTGCAATTTTTATTTATATTTTTTTTTATCATTCAATCTAATGATAAAATGATCTATTTAACAAAATTTTGACCATTTAACAGTCAAATTGATGGTTTCTGTCAAAAAAGGACTTCAGGCACTAACGTTTCATATGTTCGGGACTTCAACTTCTAGTAAACAAATGTTCAGGACCCAATCGTTACAACGTTCAAATGTTCGAGACACCTAGTACTATTTACCCTTTAATTTATTGTTCAAAAATAAAGAACACATAATGTGTAAATTAATTTTTGTTAGTATTTTTATGTTAAAAAAATATAATAAAATTGGTTCAATGTCATAAAATTATATACACCATTTTGTTATTTATTTAACTTAACTTTTATTCAAAATTTTCGCATCACATAGCAATCACATATACATAAAGCGCAATAATTTTACATTTTTCTTTTATGAAAAATTTAATTGACATTATTATAGTGATATATTTAATATGCTAAATTGAATATTATTTAATAATTGTATCGAACATATTTGCATATTTTACAAAAATTCAATTGTAACTTTCTTAAATTAAAAGGTATTTTTATCTTTTTTATCAAATAAAAACTACTTGCGCACCAAAACATATATGTTATAACTGTTGTGCAAAAAAAAAAAGATTATGTACTATCTTTGTACTAAAGACAAATATTAAAGACTATTGCACCAATTTCCTTAGTAGTAAAGTATAAACAGATTGAAGGCGCTAAGATTTTTGTTTTTCTTTTTATCTTTTAACCTTCAGTTCTAATGTAATTATTAAAATTATTTTTCAAATACAATTTTAGGATGGTAATTAGTCTTTGTTTAATTATATTGATACTGGAAATGAAAAATGAAAAATAACTATTGATGTTTACTAGTTTGCTGGGTCTGATTTTTTGGGTCAAAATAATTTTTTTTAGCCATCATAGATTACTTTTCAAACTAAATGATTTTCAACTACCATTTAATTTGAAAAGTCAAAGTAACCATTTGGGCTAAAAAAAAAAAACTCAGGAAAAAGGAAAAACAAATTATTTTGTCTCTATTAATTCTGTCTTCTCGTCTGATTATGAATTGTCAGCAATCCACATTTCGATGCACAGCCATCTTTCTCCTCTCTACTTGCTTCTCCCGAATTTTCACAAACCCTCCTCGATTTTTCTCCTGAATTTAATTTTTTTTTTTTAAATCTTCAAATATTGAAACTTTTCGAAGGGTAGCAAAATCAAAATCCAATTGCAAATGGCAAACAAAAATCCACTGGAAATAACAGATAAAGATGAAATGAGAAATTGGTCAAGGACAATGAGAGCCCAAGGCAAGACAATTGGGTTAGTCCCTACCATGGGTTATCTCCATGAAGGCCACCTCTCCCTCATTCAAGAATCTCACAAACAAACTCACTTGACTGTTGTATCAATTTATGTAAATCCAGGTCAATTTTCCCCCACTGAGGATCTCTCCACTTACCCATCAGATTTTCTTGGTGATATTCAGAAATTAATGTCTGTTCCTGGTGGTGTTGATGTTATTTTTCGCCCCAGAAATTTGTATGATTATGGTAATAAAGATGATGGAGTTGGGGGTGGGGTGGGTTGGGATCAAGAAGGAGGTAAGGTAGTGTCTTGTGTTGAAAAAAGTGGAATGGAGCATGAAACATGGGTCAGAGTGGAAAGATTGGAAAAGGGTTTGTGTGGGATAAGTAGGCCTGTTTTCTTTAGAGGTGTTGCCACTATTGTCACCAAGTTGTTTAATATTGTTGAGCCTGATGTTGCTGTTTTTGGGAAGAAGGATTATCAACAATGGAGGATCATACAAAGGATGGTCAGTTAATTTCCTTTACCGACGTTGTTTTTAAATCCTTTCCTAGATGTAGCATTGAATAGTGTTGGAAATGGATTCATATAGTTGACTCTAAATTTATGGAGAAAAAGACTCAGTTTTTTTGTTTGTTGTTTGATTATTGATTTGTTAGGAACTTGGGATGCTCTGTTGTCAACTTTTGCATCTTTCTGTCAAAAATTTCCACCAAAATGTGCTTGGAAAGATGAAAGCTTTATTATGTCCGCCTGCTTGAGAGACAGTTATTAACATGATAAAATGGAATAATTAAGATAATTAACTAGATGAAATCGAGGAACAGATGACTTGAGCAAAAGTCTAATTTGTGATGTATGATGAATAATTTAATTTTAATAGTAGTAAGGAAGTAATAGCTTTAGATCTTCCATTAGACCCCACAATGTACTCGACAGGGTGGCGAAAAAGGATTATGTAGCCCAAATTTATTAAGAACAAACCTTAGTTTGTTGTTGTAATAGTTGTTCATGGTCTTCTTTCATGTCAGAGTAATGCATATGTATCATTAATGAATTTCGTCAAATAGTTGGTTATTATTAAATTTTTTATTCCCTTCCTTTCAATGCACTCACATTTGAGGGTTTTTTCATTATGAGAGAGATGCTTGATTGGATTTTATGGACTCGTCTTGATTATTCTTTTTCAGGTGCGAGATCTTGATTTTGGCATAAAAGTGATCGGCTCAGAGTTAGTACGAGATGATGATGGCCTTGCAAAGAGTTCCCGTAATGTCCGCCTCTCACCCGATGACAGGCAAAAGGTCTCTTTTACTTGTACCAATTAATCTTGCATTTTGAAGAACTGAACTGCTCAAGAAGTTTCTGTCCATATTCACGTGTGTGAAAACTGTTGAAACAAAATACACTGATTGAGCAACATATAGTAAAGCACATAAAGATATGTGGTTCGGCTTGATCAATCCTAATTCTACGGATGAATGTGATAACCAGTTCGGTATCTCAGTCTTCTGCTTCATAATCAAAGCCTCAGAAACATTCCGTTTAAAAATTAAAATTGTGGGGGTCCAAAATTGGGCCGGATCAGAAACTGACACAGAAATGAGCCAACATAAGGATAATAAGTAGTTGGATTTGAAATAGAAATTTGTTTTGATTATTGCAATCCCCTTAAATCATGCTCGAACGATTTGAAATAGACTTGCTCGCTTTACTGATTTATGTCTCATTTTTTACCGATCGTCCAATTTAAACTAATTTTTTAATGCATAGTGACGAGATATTGATACTCCAAAGGTGTTCTATTTGCTTGTAGATCCCATTTGATATTATATATAAAGCAAATCTTGGTTTTCGTTTTCCTTGTGATGGACGTGGAAGAGGGTGTACATGTTATCAGTCTTGAATTTTCCCTCTAGAATAACAATTAATGAAACCACGTGCTATTTTTGTTTTTACAGGCATTGTCTATAAGTAAGTCATTGTTTAAAGCAAAGTTTGCAGCAGAGAATGGTCGAATTGATTGCCAAGAGTTGAGGAATGCTGTTATCCAGGCCGTACATGAAGCTGGTGGAAAGATAGATTATGCTGAGGTGAGGTGTAAACGATTGTCCTTTTCATTTGCATTATTATTGAACTGATACTTTTGGATTGTCTAAAGCTAAAATAACTCAAGAATTTTGCTAGATTCGTCATATTTTCTTTGGTACAGAAAATGGATTGGTACTTTCTGTGCAGACAGTCGTCTAAAGATTGTTTTCATGATAAAATGAATCAAACTTGAGATAGAAAAAATGTGAAGCCATAAAGAATGATACACCACACGCAACAAAAAAAAAAAAAAAACTGAGGGAGAGAGAAGAATTGGTTTTGGACTTTAGCCGTCAAACTAAAATTTTTCGTTCTCTCACTATTTTTGGCAAATTACTACAAATAGAAGCTTTTTGGAGTTCGAGAACTATATTCCTTCAATTTTGTTGACTAGAAGGTTTATGAACATGCATTACTTTCGGTGGCCGGATGATTATGATCTATGATTATTCATGTGTATTTGTTAAGCATCTATGAAATCAGAATATGTAGTCTATCAGATTTTAATACAAGGAATCCTAAAATATTATGCACTGCTTTCATCTCTTCATGCCAAGCAGATTGTAGACCAAGAGAGTTTGGAAAAACTGGAAGAGATCAAGAGACCTGCTGTGATTTGTCTTGCTGCATGGTTTGGAAATGTCAGGTTGATTGACAACATCGAAATCAATGTTTAGTGTGAATTAAGTTTTTTGTCAAAATTGATTGTGTCGGATACCGACAGCCTGTGATATCTCTTGAGACGCTGGCCGAGCAAGATTGTTAGAAGAGTTGCTGGCAGTTCTTCGTTTTTGAGGGTTTTTTTTTTTTTTTTTTTTTCTCACCACCCGTCATTGACACTGCCAGTTTCATGATTTTATCATACATGCAACATGGATATAAGTGAGAATTAAGCTTTTGCTGTTTGTTTCAAAGTCCTTTGTGGTCGGTCTCTGATAACTGAATCATGTTTTAGCAAAAACTTAGGAGGGATTGTGTGGCCCATGCTTTTTCAATGTAAGAAGGGCAGAGAAAATTCCTCAAGCCAAAGTTCCAGTTCGAGCACCATATGCTGTTGCGTTCAATGAAACATCCAAGGAATGGAACAATTAATATGTTAAACTTGACATGATTGTGACATGTTGATGCAAGGTCATTCCCAGTGCGTACCAAACGTTATTGTGACATGATTGGGAGTGAGAATATGGCATATTGATCAGGTCAGCCAGCAATCAAACAGGGCCATTTTATTAAAATCTATACAATCGGGTTGAGAACTTAACAGATTCATGCCCATTGAAAAACTGCAGAATTAAATAGATGGATAGCTGTTAAAAAGTTTACATTTCCTGCAACACAGGTGTAATGGTTTTCTAGTAAAAATCCCCCCGGAATATACTATATATATATTTCTCTCATCGTAATGCCAAATTTCAGTGGAAAATCACAAATCCCTACTCATTTATAGCATTTCATAATTCTTGGAAACGATCTGACTCTTTTCACTAACAGCCATATTCAGTGGATCCAAACAAAAACTATACAAGCATGTCTCACAAAATACAGACTATAGCAGAGACGTCGCCAAAAAATTTAGGTAAACAAACAAGCTATTCGGAAGATGAAGCAACTCGGGCGTCCATCAATGACCAAGCCTAATCAAACATATTGGGAGATTCACATACTACTTGTTACATTTGAATCCACCACAGATGGACAAAACTATGATAAGGATCAATGCAATGATAATTCCAAGGACAATCAACTTTATCTTCATGTTCTTCAACCACATCTTTCTCCTCATCTGGGTTCCTTGTGTCCGGAAATCTTGCGCCTGCAACTCAGTTCAAAAGAAGATCAACATTTTGACATATACATTGATAACTCCATCAAGGATGAGAAAACAACAAATCAATGAACCTAAAAGTCGGGGCAAACATGAAAATAAGACAAAAATGCCACAGATTATTGAGTTATATTGATTCCAATAAATGACTCTACACTTGTTAAGCTCTCTCCTATATAATTTCAACTAAAACCTACAACAAAACATAGTCAAGCCAAGCAGGCCTAGGATCTAGAAACATGAACCAAGAGATCTGGATTTTAGAATCCAACACCAAAGAATAAAAGAATGGCGGCTGAAACTGCACATACCTGAGAACGAAGGTTCTCGGTTTTATCCACCAGAAGCTCAATTTTCTCACCACGGTCAAGAACCTGCAGCAATAAAATATTGGACCATGTACCATGTATCAGATTCTGAATCCCCCATTTACAGCTTGGATATAGAAACTTGAGTTAGATAAAATAACTAAAGGATTGTCAAAAATGGTATTACCTTCTCAATGTTTTCCATCATCACCCCTTTGACTTCTGAAACCTGAGCTTTCACCTTAGCAAGTTTGCTGATCTCTTCTGGATGATCGACACAGTACTGCATTTGCTCCTTCAATTTGGGCCTATGTTGTTGTCATTGTGCCAAGGAGAAGTGATTTTCAACGAGAGAAATGACCATAAATAGAATTAAATATAATTACAAGTAAAAGAGAAAAATACCCAAACTCTCTATTCAGGCTGTTAGCAACAGCGGTAGCAGCCTTTCCTCCACCATATTTCTTGGTAAAATCCTCCTTAATACGCTCAAGGAATGCCATCGGAATCTGTCTTCCAGCAGATTCAACAGCAACAACACAATATGCTGTCATTCAAAAACATAAAAAGTCAGTCTATCTGAACAAAACAAGAAAAGAAAAATTAAATAAATAGAACAATAAAAGCAAGATAGAGCCCATGAAACGTATATCTGTTGAAGACCTGCTATAGCATTCTATGCAGATAATAGTGTATCAAAACTAAGCAATCTTTGATCATTCTATGCACGTTATGCTAGTGACATTTTCTGTTTGCGTTCTAAATAAAAGAATTTGTAAGATGAAAAAGAAAAGGATGATTCATTTAAATATTTAAGTAGCAGTTTTGGTCATTTAAGTGTTCCAAAGACCTTAAAGTCAAACAAATTCAAAGTCCATCAGCAGGCCATGCAATGACCTGCTTATTTGTGCAATGCCAATTTGCAGGACAAAATGGCATTTCCCAATTTTGTAAACAAAGGACACCACTGATTAGGTCCGGGGAATGAAAACAAAATCCACATTGCTTCAAGGACCACTGAATAGATAAGAGCGTGGTGATAAGAAACGCGTCATTCTAACAGGCAGAGATAATTAGATCATTCTTACAAATTCGGGAAAAGTGAAAGAAGATAGCATAAATGATTATGAAATTAAATGTAACATATGTTTCGGTGAATCCAACAAGGTAAAAACGAACTGTGACATTATTGTATTTAGGATTCAAAGCAGCAGCACAATTGCGCAAGCTCTGCAATCTACGTTCTGAGGAAAAATGTTTACTAGGTTGTAACAGCTTAAAACATTCCTGTCAAGCTCATGAAACTTGCAGCAACTTATATTAACTATTAAACATGGCAAAAAGATCGAGAGGCCAAGCAATTTCTCAATTTCTTCATGACGGCAAAACACCAGCAACAAGGATGGGGCAGAAGATAATCAATCAACATTGTATATGACCCAGAACAAATCACATCCAAACCAAAGTGCACCTTAAGAAAAATAAAAATTCATATTAAAGAGGGATATTTGTAAAGGTCACGCTGATTCCACAAACTCAACATAATTAAAGTGATTCCACATTCAAATAACTCAGACCCAATCCTGATGAAACCAATGAGGCTTATTTTCTCTACTCACAATTGTAACTATTTTGAATATCAGATAGTGAAACCAAGAACTGTTGACTTCATCTGGTTCGAATACTTCCCGATCTGATGTCCTTTTCGAGTTTTAGATCATTTCAAACATCAAAAAAAGGATTCGTCAAATATAACAAAACGTTACTAAAATTTCAAAACTGATCCAAATAGTAATACTTAATATAAAAGCTAGTTTAACAAATAAATGTAAACTGACTTAAGATCTAAGCTTCTAGTCAAAGATGAAAATCACAAAACAAAACCAAAACCTAAAAAATCAAACAAGAACCGTCATCAAACACATAAATATACAATCTCATACGAAAATCGATCGATAAACAACTAGATCAGGCGACGCTTACTGAATCCATCCTCGACGAGATAATTAAAAGTGTGGCCGTCGCAGTTGTAGGTGAACCTATTGTTTGTAGCGGGGAGTTTCTGGAGGCACTGAGAGGCTATGCTGGTGAAATTCCCGGTGAACTCAGTGTACTCCGCAAGGATCACCGTTCCACGCGCCACGAAACTGTAGATCAACGACTGCTGCCCCATTTCTATACACCGATTTCGATATTTCTCTCTCTAAGAAAAACCCTAGCGCTTTTTGCAGTGTTGTAAAATCTAGAGAGAGAAAAGAGTTATACAAGAGAGGGAATGCAAGCGGTAATGCCGTAATGGGAAATGCATTTATACGGCGTGCTATCTAGAAAGAGAAAGTTTGATATTTTAGAGAGAGAAAGAGGGAAAGAGGAAAAAAATTCCTTTTGTATAATGCTTAGAGAGGAAGTTTTGGTGTTAGACTACTAGTTGTTTAACCACCTTGGTAAATAAACTTTTCAACCTTCTAACTGTGGGATCTCGAAATTTTGATTTTTAACACTTTACTCAAATCTTTCAAATGTGTCATTTTACTATTTTAAGGTCCTCATTTCAAGGTCAGGATATGCTAGACACATTTGTAAAATGGTTTGTTGATGTGATTAATAAAAGTGTGGTTATATTGTTATTATAATATTTTTTAATTGTATTAAAGTTTTTAATTTTTGTTTATAGTTGTACTTATATCTCAAAATTTTTTTTATCGCATTCTTAATATAAATATTTCACTAATTAGCATATTGTATTCTTGATTTTCATCCAAAGGGTTCATTGGGGAAGTTCTCTCATATTTTTAAATAAGAAAAAATAAATAAATACAAAAGTGTGACACAATATTTGTCATCATTTCAAAGTACGTTAATAGGGATGGGTATTAATTAAACTCGTCGCCCACCCTAGTAAAATGACCAAACCAACCTAAACTAGCTTATTTGAATCAATTATTTATACAAAATCGATCTATGGACTGCTCTACATTAAGAAGAATAATATTTTCATCCCAAGATAGGATAACATGCGTAGGGACTTGTTAAAGTAGTATCACAACACTCATTGGACATGACATCTCGGTCAACAATGGTGTTGTTTGGCACTCGATTGAAATGACATGATGGATAGAAAGAAATCAATTTAAATTTTGAAAAAAAAAATTATATTCTTCATAGTCCTACACATTGACCATTATCCACACTCAAGGTCATGCACTTTTCCCTTTTATTGATAAAATTGCCGAATATATTAGTGTATGGACGAGTGCCTCGCTATCGTGCCTTACGAAATTTGAATTGATTAGGCGGTTCTTGAGGTGTGGAATATTTTTGGCTTGCTATTTTTCCTATTCCAACAAGGTGGTGGATAGAATTAACCGGTACATTTGTCTTAGTAACTTCCTTCGGGGTAATAAAAGCCTTTAATCTCGTGGAAACAAGTCCGCCTCCCTGCGTCGAGGGAGGTTTGGGTTTCGTGACATCAAAAGTTGGAATTTCGCTTTGCTTGCAAAATCATTGTGGAATTTTCATGACAAAAAAGATATGTTGTGGGTCCGTTGGATTAATTACATTTACTTGAGGGTTGGACGATTTGGGAATGGACTCCACTTAAGTTGGACTCCCGCTCCTTAAGTCCTTTTACAACATTCGAAATAGAATCATTTCATCGAAGGGAACCGAGAGACGACTATTTGCAGGATTTGGGTAATTTTAATGCGGGACTAATTCGCATATTTCACCGCTTGCTTATGATTTTTTCATTCTAAGGTAAATGACGTTCTTTGGTAATTGACATCTGAAGTCTTACATCACGCCAAAACATTCTTTTATACTTTGGCTCACTGAGAACGCCAAGTCGCTTACAAAGGATCAACTTGTGTACTTGGATATTGATAAGGAGTGCATTTTTGTTCAAGAAGAGAAGAATCGATTGCAACACCTTTATTTCCAATGTTATTTTACTTCGACCGTCTGGTATCGGATAAGAGTTTGGATGGGAATATCTAGAACCATGTCCACTTTACATAGGGCCCTAAAGTGGATTAAGAAAGAAGCGAGTGGAACGGGATGGCATAGCAAAGGAAAAAGAATTGGATTAGCAGCTACGGTGTATCACTTGTGGATGGCTAGGAACAAGTATATTTTTGAAGATTGTAAACCGAACATTGATTGTATTGTAAAAAAAATCAAAACACATGTATACAAATTATTATTTAGTTTGTATCCTAATGTTTTGATTTCTTTAGACTCTACTGGTTAGCATTCTTTATTTGGTCCTGACCGTTGTTTTGGCCCACTCCTTTGTTGCTTCCCCAGTTAGCATAGTTTGTTTTGTCTTGGCCGTTACTTAGGCCTTTTCTTTGTTGCTTTCATTGTTTCTTTGCCTGGGTATGCCTGGAAGTATTTGTACATTTCTTTGATCTATATATTTACATTTCGATAAAAAAAAAAAAAGAATAAAAAAAATAAAATTGTTCTTACCCAACTCAACTTAGTTACGCAATTACCCAACCCAACTTTAATCTATCTCATTTCTCATTTTGTCTCTCGAAGTATTTGTCCCTCTCAATCTGTGTCTCTATTTGTTGCTCAACCTAGTTCACAGACCACTCTCGTCGCCATCGCCGATTTGTTGCTCAGTTGCTACTGCCTCCATCTTCCACGCTCCAAGATTTGAGGCAAATTTATTTCACTTTTTTGTTCTTCTTTTGTTAATAAAATCATAAAATGAAGTGCAGCCTAAATATTTGTTAATTTATAAGAATTAAGACGTGGATCGATGTATAAGAATTTCTTGTTGCTTTGTACAAAACATAAAAATTAGTATGTAAGGACAATCTCGTAATTGTTTCACTTGGTTCTAAACCGATGTATTCAATCTAAACTGACCAAACATGTTGGGTTTGGGTATAGACCCAACTTTGGGTCGGGTTGGTATGGGCTATCAAGGAAACCAAATGTGCTTAGTTTGATTTCGAGTTGGTCTAAAAATCGAACCAACTTGGCCTATGCATTAATGGAAAATTTGGGCACAACCATTATCAGAGATTGGATATGTTAAATAATAGAAGATTGAGGATAAAAATGTGATAAAAAAACGTAGAGAGATAAGTGGGATAATAAATAAATATTAGAGACCTTTAATGAAATTAAAAAGTGATATGATTCGATAAATATATATATATATATATATATATATATATATATATATATATATATATATATAGTGTCAATATAATTACATAGGATAATTGTATCAAAGGTCCCCAACTTTTGAAAATCATTGGGGATATGTCCATAACCTAAAAAATAACACCGACATCCCCAACGTTAAAAAACTTGGCATTGTAGGTCCTTGATGACAAAATTGTCATTCTCTTTTAAAAAAAAATGAAAAACAAGAAAAATAAAAAAAATGGTTGAAAAATAACCAAATTTACCCAAAAAAAAAAAAAGTAACAAAATGACCATCTTTTTTTTTTTTTTTTAATCAAACTTTGGAAAAATGAGAGAAGAATCTTCTTCAAAGCAAATCATTGTAAACTTAATAAATAAGTTTCAAACTCATAAGCAACAACCACCGATTTTCAACAACAACCACCGATTTCTTCAACAGCAGCCATTGATTTTCATTCACAGCAGCCACTGATTTCTTCTTCACTTGTAATTAACCCATAAGCAAATGAATTAGTTTCAAACTCAACCCTTGTTTTGTAATTCAATTTTCTTAACTAGAAGCTTGCAATGAGTAAAAATGGCGAATTCTACTGAAAATTGTAAGAGTGAACCTACACGTTCCAGTTTACCTATGAACCATGTTTGCTGCCTTTCTCAGCCGCCTCTCTTATCAGAAACCATTGCCCTCAATCACCATTTCCTCCAATCGCCGCCCTTTCTCCACCACCACCACCACCACCACCACCTCCTCATCTCCATCCTCATCAACCATCTACACTAAATACTCTTTCAAGCCTCTGGTTTCTCTCAACCCCCACCAACTCCATTACGCCCCATCTCGTAACCCCATCCCTAGCCTAACCCACCTATAGTAAACCGTCCAAACCCCCGTACCTCCCACCATCATCCCTCGACAGGGTTGGTAAATACCGATCCGTTCGACCTTTCTTTTGATTTCTAGTTCGATTACAAGAGCGGTCCCAAATGTGAGACCCATTGGCCTTTATGGTGAAGTACTCCCCATTCGGACTGGTTGTCTATCAGCCGGGGTGGATGAATGTTTGTGCCCTGATGACCAGACTTGAAAGAGTGGTCCTCGGGAAATGAACAAGATTTGGAAGAGAAGAGAAAAATATTGAGATAGAGAGAGTTTAGGAGGAGCCGTTGACTAATGCTAGGATTTTCACTCAATGTAAACTTAATAAAAAAGATGGCATCTTTGTTTCTTTTTATTTTTTGGGGGTACATTTCTTACTTTTTATTTTTTTGGGGTACATTTGATTAGTTTTTAATCATTTTTTTCCTTTTTCTTGTTTTTGGTTTTTTTGTTTATTTAAAGGAAAGGGCAATCTCGTCATAAAAGGACATATCATGCCAAGTTTTTCATACGTTGGGATGTCTTGTGCTATGTTTTTAAGTTAGGGGCATATCCCTAACAATTTTGAAAAGTTGGAGACCTTTGATGCAATTATCCCTAATTACATTTAATAAATTTTGATTATATTATAAAAAAAAAAAACAAAGATAATAAGGCAGCACCTGGTGATGTACACCTCATTATTAATAAACAATATATTAAATTTTATTAATTGCAGATTGCCGTTTGAAATGTTGTTGTATATAAATTAATTAAATGTCATTGTTTGTTCAACACTTCAACCCAAATTTAATATATACATCTTTTAAAACGAAATATAAATGAATTTATCTTGTAATATCTTAAGATTTTATATAAAATAATTTAATATAGTGATAAGGTGTACAAAATTAACGTGTTAAATATTGATGAGTCAACTTTTTATATATATACTAATGATATGTTCACTAAAATTAATTGAATAATATTAGTTAATTTGTAAAAAAAAAAATAAACTACAATTTTATTTACTTATACGGTCTAAGTTACTAAACATGGACGTTAATGAGGTGATTCTCATTCAAGAAACTGTTTAAAATAATAATTATAAATGCATTGCAAACTAATTGTTGGGTACAAAGCTATTATTGATAATAAAAGCCCAACTAATGTGGTGGTCACCTAATATACCTAATAGTTTTAGATCCAATTATTGGCCTACCAAACACGTGTCTCATTTAAATAAAAAAAAAAAAAAACACTGATGCCATGCTTTGGGGAATGCTAGGAAAATATATATGGCTAATGCGTCAATAAAAGTATTTAATTGAAACAAGTTAAACGGAAGGGTGTTTTAGGAATACAAACAAGACTTGCAATAAAAAACTGAGAAAATAACATAATTACTCTTCAACTTTTTTAAAATGTAGAAGATATATTTTTAATTTTTAAAAATAACATTGTATATCCCCAACGTTTGAGAAAATAGACATGATAAATTTTTAATAGTAAAATCTGTCCATTTTTCATTATCTGACTCAAGTGGACTTCACGCGTTGTTTGATCCAAAATCAAAGGTTTGAAATCACAAGGGTAAAATCGTTAAATCACTAAAAGCGCTTAATTTAGAAGGAAAAAATCATTTAAAAATAAAAGAATAACTTGGTCTTTCCCAACCATTACAACATGCGGCCGCCTCCCTCCACCACCTATCTCAATTTTGCTTGGACAATCAATAAGTGCAAATCTGAAAACAGAGACAATGTTGTAGATCTTGTTCTCCACATTTATTCAACTTTCCCAACTTCTTCAGATTTTCCCTTTTATCCAATATAGGTCCTGCAAACACTTTTCAAACATCATTTTTTAGATGAGCAATATTGATAGGCAATCAGGTCGGTTTTGTGCACTTACCTACTCCTTGGTTTAAAATCCAATTTACACTGCTTTGGTTTCTCCATGCATCTAGTTGTTCAGTTTACCAATTATCTATGTACAATTGTTTAATTTCGATTCTACATTTTCTCTATATTGTTTGCTTCTCTGCCTATCACGTTACTATGAATAATTTTAAAATGCTCTGCAAGTGGTGAAGAAAGAAATGCAACTTGTCTATTTTCTACAAATGCTACTCGTGGTAGAAATATTTGAGTTCTAGAAGCTTTTTGAAACAAAAAGCCCAGTGCAAATGATTCGGCCACAACTAAAGACATAAGACCACTCTCACTCTCAAACCTACTCCCTCTCCCATCTGCTATGCTCTTGGATTTGGATTGTTGCCGGTGGTTGAGGAAGTAGAGTTCACCATGGTCCGTTGTTACAATTTTGGTATTTTTCATTGGTTTTAGGTTGCAATTTCGGGTTGGGATGGTAGCGTTTGCATTTTGGGATGTGAAAAGATGGAATTGGGTGTCAATGTTGCTGAATGTGTGGTGGAGTCATCATCGTCGCAGGTGAGTGGTGGCGCCCATTGGATTTGGAGTTGAAGAAGATGGGCTATGAGATTTTGGATCGGAGAAGATTTAGTGTTTTTTAATGATTTTAATTTTTTTTTTTGAATTTTAAACGCTTTTAGTGTTATGTCGATATTACCTATGTGATTTCAAGTGCATTTTGTGTCAAACAATGAAAGAAGTCCACTTAAGTTAGATGATAGAGAAAATTGACGAATTCTATCATCAACTACCCTATCATGTCTATTTTCTTAAGCATTGAAATGTTCAATGCTACTTTTAAAATTAAGAGTAACACTAGTGATATAAAGACGCGACAAATGACACTAATTATGGTCTTTCATCATTATCCACACGATATGTGGTGATTTTTAAAAATTACTAACAACTTTTTAAAATTTTAAAAATGTGACCAAATGTAACGATCTTCGTGAGCAGTGAATCACAATAATTGGTGCATAGTGTAGAAACTGTATCATCATTCTTAACAGTTAAATATACTATTTTTTCCTAAAAAAGAAATATTTTCTTTAGTTTTCATTTTAAATTTTAACAATATAAAAAAAATGTTCGAAAATTAAAATACACAGATCCTCCTCCAAGTCCGAATTATACTACAATATTATATGTACAACAGATCTGAAATCTGAATCTTTGATAACCGAAACCCAAATTCCTTCTGAAGAAGGGACAAAGAAAGAAGAAGAAAAAGGCAACGGGAAAAAAGATAAGAAAAAAAAAAAAAAAAAAAAGAAGAAAATGAGTGGGACATTTAGAGCATCCCCAGCATCACCATCACTATGTTCACCACCTCGTATCCCGTCGAAAATTCACCATCGTTGTTGGGCTGGTTTTCCGCGTGAAATCCCCGCGTCTTGTACAAATCTGAAGCTCAATTCAACTGGGTTGCAGAAATTTCCGAGATTCAATTTGAGGTGCAATAGCAGCACCGGACATGGTGATTCTGGTTCTGGTACCACTCTCCTCTGCTCTACTTTCTTTTTCTTTTGCCAGAAAATGTAGACGTAGTTAATAAACTCTTTGAAAAAATTGTGGGTTTTTTGTGGATTTTTTGGTTCTGAATTCAGGCAGCTTGGCGTTGACTTTTCTGTCAATATGTTGAACTTATACACAATCACAATGACGATATTAACTGATAATATTGAGGAAGAAAAAGGTCAAAATTTGGAAAAGGGTTCGTGCAAAATCTGTTAAGAGAAAAATGAAAGATGATTGAATTGACTAGCGATTCCAATGTACTAAAACAAAAGAGAGAGAGTTAGGACCCAACTTTTCCACAATACTACTTTGTATTTCGAGTAAATTTAATAAATAATCACTTAAGATTACCTAACATTACCACTTGCTCACTTAATTTTCAAGTATTACCCGTTGCTCACCCAACTATTTGGAACCATTACCCATCCATCACCCGACTCATTTCCGTCAATTAAACTTAATGGAAAATGCCATGTGGCGGATGGAAGCTTAGGTGGCTTAAAAATCTGTTAAAATATGCCACGTAGATATATAAAAAACAAAAAACAAAAAATCTGAAACATAGAAAGAATTTTTTTACAATCTTTAAACAAAACACAAATGCCCAAATCAAGAAATCCCAATGAGATAAAATTCTTATCCAACATTGACCAATCCATCAGCTCAACCACAAATATGCATCAATTTTGAGTGACAAAGGTGACCCACATCACTCAACATAGAAGATAACGTGAATGTAGAAGAAGCATTGTTGGAAGAAGAAGAAGATGAGGGACTGGCACCGAAAGGAGGTAAATAAATGTGGTTCCAAACAAAGACAATAAGTAAAAGCAAATTACATTAAAATGATTTACCTTCTGTCGGTGCCGGTCCCTCATCTTCTTCCTCCAACAATGCTTCTTCCACATTGACGTTATCTTCCATGTTGAGTGATGTGGGTCACCTTTGTCACTCAAAATTGATGCATAATTGTAGTTGAGTTGATGGATTTGTCAATGTTGGGGAAAATTTTTATCAACTAAGGTTCATTGGGATTTCTTAATTTGGGCATTTGTGTTTTGTTTAAAGATTGTAAGAAAGTTCTTTCTATGTTTTAGATTTTTATTTTATTTTTATTTTTATTATTATTATATATATATATATCTATGTGGCATATTTTAACATATTTTTAAGCCACCTAGGCTTTCATCCGCCACGTAGCATTTTTCGTTATGTTTAATTGGCGAAAATGAGTCAGGTGATGGATGGGTAATGATTTCAGATAGTTGGGTGAGCAAACGGATAATACTTGAAAATTGGGTGAGCAAGTGGTAATGTTAGGTGAAGTTCAGTGATTATTCATTAAATTTACTCTTTGTATTTCATGCTTTTTGCATATTTCAAGGCCTGCGTTCCTCTCGAGACTCCCTTTTTTTGGTTAAAGACTACAATCCACAGTTTTTCTTATTTAGTTTTGTGCCTGTGAAAGCTGTAAAGCTTAGTGGCATCCGGGCAGAAAGATTGCCTCTCTGACAAGAGGTGGGACACTGGTTCGGATTTTCCTGTGGAGGATTTTCTTTGTGACTTTTTTCAGGTTTCATAGTAGGATTTGCAAGACTTTTAATTGTTCGGCTTGAAAATGTAATGCACCCGCTTCTATTAGACCTTAGTTTCGTGATGCCACTAAGAGCATGTTTAGCTAAGGTTAAACAGTTTTCACTTACAAAAGTTGGAATTAAGTTAAAGAAAGAGTTATTTCTAAAAATAACTAACCTTTTTTACTTAGAAGTAAGAATTAGAGCATCTCCAATGTATTCCGTCTATTGCAGTCTACGTGGCAGGTAAAATAGACGGACTTCTAGTCCATGTGGTACTACGTCTATAGAATAGACGGTCAAATTAAAATTCATCTCTATTGGGTTCCGTCTAAAACTAATACTACCTCTTATGTGACATTAATTTTTTATAAAATAATAATAAATAAAGTCCACATAACCCTGGGATTTAAATTCTTGTCTCACTTCATTCTTTCTAAAAGAAGTCTATGTAAATTTAGACGATTTCTAGACGAAGTCTATTTTTTAGCGTGTCACATCAGCTAGGCGGAGTCCTCGTCAGCATGCATTGAAGAGGATTTTTAAAACTTCGTCTTTATGTGCATATGTGGCACGTCTAAAAAACTATAGACGGAGTGTATTGGAGATGCTCTAACATATCCAAATATGTTTGGGAACAAAAAGTTACTTAAAAGTAACTTCTAATTTCTTTTAAGAAACATGCTCTGAATGCGCTCGTCTCAATTGAATCAGCCGTTGAGTAATAGTGCCTGATTGAAACCTTGCAAGGAGTGGATGAGCTGCAATTGGGTTAACTGAAAAAGTGTCTCCACTTTCTAAAACTATACGACTCTTACATTGTAATCTTATTTAATATGCAAAATGATGTTTTTGCTTACATTTGAAAAAAAAAAAAAATAATAATAATAAATTCTGGTAATATTTCATGGACATTTGATTGTGATTCACTTGGTGTAACGACTTTCTTTCACTTTTGCGGGATAATGAAAATCATGTATCTTGTTGTATATTGAGAAGTAATATGGCTAGTATTACTATATTTTGGTCTCTATCTTAACGTCAGGTCCAATATCTCTTTCATTATGCCATTAATCACGTTTTACAGGTGAGAACGAGAGTAGAACTGTTCTGGATGCATTTTTCCTGGGAAAGGCTGTGGCAGAAGCACTTGGTGAGCGTTTAGAGTCAAGTGTGGGAGAGTTTCTTAGCGGGATTGGTACATTACAAGCTGAGCAACACAAGAAAGTACAAGAATTCCAGGTATTTATTGTTGGCATGGATCTAAATATGATATAAATTGGGAAGAGGAATGGTTTTAGCTTCAAATTTACTTGAATTTTGCGATTCTTTCCCATATTTTCTGGGAAAGAATTGTGTTTGCTTATTGGGAAATTTCTATTGCCGACCTGTAAGAGAATTTTTCATAGTGAAAAATGTTGTTCCAATATCAAACGTACTCGGGTTTTGGAGGATGACAAGGAAAAAAATATGTCTTCTATGTCAAGTGGGATGGTTTGACTTTGTAGAACTATATTAACATTTTTTCATATATGAGAACAATCCATAATGATGTATTTATAAGGCTTATCGTATCCAGCCCAACTTCCTGAATTTGGCATTGTAATTGTAAAGAAAAATGACCTGGAAATGCCTCCAAAATCCTAGTTAGGATACACTTTGTCCTGCCATCTCCACCTAGGATTTGAGATAATGTAGTCCTGGAAATAGTATTCTGTTCTTGCGAACTTACAGGATCATTTGCCAAGTTCCTTCGACATGGTTCTCTCGAGCGCCCTGGTATACTCTACTTGTACACGGGTGTCGGTCTGAGGTAATGTTATTCACTAGGAGGACTGCCTTCCTATTTGAACTTTTTTCTTGGAAGTTTCAACCTAGTTGACTATGACAAGAGTTCTGGATATAAAGGCTCTTGTGACCCCTACTCTAATCGAAAGACTAAAGGCCCCTATTGAAGATGGGCTGTAGTTTTACTGTTATCGTGGAAATTAATGTTGTAAAGACCAGACTGGATTAGCCGGTTCAACCGGAAAAACCAGGAAAACTGGACCAGAAACCTTTTGGATAATAACTGTTATAAAACTTCGGTCAAGACTGTCCCTTTCTCATATGCTTGGAAACCACAGCAGTTAGATTCATAATATATGACTTCAAGGTAATGAAACAAAGCATTTATAACATCATCTGATAGTAGCGACTAGAGAGTACAAAGTCTTTGAATACAGGATGCATATTTGACGACTACCTATAGCTAACCATCACTGTCAATCTTGTTTCAACTTAGTTTACTTATTTATCTATTTGTTGTGATAAACACATTTTACGTCTGCAAAATCTCTGAAAATCCATAAATGTCCGTCATATATGTGCATGTGCAGGAAGAGGTGTTGGAAAGAGCAAAAAGAGCCAAAGAGCAAGCAGCACGAGAAGCAATGGAAGCACAAGATATTATTCCTGAGTCTTCTGCAGCAGATATATCAACAGTCAACAGTGTTGCTGCAACCGCATCCCCTGCCTCGACCTCATCTGCCTCTTCTTCAGCATCAACCTCTATCTAATGTGGTTCAGAATCCTACCAGTTAACACTTTTTTAAAGCCTATTAAACGCCTGATTATTGCCGATATCCTTGTACGAAAGTGTCTTCCACACATAATTGACGTAGGCTGTCTCCCTAACAACAATTGAGCTATTCAATAGTATGTGGCCGAGGCCTCCCAAAATTAATAGTACGTGTCTTTCATTGTGAAATAATTATGTTTCACCACTTATTAATAAAGGAAAATATGGACATACTGGCCAAAGGATCAAGAATGGTGAAAATGGAAGAACAGTTCTACAAAAATTTTCATTTAAAAAGTCTAATTTCTATCAAAAGATTTAGCAGTTGTATGTAATTTACCTTGTGTTTTGCCACCATTAACCTACTCAAATTTATCGATAATGAACTGAACACGCTGAATTGAAGGGCAATCTTTGATAGCCCTTACATGTTTGGTGCACAACCGAATAGAACTAGACAAAATTTTAACTTGTTTTTCTTTAGTGCTGTTGTGTAACATCCAATCTTCCAGACTAAACATATTATAACTGGATTAAGAAATGCACATAAATATTGTAACCAAAACACCTTGGCTAGACATGCTAAAATAGCTACAAAGCACAAATTGCTTTTAAGAACTAAATATTCAGAAATTCCTTCATTAGAACTCGCAGGGTTGAAAAACTGACAATGTCAAAACTGTATTTCAACTGTGTTTGAATCATGTGAATTTCAAAATTCTGTAAATACAATACCATCGTTCAGGCTCAACTGAGGCAATTCTCCATTGTTCTGCAATATCCTTATTCATTGTCCAATTCAACTCCAGAAGGCAACTCAAATTTGTTTTGATTGGTATTATCAGCTTTGCCGTCCTCATTACCAACCTCCATAGCAGACTCCCTCTTGACGTAATCAACCTTAAAATCATAATCATTGTTCATGTCATCTTCCATTGCAGATGATTGGTTTTCCTTTTTCCGTCTCTTTTTCTCCGCCTTTCTCAACTTGGTGTTCAGCATGCCTTCCTCAGCATATAGCTTCTTGTTTTGCCTGCTATTGGTATATTCAGCCTTTTCCAGACCTTCATCCTCTTCTCCAGATTCCATGGACTGGTCATCACCATTGTCGACTTGATCTCCACAATCTTTGCTTTGATTCAAAACTGGTAGCGATACATCATCCTGCATGTGCAACAGGCACCCATGACAATTGTGTATAATCAAAACTGAAAAATCTGTCAATGAAATTAAATGGGAGTATTTTGGTACGCGGTATAGGACAGGGCTTGAGCAGTATTTAGGACAACATTTAGCTTCTTTTTCTTCCATAACAATTCTAAATCAATGTTTAAAAAAGCAGAAATAGATACAGAGGTGTTTTTCAGCTGTGAGGCGAAGCGTAAGCCTCGAGGCGGTTTGAGGCGTAAGCCTCACCACGAACTAAAAAATTAGTCAAAAGACTGTAAATTGATATAAAATAGTCTATCTTAACAAGTAAAGAGCAAAACCTCAATTGAAATTTCTTAAATATACTATCAAAAACATAATCTGCTTGTTGACAAATTTTACTCCTTTCAAAAACATGATATGCTTTTGATGTCTGACTTAGTGACTTGTCCGTTGCTATACCAAGCCACCTTTGGGGCTTTTATTTTGAATTGTAAGAAGGCCCAAATCTTTTGATATTATATGTTATGTACTTATATTATTGGATCCAAATTAATTAAATAAAAGCCCAATTGAAAATTAATTAAAGTCCCAAACATAAAATTAATTAAAAGCCCAACTGTTTTAAGTTAGAAAGATGGGCCCAATTAACTAAAAGCCCAAGTGAAAATTAAGTTAGATGTGACTTTTGAGGCGCTATTGCGTGAGGCATATGCCTCACATAGAGAGGCGCAAGAAGCTTAAAAAAGTACTTAAATTCACGCCTCAAGGCGTGGATGATGCGCCTCACCAGCGCCTTTTCAAACCATGTTCTAAATAGTCTTGTCCACCTCCCAATGCCGTGGGACTATTGTAAAGGTCGAGCACATACTAAAAAGCAAAAAGACCAGATTTCAACTTCCTATAAAAGCTGAATTTAGAGCTTTTAAAAAGCTCAAAAACTTGAGCTTCTCTAAAACCCCTTTAAATAGTTGTTTTTATGGTCAATAAGCACTTATTGACTTTAACCAAACATTCATAATTTCAACGAAATGCACTTTTGCCCTCCAAAAACTGCTTTAAACTTTAGAAAAGCTCTCCCAAACACAAACAACTAACAATGTGGAAAAGATCACAAACCTCGAGCATCTTTTCGTCAAAATTGAGAGGGTGATTTGAAGGAACTTCTACAGGGTTGAAATCATCGACAGATTTCAGACTGCCAATAAATGAAGATTCACCACCATAAACGTCATCTATATTGAACTCCTTCCCAAGTACGGTGACAATCTTTGCTTCGGAAGGCTCTCCTTCATTCCTAGTGGGAGGCAGAGCATAGTATGGAATTTTACCTGCAGGCAAGGGGAAAAAGCATAAAGCAACATTAGTTGGTCTTGCACTTAATACAGTTGCAATACTTAGCAAAATTCTTTCTGTTTCCCTTTTTCTTATTTTAGGGGCAGAATCATACACACGAATAGATTCTTTTTTTTTCGTATTCTATGTACTTGCCTACTTTTCTTTGTTTGTTTGTCTGTTTCGATTCCCTACCCCCACCCCCAGTGTACAGCCCATACAACCATGTTTTTCAAGGTTAATTCGTGAGGGAGAGGTAAAATAAAAACCTGTATTCCAGTCATGCAAAATGATCCTAGCAGCAGCATCAATATCCACAATACCACCCTTTTTGAGCCTGCCCCTAACAGTAGCAACCTTCTGAAGAAAGTCATCAATTGAATCAAAGCTAGGGACCTTGTATAATGTTACCAAAACTCTGTCTGGACAGAGTTTGAGTATTTCCTTAACTGCAAAGGTCATAAAACAGGCAAATTGCTATTTATCTAATAATGGTAAAGAGATAATCACAAGCAAAGACAGCAATTTCATTTACCGGGACCAATTGGATCGTCTAATTTTTCAATTCTCTTGCAATTTCGAAGAGCAATAGATGCATCATTCCCAGCAGATTTAAGCATCACGACCCCAGGGCAGTCCAACAATTTGACATGTTTATCCAGCTGAACTTCTTGCATAGATCTTGTCAACCCAGGAGTCGCACCAACGTTGGCAACATGAGAACGTTTCAGACTATTTATCAGACTACTTTTACCAACATTTGGCAGGCCAATAACCCCCACAGTAATAGATTTCTTAATCTGCAGTCAAAACTTTCAATGAGTGGAGCCATGTAAATATACCTAAACAGCACAAGTATGAAAATTATAGCTACCAAGTAAAACAAAAAATTAATTAGCTACATGCAGAAAAACAGAACCTCATGGCTTCTTGAGTAGTTCTTCAGCAATTTTATAAGAGTTTCAGCTCCAAGGCAATCACTTGTTTGCAGAATATTGTTTGCTTTTCCAGTTTTTCCAGTCTTTCCAGCCTTCGGAGCGGATTTCCACCCAAGGTTAGATTTCTGCTCCTGGGTGCTGCACTTAAAAGCAACTGTGGGTAATTCCTCTCTAAGATACTTGAGCCACTTCTCAACAGCTTCTCTTGGTACAAGATCTGCGATGTAAAGATGAGTGTTAAGGTCATTGCCCATTCTTTGGAAACAGTTCACAATTAATAATTCAATTGTACATCAAAGAACGTCCAAACTCCAAAATAAACAAAGCATAATATAATTGACAGATACAATATTCTGAAGAAGATAAACATAATTGGGGAAAAAAAATTACTTACATATTACTTCTTAAATTAATAAGATATAAATTATAACCTCCACCAAAAACACCTTACTGGGTTCAGCTGTCAAAATATTAACCTTAAAAAAACATGATATGAACTCAGAGAAGAGATAGAATTATCATACCAATTTTATTGAGAAGCAAAACAAGATGTTTTTCAGGTCCCGCCTTCCTCACCATGTTTTCCATGTCAACACAGCGGCTGCCAAGGGGATCCCGAGCATCAAGCACCTCCAAAATGACATCAGAAGCTTCAATGACTTTGACCAACTCCTTATAGAAAGCCCTCTCCGAGTGGTCTACATTAAATTGGAAATGTTAGAAAACAAAGAGAATGGACAAAATCCAAGGGAGGTTTGGGAATTCCCTGTACCAAACGACGATATGTCATAAATTTACTGCCATACCCTGTTTCTTAGCAATTCCAGTGGAATTCTCACTGATACTCCCCACTCCAACAGAACTCTCGTCTTTCAATTCTTCATCCTCCAATAGCCCCAACTTTCTCTTTTGAGCCTAAAGAAGCAGATGAAGTCAGGGGGTATAACAAAATAGAAAACGTCAACGACAAACCTACCCAGTAGGAAATCATAATATTTCAAGACACTCAAATCAATGCCTTCAGCTGCACGACAAGTGCAGTTTGAAAATGCATGCTTGCCACTGCCAGTGCATGAGTTTAAATTTCTTGTTGATGAATAGCCTCTGAACAGCTAAGCTGTGTTAATGAACTCCAAACTAACTTTACAACTCATGAAAGAGAAGTCCACTAATGTTAGTCCACTAATGTTGCAATTTCAACTAATTGGGATCTAGAAAAGACTAACATTCAGCAAGAGCTCGACTTTCATCCAATTAGTACAATTAATAGTTTAATGCATACTGTTCACAAAGACTTTTGGACAACTGACTTGGACCAATTTCATTGAGCTTGTGTGAGTCTTGAGGCAAATCGCATTCACAGGCTCGCAAGCCCGGGTTGGCAAATCTAATTTATAGTTTATTAAAGAATTCCTGTTTATTAGACTCTGAGGCAGTTTCCCATTCACATCTTGAAGAAATTTTCAAGCGCATCCACATTTTAAACTAAAACAAGGCTTCAATTGGACTACAATTCAGCATAATTCCCAAATTTAATCAGATAATGACAACCTACATGATACAAATCGAGGAACAAGGCATTACAATACACAGCAATAACTAGTTAACAAACAAAAAACTTAATCGAAGTAGTGTTATATAATTAGACCAGCATGAATGTCCTGGAATATCTATGGTGGTTAAAACTTAAAAATTCAGAAATGTGAATAATTTGTTAAGTATCCCTTATCTCGCCCTCTAGAAATTTTGATTTCCAAATAACTGAGCACCCAAAGGAGCTAAATTTCAGAAAAAGGTCTCAACTTTCATATATCTTGTTAGTCCCAACACTAAATAGCAGAAAGGGCGAATACCAAAAATCAAAATCCAGCAGCAGCTAATTATTAAAGTTAACAAATAAAGAACCATCAAATACTTCAAACAAATTAGGATGAAATTGATTTACCCTCTCCTTTCGCGCGGCTTTCTTCTCCTCCTGCTCCTGGATGTGCCGTTGGCGGCGAGCCTCGAGGGCCTTGAGTTCCTGTTCCTTGTAGGGCCAATCATTGGGGATTCCGGGGTCCTTCTCCACCTTAGGCTTCTTGTTTAGTCCCAATTTCTTGGCCTCCTTTGCCTTCTTCTTTTGGTGCTCCTTTACCTTCCGTATTATTTTGTACTTCTTCCTCAACGGCACCCTGTTGCTCTTGCTCTCTACACAAGCAAAATAGACCCAAAAACAAATCAAATCAAATTCACACACATATACATAATATACAAATACCATAAATACTGCAATACGTTAAATGAAAGGACATATCCTACTTTTGCTTCTCTTGACCATGGTTGAAAGCTTGAGGTTGGCCTGGCAGAGATACAAAGGTGAGGTGCAGAGGGGGAGATTAGGGTTTGAAGGGAGAAAGATTAGGGTTTTTCAAGGTGTGGCAATGGGCCGACGTCCGGCTCGGCTCATGACCATCGAGGCCCAGATGGGCCGAGCTCAGTCCCTATAAGACGGGCAGCCTGAGCTCTGCCCACAAGCGAGCCCAGTCCGGCTCGTGGCTCGTGGGCCGAGCCGGACCGGCCCACAAGCCCACCTCGTTAATTTTATTTTTTTAATGTAATGTTTTTTTTGGGAACTGGTAAAATAAAAATAAAAATAAAAAAAATTATCAATAAGTCATCCATTGGTGACTTATTCTAAATTAGGTCCAAACACTTTTTAAAATTGTCAATAAGTTATATTAATTCATCTAATGACGTAATTAGCCATGTAATCCTTTAAACCAAATTTA
This sequence comes from Forsythia suspensa, assembly GCA_023638005.1. Classification (NCBI taxonomy): domain Eukaryota; kingdom Viridiplantae; phylum Streptophyta; class Magnoliopsida; order Lamiales; family Oleaceae; genus Forsythia; species Forsythia suspensa. The sequence goes on along the minus strand of CM042675.1, from coordinate 40,190,290 downwards.
AACCAAATTTGAGTAACACCTTTGCCACTCCCGGCCTAACGTAACTAGCAATCATGTGTAAAGCCATCAATCTGCCGCTGTTATCCCTGTGGTTGACATTTGCGTCCTCCTCGGCCAGTAGCTTAACGCACTGCTCAAAAAGTCGAGCCTCGATACGAACAAAAGAGCGGTCCGGCTGTCTTCATCTATGGCGTCAATGTCTCTGCCATTTTGGAGTGTCCTGCTCCAAATGATCTTGTTTACTTCTCTGTAGCTTTCCTCTTCATCGTAGTTGTCAAATATTTTTGCTGACTAATGGATTTCAAGAGTGGCGAATGGTGAGAAATTCGTGGTGCTGTTAGGAGTATTGGTTTTGAACAAAAGGAGTTGGGTTTGGAAGGGGAAGTAGAGACGGAGGGATATGCTTGTAGTGTTGGTGTTGGCAAATGGTGAATTTGAGATTTGGGAATAGTTTAAGGTGAGAGAGATATAAAAGAATTTCCATTGGAATTTAGAAGTGAAATTGGGTTTCTTTACTCGGTTAATGTTCGCATCGTTGCCAAATCTAGAAATTCATCAGGAGTTCTCACAATGGGATCCGTTCTCTGGAGACCCGTGTTCATGGTCTAGAGCTGGCTTTGGATGAAATTTCATTTGATTTAGCTTGTCTCAATTGGAAGGATGTCACAAAGTGATGCAGCATGTGCCATGTGTTGCAAAATACCTGGTGTAGAATTCTTGAGCTCAAAGCTTTGGAAGAAAACAGAGGGCCATTTTTCAACCTCCCGATTCTTTCTTTCTGATGGAAACCCATCAGTAGTTGGAATATGAAACATCCTTGACAAGAATGGAGATCCTGAAGGATTTAAGCTGGAGAATATGAGACATCGACTCCAAGGTGGTCGTGGGTTTATTGTTAACCCATTAGCTGAAATTCCTAGACGATCCCTGCAAATCTCATTATTTTTTGTGTTATTTAGTTATGTGTGTTGTTTGAAACTGCATTATAGAAAAAAGTATCATACAAAACAGTATCATAATAGAAATGGACATTAGAATTCGCATAAATGTTCAGAATTTTTATTATAATATATTTTCAGAATCGTCTCGACGAGCCGGTCAAGACAAGTAATTTTGCTAATGCTAATGATGGATTTTAGCCGTTTGAAGTCGTCTCTTTTGCTTAAAATTATAATCTTTAATTTTTATTGTCTAAACAGTATCATACATATTAAAACAATATCATAGATAAATATATCTTAATATATCAGTATAATAGATAAATGTATTTTAATATATTAGTACTATACATGAAAGTATCTTAATAAAACAATATCACAAACTGCAACCCAATAAAATAACATTATCATATATTAAAAAACAATATCACATGTTGAAACATTATCGTAATAAAACATTATCAAAGATAAAAACATGGTGTAAGTATACCACATCACTTTATCTAAATAAAACAGTATTATAGATAAAAACTAAGTATAAGATGTTTTAACGATTAAATTAATGATATTATTCTTTAAATTCTCAATTTGTAGTATAAGATCATTGATATTGTTTGCATTCAATAACAATGTCATAGATATAACTAAGTAAAAGATTTTTTAATAGTTAAAGTAATAATACAGTATCATATATATAACTAAGTAGAGATGTTTTACTGCTTGATGTAATGATATTGTTTTTAAAATGTTCCATTAGTAGTACAAGACCATTGATATGTATGCATTCAATAACAATATAATAGATTGAAACAGTATCATAGGTTAAAACATTATCATAATAAAACAATATCAAAGATAAAAGCATAAATAAAACAATATCATAAATAAAACTAAGTAGAAGATGTTTTTAATGGTTGAAATAATAATACAGTATCATATATAATACTTTATTTAGATAAATATAACTAAATAGAGATGTTTTACTATTTGAAGTAATGATATTGTTCTTAAAATGCTCCATCAGTAGTACAAGACTATTGATACTGTATGCATTTAATAATAATATCATATATTGAAACAATATCAAAGGTTGAAACATTATAATAATAAAACAATATCAAAGATAAAAATAAAATTAAAACAGTATTATATATAAAACTAAGTACAAGATGTTTTTAATTGTTGAAATAATGATACAACATCATATATAACACTTTATCTAGATAAAATAGTATCATACATATAACTAAGTAGAGATGTTTTACTTCTAAAAATGTTCCATTAGTAGTACAAGACAATTGATACTGTTTACATTCAATAACAATATCATATGTTGAAACATTATCAAAGATTAAAATATGGTATAAATATATCAATGCACATTATCTAAATAAAACAGTATTATAGAAAACAATATCATAATAAAACGGTATCATATATAATAGTATCATAATAAAACAATATCATTTAATTAGTGGTTTTTTTTTTTTGGTAATTGTAGCAGTATGTTGGTCTTTTAGCGCTAAAATGTGACTTTATTTGAATTAAGCTTTGGTCATATGACTTTAGAGTCCATAAGTGTCTAAACAGTGACCGACCTTGAATTTATCCTAAAAAAATTTACATGAGGAGGCGGTGGTGGAGCCAGACTTTTAAAGTTGGGGGGTCCTTTATGGGGTAGGCCGGGAGGGGTGAAGCCCTTACGGGGTTCGAGGCGGCCCAAATTTTTTTTTCTCAAACCACAATTATCGGAGCTCATTTTATGAAAATAATATTTTTTATAAGTCATAGTTTTTAAAAAGCTTACAAGAAGTAATTGTACAAAATATTCAAGATCTAAAATTAGTCAAACTCTTCTTATTCACGTTGCATTCTATAAAATTATCTTCCAAAATAGGAAGATCCGATTTACAAATGAAATTAAATATTACTCAAGTTCAAAAGAAAAAAAAATCAATTGAACACGATATGTATTAACAAGCAAAATGCATTTATTAATTTTGTATTATCATTTGAGGAATGAGTCAATCATTTGTAATTTTGTAATCCCATATCAATTTCATATCCCCAGAAACATAAGATTTTACTAGAAAGAGGGACTCCCCATTGCTAATTTGTTGTTAGTCTGTTATGTTACGCGGTGAACATGATATAGGGAATCGTCAAATCGATTTTTCGATCCGAATTTTGTAGAAGATGAGGAAGTGATTTAATAAGGGTTGAACTGCTGAAGTTTTACTAATTGTGTATTTGCAATTGCGTTTCTGATTATCAGATTGAAGAAGAAGTATGAATTGGGCTTTTGGTTGGTTAGGTAATTGGAATTTGGGTTGGGTAATATTTGTTGGGTTTACAGCATTGTTTGAGTATATTATAGCTTGGGCCATTTTCTTATGTTTTGGTTTGGACTTATAGTTATCACTTAAAAAAATTTTAAATTTAAATAAAAAAAAAAAAAGGTTTGAAATTTGGGGGTCCTGGCACCCCAAGGACCCCTCCCTCCGCCAATCGTGAGGCGGTCCATTGATTGGTTCAGATATTTCAAGGGCCGAGCCATCTCGTCCTTTATTTCATTACCCAGTTTAGTGGTTTGGTCCAATTGCCATTCCTAAGGTTTTGGAGTAAAATCGAATCCACAATAATAAATAATTGGAAGTGGTGCGGGTCGGGTGATAAACGTGTGTTGATAAAATCTAGTCGGAGCAAAAGAATGGAGGGTATAAAATGCAAAAAGTTAATGAAAAGTGGTGCGGTTCGGTGATAAAATGGGTGTCGATAGTCCCCAAAAAAAAAATGGAGGTACAAATAAAAGTAAAATAATGAGAAGTGGTGCGGGTTGGGTGATAACCCGGATTGAGAATTGGGTTGGAGCAAAAGAATGTAACAATTGGGGTGAGACAATTCGGAACTATGAGACCTACGCACTAGCCAACTGTGCCACTACCGTTTTTGTCGAGGAAGTTATTTATTAATTTCTAGAACTATTTCAAGAAAAAAAAATCATGGGAAATAAATGCATACCTATAAGTCGTTACCTACGTGAACAATGCTCTGAAATCTGTAAAACTAGATTGGTAGCAAGTGGCACCTAGTTTGGCTACCCGATGTTTCTTTCTTTGGGATTTCTCTATGTCATTAAGGCAATGTAAGCAAAATTGTCAAAAATTCTAGAGTGTTTAAATGGACGAGTAACTCTATCAATTTTGTTTAATTTGACAAGAACATTTAAATTCTTTGAAATGCATAAAAAATGAAGAGAGAGTGTTTAAATGGACTAGATATTCTCGTCAACTTTGTCTAATTTGATAAAAACTTTACCTAATTTGATGAGAATGCCTATATTTTAATTTTGAAATTCGTGCAAAAAGAAGAGAATGTGTTTAAATGGACTAGAATTTATCACAAACTTTGCAGAGTTTGATTAGAATGCCTAAATAATTCTAATTTCATGCACAATGGAAGATGAATTTGGGAATACTTATAAAGAAAATAGTATATTTGTCAAAAAATAGATACTATAAAAAAATCCAAAAAAATAGGCACAATTCATTTTCCCACTTAACAGTGTCCTATGGAAGAAAATTTCTAAAAAATGATTTAAATGGGTATTCTCAACTCATATTTTAAAAGATTTCATAGTATTTATGAATTTGAATAGATTTCGTGAATTTTGAATAGAATATCACATAATTTATAAGATTTCAACAGAATTCTATATTATATTTCAATATGTTCTTATAGATTTCTATGAATTCTTATAGATTTGTGGTCTCTTTGTTAAAAATAGTAATTTTACATTATCAAGCAACCGTCCTACATAAACAAATATTTTGAGTAGAATTTTAGAAATATAAAATTTCTTCAAATATAAGGAAGGAAAAACTCTTCCTCAATTTTGAAAAAAGAAATTTGACTAAAGAATAATGCTTCTTGAAAAAAAAAGTGAAAAAATGAAGTAAAGTTTAATTTTCACTTTTTTTTTTTTATAAAATTGCATCTTCCATATTCGATACTAGAGGAGGGATTCTTTCTCTTCCAAAACCAGTTGTTTAACATTCTTGTATAAAAAGTTTTTTTATGACTTTAAAAGATAATTTGCGGTGTGTCGCATGATTGACATGTAAATCTTTCCAAGTTGAAAAAAAATAATTTAGGTGCTATTTTGATTTTACAGTCTAATATCTAATTACACGATATTGGTATTAGACTAATTATCTAATTAATATTTACTAATAGATTATTTATACTCTTCAATCCAATTGTTTGGTTCAATGAATGGTCATTGAGTATCAACAATGAAATTTCAAAGCGACATTCGACAATTGTTAAAAAAATTATTATCAAAATAAGAAATCAAATAATCCAATAAATTTCCATGCTAATATAAATTGAAAATCAATAACAAGAATTTAGTACAAAAACCTATAGAGGAGAGAGGCGTGAGAGAAGAAATTGATCGAATTTTTGAGTGATGGGCTATAATTCATAAAAAAAATTGTTATTTTTATTTATTTGTATGAAATTTTTAGAAATCTACTAGTTATTAAAGACTTCTAGATTTCTAAAGAATATATTTAAATTTGAGTTGAGGCACTTAATTTTCAATAAAATCAATTAAAATCTGAATTGAAGACACCCTTTAGATCGTCGACATAAATTAATTTGATTGCAAATATGTGCATATGTACCTCCAAACACTACTCATGCCAACATAATTACATTCATGAACGCAATCTAGATACATTTACAACTTTTGAAATAATGATTTTTGAGTTTATGTTGGATTTTGCAAAATTAAACCAATTATACATTGTGAAATGCTAAGAAGCTTAGGCTGTGTTCTCTTACCCATTTTCAAGCCATTTTCTATTTTGTGTTTTTGGAAATAAGGGAAATGTGTTCTCTTGCCCATTTTTGAAAATTCATTTTCCAAAACACCCAAATTTTTTTCAAAGGAAATGGAAAATGATGTTTTGATCATTTTCGTGTTTCATGTACAAACTTTGGGTGTTTTCCAAAATGGTTGAAAACGCGCGTTTTCAAGAGGAGGTCCGCGTTTCGAGTCCAACATCCGGCATTTCTTTTTTTTTTTTCTTTGTAGGCTGGGCAAAAATAATATAATATAATCATTTTCCGCGTTTTTTCTTTACAAAATGCGGCTCTTTGTCAAAGCGGTTAGCACGCGCTCCTTTACAAACGGAGGTCAGGAGTTCGAATCCACAATAGCGCGGCTCCTTTGAAATTTGTTTTGAATGTTTGTTTTAATTGTTTAAATTGTTTTTAATTCTAAATAATTCCAAATATAATTGTTTTTAATTCTAAACATAATTTTTTTAATTAATAATTATTTGTAATTCCAAATAATTCTAATTTTTTAATTGTTTTTAATTGTTTTTAAATATTTCTAATTCCAACAATAATTGTTTTTAAAAGTTTTTAATTGTTTTTAAATATTTTTAATTCTAAAAATAATTGTTTTTAATTGTTTTTAAATATTTTAATTGTTTTTAATTCTAAAAATAATTGTTTTTAATTGTTTTAAATATTTTTAATTGTTTTAATTCTAAAAATAATTGTTTTAATTGTTTTAAATATTTTTAATGAATAATTATTTTTATTTTCAAATAATTCCAAGTTTTTAATTATTTTTAATTCCAACAATAATTATATTTAATTATATTTAATTAATAATTGTTTTAATTTCAAGTAAGTCCAAATTTCTAAAAATTTCAAGGAAACGCAGCGTTTTCAAGTTTTCTATTTTCGAAACAATTTTCAAAAATTTCAAAAAGAACGCAGTTTCAAAAATTTCAAAACAAACACTCAAAACATAAAATACAAAATGATTTCAAAACACAAAACACAAAACACAAACGCAAAGAGAACACCACCTTATAGATTAAAGGTGTGTTTGATTTTGATTAAAATTAAAATTTTTTAAAAAAATATTGATGAAATGTGTGGTTGAAAAATTGTAAAAATTTGTATGTCACATGAAGTGTGGGGTCAAAATTAATTGTTGTCTTTGCCTTTAGCTTTTTATGAAAATGAGAATTGAAATCAAACCAGCTCTAAACATATTTCGAAAATTTATTTGTGTAAATAATTGATAGTAAACATCTTTGTATTATTTTCTTGAGATTGATAGATGTTAAAGCATGATCGTGTTTTTGGTTTTGGGATGAAGTTAATTGTGAATTTTTAAAAATATTGTTAAAGTAATTTTTACCCTAGTAGTCATTGAAGTTTATAAGAGTTTCACAAATGATCACTTAGTTAGAAACACTAACATAAAATTCTAGTGTCGTCGTTAAGTGCTATAGTGGACCAATGGATGTTATTTTGTTAGTCACGTAAGACTTTATCGTGTTTCAAAAAAAATGTTGTACGTATAATATCTCAAGACTTGAGTTATCGACTAATATTATTAATTAGTAATTTTATAAATAAAAAAAATAAACAATAAAAAATATCTCAAGTTATTGTTGAATTACTTAAACATCTCGATTGTTAATGTACAATAAAGGCAAGATATTTTGAAAATGAGGACCTCTAGAATGAGATATTATAATTTCGATAAATGAATGGAAGTTGTGTTTTTCTTCACAATGGTTGATTTTTGCCCAACGAAGAAAAAATAGGTTTTGAAGTGGGGATTACGAGAGTTAGATCAAAGTTTTTTATTATGGAAGTCAAACGTGCAATAAGAGGTGTGAGAAAAGAAAAATAGTAAAGTAACGAAAGAAGTGGCGCGCAGTTGGTGCGAGAAAACCAAGCACTGATAGAACAGAGTTGACACAATCATATGAGTAGAGGAAAGGTTCAAACACTCAACTTCAAGATAAACTTAAAAGCTATAAGACTTGTGCACTAGTCAAATGCGCCACCTCCACTCATTAATTTGTTGAATGACCTTAACAACTCAGTTGTTGATGTACTATAATGTCAAAGATGTCCTGTAAATGAAGACCTCTTGACCTAGATACTGCAATTTTGGTAAATGAATAGAAGTTATTACACTTCTGCTTTCTTTATCATGTTTGAGTTTTGTCCAACAGAGAAAAAGAAAATGTTTGAGGTGAGAGATTACGAGAGTTAGATTAAGGTATTTTCCATGGAGGAGGGACCCGCAACGAGAGGCATGACCAAGAAAAATAGTATAATGGAGAAGTGGTGAGGATTGGTGGAAGAAAACCTAGTACTGATACAATTGGGTCGAACACTATATTAATGAAAGGGTAAATATGTTAATTAGGGTAAGAAAGGTTCGGACAATTGACTTCAAGATAACTTATAAGCGATGAAACTTATGCACTATCCAACTGTGCCACCACCGTTGATTAATTTGTTGAAAGACCTGAACATCTTAGTTGTCGATGTACCATAACGTCAAGATGTCTTGAAAATAATGACTTTTGATCGAGATACTACAATTTGGTAACTAAATAGAAGTTAATAACTTTTACATTTTTCTTTATCATGTTTGAGATTTACCTGGCAGAGAAATGGAGAAAAAATGAATTTTGAAGTGAGAGATTACGAGAGTTGGATCGTGATTTTTGATATGGAGATGGACCCATAACGAGAGGCATGAAAAAACAATAGTACAAGTGGTACAAGTCCGTGGGAGAAAACCAAGTAATGATAGAATCGGGTCGGACACAATATACATGAATGGTGGGGAAAAATCATAATAAGGTGAGATAGGTTTGGACACTTGACATTGGTAGCAAACAACCTAGAAGGGGTTAAATATGTTGTTCTTGAAATTAAGTAGAAACTGTAATTTTTTTTTTAAAACACAAAGTTCACTTTAATGTTATGATGTTGATGAAAATTTGTTGAACGTTAGAATATTACACTGAACATTTTGCAGTCCGAGATAGATAACATATAAGATTATTAAAGTATTAATTAACACCGGATATAGCATAGTAAAACCCTAAAAGAAACATTCATGGGCCCCCATACCACAGGTAAATAAATCCATTATTTTAGGACAGGTTACACATATCTCAACTTTTTTGAAATTACAATTTTAGATATAATCTAAAACTTTATCAGTAATTTACTAAAAGTAAAACTTAGTTAACAAGAACAATAAAACTTCCCTATTTTAGATACGCTTTAACTAGTTAAGGATTGCAATCACGTTGTTCGGTCTTGATCTTGGTCCATTCCACTACATTACTCGGATTGACTCCACAAATCGAAATAAGAACCCATTTCTTATCTTGTCTCGGAAATGTCGTTCTCTCTCACAATAGATTTCTACAATGCTCAGTTTCTCAGAGTCGTTCACAAAAATAGAATTTTTTTATTGGACTAGGACTTTTGAATATTTCTTTAGAATGCACAACTCACAAATGATTTCCTCTTAAATGCTTGAGTATCTTTGGGATCAAAGTCCGTAAAAATCTTGGAATACCAATTATCTTATTTATAGTAAAAGAAGTTTATCTAAATTTAATCTTATAAAAGGATAAGACAGAATAAGTCTTTAAGTTTAAATAAGCTTTATAAAAGATAAGGGGATATATATCAAAAGAATTAAATATTAAAATAATTTCAGTTACATATTTCATTTAAGTAGATAAAAAAAATAATATTCCTAGTTCATATAGAATGTTTAATAAATAATTAAATTAACTCAATCACTTATTTATTCGATAAAGGACAAGAATTTTAGAATAACTAAATCGATAAATAGATTGAGATAAGTATAGCATTAAAGTTTCCATTCAACAATAGATAATGATTAACTCCTAGTTGGCTCACTTTAATACGAAATAAAATATAATTAAGAATGCTAACGAAAACCGGATTCTCCAACACCAATAAAACCGGATTCTCCATTACTAACAAAATCGGGATTCTCCAACGGACATCAAGAACTTAGAAACTATGGGATTTATGCAGTAGCCAATTGCAATACCACCACCAATTAATTTGTTGAATGACCTGAACATTTCAGTTGTTGATTTACCATAACATCAAGATGTCCTAAAAGTGAGTACTTATTGTCCTATATACTATAGTTTTGACTAGAAATTGTTGTACCTCTATTTTTCTTCATCATGTTTAGATTTACCTCACATAGAGAAATGAAGAATGAAGAGATTTTGAAGTGGGGGATTACGAGATTTAATTTATGATTTTAGGATAGGAAGCAGAGCCACAACAAGAGGCATGAACAAAAAAAAGTAAAATAATAGATGAAGCGGTGTAAATTGGTGGTGGAAAACCGGGTACTAACAAAACAGGATTAGAAGACAACAAGTCTAATTCACGTGGAGCTCTCCACTTGGATTGCTCTTTTTGTATGCATTTACAAATGACCCTACGTTTATTTACATTACCATATCCTTAAATTAGACGACGGAGATGCATCCTAATCAATGGATATGATTTACCAGCTAGAGTTCTCTACAAGTTGGAAACATGCTAGCAACCTTCTACAAAGTTCCACAACCTTCTCTCTAATTCAATGCGCGGGACAATCTAGAATACAATGCATTTTAGATCTCTCCCACACTCTAAAATATTCATTCAATGGTCTTGTGTCACTAAACATTTTCCACAAAGTGTCTACAATGGTATAGAGAATTTCGTTAACCTCTTTGAAGTCCCTCCAAACATGTAGACTGTCAGCCATATTTTTCGGCAAGTGGTTGTTTCTAGTTGCATCCTCTACGTCCAACTTTTGACTGTGTCCGCGACTGAAGCGTGTACGTGCAATGGTTATTTCGGAAAGGACCCAAAATTGATTTGGAATAATCCATTTGCTTGCAGTGCATCTGATGATGCTCTGTATCAATGTAAGCATGTTTCAAGTAATCATAATAAACTAAATAAAATCTCTTAAGCCTTAATGTAAATGTTTGTTGCCTCCCGATATATTTTGCCTCACTCCGATTTCCTTTGCACGACACGCTTCAACGGCCACCGCTTACGGTGTAATGGTGTTTGGAAAAGAGATCCTTCGTGTAATGGTGTAATGGTGTAATGGCGTTTGACCGTGTCCGCGTTGAAGCGTGTGCGTGCAAAGGAAATCAGGAGTGAGGCAAAATATATCAGGAGCCAACAAACATTTACAGTATTCTATAAATGTGTAATGGTGTAATGGCGTTTGACTGTGTCCGCGTTGAAGCGTGTACGTGCAAAGGAAATCAGGAGTGAGGCAAAATATATCAGGAGGCAACAAACATTTACAGTCGATACCAGTTTTTAAACGCATTCTATAAATGTATTTAAACGCGGAATTTGATCGGAATTAAAACAAATTAATGAAACTAGATACACTAGATACCAAATAATCACCATTGTAATCATAATAAACTAAATAAAATCTCTTAAGCCTTACTGTAAATGTTTGTTGCCTCCTGATATATTTTGCCTCACTCCTGATTTCCTTTGCACGTACACGCTTCAACGGCCTCCTGCCTTCTGGTGTAATGGCGTTTGGAAAAGAGATCCGTACAAAAATTATATGAAGAGTATGTGAAATTAAAATATGAAATTTTATTTCCACAAGGCTATAGAGAAAATATCTCTTAGCTTATTTAATTACAGAAAGGTGATCCAAATGGATCTAATGTATCTAATGTTGTTTAGTTGCAGTACATTTGGAAAGCTTAAAAATTACAGAGAAATTTTTCTAAGCTCAGACTGCTGATTGCGGATTGCAGATATCTTCAATGTCTGATAAGGTCCCTTTTTATAGCCATTCTAAGATGCTTCAATCATCATGCTTATCCAGCTGTGAAGTGCTTTTCTTCAAAAGTCCGTGATTGCACAATGATTGAACAGTAAAGGAATCTACATTTTCACTATTGATGAATAGTGAAATTGACTTTTTACTGTAGCAATACAGTGATTTTTGTCTGAATTGAACTCTTTTTTCCAGAATGTCGGTTTCCATCATTTGCTTTTGGAATCTTTCCTGTGGATGAATAACTTGTCTGCCACGGATTTTTGAATTTTGTCTGCCAGTTTCTTTTTCTTTTGTTTCTTCTGTGTGTAAGGAATCTCTGAGAAATCAACCACTACAAATTTTTCAAAAGATGAAATCTTCTTGTAGATCATGTGTCTGGCTAATGTATTTTTCTTTTTGGTACTCGTTTCACCGAAAAACTTCAGACCAATAAAATGGATCATTATTGTTAATCAGAATGGTATGCACTATCAGCGTGCTGACTGATTTTTTCTGCCCTTGAGCATTCATCTTCAACAAAGTCCTCAATGTCATCCAAATAGATTTTTTCTTTTCCTTTCTCTGTTTGAATTTTTTCTTTGCAAAATTTACAGTTATGGTAATCACCAAGACTGGATTTTAGTGCTTCACACAAATGTCCATTGTACTCTGAAGTAGTATTGAAAATGTTATAAAAGGATTTTTCAAAATTACAAATAATTTTGACTGCTTCAGATGTAATTGGAACTCCAGTTTTGCTGGTTACCAAAATATATTTTGAGTGAAAATTTACTTTTGCTTTTGATTCACTACTGAAGGTTTTTAAAGATGTGATGATTCTTTGAAAGGATAAAGATCTCCAATCTTCTAATATCAGTTCACTGACACTAGAATATTGTCCTTCTTTTGGTTTGTCCAAATAAACCTGTTGGGAAGTTTTGATTTGGATATGATGATATCATTTGTACAAAATGTTGTTTTCATCCCAAAATGGGATAGTACTTGAGAATTTTAAAATGATTTGTAATTCAGGATTTTTGACAACATATTTCTTGAAGTCTTTTAAGCACTGTAAAAGTTTTGGATCAATTAAAGATAATTCCCTGAAATCCGAACTTGGAATCATCATTTTAATTAAACCACAGTAAAATACATTTCTAACGAATGTTGGTTCAGCTCCTTCAAAAAAGATGAACTGACCAAATTTTTTCTCAAAAGTTCCAATGTATGTTTGTTCAGGAGCAGAGTCACAAATAACTCTTGCTTCTCCTTCAAGAGAAAGAAAGTCCTGAAGTGTAATGTCAGAAAAGGTTGCACTTTCTTTGTTGGGAGTTTTTCCTAAACTTTTGAATATGTCAAGAAGAATTTCTGTACTAGCTTGAGCAGCTTCTTTGTATGAGAAATTTCTAAATCTTTGATTCTCAGAAATTGGAAATGTAGGCATTTTTGGCCTAGAACGGATGTCTTTTTGGAAAGGTTGTGGTCTCAAAGAAATTTGAGAATGATCAATCAAATGTTTGTAGAGAGTTGGGTTTGTTCCCTTGGCTTTATGGAATTCGATAAAAGCTGTTTGGGCTTCTATGAAAGATTTGAAGCTTTTGTGCTTATAAGGTTTACCTTTGACAAGGGGTTCAACTTGTTCCCAGTTGGTGTAATATCCTCGGCTCAAGCCATCAAATATTACATAAAATTTCTTTCCGGGGAGGGAAGTATTTATTCCTACTAGAGGAATACTGTCTTTCTGTTGGAGATTCGAAACTGGATTTGGAATATCCACTGGCTCTTTCGAGCTGGTTTCAAATGTATCCTTCACAGTTTGTGGTAATGTATCGCTAGATTCATTACTCTTGGTAATGTCACCTTTCAATTTCTTTTTTAAATTCGAGATTTTTTTCTTAATTACCTGTATTTCCATTTCTTTGATTTCCAGTTGTTCTTCAAGGTCTTCCAATTGCTTTTCAATGTCTAACATTTTAACTGCACAAATGCAATTCACGTGTTAATGAATCAGCAAGATAATTATCTTTACTTTTAATAATTTCAATGTCAAAATCATAATGGTTAAACCACATTTACCATCTGATTAATCTACCTTGTTTGTAGTCTGGGTGAATTTTGCAATTTAGGAAAGACTTACAAACTGAAGAATCTGTTCTTACCAAAAATTTGCTGGAGATAATGTAGAGTCTGAATTTTGAAATTGCTTTTTTCATAGCAAGGATTTCCTTTTCGTTAATGTGATAGTTCTTTTACGAATCTGTAAAAGTTCCATAGGAGTAACTTCATACGCTTTTTCTTCTTCTTCGTAAAAAAGCTGCTTTTGACTTTTTAATACTCCCCAAAAATCTTGAGAAGCATCGGTTTCAATAATCATTTTATCAGCTGGTAAAGGATGATAAAGAGATGGGAGATTTTTGATTTTTGATTTAATCTTTTGAATGTAAAGACTATCTTCTTTATTCCAATTCCATTTGTAATTTTTCTTGAGTTTCTTTTGAAGAGGTGCTCTCATTTTTGCAAGGTTTAAAATAAATGATTCAGCATAGTTTAAACAACCTAAAAATCTCATAAGTTGTTTTTGATCTGTAATTTCATTTGGAAAATTTTGGATATGGTCAAGGATATGGGGCTTGAGTTGTTTAAAACCGTAAGCAATTTCCAATCCAAGGTATCCAATTTTTTCTTTAAAAAGTTCTGCTTTTTTCATTGACAAAACGATTCCTTCTTTTTGGACTTTTTTAAGGACTTGTAAAACATGTTGTTCATGATCTTCTTTGTTTTCTGAGAAAACTAAGATATCATCAATGTATACACAACAAAATTCATTGAGGGTTTTGAAGGTATTATCCATGTGTCTTTGAAAGATACCTGGGGCTTGTTTGAGGCCTAAAGGTACTACTGTCCATTGGAAGTGTCCTTGAGGACAACTAAAGGCTGTAAGAGGTTTTGTTGATTCTTCAAATCTAACTTGATGAAAGCCAGATTTTAGATCAAATGATGAAAATATCATTTTTCCTTTAATAAGGTGGATGAGGCTTTGCATGTTTGGAAGAATGTAACCATCAGCTTTTGTGATTTTATTAAGTTGCGAATAGTCAATGACCATTCTAGCTTTTCCTCTTCTTTTTTCTGCTTCTTTTCTAACCATAAAGGCCGGAGAAGAGAAATGAGATTTACTAGGTTCAATGACACCTAGTTCTAGGAGTTCTTTGATTTGAATAGAGAATTCTTCTCTATCTTTTGACCGTATGCCATTGCTTTGCACGAATGATTTTATTTTTGAATTCATCAAGAATCTCAATTTTTCTTTGTGAATGTTCCTTTGTTGATGTTTGGATCAAGGAGATTTTCGAGCAATGAAAGCCCAAAGAGTTTAGCAATTTCTTGTCTTTTGTATTGATTTTAAAGTTTTTAGTTCTTCATTAGAAATGAAGATGTTTGAGTTTTTTTGCAATATTCTCCCCTTTTGGAAGAGAAAATTTTTTGGAATTTGGAAGTTTAAACATTTCTAAAATTTTTTCTTTTAAAGAGTTAAAAGCTAAGGCTTTTCTTTTCTTTAAAATCCAAATTTTCTTATGTTGTAAGGTAAAACTTCTTCGAGTTGATTTCTTGAATAAATGGATGATATAACGGCAAAAGTTATTTCCAATTATGAAATCAATTCTGCTTTCAAGTTGATAAACTGTTGGAATTTTGAATTCAAAAGTTTGGATAGAGGAGTTGTGATTTCCACAAATTCCTATGTTAATGTTTTTAACAACTTTTGAAGTAGAAATTTCTGAATTATTCGCAATTTTTAATTTTAAAGTTCTTTCGGAAAGGACCCAAAATTGATTTGGAATAATCTATTTGCTTGCAGTGCATACAGATGCTCCTGTATCAATGTAAGCATGAATTGTGTATTTTCTGTATCTTTCAAAACTTAGTTTGATGGGAATGTAGATGGAATTGGGATTCGTTATGTTTTTATTACTCATAATCAGAGGATTCTGATGATGAATAATCGATTCAGTATCAGTAGATAAGTAATCTGATTACAGATCACTAGGATCTTCAACTGGGTAAAAACCTTGTTTTTCAAAGGTTTTTAACAGTTTGACACGGTCTTCATTTCCAATTCTTGCAGGGCACTCATTTGAATAGTGTCCTGATTCATTGCAGAGCCAACATCTGCAATTCTTTTTCTTTTGAGGATAAAATTTTTTCTTATCTTCAATTTTTCCTTTTTTAGGTTTAGTGTACTTTTTAAAGAATTTCTTTTTCCTAAAGAATTTCTTTTTATACGGTTTTTTGTATTTCTTGAATTTATAACTTTTTCTTTTTCGTTTTTGAATTGATTTTTCTTTTTTCTTTCTTTCAGGATAACATCCATAATGTTCTGGGATTCTATCCAAGTATTTACTGCAGCAAATTCTAGGATTTCTAGGTACTGTCTTAACACTGGATCTTGTTAAATATGCTTGCTTACATTTATCTGCAAGTAGGTTTCTTGTAACAGTAATTGCTAATCCTAAAGAGGAATCAATTTGCATGTTTGCTTTGAAATTATCTGTACTTGGTTCTTGTATTTTAATGGCTTCATTAAAAAGAATGATGACTTCATCATTGAAAGGATAAGGAAGTTTTCTCATAAATTTTTCTCGTTAATTGTTTCCATTCATTTGGAGGACAAATGTAATAGTATTTTGAGAATTCGCATGTGTATTCTTCAAAATAGCACATGTCACAAATTGTCATTTTTTCAAATGGTTTAAAGCATCTCCTTGATCAATTGTTGATCTGACGCTTTTGTAGGCTTCAAAGGTTTGACCCGATGAAATTGTTTGTAGATTTGTTCCACAATTCTTTTGATAAATTGAGGAATATTTCCACGGGTTTCAAGCCATAGAGCATTTTTTGCTTCATAGTCGAAAGTTGTAAAAATGCTTTCACATTTTCTCTTGTGCTTGAAATAACATAGTGCCATGAGTTTTGCTCATCTCTATGTATTTCTTTATGGATGATCATTGAAATCATGATATTATTATACCAATCTTTAATGATCAAGCTTTACGGATTTATTACACGCCTAGGTCAAGTATCTTAACGTCGACGGTAATTTCTTTGGTTTATGAAGAAGATATGAAGGGTTAATTTCATTATCTTCATGAGGTGTTGGTCTAGGAGTGAAGTCTCCTATGGGTCTTTTTCATCCCCTTTTGGATTTGATGATGTAGGTTCATAGTCCATTGGGACTACTTCAGATTCAACTTTTGGTTCTCTAATTTTTACTCCAATGTCAGTATTTGTGAAGAATCTTTCATGTATGATGGTTTCTTCTTCAGAACTCTCTGAATTATCAATTGTTATTGGATCATTTATTTCTGGAGAATTTTCAATTGATTTGGCAGTAAGGATGATTTCTTGATCATTTATGTTGACTTTTTTGAAGATAGAAGCTATCTTCTCGAGTTCATTATCTTCAAATGCCAATAGAACATTAAGATGTCCTAAATCATTGGATGATTCATAAATGTTTTCAAGGATTTTTCTTACTTGGTCATTCTGATTCTGAGTTTTCAAAATCGAATTTTCCTTTTCTTGTGTTTTTCTGTAAATTCCCCCCTTTTTTGAAGAATTCCATATTTTTTAAATGATTTTACTGGTTCTTTTAATGTTGAGGCAATTGGATTTTTGATTTCAGTTATAATTATTGCCGAATGTTGGTCTAAAGATTTTTCAGTCTTTGAATGATAATCTTTAAGATCAATTTTTAATTCTTCAATAATGTCTTTTAAAGATTTTATCTCTTTCAAGATTTCTCCTAATGACATTATTTTTCACTTAAGAGAACATTAGCTAATTGGTTTACCGTTTCTTTAATTTCTCTTATCTCTCTTTTTTGGCTACTTTTTGGAAAGTCTTCTTTCCATCTATACATAGGATCTTTCCTAGTTGATGTTGAATGTAAAAGTAAAGGTTTTTGTTCTTTAACAAGAGTCCTTTTTTGTTCGAGATCAATTTGTAATGATTTTCTTGCTTTGGTTGGACAAGCCAATCAAATTCTCGCTTTCTTTATGTTCAAGGTAATCCGAGAATAAAGGGTCAATCTTTATTTCTTTTGGTTCTTTAACAATTGTCATATTATGTTGGTTATGTATTGCATAACTCACCGATATGAAACCGAAAAAGGAACATTGTTGTCTTTGACTAAATCTTTTCTTCTATATTTGAATACTGAAGGAAAGAATTCCATCAAAGTCTTGGTCATGAAGACTTACTGAAAGTCTTGGGTGTGATGTGAAAATTAGTTTTCCACATGCAAGGTTTCCATTTAAGGTGCCTAAGCATCCTTCTTTAGGATTTTTGATTCTTTCATCAATTAATCTCATTACAATAGGTTGGTCAATTTTGTCAGATAGGGTGCTTCGGAGTTGAATCCGAATAACTCCTATTGTGATCCAATAAAGGTTTTTATTGTTATCCAAGTCAATCTTTTGCTTGGCTTTGTTAATGTCTTGTTTAGTAAGAAGGGAGATTCCTATCTTACCATAAGTGTGTTGAATGTGGATATCAAATTCTTTTTGGGAAACCCCATAGTAAATATGCTTATTCCTATTCATAAATTTGTTGATGAAATTAGGTTGTACAAACACTTCACTTGGATTTAATGTCAAATTTGTTTTACAAATTTTTGCCGCTTTTTGTCGTCGAAATTAAAATTTCTTTTGAAAAGTTTCCAAGAGACTCAGTTTGTTCAACAACTTCGTCAACTTCAAATTCAGTAGTTATTTCGCTACTCATGATGATGATAAAGATAATGTAACATAAATTCTTTGACATCTTCTTCAAATAATGTTTTGTATTTATCACGTTGTTGTCACATATAAATTTTAACTGAATGATGAACATGTTCAAACATTAGTTGGAATCTATACTCTTCATAGTATTCATAAATGTTACCTTTATTAGCAATTGAATGTGTATATGCTGTGCAGATTTTACAATCTATCATTGTGTATGATGATGTAAAGCATAATGAAGTAAAAATGTTTTAACTTCTTCAAAATGATTACTTAATGCAGTATTCATTTTTTCCTTTTGTTGGTTTATTGCAATTCTGTGTGCTCCAACAGTGCACAAATATGTGTATCTATAATACCAATATGTATACATACCATAGTGTTTTGTAATTGTAACAATGTATGTATTACATAAACGACATTCAATCATTATGTAAGGTGATTTAAGGCATAATGCATTAAATAGCATTCCATTTCAGAGTTATAATTTGTTGATGCAATATTTCTTTCATTTTCATGAATTCTATATGCATAAAGGTATAGACTTATATTTCTATAAGCTTTCAACTGTGAACATTTGTCATAATGATATTTATAGAGAGTAAAATAATTCTCTAAATTAAATGTATAACGATTGCACATTCTACAGTTATTCATTTTAAGGTAAACATGGCTTTGATACCAGTTTTTAAACGCATTCTATAAATGTATTTAAACGCGGAATTTGATCGGAATTAAAACAAATTAATGAAACTAGATACACTAGATACCAAATAATCACCATTGTAATCATAATAAACTAAATAAAATCTCTTAAACCTTATTGTAAATGTTTGTTGCCTCCTGATATATTTTGCCTCACTCCTGATTTCCTTTGCACGTACACGCTTCAACGGCCACCTGCCTTCTAGTGTAATGGCGTTTGGAAAAGAGATTCGCAATCCATAATCGCCGAGCGAGCTTAGAAAAATTTCTCTGTAATTTTTAAGCTTTCAAAATGTACTGCAACTAAACAACATTAGATACATTAGATCCATTTGGATCACCTTTCTGTAATTAAATAAGTTAAGAGATATTTTTTCTATAGCCTTGTGGAAATAAAATTTCATATTTTAATTTCACATACTCTTCATATGTGATAAGTGTAATTTATACACTTAAATTGATTCCTTAATGAAGAATTTTTGTATAATTCTAAGTATTTTAGAGTCGATATCTATTGATTTTTTGTTTATTTTTGTGATCGTAAGGTGGACGACTAGAGCCGAGAATTTTATTCAAAGTAGGCGAAATGTTTCTATACTATGCTCCAACCAATATTCTTCTCTCAACAAAAAGTTCCCCTGCTACATATTAGTTTTACCATTGCTCAGATTTTTTTTTGCTTGTTAATGCGGATTTTTTCTGCTTTTTGTAGCAAAAGTTCACATTAACAATCGGTGTATTTAAACCATTTCGTTATGTAGAAATTTTCAAAACACATTTCTTATATATGTGACATATAGAATGAGTGCTCTAAAAATTTTATCACCTAAAATAGTTTGACTACTTTTCACATTTGAATAAAATATTTCAACTAATGAATAAATTCCAAATAAAGCTGCCAAATCTCATTTATTCTGTAGCAATTGTTGACTACTATTTGAGAAACTTGACACATTTGCCCCAACCCAAGAGAAGAGAAGGAAAGCTGGGAATTATTTGCAAGGATAGAGTTGTAAATTGCAAGCTACAAACGATAGTTGGCAGCCAGCTTTGCAGATAATTGTGGGACCATTTCGTGTGAATAATCAAAGTAGTTTCAACAAAATCCACTTTTCATTGATTCCAAACACGTTTAGCATATTTTGGGTCATTTTCAGCCTACTTTTTAATGGGCCATTTTCAAGTGCAGGCATTGCCTAATTTTCAATGGGCTTTTCAAAATCTCAGTGCAGTGCATTTGCACCTGACTGAGCCTCACATGGCTCCGCCCATGACTGTGGGACAAACTTTCCGAACTCAAGTCACATTGGTAAAATCGACGAATAAATGAGAAGAAATTGAGTTTTTGAAGTGAATATCAAGAGCCAAATATTAGAGGATGACAAATAAGATAAAATCAATAGATTTAAGGTGTGTTGGAGTGACAATGACGAGTTGAAGTGAATGATCAAATGCTCGAAAGTCGAATAAGCGAATTGAGAAACTACAATCGAAACATGTGGAAGATTTGGATCTGTTTACAAAGGAATCCTTGATGATGGACAGACATTGGTAGCAGTGAAGGTGCTCAATCTCCATATCAAATGAGCATCCAAGAGCTTCATATCCGAATGCAATGCATTAAGAATTGTAAGGCACAGAAACCTCATGAAACTATTGAGTCTATGTCAGAGCACAGACTTCCAAGGAAGAGATTTTAAGTCATTGGTTTATGAATACAAGTCTAATGGGAGCATGGAGAAATTGCTACATCAGAATAGACAGCAACAAGGTGGACATGATGAAAGGACTAGCAGTCTCACCATGATTCAGATGCTGAACATTGCCATTGATATTGCATCTGCACTCGAACATCGCCATTGATATTA
The DNA here is from genome assembly GCA_023638005.1 of Forsythia suspensa. Classification (NCBI taxonomy): domain Eukaryota; kingdom Viridiplantae; phylum Streptophyta; class Magnoliopsida; order Lamiales; family Oleaceae; genus Forsythia; species Forsythia suspensa. The sequence continues at coordinate 40,169,304 of CM042675.1, read as the reverse complement.
CATCAAACTTCCCATTGTGGGGTGGGGGTGGGGGTGGGGGTGGGGTGTGGGGTGGGAAGAACCTTTTGTTTTTTTTTTAATTATTATTTAGTAATTGGTATGAAAAATAAATTAAAATTTTAAATTGGTCAAATTTTAATTATGGGTATAATTTTTTTGTTAATTAACAGACCACTGGACAAAATCTGTAGAAACTCCAAGAAATTGTTATTTTCAATTTTGATTTTGCTAAAAAGCTAAAGTTAAAAGTCAACAATTAATTTTAACAACACATTTTATGGTCCCACAACTTTTTAACCACACATTTCAACAACTTTTACCAAAAAATATGATTTTAATTAAACACATTTTAAATGTCATTTTGGTGAACAAAATTAAAAGTTTTGGGACTTGATGACATATTTTTATTATTTTAAGTGTAAATCAGAAAAAATAAAAAGATTTAGGACTTATTTGTATTTTTGAAAAGGTTTAGGAGTTATTTTTAATTTATTTAAGTTAAGGGTAAAATTTTCCAAAAGGTTTGGGTCATATGTGTTAGGATTAGAATGTTTGGAGATTTTTTAACACTTTTTGAAAGATTTGATACTTTTGCTGCAAATTTTTCTTTACTTTTTATATCTAAAATTTTTCTTGGTCAAATTTGCACTACTGGCGCTCATTTAACGGAGGAATTGGACAGAAATTAATGAAAAAGACCATTATCGCCAAAAATATTTGAAATAGGGGCTAAACTGCTAAAAATGAAATGATAGGTCCTCAATCCCCCAATAAATACAAAAATCAAGGACCATTTGTACAAAAAAGCCTACTATATTTCGTAAACATATTTCTATCTTTGTACAATTTAAAATCGATATTCATTTGTCTCATCTTTCTTTAACAATTTTTGGTAGATTACCACTAATATTTTTTTCTAGTTGCATTAATGAATCCTCATTTATAATGCATAGCCAAAAAATTTAAATATCTAATTAGAAATAATATGAACATTATTGTCATAAACATATCTTATTACATAATATAAAACATTTCGAAATTAATAATCGTGTTTCTTAAATGAAGATAATTTTGATCTTTTACAATGATAGAACTTACAAAAATACTTATTATCGGACACTTGCTATGTTAGCACTTGACATACTAGTAGCATGTTTTGATGACTATCTTCAAATTATTTCAAGATCTTATAAATTGTAGTTTTATATAGAATATGAGGATACTAAGTGAGTAATAAGTTGTGGATCTTACGAAAATGCATGAATAAATTAACCATTAACTTGATTGAAATTATAATTTAAACTTAGTCACACATAAACTAAATGTGATGGCAGCATCTCGACTAATTAGAAGCATCTCCAACTCAGATCTTCAATTTGGTACAATTTTGCACCAAAATAAGACAACTTTCACACCAAAATCGTATGTCATCTCCAATTCATTACTTCAAATTTTGCACAAAATAAATAGTGTACATTCTCTTTGTAATATGAGAGCAAAATAAGGGAAAAATGTACACCAAATTCATCTCTATATGAACTGTTCATTTCTCCAGTTTAGCGTCCCAACTTGAAGCTGGGTTGGAGTATTTTCATACTCTATTTTGGTGTTCGGATTAGAGATGATCGTCAAACCTCATAATAACAAATGTTTTTATCGCGGGCTAACTCGGAAATTACATAGACGAACCAAATCTAATGACGCATTGAAGTACATATATGCATTGAAGACTAGAATGCCAGCTGTCAGCTTCTAGTGAACTATACCAGATTTCTAATTGTAGAGTGTAAGGTAAGTACAATTTGATTTATTTATTTTTTTTTTATTTTTTTTATCTTTATTTCAAAAAATTGTACAACAAATAATTGTTGGGTATACAATTTTAACTCAGTATATGTTTAATCGTAGTTGATCTTACCATCGTTAATTAGTTATTTGCTTTATGTCAATTTACTTCATTCACATTCATGGCTTGTTTGGAAGGGATTTAAGAGTTCAACTTAGGAGCGAGCATTTTAACCGAAACCAAACATCTCGAACTAGAACTGAAAGTTTTGGTCTTATTCCAAAAAAATAAAATTAGGAATTGGAATTGAGAACCGAATATCTTCTGGGTACGGGTCGATTCTTGGTTCTTGAACTGGATCCGTGAGTACCTGACTTGGAACCGAATTTGTCATTTTTGATAAATTTTTTATTTTTTATAATTTATTCACTCTGACCCGACCCAACTCAACACCAAAGTACTAAAAACAAGAATCCAACTGTTCAAGATCTAAACCAAAAGTCCAATACCCACTACCCTTAAACCCAAACTCAATTGATACAATCTCAAATACTCAAATACTCAAATCTCAAATCTCAAATTCTCAATCACTATTTACTCATCTTAATATATATAAAAGAATGATAGATGTCAAAATATTTGCAAGGCTTTTGGCTCCAAAACTTGTCTCAATTTGTGAGCTAATGTAATAAATAACTAGTGTTGTACCCGTGCGATGCGATGCGCGGAGGTGTAATCACAAAAATTAATTTTGATAGTTATCTATGAAAGTTAATTAGTTATAATAAAATCAAACATTAAATCTTAATTAATATTAAACCAATACCAAAATGAAGATAAGATTAATTAAATTAAATTAAATAGGTATTTAAAATATAGGTAATTAAATTTAAAACGCATTGAAAAATTAATTTTTGCAATGATAACAAAACTTTGAAAATATGAATTTTGACTTATTTTTCTTTCACATTGCGATGATTATCTTCCATAATAATCTTGAAAATGCAATATCTTAAATGTGATATTTTAAATCTTAATTAGCATTGAAAATCCCATGCATATTTTGACGAAAATGAAGATAAGATTAATTAATTAAAATATTTAAGTATTTAAAATATGGCTAATTAAATTAAAATGCATTGAAAAATTAATTTTTGCAATAATAAAAAAACTTTAAAAATATAGATTTTGTTATGAAATTAGAAAAGTAGAGAGAAAAAGAGAAGAGAATAGAGATAGTCAAAACTCAAGTGTGTCCATTTACTATAACAATGACCCTTATTTATAGGGTTCCAAATGGAGTTACAACCTTATTAGAATACACTCTTCTGGAGTAAGTAGATAACTACATAGACATCTAGATACAATTAAATAGTTATTTATCATTATCTATAATTTTACAACACTCCTCCTTGAATGACTTATTACACAATAACTGTTTCGTTGTTTGGCAAAAATCCAATGGGACAAAAATACCAATAGAAAGAAAAAATTATCAAAAATTGGAGTACTCAAATATTGCCTCATTAAAACCTTGTCAGAAAAATCCAGTGAGACAAAACCTGAGCGAAGGAAAAAGAGTACAACTACTCCAACTGATTTCAATCAATGAAAAATAAAACTTCTATCGAGCTATCTATATCTTGTGCGTCAATGTCTTCAATGTCGCCATCTTGTTAAAATTTGTATAAAACAATTCTGGTGAAATGTGCTCTATGTTATAACCTCCAACAATATCATTTTCATACACTATCTCTGGTTAACTGTAATCAGCATGATAGTCTGATGCAATTATATTAAAAATTGATCTTGTAGTTGTTCCCTTCAGGGGTCTCATATACAATTTATAATATACGGGAGTATAACCATAAGGTTATGATGAAGGTTAATGATTTATAGGTTATGGACATCTATAACTAAAATATTTATACCACTTCTAATTGTATGTCATTTACAGAAAGAATATGCCTCGTTAAAACCTTACTAGAAGAAAACCCGGTGGGCAAAAATCTTAGTGAAGGAAAAAGAATACATAATTCTTTTAATACGCCATTAAAATTGTCTCATTAAAAACTTTGCCAGGAAAATCCAATGGGACAAAACCTTGGTCAAGGAAAAGAGTACAACGCGTATTTACTCTCCCTCATTATAATATCACTTTAGCTCTGAACTTCGATCAATTAAGTTCTTGAAAAGTTGAACTATATGCTCCAGGTATATTAAATCCTCCAGAGATTAATATACATAGTTTTATTAGTCATGCAAGATGAGTTGGTTATAACAATATTCATTGTATGCATATATGTCATGCATTGACAGACTAACAAGATATCAACTTATGATTACTTTACATAAGCCTTTGTGAAATTCATAATGTTAAAAGTCGTGCATTACATGTTACGACTTCATTTTCCCATTTCCTTTTCGCATAAATATACCCCTTTAGGTGCTCCGACTATATGTCCAGAAATTTCAGGTTTCTCTAGTCAGTTCAATTTACTTGGATTGCATTCTTTTATTTGGCCAATTAATTCTTTGACAGATTTCTTTCAATATCCTCGCTACTTTTTATAATATGAAGCGCTTATTTATATACAAAAGTGTTGTCAACAACATTTATTTTTGAATCTATTTCTTTCTCATAACGACATAAGTTAACGAGATCTTTTCATTTCATCATTTCAGCTAGCTGAACCTCTTCTGGGGTTTTATAATTAGTTATGTCTATATACTTTCAAAGAGAATACAACTCCTCAATAGGACCATCTTTATAAGTGGCTTCATTTTTAATTTGAGAATTGTTTGGAATCAAATGTCACCACGCTTCAGGCGTGCCATTAATTTACTAGATATAATGTTAATGGTTTGTCATTCAAGGACGTTAATATAAATTGGAGCATTTAGAGCTGTTATATGAGATTTGATTTAATCTCTTTGGTCAATAAATGCATCTGTCAATTGTATAACTTACAAATGAGTTATTTGTCGAACTTTTGGTTCATATTGTCTTATGCAAGGATCTAGAAAACATAATATGCTGCATTTGTATTCTTTCCAGCTACTTAATTTCTCTCTCCTAATGTTGAGAAAACCGTCTTATCAAAATGACATTCAAAAATCTGTATTATAAAATATCACCCGTTAGGACTTAAGATATTTTATAATGTTTCATACTAAACATGTATTCTCAACATTTTTCAAAGCCCATCTCAGTGCACTATAGTGGATCGATTTTACATATATTGCACTATCAAAAATCATTAGATAGATAATATTAGGCTCGACCATAAGCCAACTATAGCGGGGTAACTTTGATGTTGTCATGATGCGTATAAGTGTTTTTGTATATAAAATAGCATTCCCTAGACAAAAATGAGAAGCGCTTTGTTCTCAATAATAATTGTTTAGAATTTAATTGGAGGCGTTGAAAAACAATATTGCTAAATCATTTAACATCATCTTAACTAATATTTATTAAAAGTTTGAGATTTAGACTCACTAGTATTGACAAGACACATCACCGTCTTAGTTGTATAATCTGAAAATTATGCTCATAATTTAAAATTTGAGCAAGTAATCTAGCAAACTTCAAGTTGCGAATAATAACACTATACAATCATCTAGTAGATGTATCTATCAGATACAAATAATATATAGATGGTCAACATGGAGGGTGATAGGGCCCCATAAATCACCTTAAATAATTTTCAGGAATGCGAGGAATTCAAATCCGATTTTAGCTAGTGATGGTCTATTGGTTTATATACCATGAGAATAAGCATCACGTGAGAATTCATTATATTGAAAAATCTTCTGATTTTCGATAGATATTCTCATTAATTAATAATTCACATCATATTGATCCAGGATGATCTAACCGGTAATGTCAATCAATAAAAATTTTAGGACATTGAACTTCGTGTTCAATGTAGTACTTGTTTAATTGTACCAATTTTTGTGTAGTACAAAATAAAAGAAATGAATAACATAATATTTGTTTAATTAAGTTATGCTTCTTCAGGAGTAACAACACAATATTCTTTTAGAATATTTTCTATATTTTGTGTTTCTTCAGAAACAACAATATCATTTTCTTTTAAAACTTTGATATTCATAACGTTATACTTCTTCAGGAGTATTAATACAATATTTTATAAAATAATAGATCTTATACAATTATGTTATTCGAGAGCAAGTTATATTCTAGTAGAATATTAATATAATGTTGTGCTTCTTCAAGAGCGACAACAAATTATTTTAAAATATTAAGCTTTATAAAAATTTGCTCTTCAAGAACAATAGTTTAATATTATAAATTATGCTCTTCGAGCAAATCATATCTTGAAGAGCAAATTTGGGAGGAAGAAAAACCTTGAGAAGCCTTTGCACGAGTTCCGTGGACATAGCGGTGCGGTATTGGCTCTAACATGGTCTAAGAATGGGGTTAGTATCACCACACTCTTGGTTCGAATATATTAGGTTATCCTAATTTTGTTGTAATCCTTAGACTTCATAGAAAACACGATGTCATGGAGTTAATGGTACTTGTAATTTTGTCTTTTCTTTTAAAAGATCTCTTTGTCATCTTCGATTGATAAAACAACTCACTTATGGAAATTGGGGCATGATCAATGCCAAGGAGTTTATTCTCATAATAACTATGGTAAGCCTCACATGACTTGATTGCCTTACTTAGAGCATGTTTGGTTGCTTTAAAAAATGGAAGTTGTGTTGCCAAACATGCTTAGATATGTTGCACGCTTGGTTGCTTTAAAAAATTGAAGTTGTGTTGCCGCACATGCTTAGATATGTTACCGCTTCTTACTTTTTAAGTAAAAGAAGTCATTTTAAAGTAAATCCCATCAGATAAGTAACTTATTTTTAACTTTGAACAATTAAAAAAAAAAACTTATTTACTTATAAGTAAACTTTTTAAGCTTAGCAAAACATGCTCTAAATATACATTCGATTTTCAGTAATCTTTCATAGACTTATCACACGTTAATTCTTTTGTTATTCCTTACAAATGACCGCATCGAATTCAACCCCGTGGATGATAATTATTTCATAAGTGGCTCCATAGATGGAAAAATACACATCTAGAAAGTTGAAGGTTGTCGAGTCAGCGATTGGATTGATATTAGAGAAGTAGTAACTGCTGTGTGTTGTCGTCCTGATGGCAAGGTTTAGTCGACATTTTATTTCTAGCTTTTTGAAAGGTTTATTTATCATTTGGCATATTCCTTAAAATATCTTATTTCTTATGCTACAGAGAGGCATTGTTGGTACTATGGATGAGAATTCTCATTTTTATGACATTGTTGGTATGTATTATCTGTCTCAATGCTATATTTTCTTTATTTCTTGTTCATAACGATATCAGGAGAGTTAGGCTAATTGAATGCTATATGTTGCAACTTATAAGCAAGTATGCTCGATGTCGCTTCTCGGTATGTGTGTTTTAACTGTTATTTTATGGCTATGATTAAATGAAGATTCAAGGACACATGTTTTTCAGCTTTTAGATATATTTTATGGAAAATTTTGATTAATAATACACAAACAATATGGTTGTCAAAGTTTAACTACTAAACATTGGTCTCTGGATCTTCTTTCCTTGTTCTTTTTGGTAGAATATTTGGATCGTCAACTATGCTTTGACAGCTTGACATTAGCCTCCCATTAAACTTAATAGTCAACCACGATTGAAAAGGAAGCCAATGAGGAATACTATTTTGCCATTTCTGCCACTGTTTTCATGAGTTAGCAAAAGGCTACCATTTTCCCTACACCATGTACTACAACTAAAATACCAATTGTGCCTATTCCACGATAATGTAAACAGAGTGCATATTTGAATTCTTCCATATTGAGTTTTCTACATTAAGTTTCTCGTGAGCAAATGTCGACAAATTTACTTTGTTATACTGATGTGCCTTCGATTATTTACTTAATTACTAATTATTTCATGAAACTTTTGCAACCTGCAAGTTGACCTTAAAAAACATTTGGCGCGACACAAGTACTTATCTGAAGAAGAAGAATGGAAAATTTTTTCTATTAGTTATAGGTTGCTAAAGGAAGAAAGTAATGTAGGTGATGAAAGTGGGAACGGATGTGCAAATGAAGGGTGTGCAAGTGTACAAGATAAAGATAAAGATTTGTAAAAGGAAAACGACCAAGAATCTTAAATTGTAACAAACTGTAGCCCTTTTCAATGTCTTTACAATTAGTATGAAAAAGATTTTTTCTTTCAAATCATGTGACGATGTAGATTGTAGGCTGTTTAAATTGTTGTTCTAGGTTGATTTTATGTATAATCTACAACTTATATACAAGTATTGGTGTTGGAGACATATAATCCGTATTGATGGTTAATGTAATATTGTAATCATGCAATGCTTGGTGGACTTTTTAATATTTTACTGCATGAAATTTGCGATCGATTAAATTCATGTATTTTATAATGTAAGTTTCTATAACAATTCTATGTTTTTATTTTTTTTTGTTTTTTAACTTTCTAGGAGTTTAATCAATCTTTAATCTTTTGAAATAATAGGTCTAAAAGTAGACGTATTGATATATATTTAGTTGTAAAAGTTTGGTTCTTTAGCAATCGTATTGACTTTATTATAAATTTTTAAAGATATATTATAAATATATGTAACCAAATTATCAATTATAAATATACAATGTCTATGCTCTTACTAGTGCACTTTTTAATAAAAGTGAATGTATTGATTAGTTACTAAACTAAATAAAAGATCATTATGAAATTTGTAACAAAATTTACTAATTGGTCAACTACATTTTATAACATATGTTAAAATATTATCTAACATTTTATCTGATTAATTGTTTATTTTCTATTAATTGTTTATTTTCTATACTTTACAACACTGTTACAAATCAAATTATATTAACTACACGTGCAACGTACGTGCCATGACTAGTATATATATATATATAGATGTCGTACTCCATCTCTTATCCGTTCTTACTATTTTTATCCAATGGTAGTACTCCATATCTTATCTCTTATCCATTAATAAATACACTCGAATCGACCCATTGAAAATGAGATCGGTTCGCCCAAAAGTCGTCCAAAATCGTGAGCTCGGGCCTCGCCCACGACGAGTTGCCCACGAGCTCGACTTGGTTTTTTTTTTTTTTAAATAAAAAGGAAAGAAAGTTTCGAAAATGTTTTATATTTAAAAATTCAAAGTTGATAATCCTCTTCCTTTTTTCGAGATTGAGACCGCTACTTTAAAGTTTAAACGTAGCGAGTTAAAATTGTACACAAACAATTTGTTACGTGTACAATTTTTGCTTAAACTAAGACAAAAAAATATCTAATACATACGCAAATAATATTCACTATAAATTCAAGTATTCCATATTCAAATCTTTAATTTCTTCATATCTCATTCTATCTACTTTGTCTTAAATTCAAGTTCGACGTCATCCAAATCCTTCGAGATACGTGTTTTCTAAAATATCGGCTTTGAGTCTTGACCTGAAATCAGACTGAACCCTACCACTTGTACTAAAAGCAGACTCCGATAGTTGATACCGGATGTGTTAATAGACCGCGTGCAATTTTTGAAAGAATTAAGTATTGACGTTGATGTTGTCTCCACCATCGTAGTATATCAAAATTTTCTCTCTCTTTGTCATCTAAAATACTAAGTATATTGTGCGCGAAATACCTAACTAACTCTACATGTATATCACTCGAACGAGAAAGGGAAGAAGCAGAAGAAGAACCAATTGAATGTTGACCACTTCTATGTGAACCAATGTAACTCCATAAGTCAATGTTATCAGTTGATGACGAAATATATGTTACAACAGGGGGTCGTATGACGTTCCTACCGACATTTTCAGCATTGACCTCATACATTTGACATAAAATTTGTTCTAAATTACTACATGTTAGTGGATTCTCGTACATTAATTTTTGTGAAATTGTCATTATTGTTACTTTCGTACTTTCTAAGTTAAGTCTAAGATCAATAATACATGCTAATGGAAATAACATAGGCAAATATTTCCAATATTTTCTAAATTTAGCTTCCATGACAAGTACAATATTAGAAAAACAACAAAATTATTATACCTATTAAAATTGTTTTCAATATAATAGAAATGATTTAAAACAAGTGAAGTAGTCGGATAATATACACCACAACATGCATTTGTTAAGTCAAAAACATGAGCACGTATTTCTCGCTTATATGTTTGCAAATCATATTCTAGACCTTGTGAGTATGAGCCATTATAATATGCAATAATACAATCTTTGTAACATTCACAAAATTCAAGTATGAAATATATTGAATTCTACCTATGACTAATATCGAGACAAAAACATTTTTTGTAGCCAATTTTAACACATAGAGCAACAAAAATCTGTTTTCTTGCTGGTGAAATCGTAATATAATTAATAGCATATCTAATTTTTTCTAATTGTTCTTCCATACAATTTAATCCATCTTTCACAATTATATTAAACACATGACATACACAACAAATGTAAAATAAAATACCATCAAATTCTGGACTAAAATGTTGAATTAATTTTTCAATTACTATATTGTTGGGACTTGCATTATCAAATATAAAACTACGAATTTTAGAATCACAATTAAATTCACGTAACACACCCAATAAAACATGAAAAATATTAACTCCATTATGAGTATAGTCAATTTGTCTTAATGCTATACTTTTTATGAATTAACTAATTACTATCAATGTAGTGTGCAGTTGTAGCCATGTATCATTTTTTGTTATTACATGTTCATAAGTCTGACGTAAAAGATAAAACATTGTTATAATTATTGATATCATTTCTAATAACTTTTTTCTTATTATTATACAAAATAATAGTGTCTTTACGAAGAGTATTTCTAGAAATAGAAACGTACCTTTGTTGGAGATATTTTTGGATAAAGTTAGTGAAATGAGGATTTTCTACCAAACTCAATGGAAACTCGGCATTTGCCACCAATTCCAACAGTCGTTCGCGACACGTGCTATCTTGTGAATATGTCCAATTGTTTAGATTGAGATTACTACTAGGCTCGGCTCTGGGAGATCTAAACTGGAGTTGTACCTGATTTGGTTCCAAACCTTCGTGTTTGAGTTGACATTTTTTGAAGTGTTTGTTTAGATGGGTCATACATATCCCCTTTTGTCAGGCTAACTTCTATTTACAATGTTTATTTTGTGCTTTGTACTCAGAAAATTTGTCTATTAGTTCACTAGTCGACACCAACTCAAAATACAGCCAGCACATAGCCTTTTGTTTTGTGGCTTTTTGTTTAGTGCTAGAACTAGTAGTCGTATGTGTGTCGACATCCTCTTGAATGTTATTCAAATCAATTGGATTAGTGCTACCTCCAAACTCATAACAATATCGCTTGAAATTGAAATGTCAATATGACTACTAAAATCATCACCACTTGATTGTAAGCCATTTGAAACAAAATAATAAAGAGAATAGTAGAAGATAAAGTTGTAGTAGAAATGTAAAAAATTACTAGAAGAAGTAGAAAATTAAAATTTAAAAGCATAGACTAAAATCTAGATAATAATATTTGAGATACTAATTATAAACTAATATTGAGAGAATAAAATTTGAGAATTGTTGTTGAATTGAGTATATAATAGATTGAAAGATAGAAGTGTAAAAAGTGAGTTTATAATAGGGTATTTATAGGAAAAATATGAAATTTTGAAAAAAAAATAAAGTTGTTGTTCAACAACACAAAATGTGACCGTTGGCACGAGCCGGCTCGTGGTAACGTCCACGAGCAAAAAAAAGCTATTAGCTCGTGGGCTCATGCCTACGAGCTCGTACAAGTCGGCTCCTATTTTTGTCGAGTTGAACGGGCTCGGCTCTTTTTTTTTTGGCTCGTCTGAACCCATTATGGGCTGAGCCGACGAGCCCCGTTTTGCACCCCTATTAATAAATGTATATTTAATGTGTTTTGTTATCAATAAATATGAACTATTATTATGTTTGTATGGTACTTTTCCATGGTGAAATTTGACCGTATGATCTATGAGAATGGGTTAATGAGATTTGAATTCATTTGTTCATGATGGAGTATTGATGGATGAGGATGACGATCTAAGTTGCGGTGATTATGATTTTAGGATTGAGGCAGTGTATAGAGCAAGTTAAAGATTGTTTAAGAGAGAGTTTCGTTTGAAAGGAAGATTGAAGACGTAGAAGAGACTTGATATCAATAAATACGAACTATCATTATACTAGTTTACCGTTTTTTTTGGTGAGATCCGATCGTAGGCTTTATGATGATGAATTGAGGCGGTCATCAGATTTTGAAGATGATCGATGGAGGAAGATAATCGATTGAGGGAGATGGATTAAAGAGGTGAGCAGATTTTGGAGATGATCGGTTGAAGGAGATGATCGAACCAAATGAGTTGGATTGAAGCAACAAGAAAATTTTGGATGAGATGATTTTGTGAGGGGAGAGATTGAAGACGTAATAACACACGGACGTTTAAATACTTTTTTCTTCTTGTAGCGTAAAAAACTTCTTACTGATCGTGATTAATGTAGTAGTAAATGTAAGTAAAAAAAATTATTTTTTCAACTATATTAATTAAATTTTCTTAATTTGTTTGAAAATAGAAGTAAGTCTATATTTGTATAGTGGACGAAGTATTTAACTTCTTACTTTTCTGGAGTCGTCGCGATTTTTGTTCGAAAAATTTGTTAAGTAATGTTTGTTTTATTAAAAATTTTGATAAAAATGAAAGTCAAAGTCAACAATTAATAACCACATATTTAATAGAACTCACAACTTTTATCAATTTTTTAACCACACATTTCATCAATTTTTATCATAATCTACTAAAAATCCAATTTTTAGCAAAACCAACTAGACACGAAGATTGAAGACCACAAATATAATTTTTCTATGTAATTTATGTTTATTTATTTTATCATATACAATGTGCTATACAAGTTTTTTGATTGAGATTTTTTTTTATTTAACATAAATCAGTGTACTACAAAATTAATAAAATGCTTGAGATTTATTTATATTTATCGACGATCAATATACTAAAAATGAATAATCTTTATTCATAGTCGCTCACTACCGATACTCATCTTACGTGGCACAACAACTATGAATAATTCATCCAATTGAGTAATGCCACATAGGATGACTATCTCAGATGAAATACTATGAATAATATTACTCTAAAAAAAATATAAAGTTTGAAATTTAAATATCAATAATTGGTGATCAATCAAGGTTGGAAATATTCACTTCACTTTTCATTAAGGGATTAGATATTAATTATCATGTACCATTTTAGAAATTAATTAATAACATCTATTTATTTATTTATAAGTTATGGAATATATGTGTGTGTGAGCGTGTATTTTACCATAAACTAGGCATTCTCGTAGTTATTATGTCATTTCTTTTGTTTTTTCTTGCTAGACATATATCTTTACGTACGATAGCATTTAAAATTTACTAATTCAAGAGGATAAATCTGAAAAAGGAAAGAACAAAAATTGTCGAATGCATATCGACACCTAATCATATTACATTACAAATTTCGACGTTCACGAATTCTAGCTTTAGTAACTATTAGAAATAGAACAATTTAATTGAAATAAAATATAAATTGGTGATGCATGAGAGCATGTTTGGCATAGTTTAATTTAAATCTTTTTTAAAAAAAATTCATTTTCAACTACATATTGTACGGGACACATATTTTAAGTTGTTGAAATATGTGGTTGAAAACTTCATAAAATTATAGATTCCATAAAATATGTAGTTGAAAATAAAGTTAAAAAAAAAGTTTAAATTAAACTATGCCAAACATACTCTCATTGAATCACCAATTTATATTTTTATTCAATTAAACTATTCTATCTTTAATAGTTACTAAAGATATAGCATTCATCGTATCATTATAGCCAATAAAATGCACTTTTTGGCACAAATTATCCTCGTCGTTTGTGATTTCAAGACCTTTGAATCATGTTAACGCCTCAATATCAATTTTTTGGTGCAAAATGGTCCTTCCCATTCACTTACGACCATATTATCCGTCAATGAGCGCATGGAGGGCACTTAGCTTATTCGCTAAGGGTATTTTCATCACAACGTTGTTATGAGCCTTTTTCTGTTCAACATGAATAGACACCTGAGGGGAGATCAAGGAAGAAATCGTTTACACTTCATGTTAATTAGTCCGTTAATTTCCCTACTAAAATATCACGCTCGTATTCATCACTATAAGAATTGAGTTCAAGCTTTTCTCAGTCTCTTATTATCAATGGACTCCTAACATATACGAATGAGTGGCTTCCATTCTCCATCAAATAAAATAAATTTAAATATTGTTGATTATACTATTATTATTGTGTATTTTGTATATTTTGAAATTGTAAATATGACAAATCATGTTAATGTGTTTTTCTTTTAACAAAATTGTGATATCTTCATCTGCGCATAATGCCCTCTGCAAGATTCAGGCTATTCTACAAAGAAGCACTCAACTATTGTTAGTATGCCCCCTTGAATTCATGTGTTATTATTTTATTAAATTTTTTTTGACGGGTTAATTTCACCGGCAGCTATTGAAGTTTCATCAAAATTATAAAACAGTCACTGGAGTTACAAATTTTTAGTGCCAGTCACTGAAGTATAATAATACGTTCAGCAACGGTCACTCTATTAAATTTCCAGCGTAAATTGATAACATCTCACCGTTAAGTATCTACGTGGCACACAATCAATCAACATTTGGGGAACAACCTCCTAAGAATCACTGCCATGCACCTTTTTTGTCCGAAACAAATTAAGGCGTCGGAGTTTCAAAGGTCGGAGATTGCTAATCAACTAGTGGTAATGTTTCAGGTTGAAAAGGGTGAGATTCGGGTCAGGGATGCATTGAAACGGGCTTCTATAAACAACATGATGTGCTCTATATTTGGAAAAAAATACGGGTTGCATTCTTAAAATTCTGAGACAAATGAATTGCGTAGATTGGTGGATGAAGGTTATGACTTGTTGGGTACGATGGATTGGTCGAATCATCTTCCATGGTTGGCGGATTTCGACATACAAACGATCTGGTTCAAGTACTCCAACCTCGTACCCAAAGTGAACCGATTTGTCGGCCGTATTATCGATGAACACAAGGCGAAATCCGACGAGCTCTGCCGTGATTTTGCGGATGTTTTGCTGTCTCTACAATGGCCCGATAAATTTTCGGAATCTGACATGATCGTCGTTCTTTGGGTCAGCAAAAAAGCATATATCATTTTCTATGATTCAGAAAAAAAAATTTACTCAGTCTTATCAGCTCAATATATATGTGCTAGCATAAATGATTGTTGTTTGAGAAGTTTCTTTGAAGTTCATGAAGTGGATCTACTTATGAGTGTCACTATTGTTTAGATCTTTTGGTCGTTGAAATGGTAAATCAGATTGTTGATTTTCAGATTGGTGTCCAGTATTTGGTAGGTTTTTGAAGGAGAAGAAGTTATTTTGTATTTTTTAAAAGTTAGGTGACTTTATTTGCAATTTTTTTAATTTTTTTTGTTGTTTTTAGCTTTTTTTTATTATTTATTTAAAGAGGAGGACAAATCTATCAAAATATATTAATGGAGACGTGATTTACAACAAATTGAAAGGTTGGAGATGTCTGGTGCTAAAAAATTAGGTGCTAAAAAATTAGTTAGGGGTAGATTAGTTATAGATTTGAAAGGTTGGAAACCAAAATTGTAAATTACCCTTCTTTAAATGGTGATGCCAATTGCAATATATCTCTAAAGAGTGGTGACTTAGGGATGGCAAAAACCCACGCCGACTGGACCCCTTGACCGCGCCCTACCCTTCCAAGCATTGCCCTTGGTTGGATAATAGAGCGGGTGCGGGGTAGCCCCGCCCGGCCGCCCTTTCAATTTTTTTTTTGAAAAATCATAAAATATAGTAGAAATTATAATTTTCACTAAAAATGGATTAAAAAAGAATCGAACTCGAGTTGAAACTTATAAACTACAAATCTCAACCACTACACTACAATTCCAATCTTGTAATTTTTTTGTTTTGTATGATTCAGATATTTAAAAAATTTGTATTTTTTATTTATTATTTTTTCATTTTAACAAAAAAAAAATAATCGAGGCAGCGATTGGCGGGTCAAAGCCCCGCCCGCCCGCCCCCGCCCGCCCCACCCCACCCCACCCCACCCCACCCTAAGTAGTGTGAAAAAATTTCACCCATGGATTCAACCTTATACCAAATAAAAAACACGATCCATGAGGGCGAATCACATAAGAAACGATTATATACACACGTCGTGACCTAGGTTTTTCCTACATACATCCACAACATACTCAAACTACGACATGTTACAAACTTTGCGATTGGTATTTCTTAAAATGACTAGTTTATAAGAACTACCACTCAATTTAGAACCAAGAACTACAATTACATATATGGCCAAACATAAGTCATTATGAAGTACGAGTCCAGTCAAAGCAGGCGAAGGGTCCAAAACACAGAGAGTGGAGGGTGATAAGAAAAAACTAGTTCTTGTACAACTCAATAATCCAATCACAATTTACCCTTGGGCAATAAATTAGTCTCCGGCACTCTGCAACACTTGCATCCACCAATATTACCTTACTAGTTTCGAGATAGAGTTTTCCAAAGAATTCTTCAATAGCTTAAGACAATGTTCATTACTCCAATCATGAAGGATCCACACACACTATATATATATATATATATATATATATATATATATATATATATATATATATATATATATATATATATATATATATATATATATATATATTTTATATAAAGTAATTTTCAAAAATAAATTAATGTAAAATGTTTTGAGAAAGTAATTACTTCCGATGGTTCATTCGATCTTTTAATTTTTTTTAGTTTGCTATACAATCGATTCATTTAATTCCAAGAGTTCATTAGATTTTGTTTTGCTACAAACGATTGTGCTTTGAAAAATGTTTTTGGCTCTCTATTTCTTTCATTGATACGTAGCAATGAATGAATTTTCTATGCTACTCTATTCGATTCATTGCTATTTCTAATGAGTTTTTTCACTGGATTCTAAGAAAATATGATTTCTACCAACAGTGGAGAAGAACAATTGAAGTGTTGCCTTCTAAATTAAGATATATTTATATTTTTAGATGAAAATAAACCTTCATGAAGATAACCTCTCCTTTTGGAACACTTTCGAACATGTCGCCTCCTACATGTTCCACCCCTAACATAAAAAAAGAAACAATATAACCCATTTTACCATAAAAGTCATAATAAAATTAACTAGTATATGCGATGTCAAAAAATGTCAAAAAGAGGATATATTCTATGGACTAATTAATTCTCAAACATTTGATCAAGACAAGTATAACATAAATCTCGATAACCATAAATGCATGTGTACTCTACAAGATATAAAGATAGAAAAAGCGAGTATATAGACACTCTTAGTGCATATTTGAATGCAATACTAGGCAAAATAGCACAAAACAACAAACAAGAATTTGAACTTCTTTTCCTTTCTTAGTTTCGTGCAATATTGTCTAGAGTCCATATCCAACCTTACAAACATGTCATTGGAGCCACAAAAGAACGGGTGAAAACTTAGAAAGGATGTCGATTTTTGTATTGAATATTACATTAATAAGTAGGTGCATCTTTAATAACGTGAGGCAAATCAAAGTTAATTCCCCTAATATTAGGGTACTTTGAAGCTTTCATGTTCAATGTTGCACCAAGTCCACTAGCAACATCAACCATCTCTTTTACACCCTCAAATCCATTGTATACCTCAAGTATTATGTTCATGGCTATTTTTGTAAAGCCGTACATTCCACGGGCCTTATTGAATCTACTATCAGTACTTGCGTAATCAAATACATGCATTCCATGGGCCCCGTCAAATGGTACTCCACCTTCAAGAACTGCATCCTATAGATTATACCTACCAAAGAAATGTTTTGATCACTTAACGATAACATATATAGCATGTTTCATATGGTGGATTGAATAACACTCGTCAAAATTAAGGAAAAAAAGAAGCTTATTAAGCATGATAAAAACTAGAGCAAATTTCTTAAGATCCCGAGTAGTGCCAAGAAATGAAAATTAGACTTCTTACAATTTTTCTTACAAGATTCTTTCTTGAATTATTTTTTATTATTCCTTCTTATCTCCTTTGTTCACTTTCATATTTGAGGACAAAACATGTAAAAAAAAGACATGTATTCACTTGTAATGGTAAGTAATTAAGATAATTTTGAAAGGGAGTGAAGCTAAGAAATTGATTTCTATGATTTGACTAATACTAATGATGGTGAAAGAGAAGAGGCTGAGATGGAAACAAATAGATATCTAGTCACAATTTGTCAAGCCACTCTAAGGTTGAGCAGTTGAAAATTTGAGATTACTTGTGCAACAACGAAACAATTTGAGATTACTTGTGCAACAACGAAACAATTTGCTCCTTCGTAACCGTTGGAGACCAACTTGTTAATGTGACAATAGATAGGGGACCAACATTACAATTCTTCCAAACTTATTAAAAGAATACACATCCCATCTTGATATTTTAGAAAAATTCTGGAAAATTTATTTTACCTAAGAAATGTAAAAAGAAAAGTTTCACTATTTGTCCCCAACTTATTAGACTAGTAACAAGCTGGTCCTCAACCTTTAAAAAAGAGCAAATAAGTTCTCAAATTTCATCATAATTGCACAATCAGTCATCAATAATCAGATGTTAGTTGTCCAAAGAGCGGAAATTGAGAATATGTTAGCAATTAGAGAATGCGAGTTTGTATGATGGGCTAATCAGATGACAACCTTGCAGTGATCAGGAGCTACTCGTTGGGGTTCTTATTACGAATCTATTAGGAGTATGACATATATGTATACTGAAACTTGCAAGGTACTTGAGGATCTTCTTGGCAACTGTTCAAATCCAAAAGCTCGGACGGATATTCACGGTGCTTGCAAAAATATCAAGAGCTTTGATTTTGTATTTGACTTGCATTTAATGAGTTCAATTATGGAATCACATATTTTCTTTGTCAAGTATTTCAAAAAGAATCATTGACATTCTCAACGCAACGAGATATGTCTCCACTGCAAAAACTCTTCTTCGAGAATTAAGACAATAGGGTTGGGAAAAATTGTATCAAGAAATGAAAGATTTTTACTCAAGACATGACATTGATAAACCCGACCTAGACAGCAATATTGGTCATGGTCACAAGCAAATTCTGTTGAGCATCATTATCACTTTGACGTTTTCAATGAAGCAGTATATTTTCAATTGACAGAGTTGGATACAAGATTTAATGAGATATCAGTTCGACTCCTTAAACTTTGTGTGGCTTTAGATCCTAAAAATTCATTTGAATCATTTAATGCAAATGATATTTATGAGTTTGCAGTGAAGTTTTATTTTGAGGATTTTGAACATCAAGAGATGAAGGCCATGTTGACTGAATTGAAATATTATCGAGAAAATGTGGTTCGTGATCCTCAATTTAAGTACCTATGCTTTCAAAATTATGAGAGAGGTTGGTTGAAACAGGAATGTCAAATTATTACAAGATGATAATTAGATTGATTCGTCTTGTGTTGGCATTACCTATTTCTATTGCGAATACTGAGAGGGCATTTTATGCCATGAAACATGTGAAGACGGCAATTCGCAGCAAAATGGGTGATAGGTTTCTTGCTGATCGTATGACATTTTTGTTGAGAGTGAGCTTGTTAATAAAATAGATATAGATTCTATTACGGTGTTGTCTTTGCATTTCAGTTTTGTGTTTTGAGTTTTGAATTCATTTTTAGTTTTCTATTTTGAGATTTATGAAAATACGTTCTTTTTGTCATTCTTGAAACTGTTTCTTAAAATAGAAAATTAAAAAACATGTTTACTTTGAAATTTTGAGAAATTATTTTGTATAATATTTTATTCAAACAATTATTGATTAAAAACTTGAAATTATTTGGAATTAAAAGCGATTAAAAACAATTGTTGGAATTAAAACAATTAAAATCTTGGAATTATTTAGAATTAAAAAAAATTTAAAAAATTATGTTTGGAATTAAAAAAAATTATTTAGGAATTAAAAAAAATTAAAAACTTAGAATTATTTGGAATTAAAAACAATTATTAATTAAAAATAATTATTTGCAATTATAAAAACAATTAAAAACTTAGAATTATTTGGAATTAAAAATATTTAAAAACAATTATTAATTAAAAACAATTAAAAACTTGGAATTATTTGGAATTAAAAACAATTAAAAAAATTAATAACAATTATGTTTGGAATTAAAAACAATTAAAAACTTGAAATTATTTGGAATAAAAATAATTAATAATTAAAAACAATTATTTTGGAATTAAAAACAATTAAAAGCTTGAAATTATTTGGAATAAAAACAATTAATAATTAAAGACAATTATTTTTGGAATTATTTGAAATTAAAAACTTGGCATTGAAAAAAAGACCGCATGCTGGGCTCGAACCCCTTACCTCCAATTTTCAAAGTGCGTATTCTAGGTGTTTTGGAACAGAGCCGCGTTTTGTAAAGAAAATGCGAAAAATGACTAAATCATCATTTTTTCTGTCCAACGTAACGTTAAAAAAAATATAAGGCCGTATGCTGGACTCGAAACGCAGACCTCCAATACCAAAACCCACGTTTTGGTCGTTTTGGAAAATGACCGCGTTTTGTAAAGAAAACACTGAAAACGATAAAAACATCGTTTAGCATTTCCTTTGTAATTTTTTTTGGTATTTAGGAAAATGTATTTTCAAAAATGGATAAGTAAACACGCTCACGACTATTTTCAAAAACAGAAAACGGAAAATGGGTTGAAAATGGCAAAGAGAACACATGTCCTTAGCAGCTGTTAAAAATTATCGTGCACAACTTTCTTTAGCTAATTTTATATCTTGAATTTTTTTGTGCAATGACTTATTGTAATCTTTTTAAATATTATGACTTATTTGAAAACATTAGATTTTCATTAAAATGTGCTAAAAAAAATTTCGGGGACAGTCGGTAAGAACCCCCCCACCCACCCACCCAAACTCCTCATCCGGCAGCACCCTTAGCCATATCTTGGATCTATCCCTGATTGCACCTTGGACCCATCCAACCTAATCTAGTCTCTTATCAAACTCTTGTCTTCCACCACATTGAGAGTATGATGCCTACTAGGGGACCTAAACTATCATATTACATTAGATCCTACTGGTGTCCTAATCCTCATAGGATTACGCTTCAAAACTCTAAAAATACTTGACATTCATCCATTATTCAAGTACGTTTTACATATTTTTCAGTTTATAGTCTCATGCTTATATTTCTCTGTTTCTTTACTTTAAGCATTTTTTTTGGTAACATAAGACAAATTTGAGAATTTTTTTATTCACCCGTACTTGAAATATTCAGTTCACAACTAAAACATAAAATATATACTTATGCATGGTGGTATCATATTTTGCATGTAATTACTTTTGAATAATTGAACCATTGGTACTCAATTTATTGTTTGATTAACCAAGCCAGTCCTCGACCTTTAAAAAAAGCAAATTGATCCTTAATATTTAATTATAGTGGCACAATTAATCACTACTGATGAAAATCGTTTAAATCTTCATTAAATTATTAATTAAGTGTCCTCACATAAATGTACCACTTGATTTTTAAAACGTTTATGAAATTCAATAATCAAATGTTCATTTATACTCGTAAGTACATTTGGATGGGTCGAGCTCTAAAATGTCCAAAAACAATGTTAGTTTTGAATTGCATTCCAAAATTTCGTCCCATTCCAAACTCAAAGTTAAATAATAATAAATTGGGAAATTGGTACAAATGGTCCCTAACATTTGTCCTCAGTGCGGAAATAGTCCATAATATTTTTTTTACACAGAAGTCCCTAATCCATATGTTTTGGTACGTAACTAGTCATTGTTTGATGAAAAAGACAAATATGTACTTAGTTTTAATTAAAAAAATTACAATCAAAAAGTACAAATTGGTCCGATACTTTTATTTTTTATAAAAAAATTGATGGAAACTAAATGGTTTTTTTTTAATTAACATTTTATTGACCAAATTGATAATATATTGTTTTGTATATTTTACAGACTATTATAAAATAACTAAAATTTAAGCTTATAATTATTAACAAACATTTTAAATAAATTTATCTTTTTATTATTAAGTAATTATATTATTTAAAATTAAAATTTTTATTTTATATTTAAAATATAAAAAAAAATAACTTTGTCACAAACTTGATGTTCAAATACTATTATTTAATTGAACTATTCGTTTATTAACTACAAATATTAGAACTCCAATTATATTCTGCATATTTTAATTTATCGTTTTATTATCATTCAAAAATAAATAACGCATAATGTGTAAGTTAAGTTTATTAGTATTTTATGTTAAAAAATATAATAAGATTGGTTCAATATCATAAAATTATATACGTCATTTTGTTATTTATTTGACTTAATTTTTATTCAAGTTTTTCACATTACATAGGAAAGCACAATAATTTT
Source organism: Forsythia suspensa (assembly GCA_023638005.1). Classification (NCBI taxonomy): domain Eukaryota; kingdom Viridiplantae; phylum Streptophyta; class Magnoliopsida; order Lamiales; family Oleaceae; genus Forsythia; species Forsythia suspensa. The sequence continues at coordinate 40,146,865 of CM042675.1, read as the reverse complement.
ACATTTTCTCTTATGAAATATTTAATTGATACGACTATAGTGATATATTTAATATACTAAATTAAATATTATTTAATAATTGTACCGGACTCATTTGCACCTTTTGCAAAAGTTAAGAATCTAATTGTATTTTTCATTAAATAAGGACTAATTGCGCATCAAAATACATATATTAGTGATTTTTGTGCTAAAAAACAAATGTTAGTAATTATTTCTGCATTGAGGATACAGATCATGGACCATTTGCACCAATTTCTCTAATAAACTTACTATTTCTAATGGTCAAGTTTACCTTTATTTATTATCATTTATTTATGTCTATTACATCACATCTCAACCCCCACCCTGTCATCCCTCATCTCCCCCCAACTCCATTCCCACCTTGGCAATGGAGGCTAGGGATAGGAGGTTGCGTATTTCTAAAATATTAAGTGTATAGAAAAAGTAATTTTGAATTTGAATTTATGATAGGAAATTTTTGAATGCATTTAGAAACTCCAAAATCGATAGAGCAATTTACATTGTGTATCCTTATCACAGGGGTGGATATGGGCAATAGCGGGTACTTAGTAGAAAAAAATTACACATCAAAATCGCGATGGTACGAAAAAAAATTCACACTTCAAAAATTGATTTTTTTTTCTTGAGAGAGGATATGCCGATAGTCCAGTCCCTCCTCCCATCTCCGTCCTCGATACAGGGAGTTTCCACTGTGGTGGAGTCCTCCTTGGTCCAAAAGTTTCTTCTTTTTTTTTAGAATAGGAAAAAAAAAATTTATATGGATTTTTTTTCATATATTAATTCAATCTAAATTTTTTTTTAGCTCCCATCTGGATCCACCACTATCTTATCACCTGATATAATTTGTAATAGAACATGAATAAGAAAATAAATTGCAGAGCATATAAACATATCTTAAAATTTCTAACTATTATATAGATATCTCTCTTTTTAAAAATTATAGAAACATTTTATGATATTAGTTTTCTATAACTAATTTCCCCTATAAATAAAAAACATATATTTATTTCCAAATTTACACTTTTGCTTCAGACTATGTACCCATTTGATAGGGATTATAAATCGAAATTGGATTATTTCAGTCGCTTTTTTTACTTTTTAATCTACTTTAATATGAAATGACCATATTACCCTTAACCAACAAAATGTCATTTTAAAGTGGAATGAACAATTTTATCATTTTACGTTAAAGTAGTTTGAAAAGTCAACAATTTTAACTCAAATAAACTAATATTGGTTTATAAGTTGGTTTATAATCTCTGTCAAACGGGCACTATATTTGAAATTGCTATTTAATTATATTCAGTTAAAACAAATATCAATAAAAATTTTCTAGTAATTTTTATTATATAATATAGTTTCTTTATTGAAAGTGATTATTGTTATCCTTTAATTTGTAGAATAAATAAACATTTCAAATTTAAACCTTTTCCTTTTGTGCGAGATTTAAACTAAATTTTTTCTTTTTTCTTTTATTTAGATAAGAAAATTGTTGTTATTTTAAACAAAGTTAAATTCTTTCCTTAAAATTATTTTTTCCAAAATGGACCCAACATTTTGACTAGAATGAAGAAATCTAAACTTAATATTATAGATGACGAGTATAAAATAATTAAAATTGAAAAAAATATTAATATAAATCAAGCTATATAAAAACTAGAAAATTAAAGAAGTAGTTGAAAACTATAGAAAATGTTTTTTTTAAAATAAAACTATAGCGATATAAAGAAAAATTAATGTCTTTATTAAAATATTTTAAAACACTTACTTGTGCTGATTTTTTAATTATTTGTAAACGAGTAAGTTATTATTAATCATATTTGCAAAATCAAAAATATGAAAAAAGAATTAAGAAAAGGTAAAAATATAATTAATAACATTTAACAACAATTTCGACATGGTAAGAAGCAAAAAGGTTAAATTAGAAATATATGTAATTTTTTTGTTTTACTTATATGCAAAACAAACATCATTAATTGTTGAAGAGATCAAACAATTTTTTTTTTTTATAATTCATTCTAAATTATAATTAAGGAGTAAAAATGGGCAAAAAATGTGAGAACGTAAGTAACTTTAGAGGATGTTTATTTAATTTGCTCTAAATTGTAATTAAGTAGTAAAAAGAAAAAAAAAGTATGAGATATTGGAGAAAAATTATTTAAAACTTAAACCATTAATTCTAAAGCAAAAGTGTAACGTTTATGTCTCTTAAACGTAAATGAATTCCACCACAAGAATCTTTAATATTCTGGATTTGTTTGATTTTATTTAAATTTTTTGCTAAAAAATAGAAATTAAAGTCAATAATTAATTTTAACCATATTTAATCTACAAATTTTCATTCACATTTGTTTGATTTTATTTTTTTTATCAATATAATTTTATAAAATAAATTTTATTCATTTTTTTTTTTTATCAAATGGGTTGGATGGGTGCCGGGTGGGTGGGGGTTGTAATCATACAATCATGCAAGTAATTTTGATTGTATCAATCAAACTGTTATGATTACGAAATCATAGCCTTTGAATCAACTTTCTTGGATACCGTGTTTGAGAAGACAAAAGCAAAGTCCAAAGCCATTCAAATTATTGTTGAGCCAAAAACAAAAGGTTCCTCCCACCACTTCTGACACCTCTCCACCCCCACCCCAACCAGGGGGTGGGGGTGGGGTGGGGGTAGTGGGGTTGGCCTTTAGATTCTTTGCTATCCCATGGACACTGAAACCCTAGTGCAGAAATGCAAAACCATTGAACTTTTTCTTCTTTCACTAGCAGAAATTAAAGCATATTTGTGCTTTGGACTCTGTTGAATTCTTGAAAAATTGCCCAGAAAAGCAAAAGGTTTAAGCATATAAGATGAATTGAAACAAAATCAATCACATATTTAACAAACCAATACTTAATCCCTCTCACAGTACTCTCTCTCTCTCTATATAAAACAACTATTTACATATTACCATTATAATGAAAGATTCATCAAGTAGATTTTAATACATACAAATATATATATTATTATGTATAAATAAAGATTTGTCTCTGGATATACACTGATGAAGATGACAACAGAAACTAACAAACTTCTCACTGAGGACAAGTAGTGTATTAATGGCGACTCAGATAATTAATGACTAGAGAGAGAGAAAGAGAACAACCAACAAAAATAAACGCCATTACTGCAGCTCTAGCAAACCTTTCTTCTTCCCCGGTGACTGACTCCGAACAGTGAAAATTCATTGCTTTGAAATAAGCAGAGACTTACTTGTTGGAAATAGGGTTTGGTCCACTAGGAACTTCATGATCACCAGCTTCAAATTCTCTCCTGGAAGAAGATGCATGTGAGTACTTTTCCCTCTTTCTGGGGTGGAAATTCGTCGATTTCGTCGCGGAATCAGTGTTCAAGAGAAGCCTTTCAGAGGGAATCGATGAATCCATGGAGGGTTTTGATGGATCAGAGGAACTGACAAGAACAAGAAAAATAAAAACAAGCCCAAGAAACAGAATAAAAGGGTTTGTATATTTTGTGGAGATTTCTGCAGAAAATGAAGAAGTTTTTGCCATGCAATTTTGAAATAGAAACCACCCCCCTTGAAACCACAAGAGATCAATATCCATGAACCAGACACAGGCCACCAATGGCTAAGATTTAGGGCAGACCGACAGACAACCCTGCGAGAGAGAAAGAAGAAAGAAGAAGAAAACTTCAGCAAAGTAGGATTTGAAATTCTGTGCACATTTGTTTAACTTAACATGGAAGTATCAAATAATTTGTCTGAAAAAAGACACAATGAGGGGTAGATAAATTTTGACTTTTATACAACACCTTTTTATTGTGGATTTGTATTGTGTAATTAAATATTACCTTTTAATTTCTAATAAAATTGTCATTAATACTATTATGATGTCACCAAATTGTTTAGTGGGTTTGGATTTTATGTCTCCAATATTTATGTTCTTATTTTTACCAAGAAAAATTAACTAGTCGAAAATTGTAGATTAAATTTGAGTCGAATTGAGTCCTTAAAAGTTTTTTTTTTTTGCTTGTTTATTAGAATCAAATTGAGCTTTGAGTAATTAAAACTCATGTTGAGGGAGCTTGTGTTAATAATATTTGTTTCTGTACTTAAATTTTTACTTTTATGATAAAAACGAGTTATTCTTGAAAATCAAAATCATTTACGTTGAAAGCCATAATGATATTATCTAAATTTGTAAAGCATTGATGCCTAATAAATAAGAGATGTTAAAACTAGCATATTAAAAGATTAACTGCCAAAGTAACCACGAACAACTACGCTATTATAAGTTTTTCCTCTTGACCGAATATGTAACATCCATTGATAGATTCATTTTATGTGGTTTTCTAATCTATGTAAATGTTACCAATGAACCATGCATAGCATTGAATATCTAGGGAGACGCCGGATATGTTTAACACGTGAAATGCATAAGACGTTGTGCTTAGCTTCGAATACAATCATGATCTAGAGGCAAAGATGATTCAAATTTTCTTTTAATACCACAAAAAAAAAAGAGATTTGTGATCTTTTCTTTTCTTTGAATTGAGCATACTTCTCAAAGGTAGCATATTTGTTGTTATCCTATATTTAATAGAAAAACGAACATTAATGTTACTTGACAATTGACTCGATGTATGCTCATTTGAGATCATAGTATATAGTAACCAATTAGGCCAATTTAAACATATGTTTAGAACTCAATGGATCATTCATTAGGAAACCGAGTAAATTTTGAATTCAATATTAAACTTCACTAAAATATTTGACAGTCCCAAATAATAAGTAAACTTATGAAACTATTTATGTCTGCACATAGATATATTTAATCAAATCATTTAATTTTTAAATTTTCTTTGAATTTCCAAAAAGCCAAGAAATGGGAATTTGAATTAGGGCATTTTAGTCATAAATGGCATAAAGTTAATTTTTCCCCTTGGATTATGCAGAAATGGGGCCATTTAGTGAAATTGACATTAATAAAGAATCTTGAAATAAAGAAAGAAAAAGATGCCAAGGCTCCATATTGAAAGAAAAGGGGTGGGGGTGGTGGTGGCAGGAGATTGTGGTGGCTTTATCTTTTCTTTGCTGGTTGCCCAAAAAAACCACCTTTGACTTTGTCTGAAAAAATAGCATAGGAATTGTTCTTTGCTTTGCTTTTCTTTTTATTTATTTATTAAAGAATGTCCCTTTCATGCCCCTATCTTGCAATTCAAGGTATTAAAGGTAAAAATTATTCTTCTTTGACCAAGATTCAATATTTATTTTCATTTTTTTTCTACCAAGATATATTTAATATTTTCTGGCTAGGAATTATAAGAAAAAAGAGGTATCAAATGAAATCTATAAGTAAATATGGTATGAACTTGCTTTGCTTAGTATAAATCTTTCAAAAGCAAAGCATATTTATTTAATTATCATGATTCATAGGTGTGAATGCACAGGGCTCCATAACTATAGGGGTACTATAGATATACGATGGGTTATATATGTATATTTTTATTAATTTAAACACCATTTTTAGAAGGAATTTTTTTTCCAAGTTAAAAAGGGCACAAAATTAAGATAAATAAAAATATAGTCCATCTAAAATACTAAAAACAATAAATAAGATATATCTTTTTTCAACATTATAGGGCATTCATCCATTAAGGTATCTTTGTATGTATAATTATGTATAAATCTCTTACAAAAATAATAATAGAATGAGTTTTGCGTTTTTATTCTATTTTCAACTTTCTCAAATTAATTTAATTAAGAAAAGTGTTAAATGTAATAATAATATAAAATGGGTATTAATTTCTTAATCTTTTGCACTTTCTTTGATCCTAACTTATCTTTATTTAATTAAGAAAGGTTTTGGTCAATTAATGGATAATGAGAATAATGTGATGTAAATAGTAATATAAACTTTCAAACATAAATTCAGTGTTTTATTGGTATTTTTTTTTATGCTACGTAAAAAATAAATATTGAAGTATAATATTTTTGTATGTATATTGAGTAAATTAATATAATAACTTTATTATTGTTTCCTCTTTATAAGTGGTATCAGCCAAATAATTTTACAAGATTTAATAGACACTTGCCCAAATTAATATCAAAACAATCAATCATTAGGACTCAATACTCTTGTGTAAGTTTAACATTGTCTATATTTAGACTAATTTCGTTGTATTTAGCTGTTAAATGTGCTATTTTTGTACTCATAGATAAATGCAAAAATGTGGAGAGAAATTAACACTAACAAAAGATTGCATAAATTAAACAAACATATTAATTGCAATTACACCAAGAAAGCAAAAGGAAAAATAAAGCATGCCAACCACAAGTAATCAAATATCAAAGTCCTCCGGCAGGTTCGACTTGGGTGTGCTGGTGATACGACCGCACAGAGCTCCATAATTATAGGGCCACCACATATTCTATATAATTGGTTATATATATTTTTTTATCAAGTTGAAAGGCACAATATTTATAGAGAAAAAGGCATGAAGGATTACAAATATTATTCGACATTTTTTTTATATAATTTGACATATTATTGAGAAACAAAAAATAAATTCTTTACTATTTTTTCCAATTAATGGCTTCTTTTTGAAAAAGTTTCTATTAGCCAAACGACAATTATTCCTCATCTCATTCAATTGTGAAAAAAAAAAGACCAATTTTTTATTCTTTTTATTCATTTCAGAAAATTTACCCATTAGCCCATTCACTATTTTATTTTATTTTTTTAATTGAGTTTCTTAATTAAATAAAAAAGGCACTCTTTCAAATTTTGTACAAGGCACCGAAAATCTCATAACCGACCCTTAATTCAGATTGTATATCTTGATTATAACAACAAGATTGGATGGCTGAATTTATAAATATGTGAAAATAATTGTTGGTTGAGTAAAAATTTAAATTGACAATTATATATATATATATATATCTTGGATTAGCAACATGTTATAAATTCTAAATTCAACAAGCAAATTTATTTAACAAAATTTGAACATGCCTCAAGATTCTATATCTTTGAATTATCTTCCTTAATCCACCTACTCCTCAAAGATGTGTACCGATAAGTACAATTTTGTACTTATCCTACTCACAAAAGGGACGATTATGAAATACTATTAGTTGTTTTCAGTTTAATTGCATGTTGTTTTCTTATTATTTTGGAAATAATCAAATTCAAGTATCAATCGACAAAAGACGAAGAGAGACTTGAAGGGCATAATCGGGCACCAGTTTTGCCGGTTCGATGGGACTAGAACTCTACAACTCCAAGATAAAACAAAGAAACTTAAACACACGTCTTAGAGGGTTGGAGAACATTATAAATAAGATGTATATAATAGCCGGAGAAGAAGGGACGAATTTTGGAAACAAGATACAAGAGGAGAATCGAGGATCAAGGCTCGGGATTGAGGATTCTTCAAATTTAGTCACGGGTTGTAATTATTTCTTCTTCTTTTTCTTTCGCGGATCATGATGAAGTCAATTATTGTCATAATTGACGAAATCATGTCCCGCTAATTTACTTTTTTCTAGGATGAACGATGAAACCTCATGATTTTTAATTAATTAGAAGTTTTCTGTTTTAGTGATTAATTGCTTTTGGATTGATTATTCTTTATGCGTTTTTTATTATTTTAATGCCTCGATCACCATTAGAATATATTGTGATCTATATTGAAGTCGAGAGATTCAATATAGATTAAGCACATGGTATTGAATAACATAGGGTCCAATAATAGATAGAGATTACTATTATGCTTTATGAAATCTATTTAGGTGTTCTTGAGATTTTAATGCATGTGTTTATGTTCGAAGCTTAATTAGAGATAATGAAGTTCGCATAACATATAGAATTGATTGACTATCGAGAGAGGCTTTCGATTAATTTAGGAACGCTGATTTTTAATCTATGGTAATTATAAGCTAAAACAGTTAAACGGATATTTGATTAAGGAAAGTGTTGGTGAATTCGCAAATCCTAGAGTTAGTAGATCTTGAATTCGTTCTTACCTTTTTAAAGTTATTTATTGTTTAATTAAAATAGTTAAATTAGTTTAGAATCACACATCAAAATTAAATATGTGTTTCGTTTTATTGTTAGAATTAGAATTATAAATTAATAGGTTAAATTAATATCTAGTCCTCGTGGGTTCGACACTTTATTTTATCACTATATTACTTGTCCACGATCCGTCCACTTGCGGGATATAAATCGCACAACAAGTTTTTGGCGCCGCTGTTGGGACTAGTTTTATTAATTACTACGTTAATTGATAATTTAGTTTTAACTAATTTTTTTTTTTATTATTTTTTTTATTTTTTTATTATTTTTATTTTTATTTTTTATTATTATTATTATTATTATTTTGTTTTTTTTTTTTTTGTTGATCTACTTGTTTCTCTTGATTTCATTGCTACCGTGGGAATAAAGATGAGCTAGGAGATCAAGCACAACACAAGATGATGAACTTTGAGATTGACAAGGATGACTTGCTCTTAGAAGATTTATGGAAACCACCGGTCAAAACAAAATTTTTGTCCCTACTCCTACACCTACAATCGGGATTGGCAAAATCACTCAGATTACTCTTTGTACAATAACCAAAGTCAAACAGAATACATGGGGTGGACATCAATTGGCTCATCTTGGCGAAAACTTGATTCATTGGCAAAACAGATGGAAACACCGAATTACTCTCGATCGACCAATATGGTTTAGATGTCTCTACCAATATGTGCAACTTATGGGCAAATCATCAATCATCGAATGCCTTTTAACCAAAGTCAAGTATCATCACCGAACAAGTCAGTATATGCTCGTAACTTTCGACTACATCGTAAATAATCCATACTCGCAGACTTATAATCCGGGATGGAGAAATAATCAAAATTTCTCCTATGGCAACAACCAAAATATCCGAATCCGCCAAATCGAGGGAGCCACAAGAGAAAAAAGGAGGATGGAAGAAAGCATCATTTGAATTGAAGGAGATGCGAGAAAAGACAGGAGGAGATGCGAGAAAAAGACAGGATGTTGCTATAAAGAATATGGAAAATCAGATTAGGCGGTTGGCTAAGATCTTGACAGAGAGTCCACAAGGCACATTTCAAGTGACACTAAAGCCACCTCGATAGAAGACATGTCAAGCATTACAACAATTAGTGAGGATCAACTACATGAAATTTTGGAAAATAGACCGGTTGTCCAAATTGATGAAGTACCAACAAAAGAAGAAGAGTATATGGAGAATGAGGAGTTGATCATACATAAGCGAGAATGAAAAAGTGGCGTTTAATGATCTTGCACTAACTAAGCAATTTTTCAACTCCCATCTTTCTTCTAAAATTGATTTTGTGATCAAGGTCATTGAAGAAGTTGAAATTTTCATAGTTAAGTTCGAGCAAGGTGATCAAATTAAATCATATTTTTATGAGAAGTACAAAGTTAAATATTGGAGAACAAAGGAAAAATGGTACAAAGTCAATCGATGCAAACAAAACAAGTCATCAAAAGCCATGTTCAAAGTACCATGAGTGATCACCGCGACAAAGTCAAGCTAATGACTTTAAAGAAGCGCTCAATGGGAGGCAACCCATTTTTCTACCTTTTATTTATTTAAATTTCAGATTATTTAAATTTTAGGATTTCAATTGACAATTTACACGTTTTAGGTTTTAGGGATTTAAAGTAGGTTGTTAATTCTTAGGTTTTGAGGATACAATCATCGTCATCCTGCATAATCATGTTGTTCAATTATTTTAAATTTATATTTAAAAAAAAAATTTGAATTTCGTTTTTTTTCAAAAAAAAAAAAAATCGTTTTTAAAAAAAAAAAAAAATTTTTTTTTAAAAAAAAAAAATTATTTTATTATCATTAATAAATTCCTTTTCTTTTCTTTTTAGGGTTACAACCTAAGGACTGGGCCGGATGACATTCAAGCAAAGATTTGTCGACCAACTTATACAGATCTCTCCACAAATTGTTCATACCATACTTCTTCTTGAAAGACCATTCGATCCACATCCCGGTAGTCTCTAATCTTTATATACTCCTTTGAATTATTTTTACATTGGGGACAATGTATCTTTCAAGTTTGGGGTAGTGAAAAAATGTTTGATCCGATAATAATACTTGATATTGATTGTTAAATTATTGTTTTAAAAAAAAAAAATTTATTATCATTATTATTATTTAAATTTAATTGTTTGCATGTTTGTGTGATATGAATAGCTTTGCTTACTAATAATGAATTTTTAAAAATTTACGATGTAATCCATGACTTGTAAACATATTATTACTTTTGTTTAAATGTGAGGCTACCATGTTTGATATTGTGTTGTGTCGGCCATTAAAATGATTTATAGCTATGTTGGTGCACTTAAGTTGAAAATAATAGGATACCTGTTTGAACCTAAAAATCATCCGTATCTCGAACAAATAACCAATATAGTGAGAAAGTGTGGTAATTAAACTGTAATAGTGGCTATCTAGGTTATGATTGATTCCATGTATGTTGAAAATTTGTGTGGAGTACTTTAGACCAGTTAGAGGAAACTAAGTAATGACCAAATGTTAGGAATCTAATCCTCACGCATGAACTTATTGCACGCAAGGAACAAAAATTATTATTATTTTTGCTTAACTCTTTTCGTAGCCTAATTGACTTGAGTGAAAAGGTCCGTAGGGGTTTCTCAAAACCTGATGCCCTAAGGTTCGAAAGACCTAGGAGTCATCGACCTCAAGCTCGTTACATGAGTCATTTAGAAAGCTTAATGGATGAGTTTTGTACTTTATTAATATCTTATAACTCCTTTCGTAGCCTATTTGACTTTCAGTGAAAAGGTCCGTAGGGTTTCTCAAAACCCGATGCCCTAAGGTTCGAAAGACCTAGGAGTCATCGACCTCAAGCTCGTTACATGAGTCATTTAGAAAGCTTAATGGATTGAGTTTTGCACATAAGATCTATATTAAAAATAAATAAAATAAAATTATTTATTTATTTAAATTTAATTTTTATTTCATCAAAAAAAAAAATTCTTTGCAAAAGTAAATTTGGGGATTAGATAACTAATGAGTTTGACTTATTTAGTAGAAACTTTACGGTCGAGAGTGCTCATAAATTGGAGAATCTTCATATACTTAGGTTGTCACGATTATTAGTTTTCTCAACCAACCTCGAAAAGAAAAATAATGAGCAAAGTGTTACCTTTGAACCAAAATCTCGGAATTGAGAGAAAACATCATTTTGGGGAAGTGTACCTTCGAGAGGGAAAGGAAAAGTTGACCAAGTGGTTGGGCTATCACCACCATAAATTTAAGTTGATCGATTAACGGGTCTCACACACGTATCAAGTGTGGTTTGAGTATAATCACATTTGCAATAGTAATACCCGAACACTCGTCATGAATTATAAGTTTTCTTTTGCAAAAGTCAAGCAAGAACAATAAAGCTATTTATATTGTGAATTGTGTTATTACTTATTTCTTTAAGTGCATGATTGTTTTAGCTAGTTTATTCGAGGACGAATAATAGTTCAAGTTTGGGGTATTTGATAAGTACAATTTTGTACTTATCCGGGCTCACAAAAGGGACGATTATAGTACTATTAGTTGTTTTCAGTTTAATTGCATGTTGTTTTCTTATTATTTTAGGAAATAATCAAATTCAAGTATCAATCGACAAAAGACGAAGAGAGACTTGAAGGCATAACAGGCACCGTTTTGGCGGTTTTTACGATGGGACTAGAACTCTACAACTCCAAGATAAAACAACAACTTAAACACACGTCTTAGAGGGTTGGAGAACATTATAAATAAGACGATATAATAGCCGAAGAAGGGACGAATTTTGGAAACAAGATACAAGAGGAGAATCGAGGATCAAGGCTCTGGATTGAGGATTCTTCGGTAGAGTCACGGGGTTGTAATTATTTCTTCTTCTTTTTCTTTTCACGGATCATGATGAAGTCAATTATTGTCATAATTGACGAAATCATGTCCCATTAATTTACTTTTTCTAGGATGAGCGATGAAACCTCATGATTTTTAATTAATTAGAAGTTTTTCTGTTTTAGTGATTAATTGCTTTTGGATTGATTATTCTTTATGCAGTTTTTTTTATTATTTTAATGCCTGATCACCATTAGAATATATTGTGATCTATATTGAAGTCGAGAGATTCAATATAGATTAAGCACATGGTATTGAATAACATAGGGTCCAATAATAGATAGAGATTACTATTATGCTTTATGAAATCTATTTAGGTGTTCTTGAGATTTTAATGCATGTGTTTTGTTCAAGCTTAATTAGAGATAATGAAGTTCGATAACATATAGAATTGATTGACTATCGAGAGAAGCTTTCGATTAATTTAGGAACCGATTTTTAATCTATGGTAATTATAAGCTAAAAGCAGTTAAACGGATATTTGATTAAGGAAAGTGTTGGTGAATTCGCAAATCCTAGAGTTAGTAGATCTTGAATTCGTTCTTACCTTTTAAAGTTATTTATTGTTTAATTAAAATAGTTAAATTAGTTTAGAATCACACATCAAAATTAAATATGTGTTTCGTTTTATTGTTAGAATTAAATTATAAATTAATAGGTTAAATTAATATCTAGTCCCTAAATGGGTTCGACACTTTATTTTATCACTATATTACTTGTCGCGTCCGTCCACTCATGGGATATAAATCGCACAACATGTACGTGTGTGTGTAGGAAATTAGGATTTCATCCCAAAAATTAACACTCAAATCCCTTTATATATTTGATCGATATGAAACTTTGTTCACGCCCTCTCAAGTTTCAACCGTATGAACATAGTGTAAATTATATATAAATAGAGAGGAAAATAAAAGTTTCACAGAAAGCAAAGCATCGTATTCTCTCCATCGCTGATCACTGCTCTGAGTCTCAAATTGTGAAAGGAAAAGGCCAAATTAATAAGGTCTTGTCTCCCCCATGGCTGTTGCATGGGCCCCACAACATGCAAATTAACATATACATACAAATCTATTATATATATATATATATATATATATAGAGAGAGAGAGAGAGAGAGAGAGAGAGAGAGAGAGAGAGAGACTCACACATACATACAAAAGTTGATATATATTCAAGACTGACAGGTTTAGGATATTTCTGTAATTTCACTCAATACCACTGCATGCAGCTTTGCTTTTAACGAGTGGCTCAATGTCTAGTCATTGCTTTATGTCTTTCTGAAATTTTCTAAAACTGTTCCTTGACTAATGAATTATTATGTATTAAGTATTTGAAAGAACTAATTATTACTTGAACTTGAGTATAAATTATGTATATACCTCTCTTTATTGGAAATAATTAATAAGTTTTTAAGTACACGTACTCACATTAATCTTTTCAAGTTAATAAGTTTAAAGCTAACGTGTTGAATATATATATATATATATATATATATATATAGTTTGATGTATATTCGAGTATATGAAAGTCTTGAATTCGAGTATCACATTTGATTAAGAATAAACATAATCTTCACGTGAGAAATAGTGTGTTAAAAATAAAATAAAAACAAATAGATTTATATTGCAACCATTTTTTTTCAATTTATTGAAAACGTAGGTAAATGTAGTATCAATTTTTTTTTATCAACAAAAATTTTGTGACACAAATCTAGCAAGATGGGAAGTTTACCAACCAACTATTGAGAGACGGAAATTTGTCGATTAGATCAATTGATTTATTGTGAATTATTATCTACTAGCGGTGGAAAATTTTGTCGTTTGAGATTTATTTTTATTTTTTTTTTCTAACAAATTAAAGACATCAACTCTCATATGTTCATTTGCCGTATGTGCTCGACAATTTTCCACAAAAGTCAACCAAGAGGACCTCATAACAAATCATGCAAATCTTGATTAATAAATTTAATAACCAAAAAACTAGGAATTAATGATTTCCATCTTTTGAAGACAAGACAACCTCAATGTATTCTATTGATATCTTCTTGGTTGTACAAAATGTCAACAAATTAGGTAAGCAATATGTCAACAATGATCTCATTGTCATTGTATGAATATAACATCATCTACCATACAATCTATGAATTTCAATATATATGGAAGGTACTACGTGATATTGATGTTTAATTAATAAGCAGTCAAGTTTAAAATTGGTCTTCAATAAGTTCTCTAAAATCTAATACTACTGCTTACGTACATGTCTTTTATCTACCTTAAAATAAAATAAAATAGAGAAGAAGAGAGAGAAAATTCGATACTCTAAACATATAAATATAATTAAATAAATTGCTCGATCAGTATGTCTAACAAAGCATCTGAATTTAGACGGAGTTCTAGATAATATAATGTTTGTTTTTTTTCCACATCAATTTGACACTCCCTATCAAATAGCATTGAAACTGTTTTTTATTTAAATATTGTATATTTTACTTAAGCATATCCACGTTAGCATTATTGGAGAGATACCCTTTAAGACATTTGTTTAATTTGGGAATGGCCAAGACAAATTTGGTACCATAGTGTATTAATTAAACCCAATCCAGATTACATGAATCTTTTTTTAAATAATGTTTTTTACTTGATTCTATAAGCTCACATTTAGAGCATCTCCAACATTAATGTAGATTTTTAAAATAAATTTGCCACACATATAAGTAAAATTTGATAATTTTAAAAAATCTTCTTCAATGCAATCTGACAAAGATTATGTCAAGTTAATTAACAAATTAAAAAAAAAAAAAAAAGACAATGTCTAAATTTAGAAACTCTATTAGATATGCTAACTTGACAAAATTTATATTTTCATCTAGATTTAAATTTGATTTTTTTTATTTTAAGAAAAAATAAAACACATTAGTTTATAGATAGAACCAATTGAGGACTGATTTTGGACTTGAGTATCTATTAATTAGACATCAACATCACGTAAATTAGAAAACTTTCAACTTGCATACTATTTAGTTAACAACCCGTAGAATGCATTGGAGATACTCATAGCAATTCACGTCAATAACTTGGTGGACAATTGCCCACTTCAGAACTCCAAAAAACCCTAATTGTCTTTATATTTTAGCTCCATCTTTTCAATTTCTCCATGTTCAAGGCAAGTAAATAAATCTTGAAAAAAAGAAAAGAAAAGAAAAGATTATCTAGTTGTGTTTATTGTACGATTCTATAATTTTTCAACATAAGAAAAGATAAATCCAAATTGATATATTAATTAATGATTTTGTCGAGCATATACATTCATATCCAATTACTACAACATACACACACATTGGTTGCATAAACTTTGCACCCAAACTCGAAGTGTATGTTTGGTACTCAAATCCAATAATAGATTAAACTCAACTATACCGTGTGTTGATATTTACCCTAGGGTCGAAAAACATAAATCAACCTATCATTTCAAAATTTCTTTTTCACCAGAGCTCACAAAAATGAAAACCTACATAAGGTAGGGTTATGGATAGGGACGAGAGCTGCACAGAATTTGATCTCAATTGATTAGTCAATTTAATACCTCTTTATCCTCCTTTGTGTCCAAACAAAAATGAATTATACTAGATGTGAATACAACTTTAAAATAAAGCTGATTTTGGCATCAGAATCACTTCCAAAGCATAAATTAATTGTTTTAACCCAACTTATACTTATTCTTTTCCCATTCGTGTGCTTAAACTTAATGTCAGAATCAAAGAATTGTATATAATAATTTTTTTAAAAGCCTAAAATTGAAGCAATTTGTTCATATATTGCTTATGATATTTTTTATGTGTGTGTTATTAGGATTAAGGCATCAATATATAAGTTAAAATAATGATAAATTACAGTTTGGAATATAATTAGTAGAAAAAATCTATCAGTTCAATCATCAACTCGGAATGATACACATATATATATATATTGACTAGTATACGATATTGGACAAGATGAAATAGTACATACAATAAATAATAGATAATATTTTAATTTTTTTTCTTCATTATTTCTACCACCCCACTAAGCATGTCATAAAGACATTGGTGGTATTTCATTTACATGTATAAGCTCTATAAGTAATAAATTATTCTTTTGTTTTGCAAATTATATCAGTCTCTCATCACGTTGGTTTATGTGTATATACATTAATTTTATTCAACGTTAAATATGTAGTATAAGTGGAAATGATCTCCTACTTATCTATGTTGCCCATACTGAAGTGGCATGGTAGTTCACGGTCCCACACTCATTATTTTTACTAATCATGTGATACCACTTCTAAGTGGGCAACATAAGTAGGTAGGAGATCATTTTCCGTAGTATAAGTTGTTGCAATGGGGCAAAGTAAATTTAACCCCTCAAGGTGCAAGTGCATGTATCGATTCGACGTTTTTTGTATATTGAACTTTACATAATTAAAGAAAAGGGACGTAATGAAATTTGTCAATTATTTTAACTTGTTGAGTTCAATCTAGTATTCTGAATACACGACTACATAAATCATTTTTTTATCGTGTTTATCAGTAGATTATTGTGTCTAATTCAAATTCAATGAATATTTTAAAATTTAATCAGACCATGTCACATCTAACAACATGCAGAGTGGTCATGTAAGGCATAATTATATTATTCAACATGCAGGCCACATTTTTCCTCTTTCTAAAAGTTTTCTCCTAATTCCAATCTTCTCAAACGATAAGGGATGACACATGAAGCCACAAAAATCTTAGGAAGAATCAACAAAAGCAAGATCTTCTTTTTCTCTACCAATAATGTCAATAACTTATCACATATTAAACCAAAATGGTCTCAAATGCGCTATTTTTGTGAAATTTTTATTTGTTAACATCGTCAACATGTCTCCACTTGTAAATTGATTTCATTTTTTGGTGAGAAGGGTGACATATTGTATGACGGACTTTTATTAGCTTCGGTACTATACCGCGTCTAAAAATTTACATCATTACTAACTTCTTCCTCTTTAATTTCTAGTAGGGTTGGATAAGATTGAGCATAATTTAGAGTCCCCACTCCAGCTGAATATACACACACCCTCTTGGTTCTTAGCTAATAATAATTGCACAATGATATAGCATGTAAATGTAATTATATGAATCTAGAAATTATATGTCAAAATAGCTTTGAAAGTGATTCTTCAGCTACCCTTTAATCATATGCCACTCTCTTCCCAAATCTTCCTTTTCACAATTTCCCATCAATGTTCTTGTAGACTTTTGTGCTCCGTAATTAATATGACAACCCTAGATAATTCATGCTCAAATTCAAATAAGGTTTTTTAAAATGGTCCAATTTCAAAGTTAGAGAACAAGGATAGACTAAAATTAATTTGATTTGTAATAGTCATTAAAAATCTAGTTACTTTAAATTTTTCAATAGAACTAACGATATAAAATTCATGCAGTCAGTCGGATCCAAATTTATAGAAAGTGAAGCATAGTTAAAAAAAATGCTTAGTGTGATGTTATTGGCTATGTAATATTAGTTCAAAAATGTTATTCAAGATAGTTACAGCAGCAAACACCTTCCTACATCAAAATATTTTGAGATAAATCATCATTTATTACAAATTAATAGGCTGGACGAAGTAGCAACTAGCAATAGAAGATTAATATAGTCGACTCAAAATTCATTATCAATTATTGTCATGCGTGTATTGAAGCTCAATTGATTTGACAAAAGTTTTCAATAGGACAAGGGCAACCTTGTTTAATTATATTACAAGAAGATTTGACCACCCAACAATATAATCTCCAACAGTGTTTCCTCATACAACTTGGACCAGTAAACATTTGGGAATACCAAATAGGGACAAGACAAGACAAATTGATTAGTGTAAATTAAGAAGTTTCTTTGCAAAAGGAGATTGTCATGTAAAGATAGTAGGGCACAAGGATTATCTTCTCAAATTAACTTATTGTTTTTGTAATCTTTTTAAAAGAATTATTAGGCTATGTGCCTGTCATTTTCCCTTGTTTCCCACCACTTGCTTTCTTGATAATTTAAGGGACAAATAATTCAAACATGAAACGGGGTATGTATAATTAATCTTTTATTATCAATTTTTTAAAATTATTTGGCCTTTGATATTTGTAATAGGGGGTAAAAAAAATTGAAAGGATGTCAGAATATATTATTATAAACATGTTTTGTACACTTGACTGCAGGGGTAGATTTAAGAGGGACGGAACTAGACTATACAGAAAAAAATATTTTTTATAGTGTAAAAAAAAAATTAGTATAAAAAAAAAATTTAGTAACAGTTCGGTCTTAAAGTGAGCAACCCAGTCTCCAAATATTTTTGGATCCGCTCTTGATTAGCTTAATATGATTAAAGAAGTATGGTATGAATTTAAATTCTTCGACTGCCATATCCAGTCTTATCGAGTCCAACGTACTAAAATTATCGTGTGTTCAATAAATATTTCACATGTTGGGATTTAGTTGTAATATGACTGGATCTTGGGTGGTGGTGAAATATTGCAGACTTCTCAACAAGGGGGAAAAATATAAAAGAAAATTAATAGGAGAAAAATAAAAGAGAATGACATAAAGTACACAGCACTTGGGCTAAATATAGATATTTTATGCTGGTGCAGTAACTTTTTAAAATCAGTATTATAGTCTTCAATAATCTTGCATTGAGTACAACTTTTCAGTCAAAGGAGTGATGCTTTTGCTTGCATGGATCGAATAACTTAATGGAATCACCGTTAAGCATAATCCAGAAAAATGATCCTCTTAAACTCAATTTCCTATTTCCCTATTTCTAGACTAACCTGTCAGATTGTATAAAATTAGACAATATTTTAACTTCTTTCTTTCTTTAATACTATACAATGCTTTCCGATATACCTTATCTAAATTCAATAAGAATAAGGGCAAAGACTAAACAATCCATATAAATAAAAACAAATATCAAGAAAATGACGATTCAATTTTCTATAATTTTGTAAATTGCATTTCTAGGTGAGTGGTGTCAAAACCAGTTCGACATCTTAGGGTGTACCTCATCATTTACACCAAAATGTTCAAACCCAGGTGCTATGCTCCAGCTGATGCATTTCCCACGCCGTGGAGCTACATCAGTGAAGGTATTACGTCTTCTTTAATGGATGGCTCTAATCTAACATCAAGGTGAGAAAAACTTTAAGGAGGTCTATATCGTAATAATTTCCAGAATATATTGTAGTCTAAATCGGAATGATATTTTCAGCAAATCTATACATTTTCTAAATGAAGAATTAATCTAGTATCTATTCACAAACGTAAAAGTTGATAGGTTTTAGCCTCTCCATGGAAGCCAATTCTAACCACAAGATAAGCTTCAAAAATCTCACGTCAAGAATTGTGAAGACGACACAGGACCGTGGCCACAAAATAAAGTTCAAATTTGACAATCTTACCAGAGATCTTAGTCTTCATCCATACCGTTAACAAGAATATAAGCATTGGTTTATAATCCTACTTCCATCGCAAGGATTGCCGTATGCCAGAGTAGATAAGCCCCAGGGACCACCCCTATCAAGCAAACTAGGAAGAACGAGATGGCATTGCTGACTTTAGCAATAACAGTTCTTACAAATGGCATCATGATATCAGCCAGTTCGATGAACAGACTGAATTTGTACCTCCTGCCCCATAAAACTAGATATTAAAATTGAATTACAGCATCCAGAACTAAGCTGATAGTGCACGAATAGGAATTATCTAGACATGATAAGATCACGAAACTGTAGCCAACCTATTTCCATATGAAGCAAACACAAGCCAAGAATAATTCTTAATTTTCTTATCCTTCTTTCCATCTATCAATACAAAGGAATTTTCCCAGTAATCAGTATCTAATGGGCACGTCATTTTTGTCATTCAATGTCTCTTAGTGGCAAAGGACATTTACAGGAATAAGAAGAAAATGAAAATTCCCTGTGCTTTGACAGGTTTAGCACGAAATCACAAATCTCTTTTTCCCCTTGGAAGTGCCATATTTAAGCATTATTATGCAAGCTTTCTTCTGCATACAATTATTTATCCATTTTAATCCTGTAGGAAATTTGGTGTTCATGAACTCAACTTTACAAAATTTGCAGGGATGGCATGGTCCAATTCTTAACATTTGTCCAAAAATGTCTCAACCAACAGAAATAATCTGTCATGTGATCTACAGCAAAACCAGTTGCATTACATTCTGATGGATATCTTCAAAAATAAAAATTCCAATGAAAATATTTCAATTGGAATGAAGGCCAATTAAAGGTTGGAAGTAGCATCATAATTCCCGGAAATATCACACACTGACAGACATCTGTGAGATATTATAAAAAACACATGCATCATGCATGTAATGACAAGAAAAATGTGAGTAAAACATACCACCCAGTCAAGGTTCTTAATTCCTTGGTCCATTTAACCGATATAGAGATATGGCTGATCGCAACACAATGCAATGAAGATGACATGGCTTCTCCCACCAATTAAAATTTTCAGCCCCACTACTGGTGAGCTCCTCAATGAGTTGGTTTTGAAGTACGCGAAGGTCGAACTGATCTTCATACATGCATACAACAGAGTGCAAGTTCTGATACAACCATTAGTTCAGCGACACCTGTTAACCAGAAATAACTCTTTTACATGATACATGATACATCAAACATAATATCCATCAAAATTCCAGTAGGGTAATACTTGCAATGAACATAACATCCATCAAATTCCAAGAGTGTAAACACTTGAATAATCATAGATCACATTAGAGGTTATTAGAACTAGGGATGTCAATTCAACCCGAATGCCCTGATCCCCGCGGGGACCCGCCCCGAATGGGGCGGGGAATCCCCGACTAATCGGAAAATCGGGCGGGGCGGGGGCGGGGGCGGGGACCTTGTTCCCCGCCCCGGACCCGCCCTGATTCAATTTTTATTTTTTAATTATTATTGTAATTATAACCTTACATAAATAGAAATATAAAAAAAACTAATGAATTAAATATATTAATTAAAAGACCACAAATCCATTTCATAGCCTATCAAAATGTAAAACCCATTATTTATTTAATGATTTATTGGTCCACCACTACCTTTTATAAACTTCTCTTTCAACACACTTATTGAAAGAATCCGATGTGGGATTCATTTTATACATTTACTCTTAGGACTTTACTAGGATATTACATTTTGTCCCACATCGAAAAACTATACTTCATATTAGAAAAGAATTGTCTATAAATAATGTAATCTTATTATATTTTTTTAATATATTAATATTCAAGTGTTGTTTTAATAATTTAATAATTTAATATATAATATATAAAAAAATTAAACAAAGAAATAAACGGGACAAGGAAGTGCCCCGCCCCGCCCCGTGCCAGCCCTGACCCCGCTTTAAGCAGGGATCGAGGCGGGGACGGGGCAGAAAAATCCCCAGCGGGTCGGGGCCGGGAGGTCCGCCCCGTCCCGTCCCGTCCCGTTGCCAACCCTAAATAGAACCCAATCTTGAAAACTGTTCAAGTTGCTGATCTACCATGTTTCATATCAAGAAGAGTCACTTCTCCATATCTCTGATTAAAAGCTTCTATCTCTTCTCAAAATTTACAGTTAAACACATACGTGACTAAATTTAACCTTTCTAAAGAAAATACCACATGCATTAGCCCATAAACAACTCCTAGGTTTATTTTTATTGTATTCTTTCTAGGGATTGTATCAAACTAAAGATGCTCAATACTTTCTATATTTCTTATGAAAGGCTCACGACTCACTGATTTTTACCATGTGATCACAGAGAGAGTAGAACAAAGTAATACCAACAAAAATCTTCATATAGTTTCTAATTTCATTTTTCTTTCGCAACTACTTGTTTTCTCAATAACTTCAGGAAAACAATACAGTTAATTTCAACTCGGGGACTGACATTAGCCTGTTAAGTGTTAACAATATAGAGTGAAAGTATTATATTGAAATTAACAACAATAAACAGCACTCAAAATCACCATATTCAAAACAAAGATTTCCAGTCCTGCTCTCGATCTCCAACAGTTACTTCGACAACAGAAGTTCCTTTAAACCTAACTTTCTACACAAAAGAAATGGATTTTTTGTGTTGTCAAAGCATTATTTCCTTTAAACCTGCTCCTGATTCTTTCAGTGAAAATTCTCCATTATTTTTTTTTCACCACCTTAACATAAACCTTAAGTTTGACTAGATACACGAAGTAGTATCAGGACAAAAACATCTCAGACAATATTGTTATTGTAGACACGATTTTTGTACATGAATATGAAATATTTATGCACGCAGAAATTTACGTAACATATTTTTAAAGTGTCTAGAGAGAGAGAGAGCCCCAGAACAAAAATTAAATCCAGTAGATAACACGTTCTGAGGACTAAATCTCTTAACCAAGAATGTGCTACTTGACAATAACTGAGGTGACAACACAAAAGGGAAACAAGAAAGAAAAAACTATACCTCATTGCGCAATTTCTGAAGGGCTCTGGTGGACAGGGTACACAGGCTCCAATCCAAGATTGTTTATTTCATTTGACAAGCTACTGTCAACAGAAATAAGCTCCAAGTACATGCTTGCAATATTGTCAGCTAGTGTAATCACCAAATCTTCTAGTATAGCTACTCCATGATTGGTGAACAAGCCATGATTATAATAGGCACCTTTCCTGTTAAGGCATACATTGAGGTATATTTGAGAATCTCGTATCCTGGTCCAATGTACATATCTATTTTATCCTAACTAAAGGATATTAACCAATCTCAAAGTGCAACTTAAACATCAAATGGAGAAGGAATCAAATACACAGGTCCATTAGAAATCTCCGTAATTATCATTGAAAGACACACAAGGATCTCTTGATGGGAAGCTTTACGAAATAAGAAACTCACACGGCCACTAATATAAACTTCCCACGTGATCGTGGAAGACATAAGAATAGTATAGGAAATATTTAGATGAACACTTGACGTGCATGGAAGCATACAAATACAAGTTGAACACCAAAATTTCCAAGGGAAACACTAACTATAACTCCTTTTACCTGGGAAAACCAAACTTAAGAGCATATATGCCCAACTTTCCAACATTTTGCATGATAAAGTCAAATCCATTTAGCATATTGATCACCAAAGAAAGAAGTGCCTGATAAAGGAACGGCAAACAATTACAAAGTTACAGTTATTTTTTCTCTTTGTTTTGAATAATTTGTTTGAATTAACATGTTGTGGCTATAATATGTTAGTATTTCTCATGTTAGACAATATACCTTGTCAGGTTTTCCAGTAACCAGGCAAAGCTCTTTTTCCAGCATGCCATGCACAGAGGCTGGTAGCATTTTTGAATAATTTCGGACAACAATTCCGAGTAATCATTCATTGATATTGTAGCACAAATTCGAGAGACGTGGACCACCTGTGGAAAATATTTGTGATCCCTTTATTAGTAAGCGAAGAATAACTCAAGATCATAAAGAAACAAAAAAGTAAGAATTCTACTTCATTTCCTCTTTCATTTGTGTCAAACACTATAAACAAATCCGAAGAAAGGAATCCTTCCATTAACCTTTTACAACAATAAGAAGAGCAAACTAAGCTATATTCCCAATAAAACATGGTGTCAACTTCGAGATCGGTTGCTAATGAAAAAGATCCATTTTCTAAGGAATGTAAATAGAGTATAACCTCTATAAGTTATTACTCTATAATTATTATATAATAAAATTTATCGGTCCCGACTTGGGCCAATGGGATAAACTAATAATTTTGATAAATTGATCAAATAATAGTTTTCTGAACGTCTACATAAATCCGTGATCCATTCATACCAAAAATTAATAATTTGCTAAAAATCAAATATAATTGACTATATTCACATAATTCTTTACACGTTTCATATGTCAATGTTGATTTTTGAACACCTTTCAAATGAGATGCCATTGTAGATTTTCAAGTAATGTGTTATAAAGATCAGGACGAAATTGTGTTTATGTAAATAGAGTTTATCTTTCATCTAATGCGTTGAACCATTTGATTAAATGAATACAATAACAATGAATTATATTTAGTTAAATACGAAGGTACAATGAATTTAATTTTTTGGTTAATTTAATGTATCTTTAGTTGATTAATGCTTATTTAATTGATTAGATTAGTAGAATGCAATTAATATTTAGTTGGAGAGTATTGAATCATAAATGAACTCTATAAATTAATAAATTAATAACTCTTTTATTTAATAGATTTTGCATGGTAGAGTATTAATTTATAGAGGTTATATTGTACTATAAACGGTAAAAGAGATAGATCCTCAAAATTAGTAGGAAAGAAAAACCGATACAAACAGAAATGCCCTTTACATTTTCCAGTCCCAAGTAAAAATGCCACGATTAAATGAAAGCAATGTAAATAATTAATTTTTCTCAACTTTTTCATATATAACCACACGACATCTCAACAAACTTTTTCAAACATCTTCCTTTTTCCTCCTACCTTGATTTCTGGGTAAGTATTTAAACTTGATTCCTTCAAAATAGCCAACGATTTCAAAATCGGCACAAAAATGTTATTCACTTCCTAACAACATAAAAAAGGCATAAAATGCAAGTCTTTAAAGAAACAATAGTCACGGTGCCTACCTCTTTCTTGAGCCACAGAAAGGAAGCCCACATCAATCTTATCCTTGGACCCTCAACAATAGCACACAAACAGGGGAGGCTGTTTTACATGGTTTTTGTTCAAAATCCTACCTCTTTTTTGAGCCACAGAAATGAAGCCCACAGCAATCTTATCCTTGGACCCTCAACAATAGCACACCAACGAGGAAGGCTGTTTTACACTGTTTTTGTTCAAATTCCGTGCCTCTACTCATATTCACAACATTTTTTTATAGCAGATAAGGAATCCATGAGCTTGCCTTTCACAACATCCCAAGCAAACTGCAGGTAAACCTCATCGTCATTTTCATGGCACTGCAATCAGATAAACAATATTTTAAATATGGAAGAAATATGAATCCCAAAAATTTTAGTCAAGAATTCTATCTCCTTCTGGTCTATTACAGGAATCCATTCAGAAGTAAATGCTCCATTAGCATTCACTAGAGCTCTCAAGCAACAGCACTTGATGGAAGTCTCCTGCTTAGAACTTACAAATACATTCCTTAGGGGAGGAGCAATGAGCTTGGGAGCTTTCAATGGTGAGAACTGGCCAACTTTGCAACTTCCAGGGTAAAACTTCCCAGAAGGGAAAATGGTGCCATTATGACTTAGATAATTTGTGATGACACAAGGACCCATTCTTAAAGAAGCACTGACCATTGACAATCAGGCTGAGATACATAAATTTTTATTAACAACTCAAAGGCTCAACATATACATCTCTTTATGTAATTTTCCACCTGTTAACTTTATGTGCTCAAGCAACCAGCTATGGGAAATTATTAACATTTGATGACTATTATGATTTTACAAAAATCACCCATCAAGATCATATTAGACAAAAGTTGTGGAGCCTCTAGGTGGTACCCAGGATTTACTCATATTGGTGGAAATTTATGAAATTGAACGAGTGAGTAAACCTTCTTCTAACGGCATGTAAAGTTTTAGGCACAAAGATTTGCTCTTCAAAGGGATTTCCAATAGTGTGCAGCTTGACATTGGGTGGAACAGCCACATATTCTACCATTAGCAACATTCCATAGTCTTGATCAGCGCACTGTGGCTTGTATACAGCGTGGAAAATGCTCAAAATGCCCCAACCTTCAATAACAAATCAATAATAATGATCAACTG
Source organism: Forsythia suspensa (assembly GCA_023638005.1). NCBI lineage: Eukaryota > Viridiplantae > Streptophyta > Magnoliopsida > Lamiales > Oleaceae > Forsythia > Forsythia suspensa. Next base: position 40,121,016 of record CM042675.1, on the reverse strand, counting down.
TATTCACAAACCAGAAAAAGTTCCATGTACATTAAAATAAGCCATTCACAAGGTATTGAACATATCAGACATTCCCATTTACAATGGTAAATGAACTCCAAAATTGTTTTGCATCTTAAACTAGATTGGCAGATCATTGTGAACAACCACAGATTCTCATTTTACCCTGCATTTGAATCAACTTTCAACTGCAAACATGATATTGGTGGTTTAGTTATAGTTCAGTGGTTAACTATTGGCTTCCAACAACCAAGCTACACGACTCATTAAAAGTCTAGCAACCTGGTGGCTGCCATAAAAGAAAGAGGAGTTTCAACGAATCCTCCAATTGCCAAAACTTTGTTTTTCCACATCATTCCATGTATTTTCAAAATTCACCAAATACATTCTATATATTTGAAAAGGCAATTAATCGCCTAAACACACTACAAAAATTTTGGTCTTCTAACATCTCTTAGACCACCCTTTTTTGACAAATCAACCTAAAAATTACTTTGTACGACAAAAATTTGCATCGTTAAAAGTGAAATTTCTTGTAGTGACACATGTAAACATAATATGCCATAAATCCTGATATAATACTGAATTGTTATTAACAATCTTCAGCATACCATTCAGCATCCCGGGTCTCCACAACGTAAATTTCTAAAGTCTTACTCCTAATCATGTATTTTTACCTTTTATCCAGCATGCACATTGATTTTACAACATTTTTGTAGCAATCAATTCCAACTATGATTTATTTCCGTCTCTTGTTTCTCTCCAAAAATTACTCATCAAATGTATATTGAACATTACATTGGCAAATACAATTGCACTAATGCTTGGAGAATATGAAAATGACATTGCAACAGTGACACGTTAACAAGGTCAACTTTAAGTCTTTAACACGACCAAAAGGTCCAAAACAACAGCACATTTTCTAGAACTGAAAAAAAAAAACGCTTCAGAAACATATTGTTTCATAGTCAAGTTTGATGAACCTCGCCTAGTATAACTAACAAAATTCAAATCGACAGTAAGTGAGCTTACCATGCAAGAGAGGGGCGAAATTGAATTATTAACTAAATACTGAAACCCTAGATTCGATGCAAGATAGAATTTGATATATGCGAACCTGGTTCTGCACATCGAACGGCCGTGGCTTCTACATCCGGGAAAATGAAGAATTCGACGGCTAAATGATAGCAAGCAATAACAGTATATATTTAAAAAATCAGGATTGGACAAGAATAGTAAATTAAGAGCTTGTTTAATTTCACTAAATTTTGCTAAAAAGCATTTTAATACAATTTTTTATAACTTTTTAATCATCAATTTTTATTAACTTTTGAAAAAAAAATTGATTTTAATCAATTATCAAATACATGGGTAAATTTAACAAATATTTATTCAACTTTCGTTATTATACTTTATTCATCGAATTTTAACGTGTATATTTAGAATCTCACTCAACTTTTAGTTTTTAACCATCCATCACCGTCGAATTAATCGTCTCAAGAGATGTTAATCTAAAAAGTCCACGTGTGTAACGGAATACACGTGGCACCAATCAAATTAGGTTATTTATCCAACTCACCTATTTGTCCAAAAATGCATGCCACATCATTATCCAACTCACCTATTTATGTCACTTTTTTCATATCCCTTCTTCTTCCTTCCCAAGGCTATACAACGAGTCTTAGTGGATGAGATTTGCCTTGAAGCAGTGACACAACTAGACTGAGAATTAGGACTCATGGACAAGCTCAAAGACTGCAAATCCCCACAGCCCATTGCACCGCCGCCGCCGCGGCCACCAACATAAGTATTAGAGCCAGAAGCACTTCTATCTTCAACCATACAACCATTTACCTGATGTTCCAAGGGATGGTGATCAAACCATGTTTTCAACAATGGAATTTCATCTTCAGTTTGGATGAACCTGAGTGTTACAGTCTATCTAATCTCTGATACATAGCATTGCACTGTAGCCCAGAATAATACTGATGGTATTGCTGATGTCTAAAGGGCTCTTGGTTGTAGAACATGCTGTCTAGGCTTAAAGCCATTGTTTCTTTCATGACTCACATAGTCATGACTTGCCACTGTTGCACTACCCAGAAAAATCTTCTAGTTTAGGCGAAGAATTAGGTACTATAGCTAAAAGTTTAAATATTTAATACACAGTTAAAAATGACTAAAAAATGTATACCATCTTGAGATCAAGAAAAATAAAAAATAGAGAATATATTAAGAACCTAACCTTCTGTGTGGGATCTAGAGAACGCTTCCATAATGCAAAGGGAACCATCAGATTTAAGAGGCGTTACTGACAAAGGAGACTGAAACCCACCCATTTCACCAACTCCATAACAGATTGCAGGAGTATTTAGGTGAAGAGGTGAAAGATAGAAGTTGCTTGCTGGAACTGCAGTAGTAGTAAGAGTGGCTTCAGTTTGATGATTGAACTGTTGATGATGATGAGGATCTGAAGCTGAAGAACCCTCCATTTTCACGGGTGAGAGAGTAAAACCTAACCAGTTATTATTGTTATTGCTTCCGTTGCTATTATCATTCATGGACTTCATCTTCTACATCTTCAGCTTCAAGAGAACAAAATAAATTGAAAATTTAATGACGTGGCATGCATTTTTGGACAAATAGGTGAGTTGGATAAATAACCCAATCTGATTGGTGCCATGTGTATTCCGTTACATACGTGGGATTTTTCTATTAACATTTTCAGAAGGTTAATTGATGGGTGATAGATGGTTAACAAAAATTAAAGTTGAGTGAGTTACCAGTGACACGTTAAAGTTCAGCGAGTAAGTATTAACAATATGAAAGTTGAGTGAGTATTTGTTAAATATATCCTCAAATACACCCAAAGTTGGCAGATGTAGAGTTGGTAGAACAACTTTTGGGCCAAAAATTTGTGCCCAAGATAAACATCAGTGAGAATTGAGATTGAGAGTACTTTTATGTAGGGCCGCATGGGTTGGGTCGATTTTAGGTCCAGTTCAAACCCAACTCAGTAATTGCAGTTTGAAGAAATTGGAATCCAACTCAACTTGCCAATGGGTTGGAATCCGACCCAACCCGACTCGACCAAACCAATCTTAGGTCGATTTGGGTTGGGTTGTCGAGTTGGGACAATTTTTTTCCCCAAATCTCAAATCTCCAAAACACAAATTTCATCGAAAATAATCAATATTAATTCACATCTAAACATCTAAACACAAACGATAACAACTAAATTCGCAACTAAAAATAATAGTGAAGAATTTACAACAAGATCTTGCTGGAACTTACAAAAAAATTGCTACAAAAGTTGTAAAATTTCTCGAATATAGCCACAAGCAGAAACCCCAACTTCTCTGAAATTTCTCGGAAATGGCCACAAATCACAGATCGAAGCCCTAGACTAGAATCAACTCCAGTCAACCGCTAAAGGAAGAGAGATTATATATATATATATATATATATACCTAGACAGAGAGAGAGAGAGAGAGAGAGAAAGTAAGAGAGATGCAGTGGTGGGGAAAATAGACTTGGTCTTGCTATCTTTGATGTTTTGGCAGGAGTATATCTTCTTCATTGATCATGATATCGTGGCGTGCGTGGAGACGATTGGCGGCGATGATGGATTGACCGACTTTGGCCAGCGATGGAAAGAGATTGGGCTCAGTTTCTTTGCCTCTGCGTGCGTGAGTGTGAATGTGTGTGTTTTGTGGCTGAAATGATTTTTTAGGGTTTGTTTTGTTAGTTTTTTTTTTTTTTTGGGCCTTCATTTAAAAGGCCTAGTCAAACAATATCTTCGTTTAAAGAGCCTTCATTTAATGTTATTTGGCTAAAAGGCCTAAAGATTAAAAAAATAGAAAAATAAAATATGAAATGACTAATATATCCTTGTATACTGATACATAACGACTATAATGTTGTTATTCTTGTAGAGAACGACTTTTATGTAGTTATTTCACTAACATAGTTTTTTTTTTTTTTTGCAAACAAACGACTTAAATATCGTTATTATTACTATAACGACTTCAATCTCGTTTTGTCAAATAAATAAATGCACAAATTATATGTACTAGAACGACTTCAATATCGTTATTTTTATGATAACGACTTAAATCTGGTTATTACACATTGATACATTAGCTCGTTATGACAAAACTAAAATGACGTAGATGTCGTTATTTTACATATATAAATCTCGTTACCTTTTAACTAAAACGACTTCAATGTAGTTCTAGCTTTATTTTGTATTGTAACGATATAAATATCGTTTTCTTAGAACTAGAACGAACACAATGTCATTTTGTGGATTGGACTATCGTTTCGCACTCTATCGACTTGAAGCGTCATTCCTTGGCATAAGTATTACTTTCAAGTGAGAACCAACGAATCGGTTCGAGGGACGTACTCGTATCAACTACCTTAGAAGTTCCTAGTGTTGTCAACTACCTTAGAAGTTCATAGTGTTGTCAACCACCTTCAAAGTTCTTCGGTGGGAATAAGACAACTCCGTTCGTTTTTCCTTTGTCATTCAAGTGGGATCAACTTACTTGATAACCTTTTTCGGACCTCCCAGGTATGTTGGAGGCATGCCAAGTGGACGTGGATGTTCGATTCGACTTTTTTAGTCAGAACGATATCAATCTCGTTACCTTTTAACTGAAACGACTTCAATGTAGTTATACTTGTATTTTGTGTTGTAACGACCTAACTATCGTTTTCTTAGAACTAAAACGAACCCAATGTCGTTCTGTGGGTTGGACTATCGTTTCGCACTCCGATCGACTCGAAGCATCATTCTTTGGTATAAGCATTACTTTCAAGTGAGAATTGACGAATCAGCTCGAAAGACGTGCCCTTATCAACTACCTTAGAAGTTCCTAGTGTTGTTAACCACCTTTGAAGTTCTCAGGTGGGAATAAGGTAACTTTGTTCGTCTTTTCCTTCATTGTTCAAGTGGGATCAACTCACTTGATAACTTTTTTCGGTCCTATTAGGTATGCTGTAGGCATGCCGAGTGGCCGTGGATAGAGGTGTCAAGACGGACGGGCCGGTTGAACCCACATCGGCCTACCCGTCTCGACTCGAAACCGTGGGTTGCCCTATGAACCAAGTGGGTGGTTCACCGACTGTAGAGGTTGAACCACCAGCCCGGCCAGTTCAACCCCTTAACCGCTGGCCTTCATAATTAAAAAAATAAAAATAAAAAATAAAAGAAAGGCAAAAAATTCAAACTATTTCAAAGTTTCAATTTTCAAATGATTTTAAAAAAAAATTATGGCAAATGAAGGACAACCGCTGCACAAAAGCAGCGACTGTCAGACTGAAATTAATGTAGCAGCAGGCTGCTTTAACAAAAAAGCTGCCTCCTGCTGCTATAAAATCAAATTTTTTTTATCAGATGACCTAGCGTACTGCTTTGGTAATGGTTTGGTATTTTGGTAAATACACGTTCAACTCAAATTTCAAAATTTCAGCCAAATAAATTGTATCTAACGTTATAATTTTGATAAGCAAGTTACTAATTTTTTATTCATACGGGTCGAACCGCGGCCCACATGGGCTCAACCTAGATGGGTTGACATGTAGACCGGGCTCGTGTTCAACTTTTGTGTGCTGGGTTGGCCAAATCCGCAACTCGCTGTAGTGCGGGCTTTTTCTAGTGCTGGCCGTCACCAGACTTCATAGGAGACAGGCCCTGACCCAGATTGACACCTCTAGCCGTAGGCGTTTGATTCAACTCTTTTAGCCAAAATGATATCAATCTCATTACCTTTTAACTGAAATGACTTCAATGTAGTTCTAGATGTAATTTGTATTAAAACGACATAAATATCGTTTTCATAGAACTAGAACAAATATAATGTCGTTATTTGGGTTGGACTATCATTGCACTTCGATCGACTTGAAGCATCATTCCTTGGTATAAGCATTACATTCAAGTGAGAATCGATGAATCGATTCAAGGGACGTGCCCGTATCAACTACTTTAAAAGCTTCTAATGTTGTGAACCACCTTTGAAGTTTTCTGGTGGGAATAAGGTAACTCCGTTCGTCTTTTCATCATTGTTCGAATGGGATCGACCCACTTGATAACCTTTTTCGGACCTACGAGGTATGTGTTGTGCGATTATAATCTCGCAAGTGGACGAATCGTTAACAAGTAATATAGTAATGAATATAGTGTCAAACCTACGAGAACTAGATATCAATTTAACTAATTAATTTATAACTTAAATTCTAACAATATGAAAAACACATATTTGATTTGGTTTATGAATCTGAACCTATTTCAATTAAATCTAAATTATCAGACAATTAAAGTAAATTTATGAGAACAAATTCTAGTTTTTACTAATACTAGGATTCACGAATCCACCTACATGTATCATAATCAATTATTCGTTTAACCATTTTAGCTTATAATTACCTTGGATTGAAAAATCGGTGATCATAAAATAATCAAAAGCCTCTCTCGATGGTTAATCAATTCTATACGATATGCGAACCTAATTATCTCTAATTAAGCTTCGAACATAAACATATGCATTAAAATTTCAAGAACACCAAAATGAATTTCATAAAGTATAATAGTAATTTCTATCTATTATTGGACCCTATGTTATTCAATACCACGTGCTTAATCTATATTGAATTTCTCGACTTCAATATAGATCACAATATATTCTAATGGTGATCAGGCATTAAAATAATAGAAATAATGAATAAAGAATAATCAACCCAAAAGCAACAACGATACTGTTGTTGGTTTTGCTTCTCCCAAACCGAGCTACTTAAAAATAGAATAAGGCATTAGATTTACACTAGCACCCAAATCACATAAAGCTTTGTCAAAAAATAAACTACCAATAGTGCAAGGAATATTAAAACTTCTTGGATCTTTGAGTTTTGGTGGTATCTTGTTTTGCAATATAGCACTGCATTCTTCGGTAAGCGTGACTGTTTCGTACTCCTTCAACTTCCTTTTGTTTGAAAGAATTTCCTTCATGAATTTGGCATAGCTAGACATTTGAGCTAAAACATCGGCAAAAGGTACGTTGATATGAAGCTTTTTTAAAACATCAAGGAATTTCTTAAATTGTTAGTCTAACTTATGTTTTCGCAGCCTTTGAGGAAATGAAATTGGAGGAACGTAAGCCTGTGGTGGAATATAATCTGGTGGAGAGTCCCATTTTTCTTGTGCATCTTGTGCATTAGATTTATTTTCTCTCTCTTTGCTGGACACAGTTTCTTTTTCTATACCTGGTCTAGTCACATGAATCTCTGGCAACTCAGATCTGCTTCTCGTGGTGATTGCATTAACTTGTTTTTTTGGGTTGACCTCTGTATTGCTTAGCCATGTGCCTGGTTGTCGCTCGGTCAACAGTTTAGCCAATTGTCCCATTTGATTTTCTATATTCTTTATCGAGACATCTGTCCTTTTTTGCATTTCCTTTAGCGCATAATCTATGCGTTTTGACAATTTAGCAACTGTTTCTTCTAATCCTCCTTCTCTTTCTTGGGGTCTTCCTTGATTTGGCTGATTTTGAATGTTTTGTGTATTACCATATGAGAAATTTGGTTGATTTCTCCATCCAGGATTGTAGGTCTGTGAGTATGGATTATTCTATTGTCGCTGAAAGTTCTAAGTATATGCAACTTGTTCAGGTGATGACATAGCAACTTTGGTTAAGGTGCATTATGATGATTGATGGTTTGCCCCGCATGTTATACATATTGGTAAGGACATCTGAACCATATTGGCTGGTGAGAATATTTCATTGCTTCCACCGCTTTGCCAATGTATCAATTTTTGCCAGTACAAGTGAATTAGTGTCCACTTCGTGTATTCTTGCTGCTTTCTTCTACAATCCTCTTTTTGGCCACATAATAAACTGTTCACTCATGGTTTCAAATAGATCGTAAAGGTCACCGGCGGATCTATTTTGAATAGAGCCACCACGCAGAATCTCCATCAAGAACGAACGCATCGGTTGGAGCTAGTCCAGTAGAAATAATGATTCTGAGCTGCTAAGGAGAAACCATGAATTGGACATTTTTGGAGCAGTTGTTTGAAACTTTCCCATGCCTCGTGAAAGTTTTCCAACTCAGATTATTGAAAATTGAAAATTTTATATTTCAGTCTGTTTACTCTGGTAGGAGGGAAATATTTCAGTGTGAATTTCTGAATCAAATATGTTCAAGTAGTAATGCTCCCAGGCGATAGAAAATCTAACCATTCTCTAGCTTTATCCTTCAGTGTGTGTGGAAATAGCCTCATCTTAAGCTCCTCTTCATTAACACTTTGGTATTTGAAATTGCCACATAATTCATCGAAGCTAGAAATGTGGTAGTGAGGATTTTCATCTGTCATCCCATAGAACGGCAGATTGTTCGAGAACAAATTTATCACATCTGACCTCAACTGGAAGTTATTGTGTCCATAAGGTGGATAGACTATGCTAGATTGATTCTCAACAATCAATGGCATCATATACTCACCCATAAGAATATCTCGTTCATTAACTTCAACTGGTCGAGCTATTGGTGCTTGATTATTTATCACACCTGCAGGTAATTGATCATGCACTTGATTGCTTGCTATAATGTCTTTTGTTGTCTTGTCTTTTCTCGTTTTTCACGTTGTCATGGTGAAAACTCCGTTCAATTAATGGATCTAAATCAAATAGATCAAGATCTTTTGTACGGCGCATACACACTTAACACCTGAAATTTAGAAAATAGATAAAATTCAGCAGTATCACGAAGAATTGAAAATATAAATAAAAATAAATAAAAAATAAAAATAAATAAAAAATAAAAATAAAAATAAATAATACTAAAAAATTGTTAAAACTAAATTATCAATTAACGTAGTAATTAATAAAATTAGTCCCCGACAACGGCGCCAAAAATTTGTTGTACGATTATAATCCCGCAAGTGGACGGATCGTTAACAAGTAATATAATAATGAATAGAGTGTCGAACCCACGGGGACTAGATATCAATTTAACCAATTAATTTATAACTTAAATTCTAACAATATGAAAAATACATATTTGATTTGGTTTATGAATCTGAACCTATTTCAATTAAATCTAAATTATCAGACAATTAAAGTAAATTTATGAGAACAAATTCTAGTTTTTACTAATACTAGGATTCACGAATCCACCTACTTGTATCATAATCAATTATTTGTTTAACCGTTTTAACTTATAATTACCTTGGATTGAAAATCGGTGATCCTAAAATAATCAAAAGCCTCTCTCGATGGTCAATCAATTTATACGATATGCGAACCTAATTATCTCTAATTAAGTTTCGAACATAAACATATGCATTAAAATCTCAAGAACATCTAAATGGATTTCATAAAGCATAATAATAATTTCTATCTATTATTGGACCCTATGTTATTCAATACCACTTGCTTAATCTATATTGAATTTCTCGACTTCAATATAGATCACAATATATTCTAATGGTGATCAGGCATTAAAATAATAGAAACAATGAATAAAGAATAATCAACCCAAAAGCAATTACCTACAAAAATGGAAAAAATTCTAATTAATTAAAATCATGAGATTTCATCGTTCATCCTAGAAAAAATAAACTTAGCCGGACATGATTTCGTCAATTATGACAATAATTGAATTCATCATGATCCGGAGAAAGAAAAAGGAGAAAAAATAAATAAAACCCGTGACTCTGGCTGAAGAATCTTCAATCTCGTGCGTTGATCTTCGATTCTCTTCTTGTATTTTGTTCTCTAAAATTCCTCCTCTTTTGTTCTGGCTATTATCTGCCTTTTATAATGTTCTCCAAACTTTCCAAAACGTGATTTAGGTAGTTGAATCAATATGGACTTCGTAGAGTTATAATCCAATCAGAAAACTGCCAATTGCTCCGCGTTTTAACCTTGCGATTGCATGGTTAAAAATCTTGCGATCGCATGGTTAACTCAATTTACATTCTGGAGATTTTCTGAAGGCCTTGCGATTGCGACAAAGTATAACCATGCGATCGCATGGTTATCTTGGACGCATTCTTGATTTTCTTCCTTTAATATTTGCATGCCAAAGTCCTTCAAGTCTCTTTATCTTTGCAATTGAGTCCCTTTTTCTTCTATTTGCTCTCTTTTCGTCTTTTCGTCGAATGGACACCTAAATTTTATTATTTCCTAAAATAATAAAAAAAACAACATGCAATTAAACTGAAAACAAATAAGAGTACTTTTAAATTTTCCCTTTTTCTAAGCTCAGATAATTACAAAATTGTACTTATCAGTATGTCAGAGGCATATCGAGTGACTATGGATGTTCGATTCAACTATTTTAGCCAGAACGATATCAATCTCATTACCTTTTAATTGAAACGACTTCATTGTAGTTATAGATATATTTGTTATTGAAACGACATAAATATCGTTTTTCTAGAACTTGAACGAATATAATGTCGTTATTTGAGTTGGACTATCATTTTGCACTCCGATTGACTCAAAGCATCATTCTTTTGTATAAGCATTACTTTCAACTGAGAATCGATGAATCGATTTGAGAGACGTGCCCTTATCGACTACATTAGAAGTTTCTGGTGATGTAAACAACCTTCGAAGTTCTTCAGTAAGAATAAGGTTACTCTGTTTGTTTTTCCTTCGGTAGGAATAAATGCGCAAGTTATATGTACTGAAACGACTTCAATGTCGTTATTTGTATTATAACAACTTCAATATCGTTTTGTGAAATTGATACATATGCAAGTTGTTACTTGGTAAATGAAAAGGGAAAAATTATTTGAAAAAAAATTCACCTGAAGTTGGCTTGGGCGCAATAGCTTGGGTGTTCGCCCACTGGTGGCGGCAGATAAGCAGATTTGCTTATGATTCTACTGGGTAAACGCCCTGATTAATAATGGGCGAATGTCCTAGTGTAAAATGTACTGGAACGACTTAAATATCGTTATTTGTATCATAACGAATTCAATATCGTTTTGTGAAATCGATACATGTGCGACTTGTTACTCTACTGAAACGACTTCAACGTCGTTATTGTTATTGTGCACTAGAGCATACTGTTATCTTGGATAGAAATTGCACAATATCTCCTTGCAGAAAATCTTACCAAAATGAGAAGATATTCATTGCATTTATTTAGCAACTTGATTTTGAAGGATTGTACCAATTCATCACTCCTTCTTCTTCTTGCTGTTCTTGAGTATATATATATATATATTTATTTTTCAGAAAATTTTAGTATTACCACTCAAATTTCAAAGCAATAGGTGATATAATACAAATTTTGAGGTCACAGAAGTTGATAGTCGCAAATGAACATTTAAAACCCGTAGTTCAACAATTGCAAAATTGTAGTCAAAATCGTAAAACCAACTTTTATCAAGGTAAGACTAGATAAAATATGGAATTTTGAATACATGACTTCAATATATGTGCTCCATCTTCTCCTTTTCCAAATACCACTGCACATAGGAGTAGGTTCCGACTAGAGGGCTGAGGAGGAGGATGGCACTAATCCAATTCTCGAAAATCTAGTGGTGGATCTTACCAGGCAGATCCTTCCAGAGGCCGGATATCACCTTCTGCTGGAACGGAGACAAGGCGTAAACCACCACCTTCATTCTCACCGACTGCTTCCCCATTACTCTCTCTCTCTCTAGCACAATAGAGTTTGGTTGAAGAAAATCTATTCTTGAGTATATTATAGTAGGGACAAATCAAAATCAATAATTTTGCAGAAGCACAAGTTAGCAGTGGTAATGAAGAAAAAAGAGTGGAGAAGATGGATTTCAATTTCAAAATAAAAAGAGACGGTTGTTTTAGATTTAAAGATAAAGGATATAAATGTCTTTTTATTTTTTATTAAATTTTTACTTTTTATTTTTAATTTTAGTTTGGTCAAAGGCCTTTTGAACAAAACTTTTCTAACGGAGACTATCTGGCCTCTCTCCTCCCTTCCCTCTTTTTTTTTTTTTTTTGGTAATCGGGTCGGGTTGGTATGGTTGGGTCGGATCCAACCCAACCCGATTGATATTTCAAACCCTCAACCTGAACCCAACCCAAATAAACTAAAAAATCGACCCAAATCAGTCGGGTCGACTGGTTTGGTTTGGGTTTTGCCCACACCTATTTTTATGCGTGCTTATAAGTATTTATAAGCCAGTTAAACATTATTTTCATCCACACATTTCGTATAATTCATAAATTTTATCCACTTTTTATCCACACATTTCGCAGAACTACAAATATCTTTACCAAACATAATATAAATATGAGTGAACGAAATTGACATCAAAATTTAAGCCTAAAATAAATGATCGATGAGATTGAAGAATGATTTAGCATTATTGTACTTTTAAGACAACTAGCTTTTGTTATACTGCAGAAAAAATCAAGTGTGAGGAAGAATTATATAATTGTTTGGGAAAACTCTTATTTTAAAATCAATATTTGAGCATTTGGTAAATAAAAGTGATTTATTGTTGTGACGGTATAAAATTACTAAAATAGACATTGATTATAATAATATTCTTTTGTATTATTATTACAATGTGTAGTATTATAAAATTTTACTATAATAACAATATTTATTATTATCAATTATTTATTTAAGACAATGCATTCACTATAATTATTTTAAAATAAAAATAACAAATATCTGTTAAATCTCAAATTTATAAAAATTACAAAGTGTATGTTTGGTAGAGTTTAAAAGTAGTTTTTTAAGAGATTTTGAAAAAAATTGGTGAAATGTGTGGTTGAAAAGTTGATAAAAAATGTGGGCCCTATAGAATATATGGTTGAAAATGAGTTTGAGTATTTTTTTTTTTTTTTATAAAAACTCTCCCAAACATACTCAAAATATAATCATAGTCATATACTACAAAATTCAATTAAATTTAAATTTAAATTATTTGTAGAGATACATTATAATTAAAATACTAATAAACTAAGACATAAAAAAATTATTTTAATTAATTAGCATTAAAAATGGTATTTTAATAATAAATAAGTGAAATAGATAAAAGCATAATCTGATGAGTTACTATTTTGCTGCTTTTCAAAATCTGTTGTGATATAGTACATGTTTTTTTATAATCATTTTTTAAATTTACCAAACGTCTAAAACAACTTCTATTCAAACAATTAGAAATTGAACTAGGTGTGAACATCGAGTAGGTCAGTCCGAATATTTCAATACTCGAAAACATCAGTTACACTTCGGGTATTTCGCAAATAGAACCATTCGGTTCCACGTAATTATTGGAACCAAATTCGAACATGACCGTCGGCTCAGTTCGAGTTCGGTTCTACCCATAACATTTTTTAAAATCGTGAGTTGACTACATACTTTGAAAAAAAACTAAAAATTACAAACTCATTAACATTAAATACGTTAAATATTAAAACAATTTCTGAAACATTTAAATATTAATCGAAATAATAGACATCAGCATTGCAAATCCATAAATTAGGATTAGAAAAAGAAAAATTACCTCTAAGAGTTGAAGATTCGTTTTAGTTACAGAGAAGCTTCGCATTTGTCGTATGTGTTGAGCAAGAAGTGCGAGACAGACAACAATGTTTGTATTGTGTATACTAGTATATCATCCGTGCAATGCACGATACTTGTTTTTCATGATAGTGATTTTAAAATATTTTAAGAGTATATTATTTATTTATTACATTCAAATATAAAAAGTATCATGTAAATAATATTTGATTACACATGATATTGAAAAAAAAAAAACATAGCTAATCCAGATTTTTAAACGCCTCTTTGAAAACCACGTTTGTGGTCGAATTGGTTGACACTCCATCCATATCACAAATCAATATTTTCAATCTCGTACAATTTATAACTCTAGACAATACTACATAAAATTGTCCATGACTAAAAACTGGCTTTTTCAGATATAATCTCACATGGAAGAAAGATTGACCCTAACTCTTATTGATAGTAATAGCGTATGAGACAATTAATAAATTTTTGGCGCGACTCATTAAATAACCCACTAATTTATATATTATAATTTGAAATTTGATTTTCTAAATTGTAAAGATGCAGATTGCGTTGACGATATTCTGCAAATTTATTATTTTTCTATTTGTAGACAATTAGTAATATTTACATACTCTAAATCTTATATTGATTAATTAATGTAGTATTCAAATTTGTTATTACTAATAATTGAAGTGAATTTATCTTATTTTGGAATATGTATATTTTTTAATTGAAAATGTCAATTCATAATTTTATTCATTTTATCTAGTATCATAGAAAATTTAAACATTGAAAATTTTATCCTGATTAAATTGTAGTAGAATACTGATTATTAGTTACATGAAGTTGGCTAATTAATTAATTCAATTTTAAAGTAATAAAATATTAAAATTCTGTTATTTGATTTAATTATATTTTTTTGCTGACTCTTTGTAAATATAAATAATAATAATCATATTATTATAAAATATAATGTAAATACTTTAATATTGTTTAATATATAATATAAATTATATAATATTAAAACTTATTGAGTAATTTTCTATTATAATTTGAAAAATAATTTTCGAATACTCATAGATAAGTTTTTTTAATAATCGATACACATAAATTTGACTGTTTAATAGAGATAGAAAAACACATTCATTTTATTTAAACAAATGATAAGATTTAAATTGTTATTGTAACTGAAAAATCAATTAAACTAATAATATTTGTATCGATTATTAAAAAATATATATTGTAAATTGCAACCAATTTTAACTATTTTTTAGTTAACGTGGAAAAAAAAAACAAACATAATTTAAAGGAAGGCTTGATTATTATTTTCTAATTTTTAAGAAGTACTTTCGGCTGAATTTTTGGTGTGGCTCATTAAATAACCCACTAATTTTTATATTATAATTTGAAAATTGATTTTTAAATTGTATAGATTAGGGGTGGGCATGGATTGGGTCGGGTCAGGTCGGGTCGGGTTTGGGTAACCGACCCAACCCAAACCCAACCTAGTAGTTGCGGTTTGAAGAAAATGAAACCCAACCCAACCCGTCAATGAGTTGGAAACCAACCTGACCCGACCCGACCAATATTGGATCGGTTTGGGATAGGTTGTCGGGTTGGGACAAATTTTTCCCCAAATCTCAAATATCCAAGAAACAATTTTCATCGAAAATAATCAATACTAATTCACATCAAAACAACAAACGATAACAACTATTTCTGCAAGTAAAAATAATAGTGAAGAATTTACAACAAGATCTTGCTGGAACTTACAAAAATTTGCTACAAAAGTTGTAAATTTTTTCGAAAATAGCCACAATCAGAAACCCCAACTTCTCTTAAATTTCTCGAAAATGGCTACAAATCACAGATCGAAACCCTAGACTAGAATCAACGCCAGTCAACCGCTAAAGGAAGAAAGATCATATATACATATTACCTATACATATAGAGAGAGAAAGTAAGAGAGATGGGGTGAAGGTCTTGCTATCTTCGATACTTTGCAAGAGTATATCTTCTTCATTGACCGGCGTATACGTGCGAGTGTGGAGTTTGATTGGCTAGAGGTGATGGATTGACCAACGTTGGCCTGCGTGCGTGAGTGTGAATGTGTGTGTTTTGTGGTTGAAATGATTTTTTAGGGGTTTTTTTGTTGGTATTTTTTTTAATCGGGTCGGGTTGGTATGGATTGGGTTGGTTTCTTCGACCCAACTCGAAACCCGACCTAACCCGATTAATATTTCAAAGCCTCAACTCGAACCCAACCCAAACTAAAAAATAGACCCAAATCGGTTGGTTCTGGTCGGGTCGGTCAGTTCGACCAATTTGAGTCAGATTTTGCCCACCCCTAGTATAAATGCTGATTGCGTTAATTTTCTATCATATTAATAATATACGTGCATTCAATACAACAATAAATTTCCAAACATCTTTTCATTTCGTTTTTAAGAAACTTAATAAGTTTATTTAATGTAAATTGTTATATTTATAATATTTTCAGAATTTAATATGTAAATTGTTATATTTAATGTTAATATTTTTTTATTTTCATGATCTAAGTTTACCATTGGAATATTATTACTGTTTGCAATCTGAAAAAACGTAGTGTCAATTTTTAGAATAGTTGTAACTAATAATGATTGAAACTTCAACTACATTAATTAACTAAATTAAACAATAATACATGTTTTAAGAATACATTAGAAGTTTAAACTCAAAAACATTGAATCATGTATTTCTAATATTTTGACTTATATATATATATAAACATAAGTACCATCAAAATCTATTTTCCTCCTAAATATACTTTCCTATTTAGAATTTCTGTTTTTTTTTTAAATTTTTGGAAATAGATTTTTTAATAGCCATTAAATGTTCATTCCTAATATTACATTTAATAGCCGCATGATTTTTTTATTTTTCCAACTGGAGTCCACCATCTACTTTCTAATTTAGTTTTCAATGTAAAAATTAATTTAGTTTTGTTATCATTACAAAAATTAATTATCCAATGTGTTTTAATTTTATTATCTATATTTTAAATATTTAATTAATTAATCTTATATTTGTTTTGGTAAAAAAAAGTATGAATTTTTCAATACTAATTAAGATTTAAGAGATCACATTTTCAAGATTATTATGGAAAACAATCAATGCACATTGAAAGAAAAATAGTCCAAATCTATATTTTTAGAGTTTTGTTATTATTGCATTATTAATTTTCCAATGTATTTTAATTTAATTAGCCATATTTTAAATACTTAAAGAATTTAATTAATTAATTAATTAATCTTATATTCATTTTGGTCAAAATATGCATGGATTTTTAATGCTAATTAAAATTTAAAATATCACATTTAAGATATTGCATTTTCAAAATTATTATGGAAGACAATCAATGCAAAGTGAAAGAAAAATAAGTCAAAATTCATATTTTCAAAATTTTGTTATCATTGCAAAAATTAATTTTTCAATACGTTTTAAATTTAATTACCTATATTTTAAATACCTAATTAATTTAATTAATTAATTAATCTTATATTCGTTTTGGTTAATGTATGCATGGGTTTAATACTAATTAAGATTTAGTGTTTGATTTTATTATAACTAATTAACTTTTATAGATAACTATCAAAATTATTTTTTGTGATTATACCTCCCGTGCATTGCACGGGTATAACACTAGTTATTTATTACATTATCTCACAAATTGAGGCAAGTTTTGAAGAGAAAAGCCTTGCAAATATTTTGACGGCTATCCTTCTTTTATATATATTAAGATGAGTAAATAGCGATTGATAATTTGAGATTTGAGGGTTTGAAATTGTGTCAATTGAATTTGGGTTTAGGGGAAGTGGATTTTGAACTTTTGGTTTAGATCTTGAACAATTGGACTATTGTCTTTGGTACATTTGTGTTGAGTTGGGTCGGATCAGAGTGAATAAATTGTAAAAAAATAAAAAATTTATAAAAAATGACAAATTCAGTTTTAAGTCAGCTACTCATGGATTCAGTTCAAGAACCAAGAACCGATCCGTACCCAGACGATTTTCGGTTCTCAATTTCTATTCCTAATTTTATTTTTTTTGGAACCAAGCGATTTTTTTTTTGTCTTAGTTTAAGCAAAAATTTTACACGTAACAACTTGTTTGTGTACAATTTTAACTCTGCATACAAAAAACTTTAAAGTAGTCGGTCCCAAACTTAGAAAAAAGAAGATGGTTTTCAACTTTGATTTTTTAATATAAAATATTTTCAAAACTTTCTTTTTTTTTTATTTAAAAAAAAAAAATCAAACTGAGCTCCGGGACAGCTCATCGTGTGCCAAACTAAGCTCATGATTTTGGGACGACTTTTGGGCGAACCGATCTCATTTTCAATGGGCCGATCCGAGTCTATTTATTAATGGATAAGAGATAAGATATGCAGTACTGATAAGAGATAAGATATGGAGTACCTATATTGGATAAAAATACTAGATAAGATTATGGAGTATTACCATTGGATAAAAATAGTAAGAACGGATAACAGATGGAGTACGACATTATTAATAAATACGCCACCGACATGTTAGAAAATAATGCTCTACATACAACTCTCAAAATTCCTTCCAACGTCTGCGAAATCTTCACCATGATTCCTCCCAAAAGCAAGCCAAAATCTCAACTATCCTCCGATGAAATAGCCGCCGCAATTCCGTCGCAGAACCACCACGCACCGGTGATGATTGACCGGATGATGCGGTTTCTGGCCAGTCATTCGTTCCTCGATTGCAGTATCAGTGGCGGAGAAGATGGAATTGTTAAGAGGCTATACGGTTTGGAGCCGATTTGCAAAAACTTTGTGAGGAATGAGGACGGAACATCTCTTGGTTCCCTGTTACTCTTGCCGATTGATAAAGTGATGGTGGTGCCTTGGTAAAACTTTAATCCTCATTCATTTAAATTATTGTTTTCTTTTTTTAAATGTTTTATAAATAACACTGTACTCCAAGTTATTGTTACATTACCAAGTTAGTAATTTGCCATGAAAAATAAGACAAACAAGTTAGTCCACAGACTTTCAGTGTAGCTGCACAGTTGGTCTATAGTTACGAAAGCCATCCAAATCTTTGTTAAATTGTCTCTTACATGTCTCTTTCAAAGTTTTAGGCACTGCTCCAAAACAACAAGCAAAATTTAATTTCATAAAACTGAACATGCACGGCTCACTTGACAATTTAACATACATTTATACCGTTTTAATTATTGATGATTGATTGTGCAATTATGCTGAAAGTTTGAGAACTAATTTGCTCTTTTTTAAAGTTGTGGACCAACTTGTTACTAGTCTAATAAGTTGGGGACAAAAAGTGAAACTTTTCCTTTAAAATTTCTCAGGTAAAATAATTTTTCCAGAATTTTTCTAAAATATCAAGATGGGATGTGAATTCTTTTAATAAGTTTGGAAGAATTGCAATGTTGGTCCCCTATCTATTGTCACATTAACAAGTTTGTCTCCAACGGTTACGAAGAAGCAAATTGTTCCGTTGTTGCACAAGTAATCTGAAATTTTCGTCTAAATGTCCATCAAAATATAGCGTGTGCAATGCATATGGAGCTCGATTGCTCAACCTTTGAGTGACTTGACAAATTGTGACTAGAAATTTATTTGTTGCCATCTCAGTCTCTTCTTTTTCACCATCATAAGTATTAGTCAAATCATTAAAATCAATTTCTTAGTTTCACTCCCTTTCAAAATTATCATAATTACTTAGTATTACAAATGAATACATGGTTTTTTTAATATGTTTTGCGCTCAAATATGAAAGTGAACAAAGGAGATAAGAAGGAATAATAAAAAATAATTCAAGAAAGAATCTTGTAAGAAAAATTGTAAGAAGTCTAATTTTCATTTCTTGGCACTACTCAGGATCTTAAGAAATTTGCTCTAGTATTTATCATGCTTAATAAGCTTCTTTTTTCCCTTAATTTTGACGAGTGTCATTCAATCCATCGTATGAAACATGCTATATATGTTATCGTTAAGTGATCAAAACATTTCTTTGATAGGTATAATCTAAATGATGCAGTTCTTGAAGGTGGAGTACCATTTAACAGGGCCTATGGAATGCATGTGTTTGATTACGCAAACACTGATAGCAGATTCAATAAGATCTTGAACAATGGAATGTACGGCTTTACAAAAATAGCCGAGAACAGAATACTTGAGGTATACAATGGATTTGAGGGTGTAAAAGAGATGGTTGATGTGGGTGGTGGACTTGATGCAACATTGTACATTTCTTTGGTAGGTATAATCAAACTGATGCAGTTCTTGAAGGTGGAGTACCATTTAAAAGGGCCCATGAAATGCATGTGTTTGATTACGTAAGCACTGATAGCATATTCAATAAGGTATTGAACAATGGTATGTACATCTTTACAAAAATGGTCGTGAACAAAATACTTGAGGTATACAATGGATTTGAGGGTGATGGACTTGGTGCAACATTGAACATTTCTTTGGTATGTATAATCTAAATGATGCAGTTCTTAAAGGTGGAGTACCATTTAACAGGGCCCATGGAATGCACGTGTTTGATTACGTAAGCACTGATGGCAGATTCAATAAGGTATTGAACAATGGAATGTATAAATTTTACAAAAATAAATTAATGAGCATGAATACTTGAGGTATACAATGGATTTGAGGGTGTAAAAGAGATGGTTGATGTGGGCGGTGGACTTGGTGCAACATTGAACATTTCTTTGGTATGTATAATCTAAATGATGCAGTTCTTAAAAGTGGAGTACCATTTAACAGGGCCCATGGAATGCATGTGTTTGATTACGTAAGCACTGATAGTAGATTCAATAAGATATTGAAACAATGGAATGTACAACTTTTACAAAAATAAATAGTGAATGTAATACTGGCGTATATAATGGATTTGAGGGTGTAAAAGAGATGGTTGATGTGGGTGGTGGACTTGGTGCTACACTGAACATTTCTTTGGTATGTATAATCTAAATGATGCAGTTCTTAAAGGTGGAGTACCATTTAACAGGGCCAATGGAATGCATGTGTTTGATTACGCAAGCACTGATAGCAGATTCAATAAGGTATTGAACAATGGAATGTACAATTTTACAAAAATAGCCGTGAACAGAATACTTGAGGTATACAATGGATGTGAGGGTGTAAAAGAGATGGTTTATGTGGGTGGTGGACTTGGTGCAATATTGAACATTTCTTTTGTAGGTATAATCTAAATGATGCAGTTCTTGAAGGTGGAGTACCATTTAACAGGGGCCATGGAATGCATGTGTTTAGATTACGCAAACACTGATAGCAGATTCAATAAGGTCTTGAACAATGGAATGCACAGCTTTACAAAAATTAGCCGTGAACAAAATACTTGAGGTATACAATGGATTTGAAAGTGTAAAAGAGATGGTTGATGTGGGTGATGGACTTGGTGCAACATTGAACTTGATAACTTCAAAGTACCCTAATATTAGGGGAATTTACTTTGATTTGCCCCACGATATTAAAGATGTACATACTTATTCAAGTAATATTCAATATAAAAATCGACGTCCTTTTTAAGTTTTCACGTGTTCTTTTGTGGTGCCAATGACATGTTTGTAAGGTTGGATTTCGACACTAGACAATAATGCACGAAACTAAGAATGGAAAAGAATTTCAAATTGTTGCTTGTTGTTATGTGCTATTTTGCCTAGTAGTGAACTCAAATATGCATTGGGAGTCTATATTTATATCTTGTAGAATACACATGCATTTATGGTTATCGAGATTTATGTTATACTTGTCTAGATCAAATGTTTGAGAATTAATTAGTTTATAGAATTTATCCTCTTTTTGACATCTTTTGACATCACATATACTAGTTAATTGTATTATGACTTTTATGGTAAAATGGGTTACATTGTTTCTTTTTCGATGTTAGAGGTGGAGCATGTAGGAGGCGACATGTTTGAAAGTGTTCTGAAAGGAGATGTTATTTTCATGAAGGTCAATTTTCATCTTTAAAAAACATAAATATATCTTAATTTAGAAAAGGCAACACTTCAATTGTTCTTCTCCACCGTTGGTAGAAATCATATTTTCTTAGAATTCAATGAAAAAACTCATTAGAAAAAACAATGAATCAAATAGAGTAGCATAAAAAAAATTCATTCATTGCTATGTATCAATGAAAGAAATAGAGAACCAAAAACCTTTTTCAAAGCACAATCGTTTGTAGCAAAATATAATCTAACGAACTCTTGAAATTAAATGAATCGACTGTATAGCAAACTAAAAAAATTAAAAGATCGAATGAACCCTCAGAAGTAATTAGGGTGTGTTCTCTTTAGTGTTTTGAATCCATTTTTCATTTGTTTTGAAAAATAGAAAACACGCGTTCTTTTATTTTTGAAATGATTTTTCAAAACACCAAAAAAAATTCAAAAGAAATGGAAAATGACATTTTTATCGTTTTTGCGTTTTGTGTACAACAAATGGCTGTTTTCCAAAATGGTTGAAAACGCGCGTTTTCATTGAGGAGGTTCACGTTTCGAATCTAGCAACCGGCATTTTATTTTATTTTTTTTTTTTTTTACGCTGGACAAAATAATTATAATTTAACCAATATCCGCGTTTCTTTTAACAAATAGTTGTTCCTTGCCAAAATGGTTAGCACACACTAATTCCAACAAGGAGGTTAGGGGTTCAACTCTCCAAATGCGCGCGGCTTCTTTGTTTTTATTTTGAATTAATATAATTGTTTATAATTTCAAATATAATTGTTTATAATTATTTTTAATTCCAAACATAATATTTTTTAATTGTTTTTAATTAATAATTATTTGTACTTCTAAATAATTTCAAATTTTTAATTGTTTTTAAATATTTTTAATTTCAACAATAATTGTTTTTCAATGTTTTTAAATATTTTAATTGAATTTAAATATTTTTAATTCCAACAATAATTGTTTTTAAATATATTTAATTGTTTATAAAAATGTTTTTAATTCCAAATAAATGTTTTTAAATGTTTTTAATTCCAACAATCAATGTTTTTTAAATGTTTTTAATTCTAAATAATTGTTTTTAATTGTTTTTTAAATGTTTTTAATTAATAATTGTTTTTAATTTCAAATTTTTTCAATGTTTTTAATGCCAAGAATAATTATTTTTAATTGTTTGTAATTAATAATTATTTTAAATTTCAAGTAAGTTCAAATTTCTAAAATGTTTCAAAGAAATGTGTTTTCGAGTTTTCTGTTTTCAGAAATAATTTTCGAAAATTTCAAAAAGAACGCATTTTCAAAAATATCAAAACAAACACTCAAAACACAAAATACAAAATGAATTCAAAATACAAAAAACAAACGCAAAGAGAACACTACTTTACTTTCTCAAAACATTTTTTCATTTATTTATTTTTGAAAATTACTTTTTAAAACTATATATATACAGTTGATCCTTCATGATTGAAGTGATTAATATTGTCTTAAGCTATTGAAGAATTGTTGGAAAGTCCTACCTAGTAAGGTAATATTGGTAGATGGAGTGTTGCCAGAGTACCCGAAGACTGATTTAATATCTAAAATATGCTTCCATTCTGATGATGACTATAATAAATTTAATAACCAACAAACTAGGAATTAATGATTTCCATCTTTTGAAGACAAGACAACCTTAATGTATTCTATTGATATCTTCTTGGTTGTACAAAATGTCAACAAAATAGGTAAGCAATATGTCAACAATGATCTCATTGGCATTGTATGAATATAACATCATCTACAATACATTCTATGAATTTCAATATATATGGAAGGTACTACTTGATATTGATGTTTAATTAATAGACAATCAAGTTTAAACTTGGTCTTCGATATGTTCTCTAAAATCTAATACTACTGCCTACGTACATGTCTTTTATCTACATTAAAACAAAATAAAATAGAGAGGAAGAGAGAAAATTCGATACTCTAAACATATAAACATAATCAACTAAATTGCTCGATCAACATGTCTAACAAAGCATCTGAATTGAGACGAAGTTCTAGACGATGTCTGTTTTTTTTCACATCAATTTTGTAAGAAATTGAGGTATACATGCACAGTGGAAATTAAATGCTCAATTCCTATAAGTCCAGATCAATCTTGTAATTAGAGAGAATTTGTGATAGAAGTTTACTTTTGATGAATATCGTGATATCTGATTATCTGATTGGCTGGAGGTGCAATCTTCAATACCACAGCTGTCCAATTGTCCAGCCTCCATTGGTGATCCACACAGCAAGAACAGATATGGACTTCCACGATCAAGAACAGATGAAAGTGGAACCTTTAGGGAGAAATTGATTTTGGTTGTCTTTTACAAGTGCTAGCAAGTAATTAAAGACCAACGCTTAACCTTAATATGTTGTGCCTTTGTATTTATAGGCCGGGCTAACCCTAGCCCTAGTTCTAGTCCAACTAGAACTCATCAACAATCAGACTCAATTAAATAATCTTATTAATTAATTTGGCCCAATGAGTAATTAAGTCCGACCCAACTAATTGGACCTTGGACATTAATTCTTACAATCTCCCACTTGGACAAGGTCCAACTCCATATACTCAATTCTCGCCTTATGTGTGTGATCCATTAGGTTCTCATTCACGATGGCAAACGCAGTGATATTCTCATCGATTCACCGAAATCGATCAATTCACGTCGTCGTCCAAGATTGACATCTAGCAATGTGTCAAGGCAATCCATGTGAAAAAAAATGTCATGTGGTATAACAGAACCAATATATGTGCGGTTACCGTAGAAATATAATCCATTCATCAATATAACCCAATTGGTTAAGAGATATGGATCAGCGTCAATCTCATTTCAACCAATCATATTATTCACCTCAATTCTTTGTTGATCTAATCTAGTTATGATTGAAACATTTTCAACTCATAACTCCACCCCGGCCGAAAAAATTTATATCAACTTAAGTAGGCAAAATGCAGGTTATAATCTCCTACTTTTCAAGAGTGACAAATCCTCATATTGGACATTCACAACCTTCATATGATTCTCACTATACCCGTACGACGTCTTCCTGGTGACTCAACTCTTCGAGCCCCATCAAACGCTCGTCAAAGTATAATGGTCCTCACATAAGATTCTATAATGTCCTTAAGTCAAAGGACCAAATCTACAACCGCGCATTAGAGATTTACCACTGGCGCTTGGATAGTTATCCATGTGGAATCTCTAGGCAGATCATCCAATGTCAGGTTCTCATAACAATGCATTCATGTATTCATTCAGATGCCCTTCTACAACTTAGCTCGTGAGATCAGCTACTTTCTTTAAAAGAAATATAACACATGCTAATCTATCCGCAATAATGATATCCGTATCTCATTATTACTATGACTAAGGATATTTCAAGAATAAGTTATTTATAACTTGTATCTCACAATCACAACACCTTGTAATTAACAAGTTACTATAAATTTTTCTTCGGACTCTATTATTTTAAATAATAAAATTTAAAAATAATAGATCTGCCATTATAATGTAGACAAGCATTTAACTAATCAATTTGTTCATATACTTCAATGTCTAACAAAGAGTATATCACAAAATGTCCCATACAAACTAGATCCAATCACTCAGGTATCTTAATACCATCAAATTTAGCATGACCATCATGCTTGTACAGGGACAACAACTTTGTCAAAGAATCTGCTATATTATCGTATGTTAGGACCCGTTCTATTTTTATATAATTTCTTAAAATTATCTCCCTGATGAGATGATATTGCCTCAATATATATCTAGATTATTTATGAGACCTGGGTTCCTTCGCTTGTGCGATGGCTCCATTGTTATCACAATACAAGTTATTGGATCAACAATGCTAGAAACTATTCCAAGTTCAGTAATGAACTTCTTGATCCAGACCGTATTCTTTGCTACTTCTGAAGTAGCTATATATTCGACTTCTGTAGTTGAATCAGTAATCGTTTCTTGTTTGGAACCTTTCCAACTGACTGCATCACTATTTTGAGTAAATACATATCTAGATTGAGATTTGCTATCGTCTTTATCAAACTGAAAGCTGGCATCGGCATAACCTTGAACTCTAAGTTCATTTCTCCCATACACCAAAAACATGTTTTTAGTCCTTATCAAGAACTTAAGGATGTTCTTGCTGCGATTCAATGTTTCTTGCCAAGGTTCGCTTGGAACCTGCTTGTGACACTCAAAGCATATGAAACATCTAGTCGAGTACATAGCATTGTATACATGATAGATCCTATTGCTGATACATAAAGAATTCTATCCATGTGATTTCTTTCAATTTATGTCTTTGGATACATCTCTTTTGAGAGATAGATCCCATGCCCGATGGGATAGAGTCCTCTCTTGGACTCTTCCATGCTAAATCTTCTCAAGATTTTATCTATGTACGCAGATTGAGATAGACCAAACATTCTTTTAGATCTATCTCTATAGATCTTTGTACCGAGAATGTACATTGCTTCTTCCATATCCTTCATGGAGAAATTTTAGATAACCACAATTTTACTGATTTTTTTTTTGCGTCGGAGACATCGTTTCCTAATAATAGTATGTCATCCACATACAAAATTAGAAACACGACTTTGCTCCCACTAACCTTTTATACACACATAGTTCATCTTCATTCTTGATAAAATTAAACATTTTGATTGTCTTATCAAAACGAAGATTCCAGCTCTGAAAGGCTTGTGTTAATCCATATATAGATTTCTGTAGTTTTCATACCTTGTTTGGCTCTGTGGATTCAAAGTCTTCAAGTTGTGTCATGTAAACATCCTCGCTAAGATTCTCGTTAAAGAATGCAATCATGACATCCATTTGCCATATCTCATAGTTATGGTATACTACTATCGCAAGCAGAATTCGAATTAACTTAGACAAGACTACTGGTGAGAAGGTTTCGTCAAAGTCAATCTATTGTCTTTACTTGAAACCCTTCGCAACCAATTTTGCATTGTAAGTATGAACATTATTATCCATGTCAACCCTTTTAATGTAAACTAATTTACAGCCTATAGGTTTTACCCCTTCAGGCGGTCAAGCAAGGTCCAAATCTTGTTTGCGTACATGGAGTTCATTTCGGGTTCCATGGCTTCCTACCATCTCTCGTTAGTCAACACTTGACTTCAATTACTGCGTAAGTAATAAGTTCATCTTCCTCGATTAGTAATACATTACTAGTAACCAAGAGATCGTATCTCGTGAGGAAAATGAATGACTCGCTTTCGACTTACGTGAGTCGGGTTTGTCCTTGGGCTGGTGGTTCCCACTTTCTCAATCATGCTTCATCGGATGCAAGCTCGATCATTGGAACATCTAATTGGTCAATTTTATTTGTGGTTTCTTTAACCTCTTCAAGATCTACATTGCTCCCAATCGCCTTCTCTAAGAATACAAAGACAAGCCTCGATATGATGACCTTCATCTCGATGGAATTGTAGAAATAATATCCAACACTTTCTTTTGGATACCTCACAAATAAACAATTATCAGATTTAGCTCATAGTTATCTGATTCAACGTGCTTCACATAAGCGTCGCATCTCTAAACCTTCATGTATGAAAGATTATGTATTTTTCCCTTTCCATAACTCGTATGGAGTTTTATTGACCAATTTAGATAGGACACGATTTAGTGTATAACATGCAGTGTTAAGTGCATATGTCCAAAACGATTTTGGAATAACTACGCGACTCACCATTGATCGCACCATATCAAATAAGGTGCGGTTTTGTCTTTCAGATACACTATTTTGTATTGATGTATAAGGTAGAGTCCACTGCGAGAGAATTCCATTCTCTTTTAGATAGTCTAAAAACTCACCCTTCAAATATTCTCCACATTGATGAGATCTAAGTGTTAGAATATTTTTATCAGTTTGCATTTCTACTTCTTACTTGAATTCCTTGAACTTTTCAAGGACTTCACTCTTGAATTCTATCAAGTAGATAAAACCATATCTAGAATGGTCATCTATAAATGTGATGAAGTAAGAAAAGCCACATCTAGCATCTTTAGATATTTGTCCATGTACATCAGTATGTACAAGATCCAAAATATCTGCAACTCTGATTCCCTTTCCAGAAAAAGGTGTATTGGTCATTTTGTCCAACTGGCATGATTCACACTTATCAAATGATTCATAATCATTTGAATCTAAGTATCCATCTTTATATAACTTAGTAATGCGTTTTCATTTATATGACCGAGTCTGCAATGCCAAATATTTGAGTTATTAGTTTTATCTCTTTAATGCCTTGCAATTCCTCTTCTAATGCCCTTTTATTTTCACAATGAAAACACGGATCATCAGACTTGGATTTGTCTTTGCTTAACTGTTTTTCCAACAGATTTTGGCCTTCTTGGATCCTTTCTAAAAGGTCCCTTTAGATTTTTTCTTAGTGCTCTTAGATGTATCAATAGCCAAAGTTTACCCATTCCTTTGGGCTTAACAGTTTTCAGCATGTTTAGCAGCTCGAATAGGGTACACTGAATCTTATTCACATTGAAGTTCATAATGAACTAGGAAAAGTTATTAGGTGGGGACTGCATAACTAAGTCAACACTTAGCTCGTGATCCATGGTAAAACTTAGTTGATTTAATTTTTCAATATAATCAATCATCTTCAATACATGAGCACTGATTGAAGATCTTTTTACCATCATACCTCTTCATAACCTTTTGGATGTTTCATACTGTTCAATCCATGACTGTACATCATTCAACTCCTTGAAATGATATATTTTGGTTTAGGCATCCATACCCTCGTGCTGCTTTTCTAACTCAAGTGACATACTGCAAGCATCATATGTTGCAGTGTTACTATTATCACTGTGTTTTTGTAAGCTCAAGCGTTCTCGTACGTAGCCTCTTCAATAGAGCTTCCTCCCAAGATTGGTCGCTTATTCACATATC
Source organism: Forsythia suspensa (assembly GCA_023638005.1). Taxonomy (NCBI): domain Eukaryota; kingdom Viridiplantae; phylum Streptophyta; class Magnoliopsida; order Lamiales; family Oleaceae; genus Forsythia; species Forsythia suspensa. The sequence goes on along the minus strand of CM042675.1, from coordinate 40,092,508 downwards.
CAATTTTTCTTTTCATGCTTGAGAACAATTCTCAAAATGCGTTGCTAGTCTAGAAAATTTGGTACAATGTGTATATTGGCATCCAATATGCCTCTTAAACTTATATGGTTACTCATGATTCAACTATTAAATAACAAGATAGAAAAATTAATTAAATGCAGAAAAATTAATTTAACATGGACTTATATTAAATTAATTATACTCCCACTGTTTAAATTAAATTAATGACCCTCAAACATTAATCAATAGAACCGATTAGATTCTCAGTGGGCTAGGATCCCTTTTGTTTTATTAGAACCTTGAGCGACTCAACAAGCCATAATAAAACATCTAGGTAGATACTCTATCAATCACATCTCTATGTGACTCCTAGATCATCAAGTAGACAACTTATTTTCGTACACATCTTATGTGTTTTACTTGATTGTGCCCCTAAAATTTTATTTCCTTTAGCGACTCAACAAAAAATAAAATTCTAGTTAAATTCGACCAATTGTTCGAAAACATCGAATGTTTCATAGTGATAAACATATTCTGAGCCGCCAGCCCTTGAGCGACTCAACAAACTGACATCGATAATAGACTCTAGTTTTCACTATAACAATGGAAGGCACGTTGTATTAATCATTTAATACGAATTTAATATTTTGATAAAGAGGGGTTTGTCTCATCACATTTATGTATATTAACTAACATCCAACATGCAATTAATCATACATAATTATAAGCGTGGATGATTATGGACTTTATCTATCTAATCTTCTTGAGCCAAAAAGAAGATTAGTTGGTCAATTCCTAAGGGACGTTGCATTCGTTCATCGAATTCTTGAGCCAAAAAGAAGATTAGTTGGTCAATTCCTAAGGGACGTTGCATTCGTTCATCGAATGCTAGATGCAATCATCTCCATTTCCTGCTGCAACCTGTATCATATACTAGTTGCTTCTTTGTGGCCCAACTACACCATGTATCCTATACTAGTTGGCACGTAGGCCCAAATAAATGAAAACACATGTCCATATTTAATAAACAGTTCAAAAACTCAATTAAATAAATAATAGGCACGCATGCCCATTTAATTAAATAATAGGCTCGCAGGCCCAACCAACAATGAATATGAATAATTAACCATACAACCAATCACATGGGTCGAGTCCATAATCATCCACTAAACATCAATTTTAATATCTAATATTAAAAATATATTAATTTTTAAATTTGCAGTTTTGACAGTATAAGTCTAAACTTTTAGACACTTTGGAACGGACTAGACAGAATTAAATAATTAATTTAATTAATTAATTAATTCTTCAACAATAAAATTAATCAATTAATCCAATTAATCAATTAATTTTATTGATAAAAGGGATTTTCAAAATTTATTTTATCTCCCAATTTAAAGTCATATTTTAATTGAAGATAAAATTTATATAGGGTCAAAATTACAATTTTATAAAGTAATAAGTTAAAATTTTAATCTAGTCAAAAATTCAAAATATGGTTTAAAAGCGATTTTAATTTAATTTTGAATATTTGACCAACATTAAATAATTAATAATTACAAATTTTCCAAAAAATTAAAATTGCATTTGAGACTTTTTTTTTAAAAAAGTTTGAGGACTTAATGTGCAATTTCTAAAATTGCAGTCATTCCCCTAAAATTTTTAAAATAATGGGTCTTTCAATGCAATTTCCAAAATTGCACAGAATACTCCTTTTCTTATTTTAAAACAGTGGACCTTCTTATGCAATTTCGTAAATTGCACAAGAGACCCTTTTCTTTCCTTTTGAAATTAGGGGTTTCTCATGCAATTTCTTAAATTACATGGGAGGCCCCCACCCCCAATTTCCAAAAACGCAGAACCCCTTTTGGGGTTTCGCAAAAGATTAATCAATGATGATTGCTTTCACTTTGCGGTGGGCTGCTTGGCCGTGTCCAACACCGCCGCCACCGCCATGAATCGACCATCGAACATTGTTTGTTCCAATATCTTTGTATTGCGATAACAATAGAGTCATCGCACAAGCGAAGAAACCCAGGTCTTATCAACGATCAAAGCATATATTGAGGCGATATCATCTCATTAGGGAGATAATTCTGAGAAATGACATAAAGATAGAAAGAGTCCCAACTGATGACAATGTAGCAAATCCTTTGACAAAGCCGTTGTCCTAGCACAAGTTGAAAGTCTATGTAATAATACCTCAATCCGGACTTATTGGAATTGAACATTTAATTTCCGCTGTACATGTATACCTCAATTTCTTACAAATTTGACAGAGTCCCTATCAAATAGCATTGAAACTGTTTTTATTTAAACATTGTATATTTTGCTTAAGCATATCCACGTTAACATTATAGGAGAGATACTCTTAAGACATTTGTTTAATTTGGGAAGGGCCGAGACAAATTTGGTACCATATATAGTGTATTAATTAAACCCAATCTAGATTAAATGAATCTTTTTTTAAATAGTGTTTTTACTTGATTCTATAAGCTCACATTTAGAGCATCTCCAATATTAATGTGGATTGTTAAAATAAATTTGCCACATATATAACTAAAATTTGATAATGTTTAAAAAAATCTTCTTCAATGCACAAAAGATTATGTCAAGTTAATTAGCAAATTGAAAAAAAAAAAAAAAAGATAATATTTGAAGTTTCGTCTAGATTTAGAAATTCTATTAGACATGCTAATTTGTTAAAATCTATATTTTCATCCAGATTTAAATTTGATTTTGTTTTTATTTTAAGAAAAAATAAAACACATTAGTTTATAGATAGAATCCATTGCGGACTGATTTTAGACTTGGGTATCTATTAATTAGACATCAACATCACATAAATTTCGAAAACTTTCAACTTGCATACCATTTAGTTAACAATCCGTAGAATGCATTGGAGATGCTCGTAGCAATTCACGTCAATAAGGACAACTGCCCACTTCAAAACTCCAAAAAACCCTAATTGTCTTTATATTTTTAGCTCCATCTTTTCAATTTCTCCTTGTTCAAGGCAAGTAAATAAATCTTGAAAAAAAGAAAAGAAAAGATTATCTAGTTGTGTTTATTGTACAATTCTATAATTTTTCAACATAAGAAAAGATAAATAAAAATAGATATATTAATTAATTAATTAATGATTCTGTCGAGCATATACATTCATGTTCAATTACTACGACAAACACACACATTGGTTGCATAAACTTTGCACCCAAACTCGAAGTGTATGTCTCGTACTCAAATCCAAATAATAGATTAAACTCAACTATACTGTGTGTTGTTATTTACTCCAGAGTCGAAAAACATAAATCAACCTATCATTTCAAAATTTCTTTTTCGCTAGAGCTCACAAAAATGAAAACCTAAATAAGGTAGGGTTATGGATAGGGACAAGAGCTGCACAGAATTTGATCTTAATTGATTAGTCAATTTAATACCTCTTTATCCTCCTTTGTGTCCAAACAAAAATGAATTATACTAGATGTGAATACAACTTTAAAATAAAGCTGATTTTGGCATCAGAATCACTTCCAAAGCATAAATTAATTGTTTTAACCCAACTTATACTTATTCTTTCCCATTCGTGTTCTTAAACTTAATGTCAGAATCAAAGAATTGAATATAATAATTTTTTTTAAAAGCCTAAAATTGAAGCAATTTGTTCATATATTGCTTATGATATTTTTTATGTGTGTTATTAGGATTAAGGCATCAATATATAAGTTAAAATAATGATAAATTGCAGTTTGGAATATAATTAGTAGAAAAAATCTATCAGTTCAATCATCAACTCGGAATGATACACATATATATGTATATTGACTAGTATACGATATTGGAAAGATGAAATAGTACATACAATAAATTATAAATAATATTTAACTTTTTTTTTCTTCATTATTTCTACCACCCCACTAAGCATGTCATAAAGACATTGGTGGTATTTCATTTACATGTATAAGCTCTATGAGTAATAAATAATTCTTTTGTTTTGCAAATTATATTAGTCTCTCATCACGTTGGTTTATGTGCATATACATTAATTCTATTCAACGTTAAATATGTAGTATAAGTGGAAATGATCTCATACTCATCTGTGTTGCCCACACTGAGGTGGCATGGTAGTTCTTGATCCCACACTCATTATTTTTTATCAATAATGTGATGCTACTTCTAGGCGGGCAACATAAGTAAGTAGGAGATCATTTCCCGTAGTACAAGTTGTTGCAATGGGGCAAAGTAAATTTAACCCCTCAAGGTGCAAGTGTATGTATCGATTCGACCTTTTTTTGTATATTGAACTTGACATAATTAAAGAAAATGGACGTAATGAAATTTGTCAATTATTTTAACTTGTTGAGTTCAATCTAGTATTTTGAATACACGACTACATAAATAATTTTTTTATCATGTTTATCGGTGGATTGTTGTGTCTAATTCAAATTCAATGAATATTTTAAAATTTAATCAGACCATGTCACATCTAACAATTAAAAAAATTAGAAGATCGAACGAACCCTCAGAAGTAATTACTTTCTCAAAACATTTTTGCGTTTATTTATTTCTGAAAATTACTTTTTAAAACTATATATATATATGCAGTGGATCCTTCATGATTGGAGTGATGAACATTGTCTTAAGCTATTGAAGAATTGCTGGAAAGTCCTACTTGAAACTGGTAAGGTAATATTGGTAGATGGAGTGTTGTCAGAGTACCTGGAGACTGATTTAATATCCAAAATATGCTTCCATTCTGATGTGGCTATGATGACTATAAACCCTGGAGGGAAATAAAGAACCAAAAAGGAACTCGAAAAATTGGCAAAAAGTGCAAGGTTTACTGATTTGAAACTCATATCCTTGGTAAATTGTGATTGGATTATTGAGTTGTACAAGAACTAGTTTTTTCTTATCACCCTACACTCCGTGTTTTTTAGACCCTTTGCATGCTTTGACATGGACTCGCAATTCAGAATGACTAGGCGTAAAGAGTACATATGCGGTGAATTGGGTTGAAATAAATATAGACGTGCATTGGTTATTTACATATGCAGCTTATGTTTGGCCACATATGTAATTGTAGTTCTTGGTTCTAAATTGAGTGGTAGTTCTTATAAACTAGTCATTTTAATACATGTCAATTGCTAAGTTTGTAACATGTCGTAGTTTGAGTATGTTGTTGATTTTCAGATTGATGTCTAGCATTGGGGTAGGTTTTTGGAGACGATAAAGTTATTTTGTATTTTTTAAAAGTTATGAGATTTTATTTGCAATTTTTTTTTTAGCTTTTTTTCTATTTTTGTTTATTTGAAAAGGAGTGCAAATCTATCAAAATATGTCAATGTGGATGTGATTGGCAACAAATTGAAAAGTTGAGATGCCTGGTGCTAAAAATATTAGTTATGTGTAGATTAGATACAGATTTGAAATGTTTGGAACCAAAATTACAAATTATCTTTTTAAAAAATGTTTGTTCTATATGTTGATAAAGGATGGTAGACCCACCAATCAAATGACTGTTCATACCAAATGACCATTAAGAGATTAGTAACCTAGTCTAATATAGTTAGAACTATACAAAATTATAATATAATACAAGAGACTATTTACTTATAAAGAGTATATTTAGTATTTTAGAGAGTATATATAAATTTAGTGAGTAAAATTTTTTTGAAATGCTCAAACAGTCTTTTTATGTTTAAAATTTTATTTTACTTCTTTCAAAAAGTATTTATTATTTTGTCCTATATTTCATTTTGAAGTTATTTCCTCCTAAATATTATATGATTTTTTTCCATTTTTCTCTATTTTATTTTATACATACTATATTTAATTTAGTCAATATATGAGTATTGAAAATTAGAATTCTTTGAATACATTTAATTATATATAGTGGGTAATTTGGAGAGTCAAACACACTCTATATTTTAAAAAGTTAACTTGAAGAGTCTCTTGAAACATATTTTTAAGAATCGACTCTCTAAAATAGAGAGCATCTTATATTTAAAGAACTTTTTAGAGATGTTCTTAGGAAACTAGTAACCTAGTCTAAGATCATCTCCAATGTAACAATGAATTGTTAAAAAAAAATTGTAACATAAGAAAAAGACATGATGTTCAAAAAATTCTTCAAGCTGACAGAGATTGAAAAAAATATGATATTTTTTAAAGTTCCGTTTAGATTCAGAAGTTCTATTAGATATGCTGATCGAACAAAATTTAGAATATACTGGGGACCAATTTTGAACAAAAATTATATTTTCTATGCATATTTAGATGTGATTTGGTTTTTATTTGAAGGGAAAAAAACACACAGACAAGATTATTGTGTTGTAAATAGAACCTATTGGAGACCAATTTTGAACGTGGGTGTTTATTCATTAGACATCAATGACATGTAAACCAGAAGTCTTCTACTTTACATGCCACCAAAATAGTAATTCATAGAATGCATTAGCAATGCTCTAATACAATTAGAACAGTACAAAATAATAATTTAATACAATTAGAAACTAGTAATATAGTCTAATACAATCAGAAAACTAGTAATATAGTCTAATACAATTGGAACTATATATAAGAGAATAATCAAATACAATTAGGACTGTATAAGATAAATTATATTTGATGTACAACTTTATCACTAGCATGCCTCACAAGATAGAGGCCTCGTAGGAGAAGAAACCGAGCTGTGGATAGTGGCTTAGTGAGAACATCAACTAGTTGATCAAGAGAGGTAACATGAAAAACACAAAGCTCTTTGTTTTGGACCTTGTCAAGCAAAAAGTAGATATCAATCTCAATGTGTTTCATTTGAGAATGTAACATAGGATTGGAGCGTAAAAATGTAGTGCTGACACTATCGAAGTAGATTATTGTTTGATTGGGTAGCGGCTCGTCAATTCCTAGAGACGATACTTGATCCAGATAACATCATAGGCATTGGATGCAACTGCACGATACTCTACTTTTGTTGAAGATCGAGATGCATATTGTTGTTTACGCGACATCTTGGCAATGGATTGTGGCCAAAAAATACAATATAAGTATTAGTGAACGTTCAGCCATCAGGGTTCTCGACCCAATCTGAGTCGACATGTAAATGATTATGTGATTTAGCACGGAGAAATAGACAATGGCGAGAAGTCCTACAGAGATAATGGATGAGACTTTTGATTGACGCCCAATGTTGGGTGATGGGTCGATGCATGAATTAGGATAATTTATTGACAGAGTAAGCAATGTCAGACGGGTGAGAAAGGAGATGTTAAAGGGTACCAAACTTGTTGATACTTAGTGGGATCAGGGAGGGTGGTACTATCAGTGAGGCTAATATTTGTAGTAGTGAACATAGGAGTTTGGATACGTTTGACTTGCAGCATATTTGTGCACTGAGGCAGATCACATAGATATTGGCGTTACGAAAGAAACAGCCCCAGAAGGGGGAGGGTGAAAGTGACTTCTATGCCAAGGATAAATGAAAGAAGGCCCAGGAAAAATCGAAGTGAGAGGTGAACTCATCAAGACTAGTTCATTAACATAGACTAGAATGAAGAGCTTATAATGTTGGAAATTGTAGATGAATAGAGAGGTGTTGGATTGAGAATGTCCGAAGCCAGTGGAAAGAAAGAAGGATTAAAGCTTGTTTTACCAGGCCTTAAGAGCATGTTTAATGCCATATTAAAGCTCATTTTACCAGGCCTTAAGAGCATGTTTAATGCCATAGATCACCTTCTCCAGAAGTTGGGACATGAAGACATCTTCAGTAAAGGATCCATGTAGGAAGGCATTATTGACATCCAATTGACGAAGAGGCCAATTGTGAGCAAGAGCAAGACTCAGAATAAGGCGGATGGTGGTGGATTTTATAACCAAGCTAGAAGTTTCATGATAGCCAACCACATGTCATTGGTGGAAACCTTTGACAACGAGGTAGGCTTTATAGCACTCAATAGATCTACTGGGTTTCTGTTTGACAAGGAAAACCCATTTGCAAATTTAAAAAATTGTGGAAATGTTGAGGAAGAACGAGATACCAAGTGCTATTTCGAATCAAGGCATCAAATTTATCAGCTATGGCCTAATGCCACTGAGGATGTTTTAGGGTGATGATGTGAGATAGGGGCTTAATTGTGTCTGACACAAGAGAATAAACAAGATTGATATTTTGTTTAGGTTTATGGAAGCTTGAGTATGCGCAGGATGGGTGTTGGTGGATGGAGCCTTGGAAGGAGACGACGAGGAAAAAGAGTCTATCGGAGAAGGAAGATGATGGAGATCCCTGTATGTGGATGCGATAGTTCGCATAGGGGCTGGGAAGAAGGCCCCACGGTTGTGCCACTAGATGACCGATAATGTGGCTATAGTGTCGGGTTAGTTACAATAGCGGGCATGTTTAGAGCAAGTGCATGGCAACATGATGTGATGATAGGTATAAGAAGCGATACATAAGATGAATTAGATGGGCACCATTGATCAATAGCGGGTTGGGTGGCATGGAAGAGTAGTAGAGAGGTAATTGAGAAGACTGACTCAATGAATTCAACATGACGTGAGGTAAATAACCACTTAGTTGTTCTATCATAACAATAGTAAGCACTTCGAGTTGGAGAGTGGCCTATAAACATACAAGAAATGGAACGAGTGTCCATGCCTATGGTGGGTGAGACACCAGTGTTAGGCCTCGATCAACAGTTAGAAGACACGCTGGGTCGAAAAATAACAGAGGCTATGTCTAAGAAAAATAGTAAGCAACAATCTATAGTATTGGAAGAAGATCATTTTTCTCCAGAAGTGATGGCCGTTTCTTTGCCACGAGACTTCGAACAGCCAAAGATGGAGAAGTATGATGTGTTCTCTGACCCTGTTGATCACCTCAGGGCCTTTGTTGATTTGATGAGATTACGTGTCACCCCAGATGCTATTATGTGCAGGGCCTTACTGCCAACAATTAGGCGGGATGCAAAGGACCAGATGGCAACCATTCTCCCAAAATCCATCCGCACGTTTGATAATTTTTCCAAGCAGTTTTCTAGTAGCAAGCGGGCTAAGAAGACAGCTATTTGACTAATACAATTGACCCAGGACAAAGATGGGCTGCTGAAAGATTTCATTGCCCGGTTCAATAGTGCCACATTGGGAATTAAAGATCTACAGATGTCTACTGTAGTCACTGTTATGATGAGTGGAACTCGAAGTCGCCCTTTCAAGATGTCACTCTCCAAAAGAGATGTGATAAGTATGTGGACACTGAGAAAGCATATTTCATTACCAAAAGCATGAAAGATCAAAAAGAACCTGATTCTGATAAATGAAAGACTCGGGACGAGCTCAAACTTCGAGATGATAAAAGCAATCAGAAAATGAAACATCTAAGGTGGATAATTGATGAGTGTACCAAGGAAGGATCAGGCTAGTTGGAAAGTCCTGGTGCACCTGCTAGACCTGACCTACGACAAAAATATTCTCAACTACTGCAACGGTCAAACGAGGCTAGGCGAGGTGAGCCTAAAAAAAAGAGGCGAGGAGAAAAAAAAGAAGCGAGGCAAGCCGACCAAGTCGAGCTTAAAAAATTCGACGATGAGCTTCTGTCTAAAAATAAGGCAATAAGTCTCTGTTTAAAAAACAAGTCGATGAGTCCTGTCTGAAAAACAACGCTAGAAAATGAGTCTTATCCGATAAACAAGGCTAGGCGATGAGTCATGTCTGAAAAATAAGGCTTGTCGATAAGTCCTGTCTGAAAAACAAGGCAAGGCGAGGCGATGAGCCTCTGTCTGAAAAACAAAGCAAGGCGATGAGCCTCTATTTAAAAATCGAGGCGATGAGCTACTGTCTAAAAATCGAGGCGATGAGCTTCTGTTTGAAAAACAAGGCGATAAGACTGTTTAAAAATTAAGGTGATGTGCCTCTATTTGAAAATTTTAGAGAAGAGCAGGTGCGGTAGATTATTTCTACTTTCCATTGTCGACAGTTTATGAAAAGTAGAGGAGTTTATGATGATAGAAATAATAATAGCTACTATATGTTGTCGGCCAATAGTGGCACGTCCTGGCATGCCCGCCTCATTGGTCTCATAAGCTCGCCTCTTACAGATAGACAACAATAATTCAACTGTCATTAGGTTAGCCAGACAGGCAATCCAAATACTGAAAGTCACCATTGACAATTGGGAAGATAAAACATTCTTCATTAACTCTCAATAACGAGAGAGATAAAAGGACATATGCCATTAAAGGCCATAACCGCATGCCACCCATATAAATATATGCCAATTCCCCAAGTAAAAACACAACACGCATACTCAATATTGATATTCTGCATATTTGAGTTTGATCAAGTACTGATTATTACATTGGAGTGGACACAGAAGAAATAAGCTTCGCCACTTTTTATAAGTCTCCACCACTATCACCACTATACTCGGAAGAGGAGAAAATATTTATCATCAATATGCTTCTCAAAACTGTGAAAGTTTTATATCGGTTGTTATTCCATAGTTCAGAGAGGCTATAATAAGCAGGGAATTGGGACCATGGAATATGATTAGATAAACAATGTATTTGTGCATATACTTACAAACATATATATTATATAGTGCTATTAAATTTGAAAGCACAAATAATTTGTAGCATGACAAATCATAAACATTATATAGTATATTACGACGGTGAAACATGGCCAGCTAATTTACAGGCACCTCATTTTTCCAAAATATTAATGAAAATTAAAAAATGTTGAAAAATTTCTAATAACTCGTTTTGCGAATAGTTCCAATACATAATTCAAGTACGGACAAACTTGACAAGAGTCCTACTTTTTGTAAAAAATTTGAAAAATACTTCTTTTTTTAGTTTTTCAAAAAATACCTCATTTTCATGATTTGCTTTAAAAAATACCTCATTTCATGAAAATCAATACTGTATAATTTAATAAACAATACATTATCTTTATTTAAAATCCATATTTCAGTTTTTCCTTATCTAAAAATATCATATTTTATCATAATAATTATATTTTACAATTTATTTTCTTTGATAATTGTTTTAAAATACATTATTTTCATTGAAATTAATATTTTCATTTTTTCATTTGATAAACAATATTCTTACACGATTAACAAATGTATTACTTCATCATTTTCATTGAAATCAATACTTTATAACTTATCCATTTTATTATTTTTTTAAAAATATATTATTTTCATTTAAAATTAATATTTCAATTTTTCATTAAAAACAACATTTTTACATGGGTAACATATATGTTACTATATGTTACTTTCTAATTTTTCATTACAATCAATATTTTACAATTTCTCTCTTTTTATATTTTTTTTAAAAATATATTATTTTCATTTAAAATTAGTCTTTCAATTTTTTCATTTAAAAACAACATTTTTACACGGTAACATACAAGTAATATATGTGTTACCATATGTTAGTTCATTATTTTCATTAAAATCAATATTTTAAAATTTGTCCCATGTTACAATTTTTTTAAAAATACATTAGCTTCATTTACAATCAATATTTCAAATTTTTTATTTAAAAACAACATTTTCACACGGAATAACATATGCGTTACTATATGTTATTTCCTCGTCTTAATTAAAATCAATAATTTTTAATTTTTAAGAAAATACATTATTTTCATTTAAAATTCATATTTCAATTTTTTATTTGAAAATAACGTTTTTACACGAGTAACATATATGTTACTTCATCATTTCATTAAAATGAATAATTTTTATACTGTTAACATATGTGTTACTATTACCAATCGGCTTCTAAAAGTACTACCATTCGTCTTATACAAACACCACCATTTACCCTACCCTACTACTACAACTAATTTAAATTATGGTAACATATATGTTACTCTAAATTAAATTAGATTAACACGTATTACCACCACCAACTATCATATTTGTATACTATTTCAAATATAATAATAATTATAATTATATTTTATAATTTATTTTAAAAATACATTATTTTCATAAAATCAATATTTTAATTTTTTATTTGAAGAACAATATTTTGATACGAGTAACATATGTGTTTTATTTCATTATTTTCATTGAAATCAATACTTTATAATTTACTCATTTCTTTATTTTTTTAAAAATATATTATTTACATTAAAAATTAATATTTCAATTTTTCATTGAAAAACAAAGTGTTTATATGGGAAACATATATGTTACTAATGTTACTTCCTCATTTTTCATTAAAATCAATATTTTATAATTTCTCTTTTCAATTTTTTTTAAATATTATTTTCATTTAAAATCAAATTTTCAAATTTTCATTTGAAAACAGATTTCAACACGTGTAACATATGTGTTACCATATGTGTTACTTCATCATTTTTATTAAAATTAATACTTTATAATTTATATCATTTCATAGTTTTTTTTTAAAAGTACATTTGCTTCATTTAAAATCAAAATTTCAAATTTTTTATTTAAAAACAACATTTTTACACATGTAACATATGTGTTACTATATGTTATTTCTTCGTTTTCATTAAAATCAATATTTTACAATTTATCTTCTTTTTATAGTTTTTAAGAAAATATATTATTTTTATTTAAAATTCATATTTCAATTTTTTATTTGAAAACAATATTTTTGCACGAGTAACATATGTTACCATATGTGTTATCATATGTTACTTTATCATTTTTATTAAAATCAATATTTAACAATTTATCTCATTTTATAATTTTTTGAAAAAAATATATATTTTATTTAAAATCAAATTTTCAAATTTTCATTTGAAAACATATTTCAACACGTGTAACATATGTGTTACTTCATCATTTTCATTAAAATCAATACTTTACATCATTAAAATCAATCGTTTACAATTTATATCATTTTATATTTTTTTTAAAAATACATTAACTTCAATTAAAATCAATATTTCAAATTTTTTAATTTAAAAACAATATTTTTATACGGGTAACATATGTGTTATTATATGTTATTTTCTCGTCTCCATTAAAATCAATAATTTATAATTTATCTTATTTTTATAGTTTTTAAGAAAATACATTATTTTCATTTAAAATTCATAATTTAATTTTTTTTTAAAACAACATTTTTACACGAGTAACGCATATGTTACTTCATTATTTTCATTAAAATCAATAATTTTTACACTGGTAACATACGTGTTATTATTATTAATCGTCTTCTATCACTACTACCACTTGTCTTATACCAGCACCACTACCACCATTTACCTTACGCTATCATCACAACTAATTTAAATTATGGTAACATATATGTTACTTTAATTTAAATTAGATTAACACGTGTTACCACCACCAACTATCATATTTGTATACTATTTTAAATATAATGATAATTATAATCATATTTTACAATTTATTTTCTTTGATAATTGTTTAATAATACATTATTTTCATAAAATTAATATTTTAATTTTTTTCATTTGACAAACAATATTTTTACACGAGTAACATTACTTCATCATCTTCATTAAAATCAATAATTTATAGTTTATCTTCTTTTTATAATTTTTAATAAAATACATTATTTTCATTTAAAGTTCATATTTCAATTTTTTATTTAAAAACAACATTTACACAAGTAATATATATGTTACTTCATCATTTTATTAAAATCAATAATTTTACAATTAATCTCTTTTTATAATTTTTTTTAAAAATATATTATTTTTAATTAAAATCAATATTTCAATTTTTTAATTTGAAAACAAATTTTTTACACGAGTAACATATGTGTTACTTTATCATTTTCATTTTAAATAAATATTTTATCATTTACCTCATTTACAATTTTTAAAATAATACATTGTTTTAATTTAAAATTAATATATTAATATTTTATTTGAAAATAATATTTTTACACTGGTAACATATGTGTTACTATTACCAATCACCTTCTGGCACTACTACTGCTCGCCTTATACCACCATTACAACCGGGTTCAATTTCACTACAACCATTCACAACTATAATCACATCCACTTGTTTAAAGTAGGACAACACAACTGTTACCACCACCAACACTGCAACCGATTCACTACCACTAATTTAAATTAAGGTAATACATGCGTTACTAAATTAAAATTAGATTAACACTTGTATTACAACCACCACAATTTTCTCCCACCACCGAATAGCTCTAGCACAACCAATTAACCCTACTATACTACCACAACTAATTTAAATTATGGTAATACGTGTTAATCTAATTTAGATTAACACGTGTTACCATCACTAACTATGCTCCACCACCACCATTAATTTAAATTAGAGTAAATTATGTGTTAATTGTAGGGTAACAAATGTGTTACCACCACGACATTTGGTCCACCACCAACAATCCAATCATCACCACCAACATCAACTGTCATAAACTACCACCATCAAACCCAACCACCTCTATTAAATTCATTAAAATCAATATTTTGCAATTTATCTTATTTTAAATTAAGGTAACATGTGTGTTACCATTACTACCATTTTCCTCCACTACTACCACTAAATTAAATTAGGACACACAAGTGTGTCCTAATTTAATTTAGAATAACACACGTCTTACACCACCACCACCACCACCAATTTAAATTAGAGTAACACATGTGTTACTACTACTACAATCTTTTCCTAGGACCCCAAGACCACCGTTCCACCACCACCAACAATTTAAATTATGGTAATATATGTTACCACCACCACTATCTTTTCCCACTACCAACACTACTTCACTACTTCACTACTACGGCTCCAAAACAACCACTTTTTTAAATTAAAGTAACACTTGTGTTACTTTTATGGAAACACGTGTTACCACCACTATCTTTCTCCACCACCGCGCAGCTCCAGCACTACTACTTCATAACTACCACTAATTTAAATTACGATAAGACGTGTGTTAGTCTAATTTAAAATTGAGCATTTTACCACTACTATCTCTTCCAATCACTAACACTGCAGAACATTTGAGATGATTGAGAGTAAAGTCAGTATGTAGAACAACATTGATCACAAAAGTCCCATAAAGGTGAATGAAGAAGCAATTAAAGAAGTTTAGGTTGAAAAAAATAAAATAAAATTGAAAGCCTCAGGAAACACATAGACATAGGAGAATTTTCAGGTGCCATTAAAGAAAGCAGAGACATCAACAACCAATTGATTAAAACATCAGTCCACATGTTCTATTAAAAAAAAAATTCACACCAAAAATTTCTGAAAACTTTGCTAAATTCCAATAAGTCAAATCTAAAACATCAAATCTAAAATGTTTGATAAAAAGCTTCAACCAAAAATATTTGAAAGCTCTGCCAAATTTCAATGAGCAAAATCTAAAACACCAAATATCATAGACTTGGTTTAACTTTTTTTTTTTTGGTCTAATAGTTGTTGCTGATGGATAATGCTTGATTTTATTTTTATTGTGCCTATATTCTATTTGCTTCATTCCTTTAAATAATGGAATACCAAAATAATTGAGAATTTTCCATTAACGTCAGCACTTCAAAATAATAGGTTTTACATGCAGCTGTGCAAAATAATAATTAACAATTCTCTATTAGCAACTAATAGTCCAAAATAACAACAATTAATGGAATTAAGTATTTTATTTTTAACCTTTTTGTGTCTAATAGTTTTTACAGGTTGCACAACAATTCAAAATAATCATCTTGAACTAAAACTAAAAAAAAAATACCAAAAGAATAATAAAAGAACATGAAGCTAGCGAGATCCACAACTCTCCTCGAACTATATGCCTAAACGACACCTACTTTTAGAAGAAACAATAACAATTGAAGGATGGAGAAGTATTATGAGTGTCATAGATGTTCAACAACAATACTAGGTACAATCAACTATTTAGAGACAAAGAATGAGAGGGAAGTGGGTCTTAGGTCAACGAAATAGTACCTCAAAGATCCTCAAATAACAGAAGTGGTGGTTGTAGGAAGAGGCGTTGGCGATGTAGATGTGATAAGGTTTGGAGATATTTGATTTGGATTTGTGCGGATTTGGGGCATAAAATTGAGATTGATGGTGGCTATGGTTCAAAGAACGTAGATGGCTTCTTGTGATGACGATGGTGGCTTGCGGTGGTCGTGATGCAGCACACACGGTAGAAAGCGGAGGTGATGAGTGCTGAAAATTATGGCCCGTGACTAACTAAATTAGGATAAAGGTTTCTTAAATATGTTTAGTGTAAAAGAGGGTATTTTCCATTGAGTAATTTTATGTAGGGCATATATTTATAAAATTTAAATGGGAGTATATTTTGATTTGTTTTAGAAAAGTAGGTATTTGGGCTAATTCTAAGCCCAAGTCTCCAACTTAAATTGTCTTTTTTTGAAACATTAGTCCAAGAATTTCAAGCTCCAATATAAAATTGTTTAGATTTAATTAAAATTTAGTTTAATTCAAGTTTCAATCCAAATTATGCTTGGTGTGACAAGTAAATTATTTATTTTAAAGGATAAATAGCACTAGAGGTCCCGAACTTTTGAACATTGTGACGATTGGGTCTAGAACCTTCTATTTCTAACCTCATGGTCCTTAACCTTTAAAAAAATGCGCGAGCAAAATCATTCTGTTAAAAAAATCGTTAGTTCGACCGTTAAATGGTCAAAATTTACTAAAAATGACTAATTTACCATTTTTAAATTAAAACAAAAAACAAAGAAAATAAGAAAATAAAGAAAAAATTGCAATCAAGCCCCTCACTCACTTCTTCTTCTCCAATCAAACCCCCCATCTCTCCAACAAGTGGTCTTCCCACTTAAGGCCTCTAAAAGCTGAACAAAAAAATGTAACAGTTGGTGGTCAGAGATCTACTTGTCTGATTTCTTGCAAGGATTAATCTACATGTAAATATCTTTTATTATTCAATCAGCGTGAGATGTATGCTTTGGCATTCACTTGTATGTATTTGCGCATCTTGTCACAAAAATAATTTCTTCTTGTCCAGAGTCATCTAGTACATCTTTCTTTTATGAATGAATGGATGTGAGATATATGCATTTGAACATTTTACATCTTCGTATTTCTTCGGCTTCTTTTTTTTTTTTTTGAGGTTTTACATGAAGTGAGGCTGGAAATGGAATCCCAAGTTGACCGAAACTTTTTAGTTGTATCCGAGATGATCTTACATCATATATTTCCTCCAGCAATCTTTACATTACCAATTTGCTTCCAGGCATTCCCACGAATATGTATCGAAACTTTTAGTTGTATCCCATTACCTTCAATATATTTCCTCCACTTTCTTTTAAATTTGTTGAGGCATTCGGGGATATGATGGAACCTCTGGTTTTTTGGTTTCTTTCGGGGATATGATGGAACCTCTGGTTTTTAAAATATCTGAAGCGCAATTTATACCGATATGTTCAGGTATTGACATTGCAGCAACTGCTTATATTCTTCTGCTTTTGGGTTGTTATTTACACCATAAACCACAACGACCTGAATTCTTCATTAAACCTGGGGATGATTGGGAGTTATATGTGATCAAATAGATGATTAAACAAGTTATTGAGCTAGAGAGTTAAAAGATTAAGGAGAGATTGAACTTTTCTCGGAGTCGGAGTCGGAGCTGGAGCCGTTGGTGGGAAGACCACTTACTGGAGAGATTGAAGGCTTGATTGGAGAAGAAGAAGTGAGTAAGGGGCTTGATTGCAATTTTTTCTTTATTTTCTTATTTTCATTGTTTTTTGTTTTAATTTGAAAAAGGTAAATTGGTCATTTTAAGTAAATGTTGACTATTTAACGGCCAAACTAACTATTCTTTTAACGGAAGGACTTTGCTCATGTGTTTTTTTAAAGGTTAGGGACCCGGGGGGTTCGAAATGTAAGGTTTGGGATCATATCGTTACAAGGTTCAAATGTTCAGGACCCCTAGTGCTATTTATCCTATTTTAAATTTAGTTATAAGTAAACTTTTTAATTCAAGCCAAGCATGATTATCAATAAGACTAGCATGCTTTTACTATTTATATTTTAAAAAAAAGGTGTCAAGAAATAGTTTACAATTAACCAAAAAAATATTATTATTTTGAAAGAAATTGATGTTTATCCGTTGGGGTTAATTTTACCAACGGTCACTGAAGTTACCTTAAAATTTCAAAACAGTCACTAAAGTTCAAAAGTTGTAGCGGTGGTCACTAAAGTATATATTCCTTTCACAAATAGTCACTGTTTCAACCTATGATACTGTTATTGAATGCAAACAGTATCAATGATCTTGTATTACTAATGGAGCATTTTAAGAATAGTATCATTACTTTAATCATTAAAATATGTTGTACTTAGTTTTATATATAATACTGTTTTATTTAAAAAATGTGTTATATATGATTCTGTATCATTACTTTAACCATTAAAAACATCTTGTACTTAGTTTTATATATGATACTATTTTATTTATGCTTTTATCTTTGATGCTGTTTTATTATGATACTGTTTCAACCTATGTTACTGTTTCAATCTATGATAATGTTAATGAATGCATACAGTATCAATAGTCTTGTACTACTAATGGAACATTTTAAAAATAATAGTTATCTCAAGCAGTAAAATATCTCTAATTAGTTATATCTATGATATTTTTTTATTTAGATAAAGTGTTATATATGATAATGTATTATTACTTCAACCACTAAAAACATAATGTACTTAGTTTTATATATAATACTGTTTTATTTATACTTTTATTTGATGCTATTTTATTATTATAATGTTTCAACATATGAAACTGTTATTTAATCTATAATAATGTTATTTTATTAGGTTGTAGTTTGTGATATTGTTTTATTAAGACACTTTCATGTATGATACTGATATATTAAGATATATTTATCTATTATATTGCTTTAATATGTACTATACTGTTTAGACAAGAAAAATTAAAGATTATCATTTTAAGTTAAAGAGATGACTTCAAACGTCTAAAATCTATCGTCGAGACAATTCCAAAAATATATTATAATAAAAATTCTGAGCACGTATGCGAATTCTATGTCATATATGTTATGATACTATTTTCTATAATACAGTATCAAACAACACACACGACTAACAACACAAATAAATATTCTAATGACCAATTTAATACAATACCAAGCTGCTATTTATAGTATCAAAATGTAATTAGAGAAGTATTTTATTGCAGTTATTATATGTAGTAAGCCGAGTGTAGTACTAATACAAAAGATACAACATATATATTAAGGGACAAAAGGATGTAACTAATACAAAGCACAACCAAACAAGAAAGCTGAACACAAATGATGTTATTACAACCAATTCGATTCCCTTAACCAAGGATTTTCTAATTTACAACAAAAAATCTGGCCATTTTTTTTTCAAAACTCAAGCAATTCAAGCAAGAATTTCTTCAATAGATTCGAGTTTCACATTAGTTTCCTGGTTCAACTGTTTGTCCTCAGCCATTTTTTTCAGCTTGGCCAGTTCAAAATCCTTGCTCATGTTCCTCTTGTACATCTCAGAAAATGTGATGGGCTCCTCGAGCATCGGTTTCTTCCCGACTCTGACCTTGAGTAGGTAAACTACGGCCTTTGGTGTTGGATTTTGGAAAGTTGCAATTGACAATCTGCTGTAATTGGAGTTCACTACTGCTTGGTAATCTGCATTCTTAAACCTCCCATTGATTAGGTACTGCACATGTGATTAAGCATGTATTTTTGTCATTTCCTTTGTCAAACTCTTCCAAGTGCTTCATCAAATATACTTTATGATTATTGAGGATTTATGTAACTTGGCTAAAGACACCTTTATTCTATAAAATTTATGAAGAATCAAAAGTCTAGAGTGACAACACTTACATGGCCATGGTCAAAAAGATTAACCACAAAAGCTCTGTCTACAGGCTGGGCATTAATCTATGTCTTGTTACCATCCCTGGTGGCCTGAAGTCCACCAACCTGATCCTAGGGTAGTAGAGGTGGTGGTGGCGGCGGCGGCGCGGCGTTAGTGACAGTGGGAGCAGTGCCAAAGGCAATATGTGTGGCAAATATGGATCACGGGGATAATTTTGAGATTAATATGAAAAATTGTTAAAGAGCATGACTTATTAACAGTTTTAAAAATTGTTTTGACCTAATTTGAAATAAGTGCACATGACTTTTAGGCAATTTCTCCATTAAAAAAACATTCATTCAAAATAATGGGATGTGCACTTTTCTTCTACAAATAATATTAATTGATATTCGTATTTAATCTGAACCAAGAAGTAATGCAAGTATAAAATGACGATTTATTAAATTCGTAATTATTTTTTTATATGTAAGAATGTGATTTATTGGTGCATCTGGTTGGAAATTTAAATAGTTACACTTGGATTGGGTGAATTATTTTGGCATGGGATCATTTATTTTGTTTGGTTGAAAGCAGATATTGTTGGGTTTCTAGGTTAGGTAATCGTTTGCTATTTACTGGAGCATCTGGTTGACAATATTATGGGAAAAAAAAATTAATGATTAGTAACCACATAAAGTTTACCTTTGGGTGAAGTTTTGTTGTTGACACTTCTTGGAGCAAGCATCGAAGCCTCAACATGCTTAAGCTTGTTGGGGAAGCCTTTGCACATTAACACAAGAAACTTCTTATGATACCAAAATTATATATAACAGACAACAAATGAAAATCAAAAGCTCAGCATAGTAGTAATCAAGGTTAATATCCAACATCTTACTTAAATCTAAATATATATTCACATCTTGAGACCATACATTTAGAATAAATAATTTCCCTCAAAAACACATATTAACATTTTATCTCCAATAGGAACTCTTATGACCAAAACAAATTACTGAAAGAGTAACAAGAATCTTATAACCCAAAAAGAAAAATATGGAACCAAACACATTCACAATGACCAACAATAAACCTCCTTTAAACACAATTGTACCTTAAAAATTCAGAGGGTAATAAAGGAGAACTCAAAAGGGATAACCTGAGACATCGAAAAAATAAATAAATAAGAAGGAAAAAACTATAAGAATTTGCTGCCACTAACATGTACTATAAGTATGATATGCTTTCATTCAGAGTTTTATTAGTTGGCCATTTTTGAGAATCTGAAAAGTCTATTTTATCTATGTTGAATACACTTTATTGATATATAGGTTTGAGAGCCTAGAAATATCATCACAGTGTCAATTGCTGGTTCTCATATGCTATTTTGTTATGGCAAACTTGGTTGCATCCATTATTCATTATCTGGTTCGCATCTTGGAGAGAATGCGATCTTTTCATTCAATTGATTTTGCCAATATGCTAGGTGAGGTGGCTCTTTATCAAATTTTTTATATTGTGTAATATTAGGAAAATAAATACAAAAATTAAATGTAGATTACTTTTCACTAAAAAGTTTTTGATCGGAGTAATTGTGTTGTGATTTCATGGGATATAGCACTTCGAGATACGTAAAGTTCTCTTATGTAAGTTTGGTGCTTTTTTATTTATTTCTTTAATAAAACATTCATATTTTTTGTTATTAATTTTGAGCTTTTCGCGTGATTTTTTCCAAAATTAATTTTTCCCCTTCTGCTATCAATTGTTTTGGTTTTCAACTAACTTAATTTCAATGATAATTATTGTTGCTTATTTGGCCTGACTTAAGAGTAATTATGATATGTAATTGCAGTGAAGTGACCTTTTCGTTTATAGGAAATTGCTTTGTAAAAAAGTTAAAGCTTTCATGAAGCTCATAGTATTATTTGTTTTGGCATCTTTTGCATTACTAATTAACCGGGTAAATGTTTGTCTGTTGGCATTCTACATACAAGTTTCTTGTATAGAGCTTTAGGCCTGGTGGCTAAACGACGTCGATTTGGAGCTTTATGATATTATCTATGCGAGTAACTTTCAATTTTTTTTAAGTGATTGGTTTATACTATCTTTACCAAGTTGCAGCATTTTAAGAAATGCAATGAACATTTATTTTGGTAAAATGTCCAGTCATAAATGTATATGAACTTGCACTAACTAAGCAATCATCTCAAGTATAACAAAAGTTCTACTTTGGATGGAATGTACATTTTATGCTAATAAGTGTTTTGTTCTTTTATTTAATGATTGTTGTCTATAACCATTCATAATTAAAGACAAGATTTTGATGTTGACTATTTACCAGATTATCTTCAACTTGTAAAATTTATTGTATAGGTGCCATGTGGTGATGTGGAGCTCGAGAGAAAGATGAGAATATTAACCAATTCATTGATAGGGTGAAGAAGCACCTAGACAAGAAAAATTAGGTTCATGGCTCGCCACTTCCTTTAATTTGTGACATGCTTTGTTCTATGGTATTTTGCTATTCGTAACTTTTTATTTTCATGCTTGAGAGGTATCATGTATGTGAGTAATTAATTTTCATTTGTTTTGTTTCATCAAGAGAAGGCAAGAGGGTGTTAACTTTTAGTAAACATTTATAGTATAACAGTGTCAAGGTGCATCCACTCCCTTCCTTTTAGGCAATTAATTAATAAAATCAAATTCTAATGTGAGTTGGTAAGTTCTCGTTTTGTCTTTTTGAAGAAGTTGCTTGTATTGGATTCATGGTCACCTTGAATAGCACTTATTTGTGCTACAGTGACATACTATGAGGGAATAGATGCCAGTTGCTTTCTTCTCTCCCCATCCCCTTTTTAATTATAAATAAACAGCATAAATGTATCTTACGTTGGCTGGTTAATTACGAGATAGATATATTGGTTATTTCATATTTTCTTTTCATCGGCAAAGATGATCAATATTTACTATTAAGTATATGGTGAATATATATATTTTTTTATGTACACATGACAATCTTAGTTTATTTTATATCTCTTCATTTTTGAATGACTTGTGAAGAATGTCATTAGGTGAAGACATTTTTGTATCTTGATTCTATAATTGCTTATTTAAATTTGGCTAAAAAGAGGAAAAATGATATGTAGTTGTTTGTTGGGAGCCACAAAATCCACATATGTGCTTATTTACACACTGTTGGTTTGCAAGAAGCGTGTATGGGCTAATTTTTTCCTTTCATACCATAATGAGAAGCTACTTGACGACAACTCTACACTTCAGACTTATGATATTCGGAATAATTCTCAGGTATTTTAGTTCTAAGCTTTCAGAAATTGTGCTTAACATGAATAGTTTGTTTTTATCTGCCGATAATTTATACTTTCACTATTTTTATAAATGTGTGTTGTGCAATAGATGATACAGCTGTTAAATGATGAATGCGAATTAATATCATCTTGTAGTGATGTTATCTTGAGTAACTTTTTGCTCATCACTGGTAGTACTTGCTATGTGCTTTTGTCGTTCAACTCTATGATCTTTTGTAGACTAATGTTTAACATGGTCTTCTAAGGCTATATTGCAGGCATATTCTCTAATCTTTATGCCTTTGTCACTTTATCTCCATGCTTTGTTTCTTGGCTTTACGACTTTGAACCTTTCATTTTAATGCCCATTTAGTCCCTATTCTTGGTTTCTATCCAAAGTAATCGTTAATTTGATTGTATAGATGGATGTGCCCTTAAATTCGTATAAAAAAAGGAAAAAAAAAAAGAAAATACCGAGGATGGCACATGATTGGCGACCAGTTTTTTGGTGATTCCACGTGATAGAGATTCAACGAGTTCGTTGACCGTCGCTTCTCTACTTTTTCGACTTTACTATGTCGTATCTCTCATTTACATGTTAATGCATCTTTTGTTTTATGTTGTGTGGCATCTTTACTCCTGATATCCTTAGTTAGATAACCTTTAAAGCCCTCTTGTTAGTTGAAAATATGAAATGTAGCTTTTGTTTGGCAACTAAAAATTATTTATAAATGTTTTTCTTTATGGATTAGTGAGTGATTTTTAAGTTTTCTTTTGCTTTGCAGCCGAGGCTTATACTATGGATTGATGAAAATCAATTAATCCGGGCGTATCACCCATTTGTTGAGAAACCAAAGAGATCTACTCTGAGAGCAATAGTATACAGTTCGAGTAGCTTACATTATTTTTAAAACTTCAATTTTCTTTGTGACATCAGTTACCTCATTTCTTCAAGAACTCATTGTGTCGACTGTTTAACCTGTTAATTTTCAGTTAGATTTCATATTATAACATTTCTTGGATTGTCTGATGTTGTTAAATAAGTATTTATAGCTTATTTTTCTCATTTGTTGCTTATTTTACTTATTTCTTGCTCTATATGTTAGTTATATTACTTTATAGTCATTTATAAAATATTATTGTTTTACTTTAATAGGATTCAAAGGCAAAATATCAAATGAATGCTATACTATACATTATATAAAATTTGAATTTGTCATTATTTGTACATATTGTTTATCAAATCCATCTTTGCTGTCTTAAGAGGAGAACAAAATATTTGTACAACTCACAGAAATTGATACTAACACGTTGAATCGACACCAATTTGATCAAAATCAATCTTTATGTTTCTATCTCTAAGTTTACAATATTACAAATACATCACGTGCAATGCACGTAACAAAAACTAGTGTGTGTGTGTGTGTGTGTGTGTGTGTGTGTTACGATTTTTAATTTTTTATTAAATTGGACCTACATTTGTGATCCAATCAAAATGTGTACATTAATCTATGATCCAGCCAGCCCAAGTCCCGTCAAACTGTCCAAAATCTAAACGTATGAATTTTAGGTAAATGATGCTAAGGAAAATTGAGGCAGGTAGCACCAAAATTGGACAAATGACGATTTTAGTATTATTTTATAGGAAAAATTGCCAATAATTCATCAATATGTGACTTATTTTAAATTATGTCTAAACACTTTTCAAAATTGTCAATAAGTCATAATAATTCAGCCAATACCGTAATTACCTCCGTAATCCCTTTAACTAGATTTAAACTGTAGGCAAGCTCTCTTTGTTGGTAATGAAAATAGGCAAAGTCAGAGGCTGCGGCGACACTAGCGCGGTGGTTTTGTTGGGCGTAGCCACCTTGGATGCTTTTGCTATAGCGTCGGCCATAATTGTCAAAAGAAATGGAAAAATCCGGCAAGAACCACCACCGCCACCAGGAGGTAGAGCAGAGTCTACCAATAGAACTCCCAAAGACATTAAACAAGAAAACTGATCAAAATAATGCAAGCAAACCTATTATACTTCTGTTTGTACAGATTAATAAATGGAATGTGATATTATTTCTTTTTAATTGATTTTTATTTTCATGAATTATAATCACCATCAATTTGTTTAACGAAATTTGTACTATAATTTGGTTGATAGGATTTGATTGAATTGAATTTTCAGCAATGGAGCATCAGATATGGATGTGATTGAGGATGATTCTGATTCATTTCTCTTTACTGAGAACTTGAAATTGGTAATCATATTTCTAATTCTGTTCTTTTTTATGTTAATGATGTCACATATGTTGAGCTTGTGGTGGGCGGCGGAGATGAAGAAGAAATGAGGACGGATTTGAAAGAGAGGATGTCAATGAGGAGTTCAAGAAGGCATGTTTTGGAGGATATTGAGATTAATGATGATAAAATTGAAGAAGAAGCATGGAGAGTGAGTATTTGTACACTGCCCAAGAATGCTCTTTTGTTGATGCAGTGCATATCTAATCATATGAAAATGGCTACTCTTGCTAACCGCTTTAGCTGGGATGCAAATGCTGCTTCTAAACAAGAATATGTCGATGAAGGTGGAGAAACTATTAATAAAAAGATTGAGGATATTGAAGAACAATTACACGTATAAGAATATGAAGTTGCAGATGAAGTGGATGATGAAATTTCTCAACAAGCAGTTTGAATTTTCTTTAGGAATGATACTATATTATAGAAAACAGTATTATAGAAAATAACATCATTATATTAGTTGTGGTCATGATTTGCTTCTGTAAATAGTAGCTTGATACGTATTATAGAAAACAGTTTGATACTGTATTATAGAATATCAGCTTGATACTGTATTAAGTTGGCCATTAGATTATTTCTTTGTGTTGTTAGTCATGTGTATTTGATACTGTATTATACAAAACAGTATCACAAAATATTATCATAACAAAAATAGCATAGAATTCGCATACGTACCCATAATTTTTATTATAATATATTTTCAGAATCGTCTCGATGAGCCGGTCAAGACCAGTCACTTTGCCAGTGCGTACGATGGGTTTTAGTCGTTTAAAGTCCTCTCTTTAGCTTAAAATAGAAATCTTTAATTTTTATTGTCAAAACAGTATCATACATACTAAAATAGTATCACAGATAAATGTATCTTAATATATCAGTATCATACATTAAAGTATCTTAATAAAACAGTATCACATACACAAACTATAATCCAATAAAATAATAGTATCATAGATTAAATAATAGTATCATAGGTTGAAATATTATCATAATAAAATAGTATCAAATATAAAAACGTGGTATAAGTACAAGATCACTTTATCTAAATAAAACAGTATCATAGATCTGTTTTACTAGTTAAAGTAATTATATTGTTCTTAAAATGCTCCATTAGTAGTACAAGATCATTGATACTATTTGTATTCAATAAAATTATCATAGATTAAAACAGTATCATAAATGTTTTACTAGTTGAAGTAATTATATTGTTCTTAAAATACTCCATTAGTAGTATAATACCATTGATATTGTTTGCATTCAATAACATTATCATAGATTAAAACAGTATCATATGTTGAAACATTATCATGATAAAACAGTATCAAAGATAAAAGTATGGTCAGGGGCGGAGCCAGGAATCTACGTTGGGGGGGCAAAATTTTTTAAAAAGTTAATGTACAAACAAAATTTATATTAAACATGAAAAATTACAATACGGCATTACCTATTGAAGTGGTGCTCGACGATCTTTTACAACATAAAATTCATCTATAATAGAATCTATATCTATGTTTACAGTAAATTCTCATTCAATATAGAGTGTCATACAGTCAGCAAGAAAATCATCTTCTATTTTGTTACGAATTGCCGTCTTCACATGCTTCATTGCTGAAAATGCTCGCTCAACCGTTGCCGTAGAAACAGGTAGAGTTAATACAAGACGAATCAATCGAGTCAATATAACATAATGATCCGACCTTCTGCTTGCTACCAATTGCTTGCATAATTCAGAAAGTGTTGATACTTGAAACCGAGGTTCAGAAATCACATCAATTTGATAATGTTGCAATTCAACTTTCAAACAATAAATATCTTGAGATGTAAAATCTTGAGGATAAAACTTCTCTGCGAGCTTGCAAATATTATCCATGTAAAATGATTCAAAAGAATTTTTAGGATCCAAAGCAACACTGGGAGAAAGGAGTTCTACTGATATCTCATTAAACCTTGTATTTAACTCTATCAATAGGAAATCTATTGCTTTATTGAAAACATCAAAGTGGTAATGATGCTCAATTGTAGGATGTTCACCGCCACGGTAACGACCAACCATACATGAACTTTCAAAGTTCGGTATATGAATATCATTTCTTGAGCAAAAAATTTTCAATTCCTCAAGAAATTCTTCCCGTCCATCTTCTCTCAATGTTTAAAGGACAATTTTTGTAGAATAGACAAATCTCATAGCAGATAAGATAAGATATCTTGGGTTCTTTTTTGAACGGCCTGACAAAGAAGATCAATGATTGACAAAATTCTACGCATGAAATGCAAAACAAACACAAATTCGAAACTCGTAATATTTTTGTATACACCACCAACTTCAGCCCGACATCTTGTA
Organism: Forsythia suspensa; assembly: GCA_023638005.1. Lineage (NCBI taxonomy): Eukaryota > Viridiplantae > Streptophyta > Magnoliopsida > Lamiales > Oleaceae > Forsythia > Forsythia suspensa. The sequence goes on along the minus strand of CM042675.1, from coordinate 40,064,730 downwards.
TTTGGAGAATGTTCATTAAGAGACTCAATCACCTTACAAGTTGCAACATACATTTCTATCAAGCTCGTTATAGAGTTGTAATGAGAACTCCAACGAGTAGCTCCCGATTGTTGCAAATTACCAATCTGATTAGCTCCACTACCTGACTCGCGTTCTCCAATTGTCAACAAATGCTCAATTTCTTGTCTTTGTGCAGTTTGCAACTCATTAATACGCTTAGGACAAGACGTAATAATATTAACAACATTGTCCAAGTGAGAAAAGAATTCCCAAATATCACGGACATCCTTAGCTGCAAAAACCAATGTAAGCTGTAATCGGTGGGCAAAACAGTGGACGTAATATGCGTATGGACAATCTCTGAGAAATAATGCTTGTAGTCCATTCCAAGCACCTCTCATATTACTAGCACCATCATACCCTTGGCCTCTAATGTTTGAACCTGAAGGTTGTGACGAACAAGAACATTAGATATTTGGTTTTTGAGATTCAATGAGGTAGTGTCACTAACGCTTTTGATCGCAAAAAAACGTTCTGTCAGAATTCCATTATTGTTCACAAACCTCAAGATAATAGCTATTTGCTCTCGTTTAGATTGATCTTGTGCTTCATCAACAAGAATACAAAATTTTGAATCTCCAACTTCCTGACGAATTATATGTCGTACTCTATTGGCCATAATGTTCAAAATCTCTTTTTGAATTTCAGGAGAAGAGTATGTAATATTTTTGGGAGCATTGCCAAGTACAACTTGTCCAATTTCTGTATTCATTCTTCCAAAAGCATCCACCATTTCAAGAAAATTACCACGGTTCAATGAAGAAGAAGATTCATTATGACCCCTAAAGGCACAACCATGTAGTGCTAGCCATCGAACACTAATTATTGTGGTCTTTAGCCGTAAACGATTTTTCTGAACTTCTTCTCTAGATACAGCATGCATGACCTTGTCAATATGCTGAGACGGTTTCATCAAATCTTCAGCTCTTCTCCTACACATATTATGATGTGATGAAGGTGTTGTACTAATATGAGTAAGAAATGCACATTCTTTTCCTTGGCTAACCCTCTTCCAACTATTAAATCCAACCGTAACTAATGACGAAATGTTTGGTGGAGCACTATCATTTAGAAATAGGAAGAAGTAAAAACAATTTGCTTTATCTATTGAAGGCGAATATTTCAACCAATTATAATGATTATACAAGTGTTCCTGAAATCAACGATTCTGCTTTCCACATTGTTTGCTCGGATACTCCAAAAGTTTCGGTTGATAAGGCCCAGTATTTAGATATGCCCGTCTAATATGATCTCTTTCATTAACTGGATGTTCACATATTTGCTTCCTTTTTCCCGGATCTCTTTCAATAGAAGTAGATGGTTCCAAATCAAGATTAGAAGATGAATAAGGTACCATTTCAGGAGATGAGATTGGAAGAGGATGTACAGTAGGAATTGAAGTACCCTCGGATAGATCTCTTTTTCTAAAAAAGATAACAACGTTTTCCTTTCTTGGCGGAAAATCGCTTCCATTTGAAATCTAAAATTACAAAAACAAAATCAATATCCCACCAACTATCTAACAATTCATCAATATTCAATATATTCAATACCTAACCAATCAACTATCGAACACCATATCCAATAAATCATAATTCAACCCATTCTTCAATATAAACACAATTCAAGGTCATAAAGAACAAGCGAATTACATGTCCTACGTAGCTTGTTGCAGCGTCAAATTGATTGTGACTTGGAGCAATCAAGCGCGAGCCTAAAGTTTAATAACATATTTTAGTTAATTGGAATGATATTCATATTCTTTTCTTGTCCAAAAAATATCAATTGAAACTTAAAAAAAATTGAAAAAAATTGAAACTAAAAAATTGAAACCAACACGTCACTTTACCACTTTTCGTCTTCCAAGAAAATTGAAAAATTATCAATTACTTTTCCTTGTCTCATCAAGTCTACGAAATTGAATATCCGAATTACAAAAACAAAATACATAACTTTAATTAACGGACTCATGTGCAAGTGCAACAGTGTAGATGGAAACTCCGAAATCTAATTACAAAAACTAAAAAAAAAAAAAAAATTACATAATACATTAATACAATATACATACATGATACATTTTCAATTTCTTATTCAATAAACACAATAAATTTCAAATAATTTAAACATTCTTTTCACAAAATATAATTTTTCAAATTTCTGTAAAAAAAAAAAATAACAAAAATTAACTTACCACTTCTATGGCGAAATTTCTTCTATTGGGTAATGGGTTGGGGATGTAGAAGAAGGGTTTTGACTTTTTGAATTTTTATTTTGTGAAGAAAGAGGCAGAGAGAAAAGAGGCGGAGTCGCAGTCGCGGAGAAGAGAGCAGAAATCGTTGAAGCTGAAGCCTGAAGTCTGGATTGGATTAATGAATAATGAATTGCTGTATTGAGATTCACACAAAACCTAATTGGATTTGAATTAGCCTTTGGACTTGGGCTATTTTTTTTTTTTTTTATACATTGGACCTAATTGGATTTGAATTAGCCTTTGGACTTGGGCTATTTTTTTTTTTTTTTTTTTACATTGGGCTATATCTTTTTTTTTTTTGGCCTACATATTTGGGCTTGGGATTGGGCGACCACGACTTGACAAGATGTGGTCGCCCCAATCCGCCCTTGAGCATGGTGTAAGTGTACCATATCACATTATCTATATAAAACAGTCTCATAAACAAAACAATATCATATATAAAACTAAGTACAAGATATTTTAATGGTTGAAATAATGATACTGTTCTTAAATGCTTCATTAGTAGTACAAAATTATAGGTTTAGACATTGTCATAATAAAACAGTAGTCAAAGATAAAAGTATGGTATAAATATATCAATGTACATTATCTAAATAAAACAATATCATATACAAAATAGTAGGCATGGCAATGCTCGGCTCGGCCCATAAAACACGAGCTCGGCTCGTCTGGAGACTGAGTGGCTCGACCCACGGGCTCGTGGGCCGAACGAGCCGAGCCGAGCCGAGCCAACTTGGCTCGGCTCGACCCTTTTTTTTTTTTTAATTTGAAAATAAATCCTTCTCTTTATTTTGTTAAAGAAAAAAATGTAAATATTTAAAATGAATCTTTTATCTTTATCTTTATCTTTATGTTAAAGATTAAATATTTATCTTTATGTTAAAAATTTTATTGAATCCTCATCATTATTATGTTTTTTAAAATCCTCGTCTTTGACTCTTTGTTATGTTTTTGTTTTTTTTTTTGTTTTGAATTTGAAAATAAAAAATAAATTTGAAAATAAAAAGGAAATTAGAAATACAAAATCCTTTATGTAAAAAATAAAAGATTTAAAACCCACCTCTTTTTTGTGTTTTCATTTTTTAAAATTTGAAAATAAAAAAGAAATACCATATCGAAAATCCTTTATGTTAAAAATGTAAGATTTAAAACCCTCCTCCTTTTTCCGAACTTGGGACCGGCTACTTTAAAATAGGCGAGTTAAAATTATACACGAACAAGATGTTACGTGTACAATTTTTTATTAAAATAAGAAAAATTCTTCAAATACAGAAATAGTAATGCAAAATAATACTTACTACGAATATGATTAATCCATATTCAAATCTTCAAGTTCTTCGGACATTATTCTGTCAACTTTATCTTGAATTCGAAGTTCGACATCATCTCAATCATTTAGACACAGTAAACTTTCTAAAATGTAGACTTTGAGTCTTGACCTGATATCAGATAAAACCCTGCCACTTATACTAAATGCAGCCTCTGATGCTACAGTTGAGACCGGAGGTGTTAGTAGATCTCGTGCTATTTTGAAAATAATTAGATAACTACGTTGATGTTATCTCTACCATTTAAGTATATCAAAAAATTTTTCTACTCGTCATCTAACATACTAAACACATCATGCGCAAAATACCTACCTAACTCTACAGGTGTATCATTAGAACGGGGAAGAGAAGAACTAGAAGAAGGACCAACTAATTGTTGACCTTGAGTGATCCTATGTGTACTGACGTAACTCCATAAGTCAATGTCATCAGTTGATGACGAAGTATATGTTAGATTAGAGGATCGTACAACGTTTGTACCAGCCTTTTCAGCATAGATCTCATATATAGAACATAAAGTTTGTTCTAAATTAGCACACGTGATTGGATTTCCATAAGTTAATTTATCTGAAATTGCCATTATTGTGACTTTTGTACCCTCTAAGTTAAGTCGAGGATCCATGATACATGCTAATAGAAATAACATAGGCAATTGTTCCCAATATTTCCTAAATTTAGCTTCCATAACATGTATAATACTAGTAAAAAGAGCAAAATTCTTATACCTATTAAAATTGTTAGCAATATAATAGAAATGATTTAAAACAAGTGGAGTAGTTGGGTAATAAACACCACAACATGCATTTGTTATAGTCGTAAAAATTTTTAAATTTTCTAACATGACCACATATTTTCCAATCATGTAATTCTAAATCATATTACGAGTAGTGTGTGAGTGTCGGCCATTATAATAGACAGTAATGCAATCTTCATAGCCTTCACACAATTCAAGCATAAGATATGTTGAATTCCACCTATTGGCAACATCAGTTGTAAAACATTTTGATTGCAGCCCATTTTCTGTACATAGAGCAGCAAAAACTTGTTTTATTGATGGTGAAACCGAAATATAATTAATAGCATATATAATTTTTTCGAATTGAGGTTGTATAAATTTTAATCTATCTTGTACAATTAAATTAAACACATGACACACACAACGAATATGAAATAAAATACCATCAAATTGTTGATTACAGTGTTGCATTAATTTTTTAATTACTATATTATTTGGACCTGCATTATCAAATGTAAAACTACGAGCCTTAGAATCACATTTAAATTCATGTAACACACCTAATAAAACTTGATAAATATTATTTACATTATGAAGATAGTCTATTTGTTTAAATGCTATCATTTTTTTATGCATTAACCAACTATTATCAATATAATGTGCAGTCATAACCATGTATCCTTTTTGTTACAACCTGTCCACAAGTCTGATGTAAAAGATAAAACACCGTTGTAATTATGAATATCATTAATAATAGCTTCTTTCTTAGTATTATATTTAACAATAGTATCTTTACAAAGTGTATTTCTAGAAATACTAACGTACCTTGGTTGTAGATATTTTTGGACGAATGACGTCCAATGAGGATTGTCCACCAAGCATAGTGAAAACCCGACATTTGCTATCAATTCCAACCGTCCTTCGTATCGCATGAGTTCTTGTAAGTATATCCAGTTATTGAGAGCAGGACTACTGGACCCGGATCTCGGAGATCCAAACTGGAGTTGTGCCTGATTTGTATCCAAACCTCCATGTTTGTATTGACACTTTTTGAAGTGTCTATTTAGATGGGTCGTGCCTATCCCCTTATGCTAAGCAAACTTCTCCTGACAGTGTTTACACTGTGCTTTGAACTCAGAGACTCCGTTCACTAGTTTACCAGTCGGCACCAACTGAAAATACTATCAACATATAGCCTTTTGTTTGGTGGCTTTTTGTTTAGTGCTAGAGCTAATGGTAGTTTGTGTAGCGGCGTCGTCATAAACGTCTTCCAAATCAATTGGATCAGTGCTACCACCAAACTGATCAATAATATCATCTGGAAATTGGAATGTCATTAAGACCACTGAAATCATCATCACTTCAGTTGTATGCCATTTGGAATAATAGAATAAAGAAAATAGAAGAAGATGAAGTTGTAGTAGAACTAGAACGTAGAAACTATAAAATAAAAATATAGAGAATTAGTAGAAGTAGAAAATTATATAGAGTAATAACTAGATAATAAGATACTAGATATTAATTAGAACACTAAAATTGAGAGAATGTAATTTGAGAATTGTTAATGGATTGAGTATATAATTGAATGAGAGATAAGAGATTGAAGTGTGAAAAAATGAGTTTAGAAAATGGGTATTTATAGGAAAATATTGAAAGTAAAAAAACAAAAACACAAAAAAAAATGACCGTTTGCCAACGGTCAGGAAATCGTGACCGTTGGGACGAGCCACGAGCCGAGCCGGCTCGTGGGCTCGTTCCCACGAGCCGCCTCATTTTTTAGCCGAGCTGAGCGAGCTCGGCCCTTTTTTTTTCCTAGCTCGGCCCTAGCTCGTGCTCGTGGCTCGACGAGCCCGAGCCCGAGCTAAGCTAGGCCGAGCTTTTACGAGCCGAGCCGATGAGTTCTTTTGCCACCCCTACAAAACAGTATCACAATAAAATAGTATCATTAAATTAGTTTTTTTTTTTTTTTTGGCAATTGTAAAGGTATGTTGATCTTTTAGCTCTAAAATGTAACTTTAATTGAATTAAGTTTTGACTATATGACTTTACAGCCCATAAGTGCAACAACAGTGGCCGGCCTTGAATTTACCCATTTTTAATTGCAAAATGAAAATTACATCGAGATTGAATTGCAAAATAAATAATGTGCAGAGCTCAGAAAGTTAATTAATAAGTTTATTTAATTTAATTTTGAATTGCAAAACAAAAAAATGTAGAATCCTATATTTTGCTTTCGTTTTTTGAGGAAGTTAATTAATAAGCTTATTTAATGTAATTTTACAAAATCAATGTATGAAATGAAATTTTAAAAAAAAAAATTAATATAGTGTAGATAATGTAAATATATTGTATATATAACTTAACTATAATATAAGAGCTTTATTTTAAATCTGTTCAAATCTTCAACCAATACGACGATGTATTGGGCTTCCTTTGAAAGCAAAACCTAGAAACGCATTGTGTTGTTACAATAAAATTTTCTTGGAGATCCGTTCAATACCTTCCAATTTCTCGCTCGTTTCGTCGGATCGACGGTATTTCTCGACTTCTGGCATTTCATTTTGTTCTATTCAATCTGTTCTTTTGCACTATTCCAGCTGTCTCTTCGATTTGCAGACCTGTTGCTTGAATTTTCGTCTTATTTTGTCAAATCTATGGTGTTTCTAGACCTCACGAGGTGTGCGCAGGTTAAGCAGAGTCATGCCAATCCTTATTCATCATCCTGTAAGCAGATGCTTCCCTCTATTTATCTCATCATTACTCTTCAAGATTCCTACTCCATTGTCATTCAAACCAAAGCTTCTTCAAAATTCCCACTTGTCGAAACCCCAAATTTGCCTTCAAAATCTTGCAGAGGCTTGTGTTTTTCCTTACGGTGACCAAAGAGGCGAACCCGTGTTCTATTTTGTTCCAAGAATGGAGTTTTTGAGGATTTTACAGATACCCTTTTGTCCAAAAAGACTGAAAATGAATTTGAAGAGATTGGATTACATAACAAGCCATCTCCAAAGCAAGTAGATGATGCGCGTGCTGAAGAAATGGTGGAAATTGAACCACAAAAACCCGATAAAGATGAAGTCTTGGAGAATTTTTACAAGTTCTTTAGACTATCGGATGAAGAAAATGATTCAGAAGAAAGTAAATCAGCCATAAAATCACGTCTCCTTCCTCTCGCAGTGCCCCAATTTTGGTGGAATCGCCATACCCCACCTACCATAAACGAAGTTGTAAAAATGGCCACCCCACCACAGGTACATTTAGGCTCTGTTGGGAAAATGGCAGCGTTTTTAAAAGTACCCGTTTATGGCGGTCCGGTTTTGAGTGGTTTTAGTAGCGGTTTTAAAGCACTAACCCATACTTGGGTTTATTATCATTTGTTTAAAACAATCAAATTACATATATGCCCATATAGATAACAAAGAAGATCTATGTAATAATATGGTATTGTGTAATTTTTCTCTCCACTTTTTTTTTTTCTATCTTATTTTTTCTCATAATCAAAATTGTATTAATAAATTTATATTATTGAATCAAGTTAATAAAATTCCTTGTGATCATGAACCAACTTCTCAAATTTTTTTCATCTTTAATTCATCACCCAATTATTATACATTAACTAAAACCTATAATCCTTGTTTCTTTCATTGTTGAACAACGATAATTTAACTAAAATAATGTATAAATCAATTCAAACTTATAACAAATATAATTGTTTAGTCCCACAATGAAAAACACAAAAAATAAAAATTCATGCAGTAATGGGATGCGGTATAAAGCAGCTTGTCAGCTTTTAAGTCAATGACTGGAATAAAATATCTTGGAGAACCTAGGAATTTCATCTCTTCCTCCTCATATACATGTTACTTTGGTTTCTCATTTGGTGTAAAGACTTGTACTTCTATTTGTTAAGGATCTTTTTTAATGTGGAACAGGAATTGACAGACCCCATTAATGCTCCTGTTGTTTTTCTCACAATGATTTACTTTCTGGGAATTTAATGCATAATGATGATGAAGGTAACTTTTCCGTAACTTAACACTAAATTTGCATTTTTTAATCCAGTTATCTCTGTCTCTCTGTTGTTTTATTTTGTTGGGAACAAGTTTGCTTGCACTTGCATGCCCATTTAATTTTTTTTCCTTGTACATTTAGAATTCTAGACAAGTTTATAAATTAGTCCAGTATTTTCCTGCCATAAATAAATAAATAAATGACCATTCACATTAGTTCGACGTTTCTGGTAACTCATCTATGCAAGGGATAAGTGTGGCATTAGTATAGCAATTTGCTTGAACTTTTTAAATGAACTGAAATGGAGGAAAGGTATGAAAAATAAAACTAAATACAGTTTCTGTGGACAAATTGCTTAATTCCTGACCTGTAGCCATTGTACATTAGGGGAGGATTCTGCAATTGTGCTTATCCAGGGACTTAAACTATGTTACATGGACCCTTGTACTATAGCTCAAGTACACACCAGTTTGGACACTCTCTGACAGGGATATGGAATAAGGATCCTTGATTTTGGTCATAAAACGGTAGGTAAGATTTTGAATGAATTAAACAAAGCAAATCCTCTCTGCACCCCATGAATCCGATAAACAAAGAAGAAATACGAATGATTTTTTCACATATACATACAGATTAAATACTGATGTATTTTTCACATATACATACGAGAATAATACATGAGACTTTCACATACACACGATAAAATACGAATGATTTTTCACATATACATACGAATAATACACGCAGCTTTTCACATACACACAGATAAAATACAGACAGATTTTTCACATATACACAGAATAATACACGCAGCAGCAGACCGGGAGATTACCTTTCACAGCGACAATCGGGCCTCCCAAGAAGTAGAAGAGACGTATCTAGTTTGTTGGTGGGGAGAGGAGTAGTCATGTCTTTTTTTTTCTTCAAATTTTAATTGTTTAAGTAGGGTAAAGTTGGAACAAATTTTGAAGAACGGCCAAAACCGCCGATTTGAGGGTTGAGAAGTATACCTAAATTACACTACACGCGTTTTGAGTGGTTTTAAACCTCCCAAAACTGGTGCTCTAAAAACTAACAATCACGGATTGTCCCAACCCTCATAAACGGTGTCATTCAAAACCACCAAAACCCGGTGGAAAAAAAAAACAAGCGAGCACTTAGAGAGCCACGAAGTCAAAGAAACAAAAGCCCTTATTTCAGAGTTGTACTGCCAGTTCTACGTCTAGCACTGGTGGCAGCATCACCATCAAAGTCCACGATGACTCAATTCCTAAATCCCAACAACTTATTGTCATGTCTTCCGTAGGTACATGTCTATTTGTGTGTATACAGACACATATTTGGTGTGCTTTATGGATCTGTCTGCGATTCTTGTTGTTGGGGTTTTTATTTTTTATTTTATTTTGGATTTTTAATGAAGAAATAAAGACTGGTTTTTGTTGGTGCTTTGTAGGTGTGCAGAAGGAAAAAAAATGGTGGATGAGGATATGTATGTGTTGTCACCAAATGGATTTGTTTTATCTGAACCACTAGCAAAGCCATGGCCTCCTAAATGCTCTGATTGCGCTCCCCTGTTCTTAAGGGTATATTTTACACGTATTTGTTCTTGAGGGTGTATTTTACATGTATTTATAAGTAATTGTTTCGGGGTTGCCTTTAAAATATTTGTTTATGGGTTTGATCATGCTAAAATTTGTCTCTTTGGATTGTATATTTAATAAGTATGAAGTTTGATTACTATAGTGCACTTATTTTTCATGTATTTGGATAAAGTGGATTAGAACTATTTGAGCTATTTGTTCTAGAAAACTGATTGTGATTGCTTGAAATGAAATCATTGTGTGATAGGACTTTAGTGAAAGAGTCTACGCTTAACGAGGATCTTAATTTTCCAAAATGCACATGACCTTATATTACAAAAATGCAATTAACATTAATTTAGGAGTTCACATTCTTGTTCTTCTCTCTTCCTCTTGTTACTTGATCTAAAATTGTTGTTTATCCGTGAGTGCGTGACTTCTTAAAGAGAAAGAGATCAAGTTGATAGTCATAGAATTTGTCTCACTCCACCTTTAATAGGACATGTTCGGTGTAGTTTTTTTTTTTCCCCAAAAAATGGGTTTTTTTGCCCACCTTTTTTTGACTTGTCAAACTTTTTTATTATGTAAAAAGTTTGAAAAGTCAAAAAAATTAGGCAAAAAATGGGTTTTTGGGGGAAAAAAATGGGAACCGAACATGCCCATAATGCTACTATAATTTGCATTCTAGGACTCTAATATATTGATGTAATCTATCATTAATTCTTTCTTCATCCAATTTTGGTATTTTATCACTTCTTCCTAGAGTAAGAACGTTAACCACGTCATCTAAAAAAACAAAAGAACAACAGAAATTCAGTTAGAATAGTTAATTTTACCTTTTGATCTTCGGAATTGAATGTGTCAAAATGATCAAGGGATGTATTATATGTTGATGGAACAAGATCATTTTCAAGAATACATCTTCCTAGCAGACATGGCAATACACATGGCCAGAACTCCACGAATTTAGAATCTAAACTATTTTATACTTAGATAAATCAAGTCACAATGGGAATTAAGGCTTTCTGATCAAGGGATAATTTACAGGTAGTTGCTTTGCTTGTTTACTTGGGGTGGTGTTTTCTGTAATATGCTTGCCATTAATGATGAAAATAGAATTTTCATTTTAGGCACATTATTGTTGAATAGATGAGTTGCTAACTTTTATTCTGGAATTTTTGTCTTAACAATATCCTTGGTAATTGCAGCTATATTAATAAATATTTTTATTCAAAGGTTTTCTTTCATTTCATTACTGCCCATAGAAAGCATTTTAATATCTGAGTCATTCCTAATTTCAAAAATGTTTTTAATTCATTAACTCTTATTGTGTTGGAGATAAAAAAAAATAGGGATGTGCAAGTCTTGCCAAATACATCCTTTTGTTTTGTTAAGAGAGACATTTCTTCTATAATCTGGTTACATGCTCCCAAAATACTCCAGGTCCCATCTCAATGTCATTTACTTTTAGTTTCACTACAAATATACAAGAGCCTTAAGGGGTTGTACCGTTCTTTCGTCGTCCAAAACGACGTCGTTCTGGCCAATCCTTTTTTTTTTGTGGTAACAATACAACGTCCTTTTGACCATTTGAAGGCAAAATGTCGTCGTTTCATCTTTGTTTGACCTTAATTCAATAAATAGATTTACTTCTCTCTCATCCAAATTGTGTTTCTATTGTATTTTCCTCCCCAGTTCCTTGCAGATCCGAGATAAAATAATCTTTGGGCTCAGAAATTGGCTCGCAAAGAAGGAATCTCTTCAAATCTTTGTATAATTTACGAAATTCCCATATAAGGGCTCGAATACGAGGTAAATTGTTTACATTTTTCAGATTTGGGTTAGAGTTTTTCATTTTTTGCTTCTTTCGTTTCTTTATAAAATCAAGTGTTATTTTTCCCTATTTTTTCCTGTTTTGTGTTACTTATTGACTATTGTGAAAAACCTAGCAGAGATTCAAGTGGTGGTTGTGGTGTTCGAAAATCTTGTCGTCTAGATCGGAAGCAGAAAGAAGAACAAAATTAATTTGTAGGAAAATTAACCTACTTACATAGTCTTTTAGATGTTTACGCGTAGATTTATGCTTTAATTTAAAAAGAAAAAATTGGAAAGTAGAAAAGTTATGTTGACTTTATTAGAAATGGAGGAAATTTGAAAATGGGTTGTAAATTAAAGCTCTCATCATTGATTTTATGTTGTTTTTGTGATACAAAATAATAGATTTGGAATGTATAAGCGTGGGTTAAGGATTTGAAGGTTTAATTTCAATATTTTCACTCATTTCCTTCTATTTTTGTAGAAAAATTATCACTTTACGTAATAAGGGTATTTTCTTGAGGGAATTGATCTCCAATGCTTCTGATGTAAGATTTTCTTTTTTTGTTTTCATTTTTGTTTTCTATTTTTTTAATCATTATTTAGTTAGTGAAGAGTTGTATTTAATGTTAATTTTGTTGGTAATTTAGGCCTTGACAAGATTATATTCTTATCATTCACTGTAAAGAGGTTTTGGGTGAAGGCAACAATGCTAAGCTCGAGATCTAGGTCAGTTTATTGCAGATCAAAGCATTTTAATACTAACTAGCTTATGTTCTATATATCTACTTATTATTGAAAATGTGATATTTTAGTTCAGTAGTGATGTCCATAATTAAGTAAATTTTTCTATGAGCAGTTTTGTAGAGAATGTTATATGAATTAAATATATTTTTTTTCTAGAAAGTTGGTTACTTGATGAATAGTGAAAGCTAATGCCTTATTCAAATGCAGATTAAGTTGGATAGAGAGGAGAAAATACTTCCCATATGTGATAGAGAGGTATAGGCATGACAAAAGAATATTTGATCAAGAACTTGGGAACCATTGCCAAGTCTAGAACTTCATGTACTTATATTTTGAATTGTGGATGCACATCTATGATTCTGAAAATAGGTAAAGCTTGTACTTTTTCATGTTGGTTGAAAGATTTATGTTGTTTATACATCATTTGTGGAGAAAATTCAAACGAGTGGAGATCTTAATCTTATTGGTCAATTTTGGATTCTACTGTCTATCTTGTTGTAGACTATGTAAATGTTATCAGCAAACACAATGACGATAAACAGTATGTTTTTGGAGCCTTGTCATGTTTCTGATTTGTAATTGTTATCAAGAAGGGAGTTTAGTACGAGTTAACTAATTATTTGTAAACCTAACTTATTCAGGCATGTGTGAGAGTTAAGGCCGATGGAGCTTTTGTTGTTTATGAAGATGTGCGGAACGAGCCACTTGGTTGTGGAACTGAAATTAGATTGCACCTCAGAGATGAAGCACAAGTGTACTTGGACGAGTACAAGTTAAAGGTGGGTGGAGACATGTTATTTTGGTTTTTTGTTGCTTTTATAGTTATTGCATTTCCTACAATAAAGTAATCTAGTAACAATAGAGTGGGGATTTGTAACCGTTAAGAATGCTTGTTCATAAGAAGTTTTCTCATTTTCTTATCATTGTTCCCACGTTGTCGGGGAGTTACAAACTTGAATTATTGTGGAGGAGTTACAAGAAGTTGGATCATCATGGGGAAGTTACAAACAGTTTGGGATCATCATGGGAGAAATGGGCGCTTATTGGGCGGCGAGGTGGTTCTTTGGGTATAAGCAAATGGATTATCATGAAGGAGTTACAAGAAGTTAAATCATCATGGGAAAGTTACAAGCAGTTGGAATCATTATGGAAGAAATGGGCGAGTTATTGGACGACGAGGCGGTTCTTTGGGCGATGAGGAAGAAAGCGGGCGATGAGAAGTTTTATGCAAGATTGAAGGAAAAGCGTGTGGTAAAACCGTCGGCAAGGTATAAAAGAAAGGAGATCGATTGAAAAAGAAAAAGGAAGCCAACTCTCAAAAAGCGAGAAATGTAATTTCATTTCATTTAGTCTTAAATATTTCTTTCTGATGAATTCTAGTGTGCTTGTGCCTCTTGGAGGCATTTCGTTTTGCTTTTTCATCCTTTGTCATTATTGTAGTCTTCATAAATCAAACACCCTTGTTGGGACTTTGTCTCAAAAGGTTTGGCGTCCTACTACACATCGTCTCGAATCCTTTAATTGTTAGCGAAAGATACACATTCCGCTGAAACAATTTGGCACGCCCATGGGGACACTTTTGGTGTTAGAAGATACAAGAGGGTGGAACAATATGCCTCACAAGAACTCGGATAAGGAACCAACAAGCCGGTAATTCAATCCGTGATCGAGCGATATGAAGAACGAAAAAATACACCAACAACGGAGGGACAAAATCAAAGCCGTTATGAACCAATGATTTGAATTGAGTCCACGAACCATCGCGGCGCATTACTTGGCGAACTCACGCAAGATGTCGTGGGGACGGTAAGCTTGCAAAATGTTCATGATATGGAAAAATTTGTTCAAACTGAAAATGTGCATTACGATAACATGGCCAAACAATTAAGTACTTTAAATGAACTTATAACTAGGTTAGTAGGCCGGACATGTCAACCAAATTTGCCAATTATAGGGAATCATCTCCAAGCTAGGGGCGGTTGTGGGCACACCACCGACAATGAACCCTATAAATCCTAGTCGGGGAATAGAAATGCCTTTTATACCATCGACGTCAAATGTGGGTGGAGGCAACATGGCCAATTTGAGTGGTCATAATGTGGGATCGTCCAACTTGGGGGTAGCTCGAATGCAAGAGAAAATATGCCAAATATAGGACAAAAGCATAACACGTGTTAACGAAGGGCAAATGTCCAAGTAAATGGCAATAATACCTTGAATAATGGTAATTTGGCCACAAACCCGTGGTTAAACAATAGACCTCGGATGATTCCACCTATGAATCAACCTATAGGAGTCTGTCTGATCCAAACATGGCCTTAAGAAACCAAATCACCGAGATAATGCAAGATCGAGATGACTTTTGGAATCGTCCTTTCATTAGGCGTGACCTATAGGAAGCCATATCCCGATTGGATAGACCAAGCCTATCCGTGGCCTAGGGGATATAAAGTGCCGGAATTTTCACTATTCACGGGTTTAGGAGAGGTCTCAACATTGGAACATGTAGGCGATTTACAACGCAATGCGGTGAAGTAAGTGATTATCATAAAATAAGGTTGTTTCCTAGTTCGCTAGTTCGCTAACGGGGTAGCCTTTTCATGGTTCATTAATTTACCGGAAACTCTGTTTCGAACATGGCAACAATTAGAACAGTTGTTCCACGCCCAATTCTATAAAAGCGAATCTGAAGTCACCTTGGCCGATTTGGCGAATTTACGTCCAAATGCCAACCAATAAGCGGAAGTTTTCCTTCAAAGGTTTAAGACCTGCTAGGAGTAAATGCTTCGTGCCCTTACGAAAAAGAGTTTGTTAAGATCGCTCAAAGTTGTTTAAGTTTCAACTTGAAAAGAAATTTCGGGATAGGGAGTTTCTGATCTCTTCCAATTAACGGCCAATGTGATTAGGTATGAGCGTTTGATAAGGGAAGAAGAACAAATGAAAAATTCTAGCAAATGGACTTACTATAGAGATCGAACTTGACGTTCACATTGTAGATGAGTATTATGATCAAACCGAAATATGTTTGGCGAATTGATTAAAGGAGATGCTTATGAATGTCCGTTAATAATTAATTCAGGGATGATTAGTAAAAACGAGTCTCTAAGAGATACAAGCAAGAAAGCTAGAACGTTTTCGTTCGATATAACCAAAGCGTATACTATATTTGATAGATTGTATAAAGACAAGCAAATAAAAGCGAGCGATAAGCACAAATTGCCAAATCTGAGCAAGTTAAGGATAAAAAATATTGTAAGTGGCATAATTCATGGTCTCATACAACTAATAATTGTTTGGTTTTTCGTCATGTATTACAGGATGCCATCGAATCGTGGCGAATTACTTTTGAAGCTAAAAAGAAGATGGCGGTGGATGAGAATCCTTTTCCGCAGACCACTAGGAGTCAATATGTTGTCGTGAGGTTTCAAAAGTGGTTTACCTAAATTCAAATTGGTGATCGATAATGGAGACGAAGATCTTGAAACGACATCCCAGGCGTGTTCGAGCGTCTCAAAGGTAAAGAAGTTGAAAGGAACAAAAAGTGATGTGTGCTAGATGTAGCGAGAGAAATAGATGAAGATGAGGAGAAAATGGAAGTATGGGCGTCATAATCATCCAAACGCGACCCAAAATTTCCAACCTATTTAAGGACGAAAAGGTATCACGGCCTCCTTTTTGAAAGGCAGTCGGCCGATGTATGATGGCGGCCGATGTACAACGGCAGCCGATGCTCAACAATAGAACGTTTAGGCCACAGCCCCATCGATCGAATGTATGGCACTCATTCCAATACGGTCTTTGGGAAGGGTGATACCCTTTGATCAAATAACTAGGACACGACAAAAGGCGTCGTCGAGGAGAAATTATGGACGAATGATGAGGCGACAACAAGAAGTGATACGTCCCAAATTGCCCAATTTCTCCAACACTGCTGTAAAGAAAATCTCGAAGATGAGAAGGAACATAATGTGAGCGATTCAACACGGAAGAATTGCCGAAGATTCTTACGGTAGGTCAAAATTTGAAAGACACAAAAAGACGAAGATGAAGATGATCTGGACAATCCATCACCATTCGGTTTGGTTCTTTACCCCTAATATTGGCTAATAATTATCTGCTTGCCAATGAGTTTAAAAGCAAAAGGGATGAGGGGCCACAGGACGATGAGAGGGAGGAAGCATGCACATTGGAATGTGAGGGAGAAATCGGGCAAACCTCTGGAGATATCTATGGAGGAGAAGAAGAAGATGATGGCTTGACAGATGTGGAAGAGGAGATTGACTTAGAATCAGAAAGAAGAAAAAGAGGAGTCTCATATAACAATTTGCTAAAACAGCTGTATCAAGAAGGTGTCCGAGAAGTAGATTTGTTGGGCGAACCATCTGGACGATCTTTTGATTATTACGTGTTATACGGGACGCCCAAGAGGAAAATGAGGGTACCACGCTCTGAAAAGTATGGATCACCTCCAACGATATTGCCACCCCCTACAGGTTGGGAGGAAGTGAGTGACATAGAAACTCAAGAGCCGGCAAGAAGATCGGTCAAAATGTTGCACGTGAACTGTGCACACATTTTGATCCAAATGATGATGGGAGACAAGAAGTGGAGATAGAGGCGGCCGAAAAGGTCATCTTTAAAAGCCAACGGCCAATCTAACCAAACATTTGAGGCCATTATATGTAAAGGCTCTAGTCAATGGCATCCACAGTAGCCAAAGTTCTCATCGATAATGGGGCGCTATTAATACCATTCCATCTAGAATGATAAAGAAATTTGCAAAGACAGAGAGCGACTTGATCCCTACTTTGAAGTTATTCTTACGAGCTTCAATGGCGGGGTGACTTCGGCCAAGGAGTAATGCCTTTGGACGTGACGGTGAAGAACTATCACCAAAACCACAAGATTCTTTGTAATAGGCGGGCCGACTAGCTACAATGTGTTGTTAGGAAGAGATTGGATTCATGGAAATTGTTGTATACCTTGATCACTCCATCGGTGTCTAGTTTTTGGAATGATAAAGGTGAGGCCGAAGTGGTGCAAGCGGATCATAGACCTTTTGTTACTGAAAGCAAACTCGATCGAGAAGTTCATGTATGAAGAAAATTATGGGCTGTGAGAGTAGTCCAAGATGGTGAAGAAACTCGGATCATCAGCGCGGGCGAGCCATTATCGATGAGATGCATTTCTTCGAAATGTTCGATCAAATGAGGCCAAACATAGTGGCCCTTGAAGAGCCAATGATTGACAAAAAGATATTCGATAAATGTTGAAGAAGGTGTTTAGCCTTGGGATGTCAAGCCAAGTCAATGGCTTTCGAGAAAAGGTCTTGAAGGAGAAATAAGAAAGAAAGCGGCTTTAAAACTTTTAAGGGATAAATTAGCGATGTTCGAGTTAGAGCAGAATATTGGTAGAAAGTGAATAAGGTGGATTGTTTGGATGCGAGAAGACATCACTACAAGGAGCTTGGACGACGATGTGATAGGAGTCATGAAGGCAGAGGCACGCCCAAGCACAAGACCCTTTGGTAAAAGTAAATATTGGAGATGAACAAGAAGATGCCCAACGTTTGTCGATCGGATGCTTAGCAAAGAGGTAAGTGACCCAGGTTAATTGCTTTGTTAAAGAGTATAGAGATTGTTTTGCTTGGGAATATGAACACATGCCTGGTTTAGATAAAAATTTGGTAGAACATAGGCTACCAACTAAGCCACACTTTAAACCACATAAGCAACCCCAGGACGTTTTGCTCCTAATGTATTGCCCAAGTAAAGAAAGAAATAGAACGATTGTTAAAGGCGGGTTTTATAAGGACGCGGAATCGTTGAATGGTTGTCTAATGTTGTGCTGTATCAAAGAAAAATGGTAGTATTAGGGTTTGCATAGATTTGAAATTTGAACTTAGCAACGCCCAAAGATGAATATCGAATGCCAGCGGTAGATTCTTTAGTAGATTCAAGCTGGACATGTGATGTGATATTCGGGATACAACCAAATTTATATAGTTGAAGAAGATATACATAAAGCTGCATTCGAGATGCCCGGTGCTCTAGGATGTTTTGAATGGGTGGTCATGCCTTTTGGTTTAAAAATGCGAGGAGCCACTTATCGAAAGCAATGAATCTAATTTTTCATGACATGATAGAATGTATAACGACTGGCATAAATGCAGTTGGGCCTAAATGGCATCAAAGTTATTCAAAAAATGTTAAATAACGATCTCCGCGCAAGCGAGTACCGGAATCTATATTGCCTCAGCATTTAAATCGGCGGCTTAAGGGGCTTAATCTGCATCAGATACAAAATGGAGATGCATTGATCGGAGAGAAGAAATACAAAAATTCGGAAGTTAACCCAATATGAAGAGCGACAGTAGTTAAAATTATCGCTCACTAAACTATTTGGTCAGTCAAGGAGAATTATATGTTAAACGCCGTATGGTATACTTTTGAAGTGCATAACTCATAGAGGTTAAAAGTGGTTATGGTCGGCCACATATGAAGGAGTGTATGGAGTAATAATCAAGTCGGCCAAAAGATGCTATGGTTGATCACCCAGAATGGGCGGCTGGTTATCCTAAAATGGGCTTAGAGATATGCTCGTGATGCTAAAAGTCACTTGGAGTGTCAAAAACACGCTCCAATCCAAAGAGTGCCAAACAGTGAAATGGCAACCCATTATTAAACCATGGCCTTCGTTGTCACGAGATAGACCTGAGAGGGAAAGATTTACTCCATCATCGCCCAAGCAACATGTTAATCTTTTATAATAGTCACATGGATTTTTCACTAAACGGGTAGAAGCGACACTTCAAAAGAAATTTCCTGGGTGAAATGTCACAGAAGTCTATTCGCACTCACATCGTATATAGATTTGGGACACCTTAAACCCAGAAGCGGACGGGACCATGGAACTTTTTCAAATCGGAACTGAAGAGAATTTCTCTAACAGTTTTGAACTGGGTTGGAAATCCCACTTGATTACTACCAAACCAACGCCAGCGTAATCACCAAATGCGTTGTAAAGAGCATCATATGGAGCCGATAGGCCAAGATGCTAGAAATTGGTACGAATGCTTGAAGAAGGCATGGGTCATGAACTTCACCGCGAATTAGTACTAAAGTAACTCTTTTTCTCATTTATATGGACAAGAAGCAATGTCAGCTTTATGAAATTAATAATGTGCACCCATCGTAGTACGGTAAAATAATATAGATGAAACAGAGCATACGAACTACTCGTTTTAACAATTTATTAGAACTTAATAATTAAAGCCGAGCTGCTTTTGACAGTTAAAATCTGTAAAAGAAAGTGGCTTCATATTATAATAAATAGAAGTTATAGCTAAATGTTTTAGTAACGAAAGATTTCAGTGATGGAAAACAATACTCCCGCTGAGCTGGCAGTAATCTAAAGTGTGTGGAAAAGCGGTCACCAAATCACCAAAGGACCATATGTAGTTAAAGAGGTAAGGCTAAACGGGACATATCATTTAGAAATTTCTCGATGGTATGAGGCACGAGAGGTTTATTAATGACAAATATTTAAGAAGTACCGCTTCGTCTGGGCCAGATTTTTGAACGTATTAGAGGTTTAAAATATTATGGACGTAATTTATAAAACGTAATAGAGTTTTCTATTTCATCGAGCAATCGGTCAGCGCATAAGCGGTCGCCATTACAAGAGGGAACCTGGATAAAACAAAGCTGTTCCTAAAAACTTTAAAATCCTAACTATATCCTACTCCCAAATAGAGTTTTATTTGTTCTTCAAGCTTTTCTCCCATTCATCGGGCAATAAGGAATGTATGGCGGATAGTTCATCCATAAACCCATCGTCTACTTCTAAACTCGAATAACGCCTGGCAAGCGATTTAGCCCGCTCACTTCCCGCCAAGCATCACGCTTCGCCGCCACCTACCATACGCCGCCCATCTTTTTCTTGGATTTTCTATCCCAAAGTAGCCAAACCCATCATCATGGAGTCTTCAACCATGACCCCGGAAGAAACTGCTCAAATTGTTTTTGGCTTGATCGATTTCCGCGAATGGAGTCCTTTTCACCTACGGCTTCGGCTGATATTGAGCCTTCTCGGCTTCGAGCTCCTGATTTCGGCCAAGAATGTAATTTATCTCCTCGGCGAACGACTTTCAAAGATAACTTGAGATCCGCGGGGAGTTTCGAGCGATAAGTTTCGCGTTTCGGCCACCTAAAGTATTTAATGCTCAAATTTGTCCCGAAGGGTTGGCAAAGATTTGCACGTAGAGTATCCATGTCCATGAAGCTGAAGTAGATTCAGCACCGCCCGCTTTTAGGATGTTCATGTTTTCCATGGAAAAGCACCGCAGGCGAGTATTAGAATGGACGACGATCATCAAGATCTAACGAGCGTCCCCTGACTAGCTTTCACTGGTTCTCATGACGTAAATAAGTCCCTGCCAATATAGCGAAGATGGCATCGCGATCCGTAGTGGTTAAAAAAAAAAACAACAATAACTTAGGTTTTTTGGAAATAGGTGCGGTAAGGGAGATCGAAGAAAAAATTACATCATCAGTGTCTTAGAGGAAGTTAGCGAGAAGCGCACATCGCTTATTTTTACCGCTCGCTAAGATTCAATTCTAGTCGAATCCGACGGCTCGTGTAATAACCGATCGATCGCCTTCAGTGTACAACCCAAGAAGTCAATTTGGTCTTTCACGGAAGTAGTCTGTGGGTGCTTTAAAATTGTGCATCAGTCGGTGCTTTACTCATAATGGTGCAATGGCCTAAGATGCAGACGTGACAAATTGAGAGTGGGGATAAGGGCGAATTATGCCATCTACGCATAGAACGATGAGTTGCAATGAATTATGAGTATCACATCCTAATCTAATAATGATCTCTGGATGTTATATAAAAGAGCATGACGACTTTGGCCTTTTTGTGCAGTCTTACTTCATGAACGACTTTAGTTTGAAGTTTGAACCTTCCTCAAATGCAAATAATGAGAAATTCTAATTGTTAACATTTGCATCTTATATTTATCGAATTCTAAGTAAGAGGCTTGCTTCTTGATTGGATCTATTGCTTGTTTATTATAACTCAATTTAAATTGATTTATTGGAGGCAGTCCCATTTTTTTTTTAACATTTTGAGGACATGAATATTACTCGTACTTCTTGCGGACTTGATAATAATCCTTACAATATATAAGAGCATGTGGTTAAAATTGTTGTTCACCGTTTTGCACAAAACGTCGTTTTGTGCACTAGAAAATGACGCTGTTTCTAGATTTTTTTCCGCAAGGCATGAAAACAACATCGTTTTTACCGTGTATAAAAATGAATTCTGCTTCATTTGTGATGCCTTTCCTCTCTCTGTGAACGCGAAAACCCTAGCCCAACATTTCTTTGCCGATTTTGTTTGAACTTAATCTGTGAAAACGTGGGAACCGTCGTCATTTTTTATCTATCTTTGTCGAAAACGCAAGCTTTGCAATTTATTTATTTTCTTTTTTTTTCCTGATTTTCCCAATTTACCATTATCTATTTCTTTCTGTTCCGAGGATTATATTTGAATCAGCAAATAATCGTTGAATAATATTTAGTTTCGCAACAGAGAATTATGTATTTCACTGGAGTTCGTATTAAAATGCATATAGTTTGATTGGGTGAAGACTGAAATCAATTTTTCATCGTTTTCTTGTATTGAACCATCTGGAAAATACAATTTTTTGTTTCGTTTTTGTTTGCCATGTTATATGCAATTTGTTTATGAGGGATCAACTGTTCTTTTAACATTGTATTAGATGAAATTGAATGGGTCTTTAATAAAATGCCATGAATTTAGAAATCCATTCAAAACGATGAAATTAACATTAAGCCAAGATGGCCTGATAATTAGTAAAGAGCATCTTGTTAAGGATGGTTCATAATGAATTCATGAAGGTACAAATTTTCATGCAAAGTTTCATCTTTATTTACTATTAAAAAATAAGAATGTAAGCCTACAAGTGGAGGTGGTGGAGATCCAGAATAAGTTAAAGAAAGAAAGACTCAAGTGGTTGAGGCAATTTATGTCCACCTAAAGAGGGGGCTTATTTACAGGAGTGATACGATCTTGAAAAAGCAAGTTAAAAGAGGAGTAGACTAAAAATTAACATGGCATGTGGTAAATGCTAAGGACCCAATTGCTTTACATCACTTAGCGCTAATTCAATGATACTGTTTTATTATGATACTGTTTTGTATAATATTATTTTATTATGATACTATTTTGTATGATAATGTTTTATCAATGATACTGTTTTTTTAAATAATGTGCATTGATATATTTATATCATGATTTTATCTTTAACAATATTTCAACCTATGATATTGTTATTAAATGCAAACAGTATCAATGATCTTGTAATACTAATGGAACATTTTAAGAATAGTATCGTTACTTTAACCATTAAAACATGGTATTTTGGCGTAAATGGTCTCTAACCTTTGCTCTTATGGTAGAATTGGTCCTTAGCGTTTATTTTTTTACATACAAGTCCATAATCTATGTTTTTTGACACGAAATTGGTCCTATTGAGATGAAAAAGATAAATATGTCATTAGTTTTTAATTAGAAGAAATTGTATGTAGATTTTAATCATTACAAAATGTGCAAATAGGTCTAATACTTTTATTTTTTATAAAAAAAATTAATGAGTTTTTTTTAGAATTAACACTTTATTAATAAATATGTCAAATAAAATTCTTATTTTTATTATTAAGTAATTATATTATTTAAAATTTTATTTTTATTTTATTGTTATATAAAAAAACAACTTTGTCACAAACTTGATGTTCAAATACTTTTATTTAATTGAGTTATATGTTTATTAACACAAATATTAGAAATTCAACTATATTTTTTATATTTTAATTTATTATTTTATTTTCGTTCAAAAATAAAATACACTATGTGTAAATTAATTTTTATTAGTATTTTTATGTTAAATAAAAATGTAATAAGATTGGTTCAATGTCATAAAATTATATATGTCATTTTGTTATTTATTTAACTTAATTTTTAAAGTAAAGAGAGAGAAAAATGATTTCTCACTCTTTAAATAATATAATTATTAATAATAAAAATAATAATTTTATTTGACATGTTTATTACTAAAGTGTTAATTTAAAAAAAATTCATTAGTTTTTTTTAATTTTTTTTATAAAAAATATAAATATTGGACATATTTGCACATTTTATAATGATTAGGAATTCACATACAATTTATTCTAATTAAAACTAAGGGCATATTAGTGATAATGACTAATTTTGCATCAAAACACATAGGTTATGAACATGTTTGCCAAAAAATAAATGTTAGGAACCAATTCCACACTAAGGGCAAATGTTATGGACCATTTGCGCCAAAATCTCTTAAAACATCTTGTACTTAATTTTATATATGATACTGTTTTATTTAGATAATGTGTTATATATGATTCTGTATCATTACTTTAACTATTAAAAATATCTTGTACTTAAGTATATATATATGATACTGTTTTATTTATGCTTTTATCTTTGACACTGTTTTATTATGATAAAGTTTCAACATATGATACTGTTTCAATCTATAATAATGTTATTGAATGCATACAGTATCAATTGTCTTATACTACTAATGGAGCATTTTAAAAACAATATCATTATTTCAAGTAGTAAAACATCTTTACTTAGTTATATCTATGATATTGTTTTATCTAGATAAAGTGTTATATATGATACTGTTTCATTACTTCAACTATTAAAAACATATTATACTTAGTTTTATATATGATATTGTTTTATTTATGCTTTTATTTTTTATATTGTTTTATTATTATAATGTTTCAACATATGATACTGTTATTTAATCTATTATAATGTTATTTTATTGGGTTGTAGTTTGCGATATTGTTTTATTAAGACACTTTCATGTATAATACTAATATATTAAGATATATTTATCTATTATATTGTTTTAATATGTATGATACTGTTTAGATGAGAAAAATTAAAGATTATCATTTTAAGCTAAAGAGATGACTTCAAACGGCTAAAATCCATTGTCGAGACGATTCGAAAATATATTATAATAAAAATTTTGAGCACGTATGCCGAATTCTATGTCATTTCTATTATGATATTATTTTATGTGATACTATTTTATATAATACAGTATCAAACAACACACACGACTAACAACACAAAGAAATCATCTAATGACCAACTTAACACAGTACCAAGCTGCTATTCTATAATATAGTTTGATACTGTTTTCTATATACAATATCAAACTACTATTTATAGTATCAAAATATAATTAGAGAAGTATTTTATTACAGTTATTGTATGCAGTAAACCAAGTGTAGCAATAATACAAAAGATACAATATATACCAAACATGGAAGCTAAACACGAATGATGTTATTACAACCAGTTCGATTCCCTTAACCAAGGATTTTCCAATTTACAACAAAAAATTTGCCCTTTTTTTTTCCAAAACTCAAGCAAGAATTTCTTCAAGAGATTTGGGTTTCACATTAGTTTCCTGGTTCAGCTGTTTCTCCTCAGACAATTTTTTCAGCCGGGCCAGTTCAAGATCCTTGCTCATCTTCCTCTTGTAGATCTCAAAAACGTGATGGGATCCCAGTTTCTTCCCGACTCTGACCTTGAGTAGGTAAACTATAGTCTCTTGTGCCGGATTTTGGAAAGTTGTAATTGACAATCTGCAGTAATTGGAGTTTACTACTGCTTGGTAATCTGCATTCTTAAACCTCTCATGGACTATGTTTTGTGTGATTTTAATCCCGCAAGTGAACGGATCGTTAACAAGTAATAAAGTGAGAAGTAGAGTGTCGAACCCATGATGGCTAATTATCAATTAACCAATTAATTTATAGCTCGAGTTTTAACAATTGTTGGACACAAATTCATTTAATGAACTTTGATTCTAAAACTATTATAATGTTATTTAATTAAATCTAAATTATCAAACAATCAAAGTAAATTTGTGAGAACAAATTTAAGTTTTACCAACACTAGGATTCACGAATCTAACTACACGTTCTTTAATCAATTATCCGTTTAATCTCTTTAGCTTATAATTATCTTGGATTAAAAATCGGTGATCCTAATACAATCAAAAGCATCTCTTGATGGTCAATCAATTCTATATCGATATGTGAACATAATTATTTCTAATTAAGTTTCGAACATAAACATGTGCATTAAAATCTCAATAATACCTAACCGGATTTCATAAAGCATAATAGTAGTCTCTATCTATTATTGGATCATATGTTATTTAATACCACGTGCTTAATCTATATTGAATCTCTCGACTTCAACATAGATCACAATATATTCTAATGGTGATCAAACATTAAAATAATAGAAATAATGAATAAAGAACAATCAATTCAAAAACAATTAATTACTAAAACAGAAAAACTTCTAATTAATTAAAAACATGAGGTTTCATCGTTCATCATAACAATAAGTAAATTAGCGGACATGATTTTGTTAATTATTAAAATTATTGAATTCATCATGTTCCAAATAAAGAAGAAAAAAAATAAATAAAACTCGTGATCCCGGCTCAAGAATCTTCAATCTTGTTTTTCAATCTTCGATTCTTCCTTTGTATCTTATTTCCAAAATTCGCCTCCCGCGATATGTGCTATATTCTCCTTTTTATACTCCTTCCCCAACTCTCCAAGATGTGTGTTTAAGTTATTACTTATCTTGGACTTGGTAGAATTTTAATTGGATTAGGACACTGCCAAACTGTTGTCCGACTTACATATGCGATCGCATGGTTTATACTAATTACGTTCTGCTAAAGAAATTGGTGGTTTACGATCGTAGTACTTATTAACCATGCGATCATATGGTTAATTCTTGTGATTTCCTGTGTTTTCTCTTTGGTATTTGCATGCCAAGTCCTCAAGTTTCTTTATCTTTGCAATTAAGTCCCATTTTCTTTTGTTTGCTCTCTTTTCGTTAGATCGACACTTGATTTTGGTTTTTTCCTAAAATAATAAGAATGCAACGCGCCATTAAACTGAAAACAATTAATATAACTCATAATCGTCACTTTTTGTGAGCTTAGATAAGTACAAATTATTGCTTATCAAACACCCCCAAACTTGAACTTTTATTTGTCTTCGAATAAATTAGCTAAAGACAATAATGCAACTAATAAAATAAGCAGTAACACAATTCACAACATAAATAGCTTGTCGTTCTTGCTTCAACTTTTGTAACAACTTATAATTCATGACGAGTATTCACGTGTTACTTTTGCAAATGTGATTTCACTTAAACCATACTTGATATGTGTGTGAGAGCAGTTAATCTTATCCACTTAATTTATATGGTGGTAATAGCCCAACCATTTAGTCAACTTTTCATTTACCTCTCGTAAGGTACACTTCCTCCAAAATGATGTACTCTTTCAATTCCCGAGATTTTGGTTCAAAGGTTACAGTTCACTCATTATTTTCTTGCTCGAAGCTGGTTAAGAAAGCTAGTAATCGTGACAACTTAGGTTTATGAAGATTCTCCAATTTCTTAGCCCTCTCAACTAGGAAGTTTCTACTAAGTAAGTCCAATCCATTAGTTATCTAATCCCCATGTTTACTTTGCAAATGATTTTTATATATATATAAATCTTATGTGCAAAAACTCAATCCTTTAAACTTTCTAGATGACTTATGTAACGAGCTTTGGGTCGATGACTCCCAAGTCTTTTGAACCTTAGGACATCGGGTTTTGAAAAACCCATACGGGCCTTTTCACTCAAGTCAAAAAGGCTACGAAAAGAGTTATAAGATATTAATAGTGTGCTAAACTCAATCCATTAAGCTTTCTAGATGACTTATGTAACGAGCTTTAGGCCGATGAACTTTATCAATCGAGTAAAAAGGCTACGAAAAGAATTCTATAATAATAATAATAATCGCCTTGTTTCTTGCGTGCAATAAGTTCATGCTACGAGATTATATTCCTAATATTTTGTCATTACTTAGCTTTCTCTAACTAGTCTAAAGTGCTCTACACAATTTTTTCAACATATATGGAATCAATCACAACCTTGAAAGCCACCATCACAGCTTAACTACCACTCTTACTCACTATATTGGTTACTTGTTCAAGATATAGATGATTCTAAGTTTCAAAAAGGTATCCTATTGTTTTCAATTTAAGTGCATCAACATAGCTAAAAATTATCGTAATTAACCGACACATCACTATATCAGACATGGTTAAATATCTCCACATTTAAACAACGTAATAATCTATTCACAAATCATAATTAAAGCTAAACTTAAATAAAAAATTGCATCATTAGCCAGCAAAGCTATTCATATCACATAAACATGCAAACAAATATCAATTTATTTTTGACAAACAAAAATAAGTTAAAAATCAAAAATAAAATATCAATTATCGAATCAAGCAAATTTTTTATTTTAGTCCATCACCCCCAAACTTGAAATATACATTGTTCCCAATGTAAGAATTCAAAAGAAATATAACACAATGATCAGAGACTACCCAGAGGTGGATCGGATGGTGCAAGAGAGAAGAAGTATGGTAGAATCTACTGGTGGATAGTCTTGGTTAGGTACCGGTTGGCCAATCCATGATCCATCCAACTAGCCTGCAAATTATAACTCTAAAAACATATTAAAGAATATTAAAAAAATTCTGGTTGTCCTTACGATCGCAAGGACAAAACGTCCTGCGATCGCGAGGACATTAAAAACTCAGGTAACGTTTTTTGTCCAAGCCATGCAATCGCATGGTATAAAACTGCTAAAATCGATTTTTTTTTACTAAATGACGAT
Organism: Forsythia suspensa; assembly: GCA_023638005.1. Lineage (NCBI taxonomy): Eukaryota > Viridiplantae > Streptophyta > Magnoliopsida > Lamiales > Oleaceae > Forsythia > Forsythia suspensa. Next base: position 40,036,339 of record CM042675.1, on the reverse strand, counting down.
GATCATAGCCTCATTACCTAAGAATTGAAAGCCTACTTTAAAAATCCTAAAAGTATAAAAATATGCAAAATGTCAATTGAAATCCTAAATCTAAAATGCTACGAAAATTGAAATAAAAGGGTAGAAAATAGGTTGCCTCCCATTAAGCGCTTCTTTAAAGTCATTAGCTTGACTTTGTCATGGTGGTCAATCAAGACACTTTGAATACATCTTTGGAGGACTTGATTTGCCTGGCTCGATTGTCTTGGCACCAATTTTTGTTCACCTTCCAGAGTTTGATTTTTCCTCTATCATATTGATATGACTCTATTTTACCACCCTGCTCGAACTCAACTATGAAAACTTCAGTTTCCTCATCGAATTTGATCACATAATTGATTTTAGAAGGTAGGTGGAATTTCTCTTTCTTCACATACTCTTCTTCTCTAATTGGTGCATCCTGATGTTGGGTGACAACTCTATCATTTAAACTCCCGGCCTTGTGGTTAATGACATCAATCTCAAAACAAGAATCTAAAGAGCTCGGATATTTAGTTGCTTTAAAGACATCAAATGTGATGTGTTCTTCATTCAACATCATCTTTAGTTGTCCTTTTTACACATCAATCAATGCCTGACCAGTAGTCAAGAAAGGTCGAGCCAAAATAAGTGGTAATCATCCTGTCTTCACACATATCCAAAATAATAAAATCAGCATGAAATATGAATTTGTCCACTTTCACTAATATGTCTTCAACGATCCCTCTTAAATATTTTATAGACCTATTTGCAAGCTACAACGATACTGTTGTTGGCTTTGATTCTCTCAAATCGAGCTACTTAAAAATAGAGTAATGCATTAAATTCACACTAGCACCCAAATCACATAGAGCTTTGTCAAAAAATAAACTACCAATAATGCGAGGAATAGTAAAACTCCCTAGATCTTTGAGTTTTGGTGGTAGCTTGTTTTGCATTATGGCGCTGCATTCTTCATTTAGCATCACAGTTTTATACTCCTCCAACTTTCGCTTATTTGAAATGATTTCCTTCATGAATTTGGCATAGCTAGGCATTTGAGCTAAGGCATCGACGAAATGTATGTTGATGTGAAGCGTTTTGAATACATCTAAGAATTTATTAAATTGCTGGTCTAACTTATGTTTTCGCAGCCTTTGAGGAAATAGAATTGAAGGGACGTAAGCCGGTGGTGAAATATAATCTGGTGGAGAGTTCTATTTTTCTTGTGCAACTTCTACATCTGATTTGTTTTCTCTCTTTTTGCTGAACACAGTTTTCTTTTCTACACCTAGTTTCTTTACATGAATTTCTAGCAATTCAACTCCGCTCCTCGTGGTAATTGCATTTATCTCTTTTGGATTGACCTCGGTATTGCTTGGTCATGTGCCTGGTTGTCGCTCGGTCAATAGTTTAGCTAACTATCCAATCTGATTTTCTATATTTTTTATCACGACATCTTGTCTTTTCTGCACTTCCTTGAATCTCATCTCCATTCGTTTTGACAATTTAGCGACTGTTTCTTCTAATCCTCATTCTCTTTCCTAGAGTCTTCCTTGATTTGGTGGGTTTTGAATATTTGGAGATTACCATAGGAGAAGTTTGGATGATTTTTCCATCTAGGATTGTAGGTCTGTGAGTATGGATTATTCTGTTGTCGCTGAAAGTTTTGAGCATATGCAGCTTGTTCAGGTGATGACATATCAACTTTGGTTAAAGGGCATTCTGATGATTAATGGTTTGCCCCGCATGTTACACAGATTGGTGGAGACATCTGAACCATATTAGCTGAGTGAGAATATTTCATTGCTTCCATCTGCTTTGCCAATACATCGATTTTCACCAGTACAAGCGAATTGGTGTCTACTTCATATATCCCTGTTGCCTTTTTCTGCAACCTTCTGTCTGGCCACATAACGAACTGTTCACTCATCATTTCATACAAGTCGTGGAGGTTGTCGGGAGATCTATTTTGGATAGAGCCACATGCTACAGAATCAAGTGAAGAATGACTGCTTGGAACTAAACCAGAGTAGAAAATGATTCTGAGCTGCTAAAGGAAAACTATGACTTGAACACTTTCTAAGCAGTTGCTTGAATCTTTCTCATGCCTCGTGAAAATTTTCCAACTCAGATTGTTGAAAATTGAAAATTTTATACTTTAGTCTATTTACTATGGCTAGAGGAAAATATTTCAGTGTAAATTTCTAGATCAGATTTGCCCAAGTAGTGATACTCCCAGGCGTTAGAGAATCTAACAATTCTCTAGCTTTATCCTTCAGTATGTGTGAGAAAAGCATCATCTTAAGTGCCTCTTCATTAACATCGTGGTATTTGAAATTTCCACAATATTCATCGAAGCGAGAGATATGGTAATGAGGGTTTTCATCTGTTCTCCCATAGAACGACAGATTGCTTGAGAACAAATTAATCACATCTGGCCTCAACTAGAAGTTATCGTGCCCATAAGGTAGATAGATTAAACTGGACCGATTCTCAACAATTGGTGGCATCATATACTCATCCATAAGAATATCTCTTTCATTAACTTCAACTGGTCGAGCCACTGGTGCAAGATTATTTCTCACATATGCAGGTAATGGATTCTGGATTTAGTTGTTTTCCATCGTGTCTTTTTGCTATTTTTTCCTTTCTTTTTGTTCACGTTGTCGTTGGTGAAAGCTCCGTTCGATTTCTGGGTCTAAATCAAATAGATCAATATCTTTTGTACGACGCATACACACTTGACAACTGAAACTTTAGAAAATATTTGAAATTCAACAATAACACGAAGAAGTGAGAATAAAAATAAAATAAAATAAATAATACTAAAAAAATGTTAAAACTAAATTATCAATTAACGTAGTAGTTAATAAAACTAGTCTCCGGCAACGGCGCCAAAAACTTGTTGTGTGATTTCAATCCCACAAGTGGACAAATCGTTAACAAGTAATAAAGTGAGAAGTAGAGTGTCGAACCCACGAGGACTAGTTATCAATTAACCAATTAATTTATAGCTCGAGTTTTAATAATTTTTAGACACAAATTCGTTTATGAACTTTGATTATAAAACTATTCTAATGTTATTTAATTAAATCTAAATTATCAAACAATCAAAGTAAATTTGTGAGAACGAATTCGAGTTTTACCAACACTAGAATTCACGAATCTACCTACACGTTCCTTAATCAATTATCCGTTTAATAGCTTTAGCTTATAATTATCATGGATTAAAAATCGATGATCCTAATACAATCAAAAGTCTCTCTCTATGGTCAATCAATTCTATATCGATATGTGAACCTAATTATCTCTAATTAAGCTTCGAACGTAAACATGTGCATTAAAATATCAATAACACCTAACCGAATTTCATAAAGCATAATAGTAGTCTCTATCTATTATTGGACCATATGTTATTCAATACCACGTGCTTAATCTATATTGAATCTTTCGACTTCAACATAAATCACAATATATTCTAATGGTGATCAAGCATTAAAATAATAGAAATAATGAATAAAGAACAATCAATCTAAAAAGCAATTAATTACTAAAACGGAAAAACTTCTAATTAATTAAAAACATGAGGTTTCATCATTCATCTTAGCAATAAGTAAATTAGCCGGACTTGATTTCGTTAACTATTAAAATTATTGAATTCATCATGTTCCGAATAAATAAGAAGAAAAAAGAAATAAAACCCGATCTCGGCTCAAGAATCTTCAATCTTGTTCTTCAATTTTCGATTCTTCCTTTGTATTCTTGTTCCCAAAATTCGCCTCCCGCGATATGTACTATATTCTCCTTTTTATATTCCTTCCCCAACTCTCCAAGACATGTGTTTAAGTTATTACTTATCTTGGACTTGGTAGAATTTTAATTGATCGGGACACTGCCAAACTGCTGCCCGACTTACCTATGCAGGTCGCATGGTTTTTTTTCCTTGCAATCACATGGTTTATACTGATTACGTTTTGCTGCAGAAATTGGTGGTTTGTGATCGCATGGTTAATTCTTGTGATTTCCTGCGTTTTCTCTTTGGTATTTGCATGCTAAGTCCCTCAAGTTTCTTTATCTTTGCAATTAAATCCTATTTTCTTCTGTTTGCTATCTTTTCGTTAAATCGACACTTGATTTTGACTTTTTCCTAAAATAATAAGAAAGCAACGCGCCATTAAACTGAAAACTATTAATATAACTCATTATCTTCCCTTTTTGTTAGCTTAGATATATAAGTACAAATTTGTACTTATCACTAGGTACTGCACATGTGATTAAGCAAGTATTTCTATCATTTCCTCTGTCAAACTCTTCCAAGTGTTTCTTCAAATAAACTTTATGATTATTGAGGATTTTATGTAACTTGGATAAATACACCTTTATTCTAAAAAATTTAAGAAGAATCAAAAGTCTAGAGTAACAACATTTATATGGTCATAGTCACCAAGATTAACCACAAAAGCTCTTTCTATAGGCTGGACACTAATCCATGTCTTGCCACCATCCTGGTGGCCTGAAGTCCACTAACATGATCCTGGAGCAGTAGAGAGGTGGTGGTGGTGGTGGTGGTGGTGGTGGTGGTGGTGGTGGTGGTGGTGGTGGTGGTGGTGGTGGCGGCGGTGGCAGCAGCGAAGTAACGATGTGGTGATGATGGGAGCATATGGATGTGACAAATATGGATAACGAAGATAATTTTGAGATTAATATGAAAAATTATTAAAGAGCATGACTTATTGACGGTTTTAAAAATTACTTTGACTTAATTTGAAATAAGTCACTTGCAGATGACTTTTAAGCAATTTTCATTGAATTAATTAATTTATTTGTTTCTTAAATAAAATTTAACAAAAAAATACAAAACTTATTGGGGCCCAGTGGCCTCGAGGCAAGGATTGAGTTGTCATTTTTATGTAGACAGATCGGGCCACCAAAAAATGTGGCCAGACCCTCTGCCCCTTGCTATTTCGTCAAATCAACTCTAAAAATGTCAGCAACCTGAATTCTTGTACGTATTCAAACACAGATACACATACAACCTGATTGCGCTGTATTGAATCAAATAAATGAATGAACAGACATGCCCGGTTAATCAAGCTGGGCCTGGATACCAACGCAATCCACGCTACGAAGCTCATCAACGACTACTCAGTGAGCCATGCCCACCAAGTGTTCGATCAAGTGTCACACAAGGACACACCCCTATGGACCGCCCTCATCTCCGCCTACTCCCGCTCCGAACCGCCTCATTGTTCCCAGGCAATCCGCCTTTTCTCGCTAATGACCCGGGAGCAGGGTCCGGATGCTCGGCCAAATCACTTCACCTTCACCACCGTTGCCCGAGCCATAGCTTCGGCCCCGGAACACTTTTACATGGGGAAAACCCTCCATGGATACGTCGTCAAAGCTGGGGTGATGTTGAGAAGCGTTGTTGTTGGGACGGCGTTTATGGATATGTATGCAAAATGTGGGGACGTAGAATGTGCACGTAAACTGTTTGATGAAATGCATTCGAGAAACTTGGTTACCTGGAATGCTATGATAGCTGGATTTGTACAAAACGGGATGGAGAAAATTGGGTTGGATTTATTTGTGAGAATGAAGTGTTTGGAGAATTATTTTCCCGATGAATGTACTATCTCAACTGCGTTATCAGGTTGTGCTAACATTCAAGACTTGATTTTTGGTTTGCAGATTCATGGTTACGCTATTGTAAGTGGGTTCGATTTGAATTGCTTGAATTCAATTGCTCATATGTACTTTTGTTGCCATCAAGTAAACCAGGCTGAGAAAGTTTTTAGTGGAGTTGAAGGAGATGTCGTTTCAAAGATGATAAAAATTAGAGGTTATGTTTACAATCAAAGATACAGTGAGGTTTTGAAGCATTTTTGTTTAGATAAAAGTCCTTCTGAGATTTTCTATAGGGATTACACTATAATTCTGCCAATTTTAACTGCATGCACGAAGCTGTCTTTACTCAGAGTTGGAAAGCAAGTCCACAGCATTTTTATTACATTGTTTGGTTCCTGTTTTCGTTTTAACTTTTCAGAGGATGACGAAGTAATTCTTGGAAGTGCATTTATTGACATGTACAGCAAGTGTAGCGTTATCGATGACGCGCAGAAAGTTTTTGACCATTGGATGCCTGAACAATGTGTTTCTCATTGGAATGCACTGATATCTGGGTACATATATAATGATTTGGTAGAAGATGCTAGGAGATTGTTTGACAATATGCCTGAGAAAAATGTGGTTTCTTGGACAAGCATGATGACAGGGTATGCACAGAATGGTAGGCCACAAGAAGTCCTAAAGTTGCTGGATAAAATTTATAGCGACAAAGAAGGATTTAAGGTAGAAGGAAATTGCTTAACATTTGTGGTTGGCCTTGAAGCCATTAGCTATTTATCAGAGATGGAGAAGGGAAAGCAAGTACATGCAAAGATCATTCGGAGATTGATGAGTGCCGATACTCATAATGTGGTTGTTGGAACGGCTTTGGTGGATATGTATTCAAAATCAGGTAATATGAAGTATGCTCAAACGGTTTTTGACATGATGGTTGAGAAAAATACTATTGCATGGACTTCTATCATTACAGGTTATTCAGCTCATGGATTTGGTTTACACGCCCTCAAACTTTTTCAGCGGATGATGGAAATAGGTAGGAAACCAAACGAGGTGACATTCATTGCTGTATTAACTGCTTGCAGTCGTGGTGGTTTGGTGGAAGAAGGATTGCATTACTTTGAACTAATGAAGACCAAGTATAGTCTGATGCCAAGGGAAGATCATTTCACCTGTCTAATGGATATGTTGGGACGTGTGGGCAAGCTAGACGAAGCTTGGCACTTGCTAAAGGAAATTGAAGACACAGAATTGGGAGAAAGATGCTCGACAGGTACCATTTTGGCAGCACTGTTGGGTGCTTGTCAAGTACATGGCAATGTGGAAATAGGCAAGACGGTAGCTAAAAAGATGTTGCAAAACGGAAAACAAGTCTCTACTACCCATATTACCCTTTCTAACGTTTATGCATCAGCAGGAATGTGGAATGAAGCATATGAAGTGAGGACGAGCTGGAAGAAATATGGCGATGAATATGCAGAACCTGGTCTTAGCCGAATCTGCACACATCCAGAGGTTTATTGATCTGAAGTTCTGGAGGTTTTAAGTTGCATAGGTGACAAAGTGAACTTTTTGAAAAGTGCATATTTATCTCTTCAAGTGATTTGCCACGACAAAAATTGCTCTATTCTTGGGTTATTGTGGTATAGGATCATTTGTCTCAGCAACCCTAATAGAGCAATGAATTTAGAGAATCTATCATTTGTTAAATATAACTGCAGTAATTTTGGTATATGATAAGTTTGTTTCAGCCTCGCAAAATTGCTACTATGAAGTGCTTTTGGTTTATGTGTCTGTTTTTCTCCTTAAGGTTATGCAAAGATGGGGAAATTGGCGCAAATGATCCCTAACGCATGACATTAGTGCACAAATGGTCCCTAACCTTCTACTGTTGGGTGCGCAATTGGTCACTTTTGACGGATTTCGTTAAAAATTCGTTAAAAATCTTAGATTTAGGTGCACAAATAGTTCCTAAATTTTTTTTGTCTTTATTAGTAGGGGTAAAATTGTCAAGTTACATTTTTTTTTTCAACATTTCAATTGGCGTAAATGGTCATGACCTTAGTTTTAATTTAGAAATTTGCAATTGGATTCTTAATCTTTATAAAAAGCGAAAATAGGTCCGATATTTTAATTTTTTTATTAAATTATTTTTTATTATTAAGTAATCATATTATTTAAAATTCAAATTTTAATTTTATCATTACAATATAAAAAGAAAAATAAATTTGTCACAAATAGAAATTTTAATTATGCTCAACTCAGCTCGATTTTATACGGTCTCATATTTACTGGGTCAACTCAGCTCGCTTTTGAGCCACAAGGTTACTAGGCAATCTAATTTTAAATTTTAATTTTTTTATTTAAAAAAAAAAAAAAAAAAAAAAAGCAAACACTCCCCCCCCGGTTGACTTGGGGTGGGGTGGGGTGAAATGTTTGCTCTTTTTTTTTTAAATAGAAAAATAAATTAAAATTTAAAATTGGCATATTCGGTGTTTGCTTTTTCTTTTTCTTTTTTTTAAATAAAAAAATAAATTAAAATTGGGCTGCCCAGTAACCATGTGGCTCAAAAGCGGGCTGAGTTGACCCAGTAAATATGAGACCGTATAAAATCGGGCTAGATTGAGCATAATTAAAATTTTTATTTGTGACAAATTTATTTTTCTTTTTATGTTGTAATGATAAAATTAAAATTTGAATTTTAAATAATATGATTACTTAATAATAAAATATAATTTAATAAAAAAATTAAAGTATCGGACATATTTTCACTTTTTGTTAAGATTAGAAATTTAATTGCAAATTTCTAAATTAAAACTAAGGTAAGCACCATTTGCGCCAATTGAAAAGGTTGAAAAAAAATGTAACTTGAAAATTTTACCTATACTAATAAAGGAAAAAAAATAGGGACCATTTGCGCACCTAAATAAAAAGTTTTTAACGGATTTTTAACGGAATCCGTCAAAAAAGACCTGCAACCAACAGTAGAAGGTTAGGGACCATTCCGCTAAAAATAAAAGGTTATGAACCATTTGCGCACTAATATCATACGTTATGGACAATTTGCGTCAATTTCCTTGCAAAAATGTATAGAAATTTCAGTTCGGAAGAGTGATGGAATATCAACATAACATTTTAGAAGATGGGAGAGTGAGAGCAAAATTAATGCGATGGATTTAGTTGTATTGGATCTTTCTGTTGACATTATGATGTAGCGATGAATTGAATAGAATGACAAAAAATGATTCATATAGCCTACCTAAATTTATTGATAATAGTAGTTTACTTTGAGTGCACAATGGTATCCAAATTATTGGAAAAGAGGCATGTTCCAGGATTTTGTCCATGTCCTACACTAGACTACAGACTCCACCAATTAAGTGAAAACTCTGGATTTCCTCATGGTTTGTTTCATAAAGTGGAATGTAACATTATCGTGCTAGAAAAAAAAGGCAAAAATCTTATTCATTATAATGTTGAGTCGTGGCTTATACTGCATGTTAAACACGTCTTCATTTTTCGTGATGGTCCCACCATACCAACCTCAAGCTTTATTTAATGGGTACTTCTGAGTTTTAAGCTCTATTCTAATGTTTACTGCCCGTGACATTCCTATGGGATTATTTTCTTGCCAAAACCTAATGCAGTGATGTGAACTAAGTACCAAACAAAGGCTGCCTGCTTGTTCTGTAGTTGTATGCCCGTGAATGACTATCAAGAGAAATTCATAATATTCTCTTTATTCTTGTCCCCACCCTCCAACTAACTTCAATCGATGAATATTCCTTTATGGGATGTTTGGGATGTTTGTATGGTGCATTAGAGAGTATTGTACATTATTAAAGAAGAAGAAAATTAATATTTTGTCTATTTTAACATACACTACTGTCCAATCAAAATAATACCAGACACCTTCCATCACTATAAGAGGAACAAAAGCTTGAAGAACTTGGTAAGATTGTATAAATAGTTATCCTGGATTTTACTCATTTCTCCAGGAAATGTCAAGTTACAGAATATATACCCAGGGAAGCAGCAGTGCAAGGCAATATGCATTTCTCACCATATCTTTTCTTTTTCTTTCTCTCTTGTTTCAGTTAGAGGCTGCTGATGCAGCGGTTTTCACTGTGGGGGATTCTTCTGGCTGGGATTTCAGTTTGGGAAGCTGGACAGATGGGAAACATTTCAAGGCTGGCGATGTACTTGGTAAACCCTCCACCTAAACTACATCACATGTTGAACCACCTCGTCTAAAAAGTTTACTTTTAAGAGAGGAACAAATTTATTTCTGTAAATTTTACCCTGAGAACCTAGCGTGAAGGCAAGATTCTCTCAAAGTTTTCTGTCCTTGATCATTGAGCATTTGTCTGCTCCTACTGTCCCACATTGAATCACCTCATCTAAAAGCTTAAGCTTCTCTTAAGCTTTTAGAGAAGTGACACATTTTTGAACACCATAGATCGTCCAACCTAATTTTACATTTCTATAAATGCAAACTTATTCTTTCTGTCTTTCTTTTTTTTTTTTTTCCTCAATGGTTTTGCAGTTTTCAACTACGATCCATCTCTGCATAATGTGGTGGCTGTAGATTTGAATGGATACAATAGTTGCAGTGCTTCTGCCAAATCCAGGACTTATACCAGTGGAAAAGATAAGATCATGCTTTCAAAGGGAAATCACTACTTCATATGTAGCTATCCAGGCCACTGTGATGGGGGCATGAAGATTGCAATCTCTGCTTCTTGAAGAAAATCTCCTTCCTCAGTTCTTCTATGTCAAATTTACGGGGTTTTCCATCATGAATAATGTTTAAAATGAGCGTCGAATTGGTGTCTGTTTGGCCGTTGATGGTGTTTGCTGGTTGAAGGATCTCAACTCTATATATTTATATGTGTTTAGCATGTTTTATTATGTTACCACTTCCACATATTATGAGTCATGCGACTCACGCGTGAGATGTATCTTCTTTTTTTCTGAAGAATCTTTAGAATTTCCGTTGCTTGAAATCAAGAAGAAAAAGAACCCCGAAGTCAAGGAAATTATTGTTCTTTCCTCGTTGATGTGGATAATTGGTGTCTTAACATTGTGATACATGTAGGACTATCTGGGGAAAGTAACAATGGAGTATGGGGATTGATCTCATGTTTCCCCTCTAATTTTCAACATCAAACCCCAGCTTAGCCATACACTAAAGCCAAAAAAACAAAGAACATAGGTACATAGATCATGAAGATATGAACTCTGTTGATGTCTAAATCTGTTGGGCGTTCGTGATCTATCACGTGCCCATTAAGTCCGTTGGAATATGCAAACCAGTGCATGTGAGTTTGGTCAGTCATTGGGGATATGGTTGTTTTGCAGGGAGAATTGTTAGTTAAGAAGATTACTTATACAACTAAATATGAACCATTCTTGAACTCCAAAAGCACCAAGTCCTGTTACGATCGAACTTCTTTCGCTTTTTGAGACGCTCTTGTTACGTTTTTAGCTTTGATATTGAACACGGAACATGAACAAGAATAAGAACAGAAAGTAAAAACACCAAGACTTTTGTGTCCCGAAGGACCCGGGTTCGCCCAACCGTCGGCTACTTCCCGTTGAAGCTCCACAACGTGGATACGGCTTCATGCATTTCAAGATCTTTCAAGAAAACAGAGTCTCAGAGGTTACAAGAGTTAAACACCAAGAAATACTCTAACCCTAGGTTTACAGACCGAGCATCAATCAGTGATTGACCTCAAATATACACACAGATGAGTTTATCTTTCACACAGGAAGGACCATCTATATGACTATCATGTGATTTCACAGAGAAATCACCAAAGAAACCAAAAGGGGTAGAGTACAGAACTCAGAGAGACGAAGAGAAGACGAGGAGTTTTCATCAGAGAAAAGATTAGGGCGCAGAGTTTCTTATCATCACAACAAAGGCAAAAACATTGCCTTTATAGTCCGGATGAATGGTTCCGATTGAAACCACAAAATCAAGGGCCCTTGATGAAACCGAGTTACACTAGCCAAAGCGTGAAAAACCAAAGATGCGACTTTAGTCAATTGTACTTTGATCAACATTTCACAATCTCCACCTTGATCAAAACCATCACAGACTTCTTCTTCTCTGATCAATGAATGCATGATTTGCCTTAATCCAAATTGTTTTCATTGCTTCTTGTACCTGCACAAACAGAAAAGTTAGAAAAAAAAGTTAAAAAACAAAAAAACAAAAATTCTTACTAACTTTCATCTATCCTGTATCTAAGTTCAGGATACTCAAACAATTTTTGAACTTAGATAAAGGTAGAATTTTCGTGCCCATGTCTGCTGGATTAAACTGGGAAGGGATCTTTTCCAGATTTACTAACTCTTGGGACACAATGTCCCTAATAAAATGAAGTTTAACATCAACATGTTTTGTCCTTTCATGAAACACTGGATTCTTACATAAATGAATTGCAGATTGGCTATCAGTGTATATGACAGGGGACTTACATTCATAACCCAGTTCTTTCAAGATTCCTTTCAACCATAAGGCTTCCTTAACAGCTTCAGTTATGGCCACATATTCAGATTCAGTGGTTGAAAGTGCCACAATATGCTGGAGTTGTGATTTCCAGCTAATGCAAGTATCACAGATAGTAAACACATAAGAAGTTACAGATTTCCTATTATCTCTATCACTTGCATAATCAGCATCAACATAGCCTTTCAATTTTATTCCTTCTGAACTATGTTTAAAAGTTAGGCCAACATTTGAAGATCCTTTCAAGTACCTTAGTAACCATTTTAAAGCCTCCCAATGAGAAGGACCGTGATTAGACATATATCTACTTAGCACACTAATAGAATGAGCCACATCGTGTCCGGTACATACCATAGAATACATAACAGAACCAATAGCATTTCTGTAAGGAACATTTTTCATTTCAGAAAATTGTTCTTCAGTTTTAGGGCAATCATCTTTGCTAATTATAAAATGGTTTCCTAAAGGAATACTAACTTCTTTTGCATCGATATAGCAAACTCCGCTCAAGGACTTTATGAATGTAAGGGTTTGAGTTAGTTTTAGTTCATGAAGATCTTTATCTCTAGAGATCTCCATTCCAAGAATCCTCTTAGCATTACCCAAATCCTTCATGTCAAACTCGTAAAACAAATCAGATTTCAATCTTTTAATTTGATTTATACAAGAACTAATCAATAGCATATCATCAACATATAAAAGCAAATATATAATCGACATTGTTTTCGTGTTCACATTTATGATATAAACAATGGTCATAATCACTTCTTTTAAAATTTAAAGACAGTAACAAAAGTGTCAAACCTTTTATACCATTGCCTTGGTGATTGTTTCTGCACCATACAAGGATTTTCTCAAAAACAAACATCGCTTGGTCTCACTTATCTTTGAAACCGGGAGGTTGACTCATATAAATCTTTTCTTCTAACTCACCATGTAAGAAAGTCAAGCTTACATCAAGTTGATCAAGTTCCCAATTGAAATGAGCAACTAAAGCAAGCATTAACCTTATAGTAGTATATTTAACCACGGAGAAAAAATTTCATTATAGTCAACTCCTTCTTTTTGAGTAAAGCCTTTAGCTACTAATCTGGCTTTAAATCTTACAGGTCGATTCGTAAATCCTTCTTTAACCTTATAAATCCACTTACATTCAACAATGGACTTATAATTAGGTTTGGAAACTAACTCCTGTGTTTTGTTTTGGCTTAGGGATTTCATTTCTTCAATCATAGCCCTTTTCCATTCAACAGAATGGATACTACTCATCGCTTCTTCAAAAGACTTGGGTTCTTTTTCACAAAGTTCTTGATAACTCAAGAAAGCAAAAGAAACACTATCTTCAAAACCTAATCTTTGCGGTTCTCTCTTATATTTTTCTCTCTCTCGTCCCTAGCCAACCGGTAGTTCCTAAGACTACTCTCATCGTGGGGACATGGAAGTTTTCTTCAAGAATGAGTCGGCTTGAGGTCTCAACAGAATCTTCAAGGTCTGCTTGAGTATGACTATTATCGACTCCACCTCAATTTCGAAATTTGGATTAGGTCTTTCTAAACCTCTATCGCCAATGGTCAAGAAAAATCACTTTCCTTTTCATGCCTATCATCGCTAGCTTTAGGGGTCTAAGCAAGGCATATCATTTTCATTAAAAGTAACATCCCTACTTATTATCACTTTCACTCCACCTAAACCCCTAGCCCACAGCCTATACCCTTTTACACCTTGAGGATAACCCAAAAAACACATTTTGAGCTCTAGGCTCAAGTTTACCTTCACTTTGGTGGGAATATGCACAAATAACCAAAGGTTCTCGAATGCAGTAATCAAGCAGGCACATTATTCCACATTTCAAAAGGGTTTTATCATTTAGAGCAAAGTGAGAGGGAGTCGGGTTTACAATATAGCATGCAATCATTATTCTGACTTCACCCAAAAACTTTTTGGTAATCCGAGCTTACCATCATGCATCTCACTTTATCTAAAAGTGTTCTATTCATTCTTTCTGCCACCCCATTTCTTTGGGGAGTATAGGGGACAGCTTTTATGTCTTAGAATTCCATGCAATTTACAAAATTATCAAAATCGTAATTACAATTCTAAACCATTGTTCATCCTCGTTGTCTTTATTTTCTTTTCGTTTGGTTTTCAACTAAGGTTTTCCAACGTTGAACTTTTCAAAAGTATCGATTTATGCTTCAAAGAGGGAAAACCCAAACATTTCTTGAAAAATCATCAATTATTGAAAGAAAATAAACACGCCACCCATAGTAGGAATGAAGGTCCCCATAAGTCCGAATGAATATAATCAAGAATTCCTTTAGACTTATGAGTACTAGTTTTAAATTGCAACTTGTCCTAAAATGCATGTTTCACGTAAATGCGTGTCGACACCTTGTCTTTACCAAAACACCATTCCTACTTAAAATAGATGACCTTTGTTGCTTACATGAGCAAGTCTTTTATGCCACTTTAGGGTATCATTTTGTTCATTTATCACGTAAAGAGCGTAATGATTTTTGTTAAAGCAAAGAGCATTTACAACAAAAATACCATTTTGTTTTACTCCTTTAAACATCACAAGGAACCCTTTGCTACTTTTAACAAACTCTTATCAATTTTGACAGAAAACTCAATATCATCAAGTATACCTAAAGAAATCAAGTTTCTTTTCATTTCGTGCACATATCTTACATTTTCAAAAGAACACACACAGCTTATTTTCAAATTGTAAAGACACGCCCAATTCCCGAAATCTTTGAGGTGATATTGTTTCCCATAGTTACTAAACCAAGATCTTTTTCAATCGATTTGAAAACCGCCTCTTCTTGAAGTCATATGAAAAGAACAAATTAATCCAAGACCCATTCTCCTTCAAAAATAGATTTTTCAATCGATTTGATTCAAGAATTTCCGTAAATTTGACTTATGGCAACATAGACTTCAAAGAATGTCAAAACCGGAAGAAGAGGCAATATTTGCTTCTTCCTTATTTTGATCATTTTGCTCATTTTTCTTTTTCCAGCAATCTTTTATAAAATGTCCCATTTTTCCACACCCATAGCACTTCTTACCTTTAGCTCTAGACTTTGACCTACCTTTTCCTTTAGAATTCTTTTTCTTTACAGTTTGATGATTATCATAGTGCCCATTTTGTCTAGTGAGTGATCTACCTCTCACATTTAAACCTTCCCCTTTAACAGAATTCAAATTTTGTTGTTGAATATCCAGATTCTTGGTTCTTAAAGAATTAACCACAATCTCTATAGTTAAAGAATCCCTGCCATATTCAATGGCATTTCTTACATCTTTAAAGGTTTCAGGTAAAGCATTTAGTAAAATGATGGCTTGATGCTCATCAGAAAACTTTTCACCACAGCTTGCCAAATCTTGACTCAATTTTGAAAAATTATCAAGATTTGTTTCAAGGTCCACAGAAGGATCCATTTTATAGCCAAAAAACCTTTTTAAAAGATATATCTTATTTGGAAGGGACCTTGTATGATACAAAGTTTCAAGTTTATCCCAAATGTCGGGGTAGTTTTACAATCACTCACTTTTCTCATTACATTATCGCAAGATGTAAAATTATGGCACTATGAGCTAACTCATCGACTCTTTAGTTTGAACACTTGTAAAATCATCAGGAAAAGACCCATCAATTGCTTTAGACAACTTTTGTTGAATTAAATGAGCTTTCATCTTTTGTTGCCATATAGAAAAATCACCTCTACCATCAAACATTTCAAGATCAAACTTGCTTGTTCCCATCTTAAAAAAAGGTAAAAGAAAAAAGGATTTTTCACAACACAAACAACAAGGATGACAAAGAATCAGATAATATACTCCTTCCAATTCACAAAAACTTTCAGTAAAAACTTGTTCAGATCATCACCTTCATGTATTTTATACAGAATAAAAGCATGAAAGAAATAAAGAAACTAAGGTCTCGCTTTATACACTTCGAGATCCCCAGATTCCGTGAGACTCTTGTTCTCGGGTCAAGGGAATGAATCCAAACAGGAGGCAAGGGTGTTCTTATTTTCAATATGAAAAATAAAAATTCATAACAAGAGAAGATACTCAGAGATATGATTTCTAAGCTACACAGAACAGAGAAAACATGCCACTCATAAAATCAGTTTTGAAACAACACTTTAGTAAACAAGATCATGACAAGAAAGAGACAGATAGTCAATTTTATGCATAGATCGAAAGCAATCAATACACGACTAAGAACTAAACCTAGCAAGTATGAACAAGAGTAAGAGTTTTATCACCAAGCGAACACCACCGTGTTCGTTAGATGCGACTCAAAGCAGCTTTCGTGTTTCAAGTTTCATCGATTCAACCTGGGGTTTGCAATTTTACCCTAGGAACTTTTGAGTTTCTTCACCCTTTGGGATTATTTGCAGATCCTTTCAAGAACATCCACCGAGGCCTTAGGAGTTTCAAGATTCACACCCGAACCTTATTTCACAACATCAAAGACTTTTCAAGGAAACATAGCTCGATACCATCATTACGCTTTTAGCTTTGATATTGAACACGGAACATGAACAAGAATAAGAACAGTAAAAACACCAAGACTTTTGTGTCCCGAAGGACCCGGGTTCGCCCAACCGTCTTGGCTACTTCCCGTTGAAGCTCCACAACGTGATACGGCTTCATGCATTTCAAGATCTTTCAAGAAAACAGTCTCGTGGTTACAAGAGTTAAACACCAAGAAATACTCTAACCCTAGTTTTACAGACCGAGCATCAATCGGTGATTGACCTCAAATATACACACGTATGAGTTTATCTTTCACACGTGAAGGACCATCTATATGACTATCATGTGATTTCACAGAGAAATCACCAAAGAAACCAAAAGGGTAGAGTACAGAACTCAGAGAGACGAAGAGAAGAAGAGGAGTTTTTCATCAGAGAGAAGATTAGGGCGCAGAGTTTCTTATCTGTCAACAGTGCCAAAAACATTGCCTTTATAGTCCAGATGAATGGTTCTGATTGAAACCACAAAATCAAGGGCCCGGATGAAACCGGAGTTACACTAGCCAAAGCGTGAAAAACCAAAGATGCGACTTTAGTCAATTGTACTTTGATCAACATTTCACAGCTCTAATGCCTTTACTACTTTTGACTCCAACTTTGTGACCTCGACTTCAAGACTAACCTTAGCCAAGTCTTAATCGCCTTCAATTGTAAAGTTGGACTTCCTTCTTTGCTTGGAACGTATACTCCGTGCCTTACATGAGCTCAAGCCTCTCTTAGCTTGGTTTGGCCCTCTCGACAACTATCTTGTCTTATGTGTCACGTCATGTTGGTGAGTTCTAAAATGCCACGTGAATGACTCCGAAACATCTAAGTATAGCACACCCAAATCGTAAAAGAGAGCTGAGGTCTGCAATGTTAAATATGCTGATTAATAAACCAATGGTCCAAAGCCTTGCCATCCCTTCAAATTCTCCCTTCCCTTCTCTCTCCATTTTCTGCGGAAAATTTGGAGAAGAAACAAAACTATTTCTCTTCTTCTCTTTCATTTCTTCCACAATACTTTGTTATCAGTCAAAGTTCGTAAAACATTTTCTTGTTTTAGACAACCTTAATGTCCTTATATATTCACCCTTCATCTTCAACCTCTCATGTTCTTTTCGATCCTTTTTCAGATTCTTGTTTCTGAATGTGATTTTACCCATTTGGGTTTAGAGGATATTGAAATACATTTTCAAAAAAATAAAGATTTTTATAGGCCTTTATGGGAAGAAAATTTTGAAATCAATTGGAGTATTTGTTGGTGAAGATTTCAAATGAGTTGCTTTTCATGTTTTTCATCCCGTGAAAAGAAATTATCCAAGAAATATAGTAGCAGAAATAGAGGGCAACCGCCTGCCACCCAACAGCATAGAGAGCCGCCGCCTCAGCCACCACGTTCACATTTACAGCCGCTGCTTGGTAAACATATTGTTCATGATCATTTTCCCCTACCAGAAAGGCAGAATTGAAAAAATATTAATTAGAGATCTAGCTTTAGTTGGTATTCTGCCTGTTGACAACAAAATTTAAATAACTTTTTTCCTCTTCAACGTCTAGCAAAGGAGGCAAATGTCTTGAATTTAAGTCCCGGGGCGTCACTTATTTATGAAAATTGTACAAGGTTAGACCTTCCATCAAAAAAATAAATGTTCTTGGCACGTGAAGGGATGTGTTGATGACAAATTTTAATCGAATAAATTTGTTCCCTCTCTAAAAGCTTGAGAGCCGTTCATGTGGAATTCAATGTGGAAATAGAGAGGTCCTGAATTCAAGTTTTGCAGTCATCGTGTGTGAGAACCGTTTGTGTGTTAAGCCTTTGATGAAAGAAATAAATTAGCCTTAACTTGAAGGATGTATTGAAAGATAAAATTTAAATAAATGAGTTTCACTTCTTGTTTACAGCTTAAACTCTTAAATGAAGTGGTTCAACACGGACTCACGTAATAAATTGCTTGTTGATCAGACATATATAGGGATTATATGTTTTGCTTCTTATGCAGAAAATCCTAGAAAGACACAAACAGAAGCTACAAATAATGACAAAGAAGGAGGCAACAACAACATTGCAGCCCAAACTTTCACCTTCCGGGAGCTGGCTACAGCAACGAAGAATTTCAGACAAGAATGTCTCGTTGGAGAAGGTGGATTTGGACGAGTTTATAAAGGTCACCTCGATAAAACAGGACAGGTAGTCTTACATAAATTCAACAAACTTGTCATTTTTCATTTCATTTCTTTAAACGAGCTGATAATAGGTCGGTTAATTTAGATTGTAGCTGTGAAGCAACTTGACCGTAATGGACTACAAGGAAACCAAGAATTTCTTGTGGAGGTTTTGATGCTGAGCCTTTTACACCATCCGCATTTGGTAAATCTAATAGGATATTGTGCTGATGGAGAACAGAGACTTTTGGTGTACGAGTACATGCCATTGGGATCCTTGGAAGATCATCTACTAGGTACTATATATATACATTATTGCAGCGTACGACTTTTTCTCTGATATTATGGGCATCTTCGAATTCAATGTTTGTATAAATGAGACACGAACACTGAAAGTAACAGAATCAGGATCGCAAAAATATAAGTGTTACATGGTAATGTTGCTGGCTTGCTGGCATGCAAGTGCGATAAAAAGAAGAAGAAGAAGGCATTAAACATCCCAAAATGAGATCAGAAAATGTTAATATACTACTCATATAGGTGATAATTCTAACAGATAGAAATTAATTTTCTTCAAATTCTAGGAAGATAACTGTGAATTTATTCAGCCTCAGTTGGATACTGAATTTTGAAGAGTACTAACTTGAATAGCTAGTATGTGTTCATTACTTAATACTATTCGACTGAGAAATTTGGTGACTTTATTTTCAGATCTTCCACCAAATCGACCACCATTATCTTGGTTCGCAAGGATAAAAATAGCATTACATGCTGCGAGAGGTCTAGAGTATTTGCATGATAAGGCCAACCCGCCTGTCATTTACCGTGATTTAAAATCCTCAAACATTTTGTTGGACAACGAATTTAATGCAAAACTTTCGGATTTTGGACTAGCCAAGCTAGGACCAATCGGGGATAAGACACATGTATCTTCAAGGGTGATGGGAACATATGGCTATTGTGCCCCGGAATACCAAAGAACCGGCCAATTAACTGTTAAATCAGACGTTTATAGTTTTGGCGTTGTATTGTTGGAGCTAATCACAGGAAGAAGAGCAGTTGATACTACAAGAAGACACGAACAGCAAAATTTAGTAACCTGGGTAAGTTGTCTTCTTGACATTATACATAGTTTAAGGTTACACAAATTAATGTTAAGGCAATTTATACATTTGTTGTTTGTTCTTGAATTCCTAGTACTATAATACTAATAAGACAATACTTTTGTTACACAGGCTGAACCGATATTCAAGGAACCGAGTAGATTTTCAGAACTGGTTGATCCACTGCTAAAAGAAGATTTCCCAAAGAAAAGCTTCAATCAAGCAGTTGCTGTTGCAGCCATGTGTCTTCAAGATGATGCATCTATCCGGCCTTTAATGAGTGATGTTGTAACCGCGCTTAGTTATCTTGGAACTGGACCCGAAACAGGATTGGATTTGGCTGTTTCGTCTCCCTCTCCCCTCTCCTTCTCCTTCTCCTTCTCCTTCTCCATGTCCCTCTCCTCGAGTAGAAGGAAACTCCGAGAGTCATAATAATAAAATTACAGCAGACGAACGAAAGAGAGCAGTTGCAGAAGCCATAGAATGGGGCTCGAATTCAAGAAACAATACAAAAACTCTAGCCTGATATTCCGTGATTAAACTAAGCATTGTTACCAGTCGGGATAAAGAGGTTGACAATTAGTGTAAAACTTATTATATCCAACATGAATTCTCTAAGTGTTGTTTTACATTACTTGCACTGGAAGAGTGAGAATCATATATAGAGATGATGAAATCATATTGTAAATAAAAGTGTATGATCATAAAAAAAAAAAAAAAGTTAGGAGTTGTAATACATTATTATTGTACTAAATGTATGTTAATATTTCATAAACATTATTATCAAGTACTTAATGTAAATGAGAATTTTCTGCAAACCAAAGATTCTAGTTAAATATGATCATTCCATTGAATTTTTATTTGTGACATTTTTAATTGATGGATTTATTTCGATAAAGAAACTAACAATTAGAGGTGGCACCCATAATGGGCTCGGGCCCGTCACAAGACGAGACAGAGCTAGGACTGAGCCCAAAAAAATGTAACATGCTTGGCAAAAAGATGAGCCTGCTCGTGGGCCGGCCCAACGAGCCGACTCGTCAAGGCTCGTGGGCAATCGTCAAAAGTCCATGAGCCCTTGGACACGACATTAGCCACGAGTGTCCAACAGTCACTTTTTTAGTGACCATTTGGTGATTTTTTTTTTTTTTTTTTCAAATTCAGATTTGTTTCTTATAAATACTCCATTCCAAACATATTTTTACACTTCAATCTCTCAATCTATTATATACTCAATTGAACAACAATTCTCAAATCTCATTATCTAAATATTAGTCTATATTTTTAATTTCTACTTCTTCTACTATATTTTCTACTATTCTCTTTATTATTTTGTTCGAAATGACATATAATCGAAGTGATGATGATTTCAGTCGTATTAATGATATTCCAATTCTTTGCGATATTGTTGACGAGTTTGGTGGTAGCACTGATTTGATTGATTTGGATGACATTCAAGAAGATGTTGACATACATACAAATACAACTACTAGTTCTAGCACTAA
This sequence comes from Forsythia suspensa, assembly GCA_023638005.1. NCBI lineage: Eukaryota > Viridiplantae > Streptophyta > Magnoliopsida > Lamiales > Oleaceae > Forsythia > Forsythia suspensa. Next base: position 40,014,891 of record CM042675.1, on the reverse strand, counting down.
ACAAAAAGTCAAAAAATAAAAGGCTAGGTGCTGGCAGTATTTTGAGTTGGTGCCAACTGGTAAACTAATAGACGGAGCCCCTGAGCACAAAGCACAATATAAACACTGTAAAGAGAAGTTAACGTGACAAAATGAAATAGACACGACTCATCTAAACAGACACTTCAAAAAGTGTGTTCAAACACGGAGGGTTAGAATCAAATCAGGCACAACTCCAATTTGGATCTCTCGGAGCCGGCTCCAGTAGTACTCCCAATCTAAACAATTGAGTATATTCACAAGACAACATGCGCCGCGAAGGACTGCTACAATTTGTGGCAATTGCCAAGTTTCCATTGAACTTGGTGGAAAATCCTCATTTTATGAACTTCATAAAAAAATATTTTCAACCAATGTACGTATCTGTTGCTAGAAATACTCTTCGCAAAGACACTATTATTTTATTTAATAAAAATAAATAAGCTATTATATAATATTAATAATTATAACGGTGTTTTATCTTTCACTTCAAACTTAATAACCAAAATGATATATGGCTGCAATTATACATTACATTGATAAATACTAGATAATGCATAAAAAAGTAATAGTGTTTAGAACAATGGATTATCCTCATAATGGAGTTAATATTTTTCATGTTTTACTTGAATTTAATTGTGAAACGAAGATTCGTAGTTTTACTTTTGACAATGTAGGCCCCAACAATATAGTAATTGAAAAATTAATTCAATATTTTAATCCAGAATTTGATGGTATTTATTTTACATTGGTTGTGTATGTCATTTCTTAATTTAATTGTGAAAGATGGATTAAAATTTATAGAAGTACAATTAAAAAAAAATTAGATACAATTTTAATTTTATTACGGTTTCACCAACAGGAAAATAAGTTTTTGATACTCTATGTATTGAAAATGGACTTCAAGAAAAATATTTTTGCACTGATGTAAGCCATATATAGAATTTAACATATCTCATGTTTGAATCTTATGAAGTATACGAAGATTGTATTACTGTATATTATAATGGCCAATACTCACACGATCCAGAATATGATTTGCAAATATATGACTGAGAAATATGTGCTCATGTTAAAAAAAAAAAATTGAAAGTTTTTTCGACGCAACAAATGCGTGTTCAAGTGTATATTATTCAACTACTCTACTAGTTCTCAATTATTTCTATTATATTGCTAACTATTTTAATAAGTATAATGATTTTGCTATATTTTTTCTAATATCATATATGTGAAGGAAGCTAACTTTAGAAAATATTAGGAAGAGTTGTCTATGTTATTTCTATTAGCATCTATCATGGATAACAGAATTAACTTAGAGGGTACGAAAATAATCGTAATAGCAATTTCACAAAAATTAACGTAAGGAAATCTACTAATGTATGATAATTTAAAACAAACATTATGTCAAATGTATGAAGTCTACGTTGAAAAGGCCGGTAGGAACGTCATACGACCCATGTTCTAACACATGCTTCGTCATCACTTCAAGGTAATGACTTATAGAGTTACTTTAGTTCAGTTAAGGATAGTCAACATGATAGTGGTTATTCTTCTACTTTTTCCTTTCCCTTTCCAGTGATTCACCTTTAGAGTCAGTGATTCACCTTTAGAGTTAGCTATGTATTTCACGCACGACATGTTTAGTATTTCAGATAATGAAGAGAGATTTTTTTTGATATATTACGATGGTGGAAACAAAATGAACGTCAATATCTAATTATTTCAAATATGGCATGCGATATATTAACACATTCGGTATCAACTGTAGTATCAGAGTCTGCTTTTAATACAAATGGCAGAGTTCTGTCTGATTTCAGGTCAAGACTTAAAACTGACATATTAAAAAGCTTACTGTGTCTGAAGGACTGAGATGATGTCGAACTTCGGATACAAGATAAAATAGACAGAATGATGTCTGAATAATTTGAAGATTTGAATACGGAATACTTGAATTTGTAGTAGTATTATTTGTGTAAATATTTGATATTTCCTTCGTCTTATTTTAACAAAAATTATACATATGATTTGTTGTTCACATCTGATTTTAACTATTACACATTCAAAATAGCCGATCCCAAATTCGAAAAAAGGAAGAAGATTTTCAACTTTTAAGTTTTAACACAAAAAATTTCTCACACTTTATTTCTTTTTTATTTTAAAATTCTCTGAAACAATATTAAAAAAAACGGAGGTCGCGCTCACGAGCTCAGTGGAAAACGAGCTAAGCCGACTTGGCACGGCCTGTTACCACCTCTACTAACAATGACAATCTCTTGCTTATTCATCAATTCGCAAGGGCATTTTGGTTCGCCTTCTTTAGTCTCAAAATTGTTGTAACAAGGACAACATTCTCTGTTTCCGTCAGTTCTTGGTGGGGACACAAATATTTGACCAATAGTTGAACAAAAAAACAGTAGTTCAAATGTGAGGTTGCTGAGCATCGCATCTTGTCGACTGTGTGGGTCAACTCGTTCTCCAATGAGCTCGTGGGCTTTGTGAGTTGGCTCGTGGATATATTTTATCTTATATTTAATTTTTTTTAATTGTCTTAAAAAAAATAAAAACGAAAAGCTAGCAACTTGACTCAATTATTATGAGCTGTGCCCATGGGCCAGGGTAGGCACCCCTAGATCTAGGTGGCTCAGTCCATTGTCACCCCTAACCTTTTGATTCAAGAAAGAGGGGAAATTAGTAAGTGTAATAATATATCTTCAATAAATAAAATTTTATTTTCTCTCAAAAACATTTTCTCTTGCAAGTGAAACTAAAGAAATGTGTAAAACTATGTAAATGATTCGTAAAAATTATGTCTATTGGTTTTTGAATTTGGTATCGATTATGTAATTTTTCTAGCAAATCATTTTCTTCTTGCCCTTTATTTCGTTCGATACTTACACCAATTTGAAAACCAGAAATGGAAACAGAAAAATTAGAACTAACGTCGGAAACACTTGTAGCTTCTTTTGGTTCAATATTACTTTTTTGTATACCAGAACTAGTGATTGATATTGTGAATCAATATTGTTTTTAGAGATTTTGAATTTTAAATTTGAAGTTGAGAGAATATTTTGGGATTAGATTGTGCAAAATAAACCGTTGCATTGATTTCGAGGAAGAAAATCTTCCATAAAAAACGGTTCCTTTCATTTCTAATATTTTTCAATTAAAATGATGATATATTTCAATGAAGATAATAATTTATTTAAAACTCTATTAAGGCCCAATGAATATATAAACAATAAGAAATTAAATATGTAATAGTTTATAATACATATTAAGAAACTTTATATTTGACAATTTTTAGATTCTCAATTCAACTATTTCTCATGCCTCTAAAGTCATTTGTTTTTTCTTTGTTCTCAAACTGAATTCAATCTCATCTATAATCTTTTACAATGCATATATCACATTTGGTATAATTTTTTTTTATTCATTTTGTAGAAATTAAATATATAAAATTGTGACGGCTTGAAATACATTTTTTGAAACAACATCAACAAAACACAGCTATCATATGGATCTAGAAATGGCAATGGGTGCCCCTCCCTATCACTCGCCCCGCCTGGGGTTTTCGAGAGGGAGGGAGCCACATTTACTTATTTATTTTTTTAAATATTTTTAATTTTATAAAATATGTTTTTTTTTTTAAAAATAAAATATGATTTTTAAAAACATACAAATAAAATAAAATAAATCCATTCGGGGTGGTATTTTTCCATCCCAATTTAGATCATGATCATTTTCTGTAGCATATTGAGTATCCCTTGAATAATCTCTACATCTGTAGGAGATTCAATCACTGTATCATTTTCATTATGATAATTCAAAAGGCCATCGACATTCATCACATTTTTATTGCGTAGCTCCGAAATGAATTCACATTTATTGATAAATTAACAACTTATTTATTTATCGATAAATAAATAATCTCTCTAAAATAATAATTTTTCTTAGTCCAAGAGTGTTATTTTATAGGGATTTACTGTATTATTTTTCTAGGCGCAATTTATGTGATATTTTGTGTGCAATTATAAAAGATGGACACATCACACGTGAAACAATTCATTTGTTGTAGGGATTATGAAATATAGATTGTAGAGCAGAACATTGAGTTTTTGAAATGTCAATTGATTGTGTTGAATTTTATATAAACTAGTTAGAGATACGTGCGTTGCATGTATTTTTGTAATTATATTGTTTTTTAATATTTTTAAATTTTTTATTTTTTAATTGTTAATAATTATAATATTAAAATAGCAATTGTAATAAAAATAAAAATAAAATATGGTTGTTGATAACATGTTGTTTTGTATTGTTCGATGTTGATATTTTACTTACATTAATAGAAGTACAATTGTAATCAAATATGAGTTTTATATAATAGTAATACGAATAGCAACTTGAATTCAGTAAATAGCTTTTGGTGATTTGAGCTTTGATGATTGAAGAACCATTTGAACTTTTTTAAAAATTAAAAAAGTTCAATATATTAGTTGTCAACTATAATCACTGTAATTCAATATATTCAAAACAATTTTTTCATCTCTTTGATTTGAATTTCAATCCAGTAATAAAAAAGTTACAATTTTTCTATTCATTTTTTTAAAATCTATTTCTCATTTCTTTCATCTACGTAAGGCAAAAAAAGTTGAGAACGTTTTTTCACCTTCATATTTAATTTAATATGTTAAATATTTACAAATTTTAAATATACATTTAATAAATTGTTGAAATTTTAATGTATTAAAAAATTATTGCATTCATTTAAGTACAATTACAATTATAGATGAATTTTTTATATGGTGATAATACCAACAATAACTTGAACTCAGTTATGACCTTTTGATGATTTAAACTTTGATAATTGACGAACTATTAATATCAAATCTTATAGTATTAATAATCTCCAAGGCTGTATTTTATGAATAATAAAATTAATAATTAATAATTTTATTGTGAGAAAATGTAATGATTGACTACATAATATTGTACATTTGTTGGAGTAGTAGTTACTTATGAATAATATTCTGTGTATGTGCTTTTTTTATTAGACGTGTTTGATTTGACGACGTAAATGAAACGTCATAAATGTGAGTAAGAAACAAAAATTAAAGATTTGTCAATATTTGTCTATGTTGTAAGAATATTGTTGACGAATAGAAGTAAGATAAGAAGAACGTTCTCTATATATTAATTAAAAATTAAAAATTAAAAATGAAAAAAGTTTTACACGTTAGTTCTACGATAGTATATGTTTGGTGGGGTTTAAAGATTTTTTTAAAAATTAGTAAAATGTGTGGATGAAAAGTTGATAAAAGTTGTAGATCCCACAAAATATGTAGTTGAAAATAAATTTAAGAAAAAAAAATAAAAAAACTCAACCAAATATGCTCGTAATCACTGTAATCTAATGCATTAAAATCAATATTTTCATCTTCATTTCAGTTTTGACAATCATGATTTGAATATTAATACGGTAATAAACAAAGTTACAATTTTCCTCATTCATTTTTTTTTGTTGAAACTCATTTCTTATTTCTTTTATCTACTTAATCCCAAAAAAAAAAAAAAAAAAAAATTGAGATCATCTTTTCACATTCACATTCATATTTAATTTAATAGATTAAATGTTTAAAAAATTTAATTGTATATTTAGTAAATTGTTTAAAATTTAATGTAAAATAAGGATGAAGAATAAAAGAGTAATAAATAAAATATTAAAAAATTATTATACATTAATGAATACTAAATGTTAATATGGAATTTTAAAAAATTTGTAAGGATATAATAGTTCAAAAATATTTCTCCATTTAAGTCCCTTTTAAAAATAGTATAGATTTATATGAATGTATTATATATAGATTGCATTTATTGTACTTTTGCTATTTTCAATTTTCAAAAAATATTAAAAAACTATTTGTATAGATCGAATCGTATATAATAAAAGGAGAATTTCATGACAACCAACTAATTGAGTTATGAAATGAGATGAATGTTTATACTATCAAAAAATTATTTGTGACATTCTTTTATTCATGAATTTATTTCAAAAAGGAGGGGAAAAAAAAAAACAACAACAACATTCTCAAGGGCATTTTGGTCCGCCTTTTTTCGTCTTGAAATTGTTGTAGCACGAACAACATTCTTTGTTTCCATAAGTTCCTGGTGGGACACAAAGACATCTTTGACAACAATAGTTGCAAAAAAACAAACATGGTTTCTTATGAGAGGTTGCTGAGCATCGATTTTGGCATGCACTTTCACAATCTGAGGCAAAAAGAATATTCATTAATCACAACTTAATATTTAAAATACGTCCAATTCTATTTAATTCATCAACGGATGAACTATTTGAATAAAATTGATGACTATAAAACTTACTCCCTAGTGTCACGGGACAAGTGTTTTGACTTTCTACGGGTTCAAGAAGTGAACGAGCAAGGAATTGTGTCGATTCTTTTCCACCAGCCTGTTCATTCAAGAAGCAGGGTAAATTATTAATTATTAAAATCTATCATAACAAATAATTTAAGTGTTTTTTTTCCTCTCTAAAACTACATTTCTAGCAAGCAAAACATTAAAATATTCGTCTTAAGCAGTTATTTTCTAAAGAATCAAAATATCAATTAGTCCTCAAGTGTTCAACGACCTAGATCCCACATAGAAAACGAAATGCGACGACTCGAAAAAAAATAAATTTAGATTATTCATAGTTTTTCACTTACAAGTGAGACTTTGAAGATTGACATGGAGGAAATAAATAAGAGGATCAAAATGGATTGAACCCTTGTTGAGCAAATCATTGTTGATTTGTTTCTTTATAGCTTGTGCTTGTAATTTTTGGTTTTAAAGGGAGAATTAAGCTTGGTAGAAAGGTACTTGTTTATATAGAAGACACTTACCATAATATTAATTGCGAATTAATTATAAATAATTAAATTGACAAGTATTTATAGTCAACCTTTGTTAAGTAATAAAGTCTCTTCGAATTCTTGAAATCAGATTCTTGATATGTACATGCATTTTCTTGATAAAAGTTAATTTTATTTTATGTATATTCATGTAAATAAACAAATTAATAAATCTACTTATAAGAAAAAAATTACTTTAAGTAAAAAAATTAACTTATAAGTAAAAATATTCACTTATAAGATTTTCTTTTTCTATAATTAAAAAATTGCATATAAGTATTTTTTTTTTATAAATATCACTTATATGTAAAAAATTAATTTATAAGTAAAAAAATTGTGTATTCTCTAAAAGCATCTCCAATAGACTCTCTATTTATAAAGAGCATCTTTGACATTTTAGAGAGCATCTATAAATTTAGAGAGTAACATTTTTTAAGTGCTCCAACAATCTCTTTATCTTTAACACTTTATTTTACTTCTTCCAATAAGTATTTATTATTTTTTCATTTATTTTCTTTTAACATGCCTCTTTCCTAATTATTATATGATTTTATTCTATTTTTTATATTTTATTTTGTATACACTATTTAATTCAATCATTATATGGAGTATTGAAAATTGAAATTCTTTGAATGCATTTAATTATAGAGAGTGAGTTTGACTCTCCAAATTTAGAGACTCAAACACACTCTCCAATAAGTATTTATTATTTTTTCATTTATTTTCTTTTAACATGCCTCTCTCCTAATTATTATATGATTTTATTCCATTTTTTATATTTTATTTTGTAAACACTATTTAATTCAATCATTATATGGAGTATTGAAAATTGAAATTCTTTGAATGCATTTAATTATAGAGAGTGAGTTTGACTCTCCAAATTTAGAGAGTCAAACACACTCTCCAATAAGTATTTATTATTTTTTCATTTATTTTCTTTTAACATGCCTCTCTCCTAATTATTATATGATTTTATTCTATTTTTTATATTTTATTTTGTATACACTATTTAATTCAATCATTATATGGAGTATTGAAAATTGAAATTCTTTGAATGCATTTAATTATAGAGAGTGAGTTTGACTCTCCAATTTAGAGAATCAAACACACTCTCTATTTTAAAAAGTTAATTTAGAGAGTCCGTTGAAGTATAATTTTAAAGTTTGACTCTTTAAAATAGAGAGAATCTTATGTTTAAAGAGTCTATTGGAGATGCTCTAAATATATTTGGTAAGAATATGCATGAATTAATTTTATACTTTTTGTATTTGTCAACTTATTTGACATTTATGGGGTGTGTTATATTTAATGTAGACTTTTATTAGATTAGGTAAGGATTGGTTTAATTTTATCTAATTTTTATTTGAGGTTTGGTACAATTAATACACATAATAAATTAAGAGCATCTCCAATGCATTCCGTCAATTACAGTCTACGTGGTAGGTAAAATAAACGGACTTCTAGTCTATATGGCACTACGTCTATAGAATAAACGATCAAATTAAAATTCATCTCTAATGTGTTATGTCTAAAACTAATACTACCGCTTATGTGACATTAATTTTTTTATAAAATAATAATTAAAAAAGCCCACATAACAGTGAAAATTTAAATTTGATGAGTCACTCCGTCTAGATCTAGAAGTCCGTCTAAATTCTAGACGGAGTCTATTTTTTGGTGTGCCACATTGCTAGACGGAGTCCTTGTCAGCATGCATTGAATGGAGTTTTTGATAACCATGTCTATATGTGCTTATGTGGCACGTCTAAAAAGTTATAGACGGAATGCATTGGAGATGTTTATCTCCCTTTAGTTAACCAGATAAAACTAATACATTTTATGACGTGGGTGTAGACCATAATAATTCAACATGTTATGAATTAAAAAAATATTAGTTGAATTGAAATACATAAATTTACTTACAAGAAAGTAAATTATAGATAAATAAATCTCCTTATAACTATAAAATTTACTTTAAGTAAAAAAATTAACTTATATAAAAAATTATAAGTAAAAACATTCACTTATAAGAAATTTTTTTTATCGATAACTAAAAAGTTGCATATAAGTAATTTTTTTTAAAAAAATCATTTATAAGTAACAAATTTGTGTATACTTTAAAGTTCAAATATATTGGATGAATTCTTCATTGTAGCTAATATTGATCAGATAATATATCTGATTAAAGATTATGCATGAATTAATTATGCATGAATTAATTTTAAACTTTTTGTATTTGTGACTTATTTGACATTTAAGGGATTGTTGACGTCGGAACCTGCAACGTCCACGTGCCAACAGATCTCCAGTCACTCCTCTGACAACCTGTATGTTACATGTATACTCGGACAATCGTTAGGCACCAAGATCTCCGGAGAAAAAGGGTCCGGCGATCGTTGGTACTCCGACGATCAAGTCAACTGTCGGTATTAGAGCAATACATGGGGGGCAAAAGTAATTGGGTGTGGGAGAGACAAGCAGGGAGAGATTTGAGCAGAGTTTATGGTAGGATTTTAAGTGCAAAAAAGAGCGTACCTTAGAACAACCGAAGACGTCGTATTTATAGCTCAAGAGTCCTGATTGATTTAGGTAACAAATCAATCAGATACCCAATCGGATCCTCATTCCTTATGGGATATGGATCATTCCTTATCAAGGCAATTTCTAAGATTACCTTCCTTATTTGCGCTTATCATGTTGCATGATTTTAGGAGATTATGATTCGGTTTCCTTGTGAGGATCCGTGCGCCAAACCAACGCAATCTGTCTTCAATTACCTCTCTGGTCATTCCAGAATATCGTGATGTCTGCTAGTTAAGGTTGATACGAAGCCCTGCGAGGCCCTATAGCTCGGCTGTGAGTGTCGAGGCCTTCCATGGGCCTCGCGGCATTCTAGCTGCAGAAGGCTAAGATGTCTGGTGGGCCTCCGAAGCCCCTTTCAGAATTTATGAGGCCCTTACTGGGCCTATATGGGAATCTCGTTGGGCTTTTGCTGACGTGGAGGCCCTATCAAAATCAGGTGGTAACAATAGTCCCCCAAGTCTAAGTTTATTATTCAGAATAGGCGTGGGACTTTGAGAGTGAGGGGGGAAATTTTTGACAAAGAAAATTTTGAATTTCAGCGGAAAACGTGGAGTGGTCCTTGCGTATGGTCCTCGCAAATTGGGTTATGAACTGGACTTTATCCAGTATAGTCCTCCAAGTCCGAAGCCGAACATTTATGACAGGTGAGGGCTTCAGGAGACCATGCCTTTGGTGACGTGTCCGTGGTTGGTGTGATAATGTCAATCAAGACTGTCAATCTGTGGCCAGACAATCATGAGTGGGAGGATGTATGTATTTAATGCAATGGCGCGTGGCGAATAACGGGGGCGCGCGTGAGGCGCGTGCGTTCTTGTTGTACTAAACGCTTGGGGTCCCGTTTCCCGCTTGTTGTCCAATTTTAAACACGCATCCACCATCCAACGGCTCAGATGTAACATTTGGAAGTTGGACGGTGGGGATTGGAATGCATCAATCTATAAAGTTTGGCGCTCTCCTTTATTACAACTTATTCTTGCTTTTGTGCCATTGTGAATGTTGCGGATGCTCTGCTAGTAATCGAGAAAATCCAAGTGTGGGCGTCGTTCCAACTGCATTTCAGAGGTAAGCGCCGAGAGTTGCTGTGATTTGTTTCGTTGGTTGCTTTTGTGATTATTTCTTGGTTCCGTAGTGTGGAGATTATACCTTGTTGCGCGTTTCGGCGACAATAGGGGCATCAACTTCCGGGGTAGAGAAGGGTTTGAAATGTCGTCCGGAAACGATGACTCACAGAATCAATAGGACGCCCGGACAAACCCTAGTATTCGGGGTGAGTCATCAACATCTGCCTCATCATCTTCCTCCTCTGAGGTCGTAGGGGAAGTCAACCAGGCGCCTTTAGCCGAAGTCCCGTCAGCTCCGTCCACAAGTGGGAGGGAGGTCAGCCCATCCGGCTCTTCTAAAGAGACCACAGAAAAAGGAGGGCTGGACGCCAGGGTGCCTGAGATGAGGGGGTCGCTTAATAAGAGGGATGCCCTGGCAGCCAAGGCGCTTGACGAGGAGCTCAAGCGGTCGGCCACCGAAGCGTCCATGGCGCGCTCGAGGATCGCTGAGGGGGAATTCGAAGATATACGGCTATCCTATGATATTTCCGTGTCTGTAATACTCAGGGCTCTGGGCCCGGGAGGAGCAGGTGACGACCCTCCCGGAAGGATTTGTCGCGATTCTGAACTGCGATGCGGCAGAGCGCCACCTTTGCCTATCATCATTTCTTTTCGCGAGGTTACGAAGGATTGGAATCGCCCTTGCCAGATAACACCGAATGGTTGGGGGCAAATGGTGGCCTCATACCTATTGTGGGGCATTGCCGAGGCGGGAGGGAACATGACCCCAAGGGAGTTTGAGTCTATATACCGGCCCGAGTGAATTTATTAAGTAATTGTCTAACTTCAGTTAATTAATTATTAGTATTCTAATACAGTGTAAATAGTACCGCAAGTTTAGCTTCCCAATGTTTTGAATTTGCTATGATACTCTGTAAAAATGAATAAAATTATGAATTGACATTTTTCAATTAAAAAATACACATATTCCAAAACAAGATAAATTCACTTCAATTATTATTAATTACAAATTTGAATGCTAAATTAATTAATCAATATAAGATTTATTAGTAATTATCTACAAATAGAAAAACAATAAATTTTCATAATATCATTAACGCAATCTACATCTTTACAATTTAGAAAATCAAATTTCAAATTATAACATACTTGCGCCAGAAATTAATTAATTGTCTCATACACTATGACTATTAATAAGAGTCATGATCAATCTTTCTCCTGCGTGAAATTATAACTTGAAAAAATCAGTTTTTAGTCATAGACAATTTTATATTACAAATCGTACGGAATTGAAGATGTTGATTTGTGATATGGATGGAGTGCCAACCAATTCGACCACAAGCGTGGCTTTCAAAGAGGCGTTTGAAAATCTGGATTAACTATGTTGTTTTTTTTTTTCCCAATATCAATGAGTAATCAAATGTTATTTATATGATACTTTTTTCATTTAAATGTAATAAATAAACAATATACTTTTAAAATATTTTAAAATCACTATCATGAAAAACAAGTAACGTGCATCGTACCAATGATATACTAGTATATATATTAAGGTAGGATAGTCTGCATAGATTTTTACCAATTGGCTATTAACGGTTAAGTCAACTATTAATTTCTTAATTTTTTTAAATTTTCAATTAATTTATTTATTGCTTCGGTTTTGTAAAAAAAAAAATAGATCCTTTCCAATATCCAAAACCAAAATACATTAATACATTTAATACCAATCGCAATAAATATATATATCTACGCTACATTAATTTTTTTTTTTTTTTTTTACTTCATTTCATGCTCCAATTTTGTAAATTTACATTAAATAAGATTATTAATTAACTTCCTTAAAAAAACGAAAAAGAAAATGAAAGGCTCTCCATTTTTTTCGTTTTGCAATTCAAAATTAAATTAGATAAACTTATTAATTAACTTTCTGGACTCTGCACATTTTTCATTTTGCAATTCAATCTTATCAATGTGACTTTTCATTTTACAATTAAAAAAACATTCATTCAACCTAATTACGATTCCATTGTCCGTTTAAACTTTTTATTTTTAATTCATTCATTTAATACTTGGCTTTTGTAAAAAAAAAAAGGGACATTTCCAATACATTTAATACCAATCACATTTTATATATATATATATATATATATATATATATATATATATATATATATATATATATATATATATATATAGAGAGAGAGAGAGAGAGAGAGAGAGAGAAAACTCCTAAGCATCGGTGATGTGGCATATTAATTACCATGTTGATTACATTGTGCAATGTAATCAACATGGTAATTAATATGCCACATCACCTGTGTATTTATATTTATATTATCTACACTACATTAAATTTTTTTTAAACTTCATTTCACGCTTCGATTTTGTAAAATTACATTAAATAAACTTATTATTTAACTTCCTCAAAAAACGAAAGCAAAATAAAGGGCTCTGCATTTTTTTTTCAATTCAAAATTAAATTAAATAAGCTTATTAAATAACTTTTTGGGCTCTGCACATTATTCATTTTGCAATTCAATCTCAACGTAACTTTTCATTTTGCAATTAAAAAAGCATTCATTCAAAATAATGGGCTCTGCACTTTCTTCTACAAATAAAATTAATTGATATTCACATTTAATCTGGACCAAGAAGTAATACAAGTATAAAATGACGATTCATTAAATTCGTAATTAATTTTTTTGATATATGAACGTGACTTTTCGTTTTGCAATTAACATTAAAATACGAAAAACATGCATTCAACCTAATGCGCTCTACACTTTTTTTCACAAAAAATTTGGGAACAGTGCTTTGGTATAAATATCAGTAACTTTTGCATTAAAAAACTAAGACACCGTACGTTATTTTTGTGCATGTATATTTTTGTGCATGCAAGTCTCCATTTGTATTTCGACTTTTCTACAAATAGAAGTTAAAATTTCTGCCTCTAATTTTTTCTTTCATTTAAGTTGGCAATAACCTAATTTAAAGGAATGACACCGATTTTTAATTTGGTCGAAGAAATTTATCCAACAAAAACTCAATGGGCAGTGAAAGTTCGGATTTTACGCATTTGGGAGATACCTAGTTATGAAAACAGCGAAGAGACATACAATCTTGAGATGGTATTCGTCAATAAAGAGGTATTTTGTCATAAATATATTCTCGATTTATTTATTTATTTGGTGCTTTTATCCTGTCTACATAGAAAGAATGTGTAGAACCAGAAAAATAAAAAAAAAACCATTTAGTAACCCAGTCGATACCTTAAAATCAGTAAGAAATTAAAATATGTTCTTGAATTTTTTTTTGTTTGTGTTTTTATCATGTCTACGTAGAAATATTATCTAGAATAAGATAAATGATAAAAATTTATACAGTAATAACGTCGATACCTTATATCTGATTATGTGTCAATTTTATCGCCAAATCGGTCGAAATAAAAATATCTATCAAGAACTTGAATAATTCTTTTGTAGAATGATTGTTATGCTCCTTTTAAAATCAGTAAGAAGTTAAAATCTGTACTTGAATAACTTTTTTTTTTTTTTGTGTGTGCAGGTATGCTTTTCAAAATTATTATCACGGAACACAATTCCCTTGCACCGCACGGTTAAATACTAGTATATATATAACTACAATAATATAAGAGCCTTACTTTTTTGACTGTAGTTTTTTCATCTAATACGATATCGTTTCACCATTAAATGTGAGCATTGAATTTTCTTTTACTAGCATCAATTTTTGACTTTGACTTTGACTTTGACTTTTTTTTTAAAGATTAATGCCTTTCACCTCTTTTTTTTTTTTTCCTTTTTTTTTTTAAATCTGACACCTATTAAATGTGGGCATTAAATTTTCTTTTACTAGCCACAATTTTTGACTTTGATATATATATATATATATATATATATATATATATATAATTTTAAATTAATCCTTTGACAAGCACAATTTTTTTTATTGTCGAGCATTTTGACTTTTTATTATTACTAGTGGAGTGCACGTGCAAAAGTACGTGTTTTATTTTAATTAAGAATCTAATAGCGTGTTCATTATTTGTGAGTTACTTAATTATTTTTTTAGTTATGAAATGTTGAGTAAAATATGTATTAAAATTTGTTGGAGAAAATACGTAATTTTTAAGAGTGAGTAGTATAGTTTCGATTGATTTTTAACATGAACATTCTTTACTTTTAGATGTGATGAATGGTATGTAGTTTCTGACAAAATTGATTATTGTAATTCCTAGAATTGGATACTTCAATTATTATGTGAAAAAATTATTCTACTACTTTCAAATTTAAAGTTCCATATTTTTCCTCATGATTTGACTTTGTAAAAATTTTCAATTTATCAATTTAATTTTGTTTATTCTAATCAAACATTCAAAAAAGTTTAGATCACACGAGTGTCATGAGATATGCAAAAGATTACTTGTGAACTTACAGTAATAAGTAGTAAAAATACATAATATAAATTATCATAAGTTGTTAATTAGTGATTTCTCATTAGGTAGATTTTTGAAGTAATTAATAAGCAATAAATTCGGAAAAAAGTGTTGATTTATTTTCTCAATTTAAAAATTGAAAATCAACAAAATTATTCAAAAATCTCAAAAAGAGTTGATAAAATTAAGTACATTAATGATATTTTACTTGTTTTCGCAATAGTAAAGTATAGAGCACATCAACACTATATACATGTATAATTGTAATGATTTAAACACAACTTCACGATACTAAATTACGTAAAAAAATAAAAACTCTCAATGGCTTAAATCAACAAAAATAATTCAAAAAGTAAATGAATGTTCATTTTAGAATTTAAATAATTTAAGCTTATAATTTCTTAACACAATGATTAGCATTGAAAACATGCATTTGTCATTCTTAATAGCGTGTTACGAAGTGCAAATTTCAATATCCTGAGTGGTATTCACTACATTATTTTGCCGTAGCCAACAAGAAATCAGAAAAATTATTTTTACTATAATCAAGAACCTAGGTAAAAATAAAAATAAAAACAAAAACAAATTAGTGTAAAAGAACACATATTTAGAAACGATATTTTGTATTTTGACCAGTGTTAAATTAAATATTACTATTGTATTCCAAAAAACAAAACAAAAAAGAACAAAACTTACATTGCCAATTCTGTTGCAAGAAATTAGGAAAAACTAAAAAAAAAAACAGAGAAAAGAAAATGAATAGTGGTGGACGTTCATAGGAACTAGGGATGGCAATGGGGGGGTCCGGGGCGGGTCGGCCCCGCCCATGAACTTTTTGCCCGCCCGCCCATGCCCATGACCATGGGGCGGGCGGGAGGCGAGCGCGGTCGGCGGTTGGACCCGCCAACCGCCCATAAACTATTTTTTTTTTTTTTTAAAAACTGAAAAATAATTAAAATATATATATACAATTTTTTTTAAATATTTATACCAAGCAAAACAAAAATTATAAGATTTGGGTTGTGGTATAGTGGTTAATGTTAATAGTTTATAAGTTTTAACCCGGTTTGATTCTTCTTTAGTTTATTTTAGTGAAAATCATAATTTCTACTATATTTTATGATTTTTCAAAAAAAAAAAAAAAAAAAAAAAAAAAATTTTTTTTTAGGGTGTCGCGGGGCGGGCGGGGCGGGCGGGGTCGCCCCGGACCCGCCCGGACCCGGCCCGGCAGATTTTTTCTGCCAAACCCGCCTATTGCTTCGTGGGGGCGGGCGGGCGGGCGGCTCTTGGCGGGCGGGCGGCGCGGCGGGTTGGTCGGCGGGTTTTTGCATCCCTAATAGGAACAAAGTATACACCCAAAAAAAAAAGAAAAAAAATATTGTCAATTTTAGGAAAAAAAAATTAAAAAAAAACAAGAACAATGGTGAAAATCCCTCTTTTAATATATTAAAATACTGAATATTAGAACTATTTAAAAACTCAAAATGAGAATTGAAAATCAACACTCAAACAAGCAAAAATATTCAAATAAGTATAAAAAAATTAACAAAAACAGGACTTAAACAACTAAACAACTACTTGTAATGGTCAATTCACAAATCCTAGAAATAATAAGAGCCAATAGCAACCTTTAAATCTATTCTAATCAGTGGTGTAAAAAGTTAAGAAAATAGATTTGCATAAACAACTTTTATAAAACAAAATTTGCATGGATACTCAAAATAATCAACATATCAGTAAATTTTGGAATGATTTTTCAAAAGACTTAAAAATACAAAAAATAAAATAAAATAAAAAGAATAGTAGTGACACGCATTCATAGAAATAGTGCAATACTAAATTTACTCTTTTACTATATAGAGATTTGGGTGTGTGTTTGTTGAGCTGCTCGACAAACACACACACCCAACAATCAAAAGGTTTAGCCCATTTTGACTCTTCTTTATTTTTTTTAATATTTGGTTGTGCAGCTCGACAAACGCACACACACCCAACAATCAAAATAGGTAGCCCATTTTGAACTTTTTTTTTTTTTTGGTGTTTTTGTTTTTCTTCTAGATCTTAGTAGCAAAAAGATTTTCGTTCAATTTTTTTACTAATCTTTTTTTTATTATTTTATCTTATAAGCAAATTGTACACAATTCGTTCCAGTCGAAGATAAATTTTTTACATTTTTCAAATTTATTTTTACAAATTATTCTAAATAAATGCTATTAAATAGATATGTTGGCTGTTTGAAAATCTGTTTTTTTTAACAAAAAAATTAATAAGACCAAATTTTTTTTTTATTCGAGGAGCTCGACACTACCCAAATACTATATTTTTTTTCTTTTACACCTTCGTCCAAACAAATTTTTATTTAATTTTTCACCAATTTTTTTTTTATCTTATAAGTAAATTGTACCCAATTTGCTCCAGTCGAATTAGTAATGAAATACTAAGTAAGAATTAGTAATGAAATACAACATATAACTTGGCCACGTGCGTTGAAGCAAAACCAATTTTTTTCCCCACCTACAAACAAGCTTAGATTATCATTTTTGTCGAGTAGTTCTCGAGTTGCTCCACAATAGCTATTTGTCGAGTAACCCAATTTGTTGAGTTACTCGACAAAGCCAAATATATATTTTTTTTTTGTCGAACAGCTCAACACTGTCAAAAAATTATTTTGTGTGTGTTTGTCGAGCTGCTCGACAAACATAAGAACATATTGATTTTTTTTTTTTTTGTGCTTGTCGAGCTGTTCGACAAGCACAATTAAAAAAAAAAATCTTGTGCTTGTCGAGCTGCTCGACAAGCACAAGATTTTTTTTTTAATTATTTTTTTTGTTACCAAGTTATCTATTTTTTTTTGGTGTGGGTGTCGAGCTCATACGAATGGCATAAATTTGTCTTTTAGTCAATTTTAAACTTTTCTTTTTTTTTTTAATTGTATATATGGACAATGTTTTTAAAATAAAAAAGTTAAATTTGTAAAATTAGAAATATTATTAGAATAATAAGTATTTTTCACATTTATACATATAAGCAAATTGTACATTAATATTTGACTTTTGAGTTGTTGAAAGATCACTTTTTATTAATGTATATGAATCTTAGTTATTTAGTTTTTCTAATTTTTTTGTATGAGTTTATTTGGTTTTATATAATTCATTATTATTTCAACATTTTACTACATTGATTTAAAAATCAATTGTATTAAATGATATATTCAAAAATATATTATATATATATATATATATATATATATATATATATATATATATATATATATTCAACTAACATGTACCAAACGTGCAACACATGCCATAAATTGACTTCGAGTAGCTCGACAATCATCTACATACCAATTTTTTTTTTTTCAGCAAATGACACTACCCAGATACCAATATATATATTTTTTAATCCTTTGTTTTTGTCGAACAGTTAGGCCATTTTTTTTTATTTGTCGAGCACCTCGACACGCGTAAATACCAATATATAAATATATATTTTGTGTGTGTGTTGAGTTGCTCGACATCTACATGCAAATTAATCCTTTTTTTTGTGGGTGTCGACCAATTGGCATAAACCTATTTTCAACTTTTCTTTTTTCTTTTTTTAGTTTTTTATTATAAATAATATATGGACAATGTTTATAAAATAAAAAAGTTAAATTTGTAAAATTACAAATATTATTAGAATGATAAGTAATTTTCACATTTATACATATAAGCAAATTGTACATCGATATTTGGCTTTCGAGTTGTTGAACATCACTTTTTATTAATGTATACGAATCTTAGTATTTAGTTTTTCTAATTTTTTGGTATGAGTTTATTTTGTTTATATAATTTGTGATTATTTTAACATTTTACTACATTGATTTAAGAATTAATTGTATTAAATAATATATTTAAAAATATGTTTTTTATATATATTATTTGCGTATTATACATTTACAATTTTTTATACATATCTATAAATATTCAAGCAACGTCTACTAAACGTGCAACGCACGTATCAAAAACTAGTGTATATATATATATATATAGGAAAATTTTGGGCCGATCACTGTTAACGTCATAGTGGGTTGAAAAGTCATATGATATAATCTTAATTCAACTAAAGTCATACTTTATTACTAAAAGACCAATATACCCTCCAATTGTAAAAACTGTCATTTAAACACGTAAAAACCAACAAAATTATTTCAATAGCTGTTTAGAAATTCCTTCATTTACTTTTAACAATTTTTATCTTCTTCTTGTGTTTGATTCTTCTCATCGAATCTGTGTAACCGCATACAAACAATTCGAAAGTCGATATTTCAATGGCGAACATATTTTTTATTTTTTATTTTTGTATAAAGTAACCATTTTCGGTTAAAAATAATCATGAAAATATTGAGATATTGTTCCAATTGAAACATATGCAATGCGCTTAATAAATGGAGTTTGGATAAACCGATTCAACTAGTTTTTGATAATGTAGTTGTTGTGAGTTAGGATTTTATGTTGGAACATGTAAAATGCTTGATCTTCGTTTCAATAGATGTGTTTCAATATATGATCTTTGTTTCTAATGATAGTGAAATTTCTTGATTTTTTTCTCTCTGTTTTTAATGATAGTGAGCGCTTATTCTTTCTTCATCTTGGCATTGCTCAAGTATGTGTTTGCTTACTTTTAAGGGACTCGAGATATCTTGGAAGAGCTTTAATTTGCGACAAAAAAGATGTACATTAATCCGTGATCTTCGTTTTAGAGGATTTGTGATCTTGCTTTTGAAAAAAAAAAAAATTAAAGATTGTTAAACCTATGATTCTTGTAGTGAACCTTTATGATTCTTGTAGTGATAATGAAGAACTAGGATCCGATCAATCAAGAACTGGGAGTGTTAATGAAAAGAATCAAGTTCAAAGGATGTTCAACAAGAGAAAGATGAATGGTGGCTTCAATAAAGATATATTTATCCGTGATCTTCGCTTTTAGAAGATTTGTGATCTTGTTTTGAAAAAAAAAATTAAAGATTGTCATTTTAAGCTAAAGAGACGATTTCAAATGGGTTAAATCCATCATAGGCAGTGGCAAAGCGACTGGTCTTGACCGTCTCGTCGAGACCATTCCGAAAATATATTATAATAAAAATTCTGAGCACGTGTGCAAATTCTATGTCCATTTCTATTGTGATACTATTTTTTGTGATACTGTTTTGCATTATACAGTATCAAACAACACACATGACTATGATACCATGCTTTTATCTTTGATACTATATTATGTAAAACAATATAATGGATTAGAACATGGATTAAAACAGTATAAAAATTACTAATGCACATTACCTAAACAAAACAGTATCATAGATTAAAATAGTATCATAGACAAAACTAAGACATTCAAACAGTATCACATGTTCAAACCTTGGCATAATTGGACAGCATCAAAGAATAAAAGCACAGTATCATAAATAAAACTCATTCCACATAGAATAAAACAGTATCATGGATTAAAATAGTATCAAAATATACTAATGCACATTACCTAAATAAAACAGTATCATAGATTAAAACTAAGACATTCAAACAGTATCATAGGATTAATACATATGCCTACATAGTTTTAGATGACTTCCCTTTAACTTGAGAATGATTGATGCTTCTTCTTTCTTCATTTTAGCATTGCTCAAGTATGTGTTTGCTTTTAAAGGACTCGAGATACCTTAGAAGAGCTTTAATTTGCGACAAAAGGATGTACATTTATCCGTGATCTTGTTTTTAAAAATTTGTGATCTTGTTTTGAAAAAAAAATTAAAGATTGACATTTTAAGCTAAAAGACTACTTCAAACGGGTTAAATCCATCATAGGCGTTGGCGAAGCGATCGGTCTTGACCGTCTCGTCGAGACCATTCCGAAACATATTATAATAAAAATTACGAGTACGTGTGCAAATTCTATGATCATTTCTATTGTGATCTTGTTTTTGCATAATCAAGATCATCAAACAACACACATGACTATGATACC
Source organism: Forsythia suspensa (assembly GCA_023638005.1). Classification (NCBI taxonomy): domain Eukaryota; kingdom Viridiplantae; phylum Streptophyta; class Magnoliopsida; order Lamiales; family Oleaceae; genus Forsythia; species Forsythia suspensa. The sequence continues at coordinate 39,993,859 of CM042675.1, read as the reverse complement.
ATGCTTTTATCTTTGATCTTCGTTTAATTAGTCATATGTTTTGTTTGATCTTCAGACATGCAAAACAATATCATAGATTAAAACATGGATTAAAACAAATATCAATTTATATGAATGCATATTACCTAAACAAAACATTATCATGGATTAAAACTAAGACATTCAAACAAGATCACTTATTCAAACCTTGCCATAATTAAACAATATCAAAGATCACATAGAAATATCACAGGATAAAAACAGTATCATGGATTAAAACGGTATCAAAATATACTAATTACCTAAACAAAACAATAACATAGATTAATACCAAGACATTCAAACAATATCACATGTTCAAACATTGCCATAATCAAACAGTATCACATGATTAAAACACTATCATGGATTAAAACGATATCAAAATATACTAATTACCAAACAAAACAGTATCATGGATTAAAACAGTATCATAGATTAAAACTAAGACATTCAAACAATATCACAAGTTCAAACATTGCCATAATTAAACAAGATCAAAGATCACATATATATATATATATTTCAACAAGATGTCACGAAATTAAAAAGCATTATCATGGATTAAAACATGTTTCAAATGATAGTGAAATATTATGACAAAGTTTCAATCTATTAAACCTTGCCATAATTAAACAAAGATCATAGATTAAAACTAAGGCATTAAAACAAGATTATGGATTAAAACTAAGACATTCAAACATTAGATGATGGAACATTCAAGCTCCTATTTACAACAATTCTATGTCCATTTATATTGTGATCTTGTTTTTACGTGATCTTGCTTTGTATAATATAGTATCAAATAAAATACCATGACTAAACATTAGATGATGGAACATTCAATCTCCTATTTACAAAGAATTAGATGGTGGAGCATTCAAACTCTTATTTACATAAGATAGTAGAGTATTCAAGCTCATATTTACACATTCAAGCTCATATATACAACATTCTATGCTCATTTACATTTGTGATCTTGTTTTGTTTAATACAATATCAAATTGATATTCTATAATACAATATCAACAACGGATGTTACCTCATTGTTTATATAAGCGAAAAATACTCATTGTTTACATAAATGCTAAAATACTCAACCTAAATACTCAACCCGGTTAATCATATTGGTCGACCTCTCTTGCGTAAAGACGGATAGATCAATGCTAATCTGTTAAGACATTAAGAATAGAGTACAACCACGTAAGATGAAGAAATAAAAAGCACACAAACCAAAGATAAGGATTCAAACATCATTGTTACTAAAGTCCATAAAACGTTATTTTTTAGTTTCACGCCTAACAAAATCTTCACCAAAAAAAGTGCCAAAAAGTGACACAAGCGCCTTAGAAGCACTCATGGGAGGTCGCCGGGAAGTGAAGCGGTGGTCGCTGGAGGTCGCCGGAGGTGGAGGCGGTTGTCGCCGGAGGTCGCCGGAGGTGGAGGCGTGCTGGAGGTGGCCGGAGGTTGTTGCCGGAGGTGGCCGGAGGTTGTCGGCGGAGGTGGAGGAGGTTTGTGGAGTTGAAAGATTGTGTCAATGAAAAATATGGTTAAAATGGGTGATTTTGGAATTAATATAAAATATTGATGTGAAGTATGACTTAATCACAATTTAAAAAAAAATTTTGACCTAATTTGAAACAAGTCATGTGGAGATGACTTATTGGCAATTTTCCCATATATATATATATATAGTTATGGTTTTTAATTTATTAAAATGGACCTATAGTTGTAATCCAATCAAAATGTGTACATTAATCTGTGATCCAGCCAGCCCAAGTCCCGTCAAACTGTCCAAAGTCGAAACGTATGAAATTTCGGTAAATGATGGGAAATTGAGGTAGGTAGCACTAAAATTGGACAAATAACGATATTAGTATTATTTTATATACTATTATACTGGTGACAGGTGGACAGTAATGTACAATTACAAACAAAGTTTTTTTGAGTCCTGTTCGATAACATCTAGTCCATCGTGACAAATATTTCATTAGTGTCTCGTTGACTAAGTGTTTGTTTTTGATGGTACTGAAATTATTTTATAAGTGCTTATAAGTTATAGTTTTATAGAATGTATAGATAATAAATGAGTAATAATTTGTGGGTCCTACAAAATATATGAATAAAAAATATATTTCATCATTTTGACCAAAATGTAAATAATGAAAGCTACTTTGCTTATATTATTAACATTTGTATTTGTTATTTCTTCTACATCTTCAAAATTCCTTCAATGTCATAGGTATAATATATTTTTCTTCTATTGGATCAATAAAACAATTATCATTTTACCAACAGAACTGACCAAAAGTGATACCAAATGTGAATATTTACAAATGTTTGAAATGTAACTAACTCTTTTCCAATCAAGATTGCCATTAGAGTTGAGTTGTTTTATTGGTAAAATTTGCACTGCAACCCAATCAAGATTGTTGACTTCAGGTCGAGTTGGACAACATGAATATAATTTAAAATCTTCGAATTTATTTCAAACATATGCATTTTATCAAAATAAACTCCGACTATAAATTTTGGACTAAGAAGTAATTGGACAAAGTTTTAATTCTATGTCCAACTTAACCATAGTGTAATAGTCTTAATTGAGGTCGAGCTCATTTTCATACCCGACTCATATTATACTAATCCTATATTAGTAATTTGTTCCATTTGTACAAGTTAGTTAGTTTTGAAAATTTTCAATTTTTGATTAATATTTCTTTAAATTATATTAGTAGTGTCAAAATGGACAGTGTGACTATCGAGACTCGGATCAGCAGAAAAATGGCGGAGGCCTGAACTTGGGCAGTCCGCTGCTTCCAAACAAGGCCCAAGATAAAAATTGTATTTGGACCGAGAAAGATAACTGAGCCCAAAAGTGACCATATACTCAGAATTTCTGTCCAGATGAGATGATCCGTATACGTAAAAACTCTATTTTCTTTGTGGAAATCTTTCGTTCAACTATAAGAAGCATCGTTCCAGGAAACCCGTAACACTCTTCCAATCATCAAATCCCCAACATCTTCCTTTGTCAGAAACTGAAGATTCCACTCCACATAACAATTCTGTTGTCAATTGGTACGCTATTTTACGTTTGACTTATGTTTTATGAAATTACACGTTCTGTTCTTCAAACTCTGTTTGCCATTTGAATAGTGTTATCTGGGATTAATGTTTGTGATTCAAGGATTACTGGGTTCTTGCTTAAATCTATATGCGCCATTCTGAAATTCTGGGATTGAATTTTTGGCTTCCATTAATCTGTTCTTTCAAGATTTCTTGCATTTTTGTTAATGGTGGTTTGGCATTGTTTTAAGACATGTGCGCTGAAAACGTGTACAGATTTTTGTAAGATTCCTGCATAATATCAGCTAATTTGTTGACCAAGAAGCTTTTATTGTATGATTTTTGGTTGGTATTGGGAGAGAGATTCTGGATCCCGACAGAAGAAGAATAGATATTGTAGTGGGTAAATTGAAGTTAAAAATTTGGTCGAATAGTGGACTTTAAAAGGAATGAAAAGTCTAGTGTGGAGATGGTCTGTTGGATTGTTGTATATATTAGCAGTTGCAATTATATGGATTGCTGCTAGTTTTGTGGTACAGACGGTGGTAGATGGAGGTGTGTCGCCATTTCTTGTAACATACATTTGCAATTCCTTGTTTGTTGTGTATATTCCTTTAGTTGAAATTGGGCGTTATTTGGAGGATAAGTATGGAAGTATATTCTTCTGGTTAAATAAGGATGGTGGTGATTTGCAAGAATTAGGAACTTCGGAGGAGGTGATCCTTCTTGGAGACAACGATGTGGGAGGTCAAGCTGACATTTCAAGTACAGATGCGGTAGGACAACAAGAGCAAGTGGATCACCATGAAGCAGAAGTTATTTTCACACAACGTACAATTGCTCAGGATGCTAATAATGCAGGATTGGATGCAAAAGGGCGTTGGACACGTAGGAGAGTTGCAAGAGTTAGCCTAGTGATATCCCCATTTTGGTTTCTGGCACAACTCACATTTAATCTTTCTCTGAAGTATACTACCGTTACGGTAAGAATTTGTATTTATTTATTTATTTATTTTTTTTATTCATTGGGTTGTCCAAACTATTCTGCTTGTGATGTAGTATTAAGCTCCTTTTCCTGCATGTGTACAGTCTAATACCATCCTAAGCAGTGCCTCCAGTTTGTTCACCTTTCTAGTTGCTCTTGTATTCTTGGGTGAGTTGTTTACCTGGGTGAAACTGATCAGTGTTCTACTTTGCATGGGAGGAACTATAATTGTCAGTTTAGGCGACTCAGAAACAGGATGGAGTTCTGTTGCTTCAAATCCATTTCTTGGAGACATTCTGGCTCTTCTATCTGCAAGTTTTTATTCTGTGTATATTACCCTTATTCGCAAAATGTTGCCCGATGAAGATGATGCAGAAAGGGGCCATGCCAGTATGGCACAGTTTCTTGGGTTTTTAGGTTTGTTCAACATCTTGATATTCCTTCCTGTTGCGCTCATACTTGACTTTGCTAAACTGGAGCCTTTCAACACGCTTACCTGGAAGCAATTTGGTCTAATTGTGGGTAAAGGTATGTCTAAGTAAAACTTTAGCTGTTGGCATCGAATTTTTTGTGTATTCTTTAATTGCTATTAGTCTTATTCTGCATACTCTTGTACGTGCTTTAGCCTCTGACATTAATGCTTTCCAACCTTTCTAAAGTTGATGCACCAAAGTTCACTTCTAGTTTCTATTAGGGTATACTTGTATATTCATTGGGTCATTTTTAATTGAATATAATTATTTTTGTTCTCTACATCATTTCTTGTTACCATAGTATCTTTTATGTTGGAATCCACAGCTATATCATTTCTCGCATTCATCACTGTGCTGCCTGGTGTCCAGGTAGGGGCTTTATAGCATGTGTGGCATTGATGAAATTATTGTTTAAGTGCTTATAAGTTATGAATCATGTGGAATGTGTGGATAATAAGTGGATAGAAAGTTTTGGATCTTACAAAATGTGTGGATAAAAAGTATGTTTGACCAACTTAAATTATAATTTAAGCTTAGCCAAACATGAGCTTATTTTCTTGGACAAGCGAATTTTGCAGAGCAAAATTCCAGTTGTTTGTGAACTTTAGGAGCATCAGATCGTGAACCTTGAAGATATAAGAAACAAGAAACTCTTAGTTGATGTCAAGAATATTGCATTGGTCCAGGGTTACAGGTTTATCTGCTCAAATTTCTTCATTTGTAGACATTTTTAAGCATTATTAAAAACCAGAACTATATGTTTTTTCCCTCTCCTTTTGAGTTCAGCAACCACAGTTATATCTGAAGGGGTGTCATACTAGAGTGCTTCTCTATCTGAACACTGCTAATCTTTATATGGTTCTACTTATCTCAAGCATGACAAAATTAGCTCCAAGGGACTCTGTAAAAATAAGATAGATGGTCATAACCTAGAGATGCACAAAACTAGGAAATTGTTAATATTATTAACTTCTAATCATGTTTGTATCCTCTTCCCATTGATCTGGTAGAGAGAAAACAGATGCACAGGAGAGCGTCACTTGAAGAGGGTAAACAGGACAGAGAACAAAACCAGATAGTTGTCTTCTTGTAAATGCAATTCACTCATCAAAACCAAATTCCATCCTGTCACATTTTTGAACTTAATACCATCACTGACAGAATCGAAATGCAATAGAGAAATAAGGAGACTTAGTTGTCTCTCAGCTACAAGTGCTAGAAGTTACCAAAAGAAGGATATCTTTACGTGGGTTGGATTAATTTAGAATCCTTATTGTTGCTACAGGTAGAGGCTTAGAGCAATCCGAATGGAGATACTTAATGGAGCTGTGTGCTTGTTTATTGTTTTGTACTGTGAAGTTAAGCTTTATGCCCAACATTTGGGATTGAATACATGAATCTTTTTTCTTCTATGTTTGGTCAATTGGTCTGGTGGTGCGTGGAAATCAAGTCTTTTTGTAACTAAATCAAGTCATAGTTAATTTTGGTCTACCTCTTCTTCTTATAGCATTTTGTGCTTGGATCTCCACTCTTGTAGACATGTGTTAGACATGTTCCTACAATTGAGTCGACATCATAGTTTATAGGGGTGGGCATTTTAACCAGAACCAAACCTCCTAAATCGGAACCTCATGTTCCAAAAAAAAAAATTAGAAATCGGAATCGGAATCGGAATCGAATCGAATCGGAATCTGGAACCATGGGTATCCGACTTTGGAACTGAATTTGTCATTTTTTATATTTTATATTTTTTACAATTTATTCACCCTAACTCAATGACTTAACCCAACACTTTGGGTATCAATCACTTTGGAATCGACCTTACTGGGTCAGGTCGGTTTTTGAACTGGAACCATGGATACTCGACTTTGGAACCAAATTTGTCAATTTTTATAATTTTTTTATTTTTTACAATTTATTCATCCTAACTCAATAACTTAACCCAAGACCACGGTATCAATGACAATAGTCCAAATGTCCAAGACTTAAACCAAAAGTTCATAATCCACAACCCCTAAACTCAAATTCAATTGACCCAATTCCAAATACTCAAATACTCAATCGCAGTTTGTCTAGATTTAGAATACAAACACTGATCGATTGTCCCGTACTCTCGCTCATCTCTCTCCTTCATCTGTCTCTCTCTTTTATAATCGAAACGAATCCTTAATTTCGAGAGGTAATTTTTCTTTTTTTAACCATAATTTATGGATTTGCAATTTTTATGTCTATTCTTACATGTTTATATATTTCAAAAGTTTTAATATCTAGCATATTTTAATGTTAACGAGTTTGCAACTTTTAATTTTTTTTTTGTGTTGTTAATTCACAATTAAAAAAAAAAAATATTATAGGTAAAACTGAACCCAGACCAAAACTGACTATTTTGGTTCGGGTTTGGTTCCAAAAATTACGTGGATTCAAATGATTTCATTTACGAGATACTCAAAATGTAACAGGTGATTCTAGGTATTGAAATACTCGTACCGAATCATCCGACGCCTAGGCCTAATAGTTTATCCTCAAAACCGTGTCACTTTTACTTGTTAGCATCGTAATCACTTTTTATTTTTATTTTTTATTATGGTCATGCATCCATCTTAATCCACATTTCTAATTTGTCTTTTGGACTTTTTATGCTACTCAACTCTCGATATGAATAAAGTGTAGTTGGTCTAATAACCATTCTATCTAACTTGTTTAGTTTCTCTTCCATTAAAAAATCGGGGAAAATTAGGATTGGGCTTCAACCTTTCATTAGTGTGGTTTTGAGTCTCAATGTGAATTTGGGTCCCTAAGTGACATAAACCGTCAATGTGAACGTTAGACTTTCACGTGAATTAAAGTTGAAGAGCAAAATCGTAAATTCACTTAACGTCCAACTTTAAGTCAAGTGAAAGCCGCGTGCGAATTTAACGTCCAAATCAACTGTTTTCATCATGTGAGATCCTGATTCACAGATTTAAATATGTTGGGGATTTAGAACCTCCTTTTGAAAGTTAGAAACCCAAAAGCATGCTACCTGAAAGGTTGAGAAGCTCAACCCAAATTTTTCTAAAAAAATATTATTAAGAAGAAACAATTACAACAAAAAAGACTAGGAGTTATGAATATTAAATGAAAGAAAATAGATATAAAATAATAATTTGTTTTAAAAAGGCATTAGTGCTCACACGGAGGTGTATAACCTCTGCCCGGAGGCAATTAATTTGAGGCAGCCACCTCAAAGATTGAGGCGCATGCGCTTCAAGGGGCGTGAGGCCTGAGTTTCACAATTTATCTATTATTTATTCTCTTTTTACCTTTTTTTCCTAAATACAAATCTGAATAGAGACCCTTTTATAAAACAAAAAGGCCCATAAAAAATTGTGGGTCCATCAAATATAAACAACAAAAAACCTAAAAGCCTGACCCCACATTGGAAGAAAAATCGACAGCTTCTTCAACTTTCCACCAGGCGAGAACTTTTCTTCTTCTTCTTTAAGGTAGCGAAGGCATGATTGCAACTGGTGGACGAGAAAGATGATTTGATAGAAATTGATAGTAGTGATGAGGAAGATGATGGGAAATTAGATACGAGGATGATTCCATGGACGATGCTAGTAATAGTGATGATAACGCAGACTTTTAAGTCATAGTGAGTTTAAGTCATCACTCTTTGACAATAGCAAAATTGCTTCTTTATTTACGAACTGGACGACACAATCAGTTGGTGAAATAGTTGGGTCCAAAAAGATTGTTTGTTTAGTTTTTAATCTTGTATTATTTGTAATTTTTAAACTTAATTTTTTGGTTTTTGGTGAGGCTTACGCCTCGCTTCGAGAAGGAAATCTGCCCCAGTTCCGCCTTTTTTAAATTACGAAAATAATGAAAAATATCTCTCAATCCTTGTCACATATCTAATAATCCAGCCTCAACCCATTGCTATGAAGGAAACTCTTCACTAGGAATATGCTTGCATTGAAAGATTATTATATTACGTCAATCCAAATAGACCAAGTAATATCATAATACTCATCATAGCACCCAACACAAACATTTGGGGTAGAATTATGGGGTCTCCTCTTCCATAACAGATCATTAGCATTGATTTTCTCAAGTACTAGACCAAGCAAATTCCTATACCTTCAAACGGATTTTAGATTTTCATATGAATGACTTGGTACGAAAAGAAAAATACATGGGAAAAGTAGTTTAATTGGAAAAGCATGATTTACGGAGAAGAATACCCAAACTATCCAGAATCAAAGTCTACAGTCTCAGATAGAAATGAGATTAGAGGACTAACAAATTTAGCAAAACTGCAAGATCATTATCCTCTTTATGATTGAGTTCGTGGAGAAGGTTAAATTCCAAGAAGCAAAACCAAGGAGTGTAGACAAGCATTAGAAACAAGGATATGGTGGTGGATATGGGGGAAGCCCACAATCATATATCCTCCCAAAAAATTAACAGATCCATTTCACTTCTTTACTGAAAGCTTGCTTACAGATTACGAGAATGGCAACATTCTTCAAATTGTTTTTCACAAATTGCATCTTCATGTAGTCGGTGTTCTGCTCTTTAGAAACTGAAGTTAGTTTTCCTTGTATACTATATCTTAAGGGACACAAAGTCTTGTGTGATTGAGACCCTATCTAATTTATATGTATTTTGCAACTGTCATGTTTTCACATACATCAAAAGGTCTTTAACTATCCTAGAAATCTGTTTTTGCATAATCTATTTGTACTTTGATCAAATGGTATAATGATCTCTGTTTAATCTGATTACTGAGGCTTCAGAATGAAAATCAGCAACTGCTTCCACTTCCTACTTGAGGCTGCTTCCCTTTCCTTGCATGTATCTATACATACTTCCAGTAGATTTCACTGTATCTATACATAGTTTTCTTTTATTTCGGTCTTAAATTAATTGTGGCCTTTACTGTTCTGCATCTAGCATATGGTTGTCCAAATTTCCCAAATTGCACAATAAATTTTTACCCTGGTAAGAGTCTTATAATTTGTGATTCTTAAAATTTGCATCTTTTTTTTGTCAATTGCTTCTTTAAAGGACTAAGGATTGATTATGATTGAGTTTGGTTATGGAGGGACAACAGGGCATAGCTTGTTCGTCTTTCTTATCTAAGTCTCAGTAACATCTGGAGAGTGATCATATACTTCCTTTGGCTTTCTCTTTTCTTCTGTGTTTTTATTACAATTGTTTCCTTTGAACTTCACGGGTCACGTTATATACCTGTTATGACATGTAATTTTGATAACTAGATTGCAAACTTCCACATTCAGGTTTGCTGGATAATGTGTTGAGTGATTACCTATGGGCCAAGGCCGTCCTCCTTACGAGCACCACTGTAGCAACAGCTGGTCTTACAATTCAGGTTCCTTTAGCGGCTATTGTGGATTCAGTGACCGGAAATGCACCCCATCTCTTGGATTATATCGGAGCTGCAGCTGTAATGGTTGGTTTTGCCGGCATCAACATTCCTTCAGAAGCCTGTTCTGGAACTAATGAAGCCAATCTTGAACTAGAGAATGGAAACGTTGGTCCATCTGGCCAAGACGACTTGTCATCAAGGTAAATGATAGGTTCCCCGGGTCCTGTGTCAAGAGTACAGTTGAAATGTATTGTATTACAATTTTGTCCAAAGAAAATGAATTGCAGAAAGTTATATAGTATAATTCTTTACCACTTCTGTATGAATTGGGCACAGATGGACTGCCTCTACTGTGCAATTATACCACAATATAGAAAAACATGGAACTGAGGAAAGAATTGATTTTTTTAATCTTTGTTCTCTTCGTTCTACGTGGGTGAAAAGTAGTTTTTAGAAGATTTTGAAAAAATTGGTGAAATGTGTGATTGAAAATTTAATAAAAGTTGTGGGTCTCATGATATATGTGTTTGAAAAATAATTTTTTTTAAAAAAAAGTTTAAAACAAATCATACCAAGCTCTTAGTCTTGGCAAGATTTTTCTTCTCTCTCTATTTTTTTTTTTTTTTTTTTGGGTCGGGGGCGGATAATTAGATACAAATATTTGTTGACAGTGAATAATGATCGAATAGCAGTTAAATTACCTCTATTAGATCATACAATTGAAAAAAAGACTTGAATAAGAATACATCTTCGTTAAGGACTACATTTGTTTTTCAATACTTTTTTTGATCTACCTTTGTAGACTGGTAAATTTAGGTTAAGCTGTAAAAATTGGCACAAGTGACATTGTTATGTACAATGAATAAGATTATTTTCTTTTATATGATAATTGTGATCCTTATATGTTTTGAATACTTCAAATCATGTTATTAATAATCAGTCTATTGACTTTTCATTCACTAATTTTTCACGTCCACAACACAAAATTGTTTTCAACCTCCCTCCACCCACCCCAAAACAAAAAATAATTTGACATACAAACAAATTTCGTAGTTTGCAAATACAAATGTGGATAGCTTTTGATCTCAAAATCTTGCGAATTTCATTGTTAACATATCACAACCATTTCTCTCTCGTTGTTAAGCACCATAAGGATTTGATTATTGTTTAAGAGATCCATACATGGCCTCAAATGAAAAATGTATCGAAGATCTTCAAGGCATTAGGCAACCCTTGGGGGTCTTAAATGCACATATTCTTACATTTTTGGTTAAGGTGAAGTAACCACGTGGATTATGCGATCCTACACAAGGTGGAGGTGAGTGACGATGTGGATATGTGATCCTACATGGCATCCATGCGAGTTGAAGTTGTAACAATAGTCTTTTAAATTCAAGTTTAACATTATATGCTAAGTAACATGGTACAATTGAGTTGAATTGAACTTTTAGAAATTTTTCCACAGGGTGAAGAAATGATAATATGACTTCGTGGTCCCACTTTTGCTGAGTTCGATTTCCACCTCGGTGAGGGTTTGTAATGCGTGAATGTGATTCTACTAGGCTTGATCTTATAATTATTCTACATGGCATCCACATGAGATGAAAGTGTAACAAGCTATATAAATTTTTTGTAACAAGAGAGGATTATTCTGAAATTTCTTTCTAATTTAAAAGATCTGGCATGAAGAAAACGAGTGTGATAATCAAAGTAAAAATTGAATTTAAATAAATACTTTTTTACTTTATCGATGTATAGAAATATATTTTAAGCAAAATTGTGTAATTTTTTTTATCTTTTCCTTTTTAAGTTTATTTGCATAATGTTTTATTCAACGTGTATTTATATCGTAGACGTCACTTCTTTTCTTAAAAGAGGCCTTAACAAGATATTTTGAATCCGAAAGTAATCTGAACAACCAAATTTCTTAATTAGTATACAAAAATTTATATGTCAATTGAAAACATATACTAGTATTTTCTTCTTCTTTATTTTTTTTCGAAAGTGATTTGCCGAAAGTGACCCTCACAATCAAATTGCATAAAAATCAAACACGTGTTGGGCTTCGGCCAATGGTGTCACGCTCTGTAACTCTAACGGCACTGCGTGCAACATATAACAAGCCGGTCAAGCCCCACCACTATCTTTTCCGAACCCCACTCAGACCTGTACCAGCATAAAACTCCGTTTCAATTTCCGTCCCGAGCCAGAATCCAAGCCTACGCACTATATACACACTGCGTTCCAGACCTTAGCTTCGGATCCCTACCTGACTACTTTTCCAGCTATTTTTAAGCTATCGCATGGCCGATATTTTCTCGCTCTGTGTCTTTCTCTATCCAGTGTTCAAGTTGAGCTTCTTTGTTCACTTTAATTTTCATTTCTAAATATTGAATTTTTCTGGAATAATTGTTGGTAAAATTCAACAATTCACGAGAGTACGTTATATATATACATGAATGTATGTACGAATGCAAGTACTGTGATATTCGTTGAATAAATAGAGGATAATTGAATTGAAGATCGCGATCTCTGTACATATTTTTATAGGATTTCCCCAATTCCAGTTGAATTTTTAGATATAAAAAATGATTTATTTGATAATTGACTCAGAATTTAAGAATTGTGGAGTATTGGAAGTGAATTGATAAAGAAATGTGTGGAATTGGATTTATTAATAAAGATCTTGCTTTGATTATGTGAATTTGGCTAACTTCTCTTGTTTTTGCTATGAATAGGTTGGACTAGGGTTTGAAACGGAGATCTTGCATGAATCGTCAATGCAGGACTTGATCTCTCTTGCTGGTAAGTTTGGTGAGAAGAATTTTGTTAATTAGGGTTTTGTGTATTTCTTAGTTTTTAAAATAAATTTGATTTGACAGTTTTGTGATCGAATTGCGTCATCTTGTAATTGGTCATGATTTCAGTGGAAGCGCAGTGACTGAGACTGACTGTAGCACTTCGTGGAGTGAGTGTTTGAAGTAATAAACCATGGCGCAGAGTAATTGGGAAGCAGATAAAATGTATGAATTCACCAGCGTTTAGTTTGTAAACTTTCTTTACTTTTTTCAATATTTTTTCCTTTCAATTTCACTAGTTTTGTTTATTTTGATAAAGTAAGAAATGAAACCGACGGACTCTTTCACTCTTTTCATTTTATGCACCGTTTTAGTTTCCGTAAACCTGAGGTTCGTCATTTAATTATATCAATGGAGGCAGAAAATATAAAAAGAGTTGCCAGTTAAGATAATCCAGAAACAGCTTTTAATGCCAACGTCTAATAAGACTTCATTTTATATCGAATTTATAAGTGAAATCAATGAAATTTGTCATTTTCCTGGCTGCGCGAACAAAGATTTTCAGATTTGATTGTAGTCGTATGAAAGTAGATAAAGTGATCCTGTTGCTGATGCAAAATTCTAATTTTGATATTTTTTGGACAGGCTTGATGTCTACATTCACGACTATTTGTTGAAAAGAAAATTGCTTAATTCTGCCAAAGCTTTCATGACAGAAGGGAAAGTCGCGACAGATCCTGTAGGTGAGGAGTTTGCTCCAGTTAATGTGATATATTTAGTATGCTATTAATTTTGATAAGTAAAATGGGAATAATTGAGCTGCAGACTGGGTTGTCTTCTGCTTCACGGTTTTTAGAAAACACATGTGATAGACGATAGCGTGAATATCTGTAACTCTTTTTCTTCTTATAGCTATTGATGCGCCTGGAGGATTTCTTTTTGAATGGTGGTCTGTCTTTTGGGATATCTTCATTGCAAGGACTAACGAGAAACATTCTGAGTCGGCTGCAGCGTACATAGAGGTGTCTCAAATTTCTGCAGTTCTTTTTAGGGCTATGGATTAAGTCATCTCTTCGATCTAAATATACATTTTCCTTTTTATATGTCCAATGCATTTCATCTTTTATTTTTCCCTTGCATTCTGAATTCAACAAAAGACACAACAAATTAAAGCAAGGGAACACCAGCAGCAGCTGCAAATGCAACAGATGCAACTCATGCAGCAGCGGAATGCCCAGTTACAGCGAAGAGATCCTAATCAGCCTCCCCTCGGTGGTCCCATGAATACCATGAACTCTGAAGGAATGATGGGGCAGCCGTCCGTGAGTGTATTGGCTATGAAAATGTATGAGGAACGTATGAAACATCCTCATTCTATGGACTCAGACACGAGTCCAGCTGTTATTGATGCTAATAGAATGGCACTTCTCAAGTCAGCAACAAATCAACAAGGGTAAGATCAAAAAACCTTTATTTGTCTGATTCAAATAGAAGGTATTACATTGGAGTTTGCACTATTCAATTGGATCATTAATTGTTTTCGTGATTGATCCAGACAGTTGATACAAGGGAATTCTGGGAGCATGTCTGTCGCGTTGCAGCAAATGCAAGGACGGTCCCAACTGGCCACTGTAACTGCTAAAATTATTTCTTTTGTTTTCTTCTTTGCCTTGGTTTCTTTTGTTTCCCGTAACAAGCTCAAGCCTGTACATTTTGGAATTTTCTAGGACATTAAAGGGGAAGTTAACTTGGGTGCAACTCAGAAATCTTTGCCTATGGATGCCTCATCTATTTATGGCCAGGCAGTTCTTCAGCCAAAGTCTGGACTTGGTGGTGCAGGTAACACTGAATGTTCTCCGAGCTAGTTCTTTCCACCGGAAAGAGTAGGGTATGAATATTTTGGTTATAGTTTCCACTAGCATGTTCTTGAAGCCTAATTACAAGATGGCTGGACAAGCTTTGTTGACACATTAAAAAAAAAAAAGGATGTGGCATGTGGGCTTGCAAAAAGTCCGAGAAACTGACCACAATATGCTTGTACATACTTGACATAGAGATTCGTGTACAAACTCTTAGTACTTTATTGGACGTGATTCTGATTTCTGCATGAATCCTTTTTCGCCAATAAATCTGATTTCTCTTATTGTGACCAGCGAATTTTTTATTGACTTTTTGTTTGGCCTTAAAAGGTAATATACACCTTATGGTGTTCTGGCCAGAAAATTTAACTTACATAACTGGCAGGATCTTGCATCTGTCTCCTTCCCTCTAATGTCTCTTAACATTGGACTTTAAGCATAAGTCCATTGTTACTTGCTTTGAAATTATAACTCTCTCATCAACTGTATCACCACAAGACTGGTTGATCTTGGGCGGATCCTGCCCCTAAATGTAGCTGTTAGTGTTTCTATGTAGTTTAAAGTTCTTCAAGTGTCCTATATGCAATAACACCCTTTCAACATCCTCCGGTCCCATCTTGCCCCCACCTGCCCAAAAAAAAAAAAAAAAAAATGAAAAAGAAAAAAAGAAATCAATTTGAATGGCCAACAATGCATACTAAATTATAGAACTTTCTAGTTGTAGTACACTATGTAGTTTAATATTCTTCACGATTTCAAAGAAAAATTTAAGTAAATTAAATGCTATGCCAAAAACTAAGTAATTTCTATGAGAATATGTTTACCATATGCTCGAGCACATTATCCATCCTTTAGATTGCAGTATTTGGTGGTGCTATAGAATCCAGTACTTTTTTTTTGTTACCCTCAGATTATCATGGTTTAGATATCATTATGTTTCAATTTTGTAGATATTATCACATAATTTCCCTCGTCTTCTCAGGGTTGAATCAAGGTGTCACGGGTCTTCCACTGAAGGGCTGGCCATTAACTGTGAGTATCTTATGGCTTTAATCTCTACTAAACTCTTTTGAGGATACATATATTGTGGAGAAGATGAATCCTTGAATTGATGCTTACCATATCATGCAGGGAATTGACCAATTACGGCCAGGTTTGGGTTTACAAGTTCAAAAGCCCAATCTACAAACCCAAAATCAGTTTCTTTTGGCATCACAACAACAGCAGGTGCTAGTGCAAGCTCACGCACAAGGCAACCTTACTTCACCTAACTACGGGTTTGGAGGATTGCCCAGGGGTAATTTTAATTCAAAAGATGGTCAACCTCCAAGAAATGATGGATCTATATGCTCTCCAGTGCAATCAAATTCACCAAAGGTTGTGACTGTCCCTGAAATCATGAATAATTTCTCATAGGTTTGCATTAATGATGTGGCCCATTAAATGCTAATATGCTGTTAACCACACTGGGCATTCAATTTATCGAGATTAAACTTGTTAAGTTGTGCTAAGTGCTATCATGTGGCATTTTGAAGCAACACTGCTTCTCTTTCCAAGATTGGCATTGCACAATAAAAACATGATGCAACGATCACCTGAGGCCAGAACAGGAATTGTAGTACATGGATAATATTTTCTTCTTGATAACTTTTAGTTAATATGTATGAAGAGTCTGGGACTATTATGTTCTGACATATGGTACTATAACTGCTTGAGTTTATGACTGCATCTTTCTTCTAACAATAGATGTTTATAAAAGAAACATCTATATATATGTTATAATATATTCTTAGATGTTTTATTTGGCTCCTTTGGAAGTCAAACTTCTAAGTTTATTATTTCAGATACAGTATTCCTGCATCTGAGATAATAAGCATTCATCTGTTAATGTGATATTCAGTACTCTTGGTATTGAACCTTTTTACATTTGTTTATTTATTTGTGTAGATAAGTGTATTGACTCACTTAATTAATTATTGCTAAAGAAATAAAATTATTGACTGTCAAAGGAATCCAATGACAAGTTCCCACATGCTTCTGTAGACTCACAAATTTCTTCCATTTAAACTAGTTTTTCGATAAATAAAGTTTTTTTTTTTTCAATAGAAAGTAAAATGTATCTTTTGTTCATATAAAGAAGAATGGTTATGTTGCACTTTAAGCGCATTTGGTTTGTGTCACGTACAGATGAAATCGAACATATGATCTAAACTGTGGTGTTGAAGTCCTTGTATGCGCATTAGTTTGTATTAAGATTTTTGGCCCAATTAAACGGGTTTGGTATCTTCTGCTACCCTCATCCCTTCCCAGAAAGCCCAAAAAGAAGAAAAGAAAGGTGGGGGGATTACAGGTGCTCAAATCTACTTGACAGTAACATTGTGCTGTATATTATGAGTTGTGGAAGAAGTTGGTTCCTAAATTTTCTTCAGTAATTTTGTTCCTATACCTTTGTTTAAGATGGTAATTTTGAGAATCAACCTTGAAACATTTACTATCTCTTAATTGCAAATAGTGTTCTGCTACTTCTACTTACTCATTAGTATGACATGTATGCCTACACATGTTTGTTTGCTTAGACATTTGATTTTGCATTTTTTTGAAGATTTATTTGCTGGTTTTTCATTCCTTCTAAAGAGTTCTCAATCCTCTTCATTTTGAGGTAAATTAGAGACCTTATATTGACCTCAGATTTCTAATTAGTTTGAATATAATAATAATGATGGATGTTAGAAATGGTGGATTTGTTTTTCTTTTTCTTTTTCTTTTCAGTTTAAAGAGTAAAAAACAAAATATGTATCTTTTGCACCTCAAATATGCGACTTGACAAGCTCCTAATGGTTTTAAGAGTAAATGTGTACCTTTTACACCTCATATTGCTGGAATGGAAAACCCCTTTTCAGTTATCAATTGCAGATAGTTCTTTCATATCAAGTTACTCTAAGATGCCTGCAATTAAGTATATACCATTTTGACCAGATGAAGATCCCCCAAATGCAGCAGACTTCCTCTCAACAACAGGATCAGTTGCAACAGCAGCAACAGCAATTGCAACAGGTTGGTTCTAACGAAGTTTCTGGTCTCATTTCTATGCAAGAACAAGAATCCATTGCGATAAGTTGCAATTTATTTATTCATTACTCCTGTGTCTATTAAAAGCATTGCTACTTTGTATGGACTTGTCCCCTCTTCAAAATTCCCATTTTCTTTGCATGGATTTATATTTTGATCTAATGTGCTCTTTTACGTGAAACAGAATAACAGGAAAAGGAAACAGCACTCTTCATCTGGGCCTGCCAACAGTACTGGTACTGGAAATACAGCAGGCCCTTCCCCGAGCTCACCAGCGTCAACACATACACCTGGTGATGGAATGACTACTGCCAGTAGCCTACAGCATGTCAACAGTGTGTCCAAAAGTATGATGATGTATGGTGCAGAGGGAACAGGTGGAATTGCATCGTCTACAAATCAGCTGGTAAGAACGGATTTTCATACATGTTTACCCTTTGTATTTTGTAGCTTTGTATTACAATAGTTTTCAAGATGACATACTGCACTTGGTGTGTTCAAAATCTTCATGCACACACTTTGAATTGGTTTAGGTAGTTTCTCGTCTATGTATGTATATATATTTATAATATAATTTCCTGAAAAAGTAGATCTGGTCGAATGTAATGATGATGAAGGATTCATGTAGTTTATCCTGGTTTATTGGAGATAAGGCTTAGCTTGTTGTTTTTGATTTTCTGGAAACTGTTTTGAGTACTAAACTGGCGTTCATGAACCTGTGCCCCAGACATTTATCGTTATGAGCTTACTTTGAACTCAGTTGATTTTGGTAAGCTGGTATTCATGGACTTATCTCATGGAAAATGAAGTTCTGCGTGACCCAGTGCGCCTTGTTATATTTTTCCTTCATTTTTCACTTTTGTTTGTTTGTACAGGATGACTTGGAGAATTTTGGAGATGTTGGTTCCCTGGAAGACAATGTGGAATCATTTTTATCGCACGATGGAGGAGATGGGAATATGTATGGCACTCTGAAACAAACTCTTAGTGAGCACAATCCAGAAACTTCTAAAGGTGGTCTTCAGTAACTTGTGTGCGCACATGGACTCTGTTTTTCTTAGCTCAACTGTTGTCACAAGAAAAGATGTTAATTTTATGCTTTATATCTTCATTTTAGGTTTTTCCTTTGAAGAGGTTGGTTGTATACGGACAAGAAATAAAGTGACGTGTTGTCATTTTTCTTCGGATGGAAAGTTGTTGGCTAGTGCTGGTCATGACAAAAAGGTTTAATATTGCGTCTGATGGCTTTATGAGCTTCATCCTTCTTTTTTATTCTTCACAGTATATAACCAATTCATGTTATTGTTGCATTTTACTGCCTTGAGTTTAACTGTACAATTATGAAATCTTGCTTTACTAGATTAACTTCACTAGTGATGTAATGGACGAGTTTAGCTTTGTATTTACCAGTATATAATTCTTTTTACACGCATTAGGCTGTTCTTTGGAACATGGATACTCTGCAAAAAGAAGCCACTCCAGAAGAACATCAATACTTAATTACGGATGTCCGCTTCCGGCCTAATTCAACTCAACTTGCGACTGCTTCATTCGATAAGTCTGTCAGATTGTGGGATGCAGCTAATGTAATGATTTCTCTGCCCTTCTTTCTGTCTGATAATTTTCATATTTAGGATTTTCTCATTGCCAAGCCCACTCATACTCACTTTCTACACAGTTCAAAAATTCAGAACTCTGACTTGCTTGATAAAACAAACCTATATTGACATTTGCATTTGTATTTTGTCATTAGTAGTACTTATCTAATTCAAATTTTATATGCAGCCAAGCTGTTGTCTGCAAGCCTATACAGGACATACTTCCCATGTTATGTCCCTGGATTTCCACCCCAAGAAGAACGATCTTTTTTGTTTCTGTGATAGTAAAAATGAAATTCGCTATTGGAATATCAGTCCATTCTCATGCACTCGAACTTCCAAGGTTCATGTCTATTGCTCATCTTGGATTTTTTTTACATTTGACTTCAATATCTTCAGTTCTTCTCGATTTTTCCTTCCAAAATTGTAAAGTTATTTCTACTGATTTTTGAAATAGCAAGGAGGCAGTGCACAAGTTAGATTTCACCCAATAACTGGACAGATGTTGGCGGCAGCATCAGACAAAGCGGTTTCCATCTTTGATGTTGAAACTGACAGGCAGACGCATTCATTCCAGGTTTTTACATTCATAATTTCATGTTGATAATTGTTTAGGAGTCAAAACATAATTGATTCTTGTCATTTGCTGATATTTTGTGCATTCGATACCGAGTGCACCTATAATTTTTAACTAACTTGAAATTCTGGCGTGTTGTTAGGGACATTCTGGCGTTGTGAACTACCTTTGCTGGGATCTCAATGGCAGTCTGTTGGCTTCCGTCAGTGAGGACAGCATTAGGGTTTGGTCACTAGGTTCTGGAGAGTGCATTCATGAGCTCAACGCCAACGGGAACCAATTCCATTCTTGTGTTTTTCATCCAAGTTATCCGTCTCTCTTGGTAATTGGTGGATTGCGGGTAATTATCTGTCTCTTTCTCTCACTTGCTCACATGTGCGCATAACTATAGAAACTAGCATCCACATTGATGATTGGTATGTTGATCTGTGACGAACCACATTATTACTCATGAGTTATCATTTTCTGGTATTGGCTGTGATAACTGAACCATTTTCTATATTTTACCTCTGTTTGTCATCTGAGCTGATCCCATTTCTTTATCTTCGTGTCATTTATAAGTCATGTTCCGAGAAACTTTTCTAGGCAACTTTCCAGGAATTAGATATCTTTCATTGGGGGCTTAAGCTTCAAGAATTGTATTGGACTTGGAAGTGAACATAGCCCAATGATGTTTTGGATCTGGACAGAGGGAAGAAAATAGATTATGGAGGTTTTAAGATATCGGTGAAAATGTAATCCTTAGTCTGGGGTTTCAAATCAGATCACCTGTTAAGTTATCCACATCTTTAGGTCTTAATTACGTTAAATGCAACCTAAAGCTTGTGCTTTCGTCTTGTTGATTTGCTTCTCTCTTCATTCTTAATTTTTGTTGCTCCTATATCCCTCTAGTATATGAGTTATGTAATGCTCTCTTCTTGACTTGATGGTGTAGTCTCTGGAGCTATGGAACATGGTTGAGAACAAAAGCATGACAGTACCCGCACACGAGAATATTGTGTCTGCGTTGGCACAGTCACCCCTGACAGGAATGGTGGCCTCTGCAAGTCATGACAGTTCGGTTAAGTTATGGAAATAAGCAAAGAAGATCAATGGGCATATCGATGTTGTTTCTTTTCCATGTTGAATGAAGTTGTTTTCTTCTTTGGTATAATTGTGAGAAACGTAGACAGTAGTTTTGGTGAAGTAGAGAGTTGAGAAGCTCAATAAACCATAAGATTTTCACTTCTTTCTGATGAGTATGTCAACACACCTTAGGTAACTAGTCTATTATGTGGGAACCTAGTTTGATTAGAGGTCATGTATGACGAGAGAAAAAAAAAAGGTCCAAATAAATGCAATTAAAAATTGGTGTTATCTGCTGTGCGTTACTGTTAAATGGATAATGTGTGATTAGGGATTTTTGATCGATTGATTGATGGCATTTTCTTTTTATTGTGTTATTTGTTTAGTCCTAATGGGTGGTATAACTGTTGGTTGGAACAGAAAGCATGTAATGATGTCTGCATTTGAATCTGGGTCCTTCAAAAAGTGACTTTCATGTGCGATTTTAAATATCATGTCACTTGAGGGCTCATATTCATAAATTACTTGAGGACTGAGATTCATAAATTGAAATAGATTGAGGATTCACAACTTTACTTTTGAAGGTTTGGACACGCTAAGAAAACTACATTAATTGAAAGTTAGGGAGTTTCGACCTCATTTTTCCCATAAAAAAAATAAAATAAAATTCAACAATGGAAATATACAAGCTAATCTAATTATTTGAAACATATAACAAAAAACTTATAGTTATTCCTAATAGTTTGGATCTTATTTGCTACTAGTTAGGTTCCCAAAGAAATGTACATTAGGATTCAGGTTAGAAAATTTGTTGACATAGTTTACGTTGTCAACTTATCTCAACAGTCATTCTTATCCCAAGCTTTCTCCCACCCGTTGAAGACAAGGTGAAGTTAATTGAAATATATCCGAAACTCGATTTAAACTAGATCCACAAAACAATCCAATATTCTGTGAAGTAAAAAAAGTGACTTGATAGAAAACTAAAATAAATTAGAAGATTCAATGAACCCTTGGAAGTGATTAATTTCTCAAAACAATTTTTGAAGTGGATAGTGATGAAAATTGCCTTAAGCTATTGAAGAAGTGCTGAAAGCCCT
The DNA here is from genome assembly GCA_023638005.1 of Forsythia suspensa. Lineage (NCBI taxonomy): Eukaryota > Viridiplantae > Streptophyta > Magnoliopsida > Lamiales > Oleaceae > Forsythia > Forsythia suspensa. Next base: position 39,971,874 of record CM042675.1, on the reverse strand, counting down.
ACCTGAAACTCGTAATGTTATATTTCTTCCATTCTATAAAGATATAAAGATATGCTCATTTCTTTTTTCACACAAATTAAAAAATCTTAGGGTAATTATATTCACACTACACTTTTTATTACTCTCACCACGTTTTAATTGCAATATAGGTCCTCTAATATTTGATATTTAGATACTTATGTCTCTAATTTTTTTCATCGTATTTTTATCATTAACTTTCATTTAGTTTTCACATCTTGTTTCCGATGAAGATTTTTGTCTAAATATTCTACTAATGTGTATTGAAATGAGGAAAAAATATTTTGTCAAACGTTATGTATTTGTTATTTATTTTATTTATGTAAAAATATTGGAGGCAAATTTTTTTTTTACGCCATCTTAATTAACTTTTTGAACAAAAATCATCATCAAAGACAAATATAAGACATGCAAATTAATAGGTTGATGATAGAAATTTGCTAGAAAAAATTAGAGTCATAAATGCAAAAGTGACCAATAGTTGGAGAATTTCATTGCAATTAGAATGTAGTGTACTTAAAAAATAATGTTGTGGTAATATAATTACCCAAAATTTTATTTAATGTAATTGAAATTATAAATTTTTTACACACTATTTCTATTATACATCCACTTAATATTATTTATTCATAAATCTAATAAATTTAAATACTCATTAAGTTACAATTGAAATGCAAATGAAATTGAATTGCATTATATTGAAACAATAATAAAATCATATGTTGACTTTGTTATTGGGATATGGTTGTTTTTTAGGCAAGGTGGAATTCATTGAATGCCTATTGAGTAAATGTGTGAATAAATTTATGTAATTTCTCATTATAATTGGAATATGTTAAGTTTATTTGGGTTGATAACAATGTAAATTAAATAAGGGTATATTAAGAAAAGAAAAATTTTATACACCTTCTATAAATGAGTAACTATAATTTGAGATAGATAAATAAAAAAAACGAGTCTATATTTGTGGGCGGAGGGAGTACAAAATAGAGTTCCATTATGATATCATTATGATGATTATAAACCATGGTGGCAAAGAGAACCCAAAAGGAAACTTGGCAAATGTGCAAGATTTATAGTGTGTTTGGTAGGAATTTTTTTTAAGTTTAAAAGTACTTTTTAAATAGTAAAAGTATTATGATTATATTTATAGTTGTTTGATAAAAGTCAATAAGCACTTTTTAACAAAATAGCTTAAAAAAATTGTTTTAGAGAAGTTCAAATTTTGAACTTTTCTAAAAAGCTATAATTAAACTTTTATGGGAAGTTGTAATTAACATTAAATGAACTTAAAAAGCTATAATTGAACTTTTATGGGAAGTTGTAATTAATATTAAATGAACTTAAAAATTAACAAAATTATCATTAATATATCAAAAAAAATATTAATGTATTTACCACATTAATTATTTATATCAAATTGTCACTTCATATATTTATATAAAGTGAAAAAAAATTATTGACGTGTTAAATAATTTAATACAAATTAAACATAATCAAATAAACTAAAATAATTTTGTTATTATAATTAAAGTAATATATTAATTTTAATAGTTATTATACGACATAAAAATATATGATTTATTTTTTTAAAAATAATGAATTATACAATAATTAATTATTGTTTAGTCAAATATAATAAAATAATCGTGTTATTATAATTAAATTAATATATTAATTTTAATAGTTATTATATGAAATTAAAAAATTATTTTATTAACAAATAATATGAGATATATAATAATTAATTACTTTTTAGTCAAATTAATATAAAATTTATACATAAGTATTTATAGTTATGCAACCAAACACTCAATTTAATATTCACAATGATAGCCCAAGAATAACTAACCAAGAGGGGGGGTGAATTGGTTTTCTCAAACTTTTTCGAAAAATATTCTCAAAAGTAATATTTAAGAATTCAAAATTAATCCACAAAAATATAAGCACAATATAAGTAAATAAAAGGAAAGAAAGAGTGCAAACGATATTTTTATGGAGGTTCGATCCAACCAATGATCTACGCCCCTGCTACCAAGCTCTCCAACACGAGCACGACCTTTCCACTAATTTGATTGACTTATGGTGTAATCCAAACCCTTACAATGTATCCGGTGACTTACAAACAAGGAGTACCGATCCTTATACATATTGAGCTTTCAAGGACCCTCAATATGACCCAAAAATGTAAAGAGATTGATTTGAGTATTTCTCTCTAGTTGAATGATAGATACAAGTTTAGTTCTAAGAGACTAACACTTTAATGAATAGCAATAGATGAGGAAAGCTCAAGTGTTAGAAGAAAACTTTGTTGAGAAAGATGAATCAAAAGGTTGATTTAATCAAACAAAGTTTTTCAATAAGAGATATTGAAAAGTTAAATGCAATGAAGTTTTGAATGAAGTTTTTCAATATGATTCTCTCTATAAATGCTCTTATAAGTGTTTTTAAATGATAATAAATGAAGTGGTATTTATAGAGATGAATTTTCGTCACTTTCTGTTCAAACGGATGACCAAACGGTCGACCGGTTAGATTGGTCAGAACTAGCCGTTGAACTGCAAAAATCAGAACGGATACTTTTGGGAGAATGACATTCAAACGGTCGACCGGGTAAGTTCAAACGGTCGACTGGTTCAAACTGATGATCAAACGGATGACCGTTTCCACAGTTTTGAAAATTAATTTTTGGCTTTGATAAAAATATTTTATACAAGTGATAATGACATATGTTTTGTACATAAAAATATTTTGAGCTTTCATTCATTTAATTGCTAAGGATTAAAGAGTTAATACCTTTACAATTTCATCTAGAAATCTATTCTTCATTCTTGATATTCGAATCTTGAATTTTGGATCTTGAGATACTTGAACTCTTGTATTGATTTTGACTTGATCTTGACATTGCATGAGAGTTCGATTTGCGATGCTTTGAATATTGCTTGAAAGTAGATTGTTAGTAAACGTAACCAATTTGTTTGTTATAATCAAAATATTAAGGCTTAAAATTAACCATAGGTCAACACACATCACGTTTTGGATTTATATCCAAATAGTCAACAAATTTTTAACAAAAGCTCTACTACCAAAAGCTATGTTCACAACAGCTGTGCTAAACGGACTTTTACTCATTTGAAATTTATATCAAGTGTATTATTGAGTTGTACCAAAAATATTATTTTTACTCGATGCTTCCGGCTACTTGTCATTTAGACCCTTTGCCTTGTTTGTTCTTTGGAATGACTGAGCGAAAGGAAACGTAGTCGTGAATAAGTTTGAAATGAATATAGCCAATTAGCCATGCGTATGGTATTTACTATTTACATATGCAGCTTAATTTGGTGTGTTTGGCAATTGGCCAATTGTAGTTCTTTGTTTTAAATTGAGTGATCATATTGAGAAATATCGATTGCAAAGTTTGTGACACATTGTTTACTTACATTATGGATGCGTATAGGAAAATTATGACGCCATGGTGTGAGTGAAAACTCATTGATCAGTTGATTTTTATTTGTTATGGGGATGAATCCACGGAAAGCTAAATTGAGAAATATCAATCATTTCTTTCTTCTTTCTTCTTTATCTTGTCTACTTTCCCCCTTCTTTGTCACACGAAAACTAAATTGATTCAAATTACTGCTTACCTTATCCAACATCTGAGCCGAATTCATAACTGGTGGCCTAGATAGAGTAAATAAAATGTACTAATGGAAGATTGATTCCTGAATCCTATCACATAATGACTTGACATGGAATAAAGATGTCAAAATCTTTAGCGATAAAGTCTTCTAGAGCCATAAGATCTTCTAGAGCCATAAGAATGAACCAATGAGTAACGAAGCAATAGTCCAAGTAACGTAATACAAAATTCGTTCAGTCACATATGATCTCGCAATGCCTTCTTCGAATAGCAAAACCCATGTGTTGAGAACCAAACTCGGCCAAATGCACACCTGAACACTCTTCTTCAGACCTTAAACAAAGTAAAACATTTTAATCTTTAACAAATTGTTTAGCTCAATCCATTTTGTAACTGACATTCCATTAAAGGTCACCAAAACTAAGAGCATCTCCAATGCTAGATGTAGTAGTAAAAATTATTTTACTGGCCCAAATATCCCAAAAACATACAACGAGGCCAGTAAAAAGGCTCATTCGACAAAACGCTGCTTTGACCCAACTCGAAGATATAATATAACTCGAAAATATCGCGGGTCGGCCCAAAACCTCTGAAAGTCTATCCTCAAACGATTCAGTCATATCCTAACAGACTTAACTAAATCCAGACGGATGAGGCTTATCACAAAACTGATCAGAATACATCTGACCATATCTCCACCTAACCGAAAATCTCGGAGAATCTCCACCGGTTTCGACTAGACAGTTGTGACATTACTCCTATAAATACTACCATCTACCAGATGAAAGGTAAGCTGACTTGAAAACATTCAACTTCAATTACTCACTTTCTGTCTGACAATTTTTTATTCATCTCCACAAGCTTATTGACTTGACCGTCGGAGAGTCTTCGGCCAACACCACACCGGTGTCCTCTTGAGACCCTTTAACGGTTTTTCTTTCGTAGTGTATTTTTTGAGTTCTTCAGGATTGCTAGTGGCCCAATCGATCCGAAATTTTCAATTGTAGAATCTATCGTCTACAATTTGGTACCCATCGTGGGGCCCTAGCAATCATTCTGACGAACGAAGTTTTTCTCCTCTCTCGTATAGCGTTATTATTCACTACTCTCCAATATCACCATGTCTGGAACTTCCGAAATCTATCGTACGGATGGCCTTATTGATTACACTTTCAATGAAGCGTCCCATCAAGAAGCAGAACGATTGATTCTCCAAGAGGCGGAAGCAATAAGGCAACAAAGGGATGGCCCCACAACCGTCCAGCCAACTACCGTCCAGTCGGACACCGTTCATTCAACTGCCATCCGTCCAGACTTCATCCACTCTCAACCTACCGCTCTACCGAGCAAGGTAACTACACAACTAGCGTGCCTTATCGAATTAACCAAGCAAAATTATCAAAAATTGGAAAGACTAGAAGCGGAGAATTCAGGACTTCAAGACAAGATAGAATCATTAGCGGCTGATCCGTCTATTGCACGCCATTCTCGCTTCCAAACTTCTGTCAGGTCTATGCCTTCACTCGACCAGAATGCACTTAGGACAATCAGTTCAAACATCCAATTCACTACACCGTTGCACGGAGGATCGGTTGACGCCCAACCTCAACCTACCGCTGGGCAGAATTCAGAGTTTGAACGAAAGCTAGCTGCAATCGAAGCCATGGTTCAACGCATCTCTGGAGTACCCGCACCAATCAAGAAGAGCGTGGCTAGTTTTTTTGCCGACTCTCCATTTGATGACGAAATCGCCCTGGTAGAGATGCCTAAAAAGTTTAGTTTCTCCAACATGAAACTTTATGATGGAACGACCGATCTAGACGACCATATAGCTTAATACAGACAAAGAATGTTTACAGCCTCCATACTAAGAGACCTTCGTGAGGCCTGCATATGTAAGAGGTTCGGCTCCAATCTAATGAGGTCGGCCCTACAGTGGTATTCAAACCGTTTTAACAACTCTATTTCATCATTCGCACAATTAACTGATACTTTTGTTGAGTAGTTTGCAAGCAGCAGAAAACTTGAGAAGAGGTCCGACGACCTTTATCATGTAGTGCAACGAAGAAGTGAATTGCTTTGTGAATTCGTCGGGAGATTCAACCAGGAGAAAGTTTCCATTCCTAGTTGCAACCAACAAACTGCGATTTCTGCCTTCCGAAAGGGCTCTTACCTGATACTGACTTACACAAAGAAATGACCAAGTACCCATGTAGCACAATGGATGATGTCTTAGCTAAAGCTTGGGCCCAAATCAAATGGGAAGAAGACGATGCCAACTTCAATTTCACTAGGCGCTATCCCTCTAGAGAAGAGCTGTAAAGGCAAAACAGAGGACAAAAACGACCTATAAGTTCTTATTCTCCTATAGACAGAAGAGACCCCAAGCGCAGAGATTTACCCAAACCACTTGATCGCCCCGAGGACAAAGATCGGAATTCCTGAATACAATCTTTCTATCGCTCCAACTGAACTAATTGCGGTGCTCAAGAAGATGGGTAATGCAGTGAATTGGCCCAGTAAGATGAGAAGCTCTAGTGATCAGCGTGACAAGAATAAGTGGTGTAAGTTTCATGTAGACCATGGCCACCGGACAGATGATTGCATTGCACTAAGGTTGGAAGTAGCAAAACTACTGAAACAAGGACATCTCTTAGACCTTCTGACCGAAAAAGGTAAAGAGAACCTAGCCAAACGAACGCAACAGTCATGTAATAAGCAAGATTCTACTCCAATGCCTAAACCAACGCATGATAGAACTGTTAACTCCATCACTGGCGGGTCAGAAGTTAGTGGGATAACAAGGGCAGCAGCACGAAGGCACGCTCACCAAGCGACCCATCCAACCCAGAATGCAAACCAAGTGAACGAGCCAGACTCACCACAAATCATCAGCTTTACAACCTCAGAAGCTACATAACTATTGAATCCACACCATGATGCTTCAGTCATATCTCTAAACACCGCGAACTCCTTAATCAAGCGCATTATAATAGACAATAGTAGCAGTGCCAACATACTTTTCTTTTCTTAGAAACAATAAAGGCAATGGACATTCCAAAAGAATATATTACTCGACGGACGACGGTACTGATCGGCTTTCACGGTGAACAAAAGAACACTTTAGGTGAGATCGTGCTACCTATTTACACTGAAGGAGTTAACCTCTACACCAGATTCCTAGTGATGGACTGTCCATCAGCGTATAATGCCATCTTGGGGAGGCCCTGGATCCAAGAAATGAAGGTTGTACCATCAACGTTTCATCAAGTGTTTTGTTTTCCTACCAAATGGAGAATAAGGCAGATCCTTGGCGACCAAAGAGATTCTAGAAACTGCTACCAGAATTCACTCTGCTCCGGCCAGAGCCCTTTATAGCAATTACAGCAATGCCAGCTCAACATCCCAGACCATTCGGACATGGAAGATTTGGATGAAGTCCAGATCGACCCCGACTTTCCAGAACATAAAACTCAGGTGGGATCAAAGCTGGAACCAAAACTCAGACAATGTCTGATCAAATTTCTCATGGAACACCATGATTGCTTTGCTTGGTCTCACAAAGACATGACTGGTGTTGACCTAGAAATCATCACGCATAAGTTAAATGCTGACCTTGATTACATTCCAATTAAGCAGAAGTGAAGAAGGTTTGCACCAGAAAGGAATCGTATAATCAATGAAGAGGTGCAAAAGCTCATAGAAGCTGGCTCTGTTCGAGAAGTTCACTATCCCGCATGGCTTGCCAATGTAGTGGTAGTAAAAAAGAAGAATGGAAAATGGAAAATCTGTATAGACTTCAAAAACTTAAACAAAGCCTGTCCAAAGGATAGTTTTCCTTTACCACACATCGACATGATAGTAGACGCAACGGTCGGACATGAACTTCTAAGCTTTATGGACATTTTTTCAGGATACAACCAGATCTTGATGCATCCAAACGATCAAGAAAAAACTACTTTTGTGACAGAGCTGGTACATTTTGCTATAAGGTGATGGCATTCGGACTCAAGAATGCTGGAGCAACATATCAACGACTGGTGAACAAAATGTCCGCTGATCACCTAGGAAAGACCATAGAAGTCTATATCGATGACATACTAGAAAAGTCCTTGATTGCAGAGAAACACATAGACCATCTCCGACAATCCTTTGACGTTTTGAAGAAATACAACATGAAGCTCAATCCAACCAAGTGTTCGTTCGGAGTATCATCCAGAAAGTTTCTCGGCTACTTAGTGATCCAGCGAGGGATCGAGGCAAATCCAGATCAAATCTGTTCAATCATTAATATCCCATCTCCTACTAACATCAAGGAAGTTCAGAAGCTTACCGGAAGACTTGCAGCTCTTAACAGGTTCATACCTCAATCTTTTGAAAAGTGCCAGCGATTCTACAACATTTTGAAGAAAAATAAAACTTTTGAATGGACTCTAGAATGTGAAGAAGCGCTCCAACACCTTAAACAGTACTTAACTTCATCTCCACTCTTGTCTAAACCTAAAGATGGAGAACAACTCTACATGTACTTGGCTGTATCAGAAATAGTGGTCAGCGCTGTTCTAGTTCGTGAAGAAGAAAGAAGATAATTCTCCGTCTACTATGTCAGCAAAGCATTAATGAATGCAGAAACCCGATACAGCCAATTGAAGAAACTAGCTTTGTCACTCATCAGTGCAACTCGGAGGTTGGGACCTTACTTCCAGAGCCATTCAGTAGCTATCCTAACTACTTTTCCACTGAAGCAGATACTTCACAAACCCGAGCTATCTGGACGATTAACCAAATGGGCTGTAGAGCTAAGTGAATACGACATATCTTTTGTACCCTGCACTTCCATAAAATCTCAGTTACTTGCAGATTTCATTGCAGACTTCACTCCTAATTCTCAAGCCCTGGTCGAAAAAGAACTTCTCTGCTTGACGAATGAATCCAATTCAGGCACATGGCTGCTCCAGGTAGTCGGAGCAAGTAATATCAATGGTACAGGCCTTGGTATTATCTTGACATCACCAGAGGAAATCTAGATAGAACAAGCAGTCAGATGTGAATTCAAGGCGACCAACAATGAGGCGGAGTATGAAGCACTCATTGTTGGACTGAACGTAGCAAAAGAAATCGGAGTCACTCGAATAAATGTCCGTAGTGACTCTCAACTCATTGTAAACCAAATCAATGGCACCTTCCTAGCTAAAGATACAAAGATGACATCTTATCTGGAGTTAGTCGAACAACTTTGTAGTAATTTTGACGAATTTCAAATCACTCAAGTACCAAGGACTGATAACACCCAAGCAGACGCGTTAGCCGGACTTGGAGCAGCCAAAAACACAAAACAAAGCAAAGTCATCCCAGTGGCTTATCTACAATGGCCATCAGTTTGGAAACCAACCGAAACAGAAATCCATCAATCGGAAGAAGAACACTCTTGGATGACTCCAATTGTCAGGTACTTAGAAAATGATGACTTGTCACAAAATAAGAGTGAGGCTCGACGAATCAAGGCGAAGGCCGCCAGGTATTGCATTATAAACAAAAAATTATATAGAAGATCTTTCTCTGGACCATACATCCGATGTATTGACAACACCGAGTTCCAATATGTCCTAACTGAACTTCATGAAGTGGAGTGTGGTAATCACTTTGGAGCCCGAAGCTTAACACATCGTGCACTTTCTGTCGGATACTATTGGCCAACAATGCGGGTAGACTCAATTGACCATGTTAAAAGATGTGACATATGCCAAAGATATGCTGATATTTTCCATCTCCCGCCGGAACGGCTTAATCATATCATTTCTCCTTGGCCATTCATGAAGTGGAGAATAGACATTGTTGGGAAGCTACCAACCGCACCATGACAACGCGTCTTCATGCTTGCTGTCACAGACTATTTTACAAAGTGGATCAAAGCTGAAGCATTTTGATAGATACGTGACTGTGAAGTTATTCAATTTGTCTGGAAAAATATAATTTACGAGTTTGGAGTCTTGAAAGAAATCATAACTGACAATGGATCACAATTCATCAGCACTGCATTCCAAGATTTCTATAAGGAATGGAACATCAAATTAAACTTCTCTACTCTGCATTACCCCAAGCTAATGGTCGTCAATCCTCAAATAAAACAATCATGAAGATATTAAAGAAGAGACTCTCAGAAGCCAAGGAAAAATGGGCGGATGAACTACCTAAAGTTCTTTGGTCTTATCGCACCACTGCTCGCACACCGACTGGTGAAACACCTTTCTCATTGGCCTATGGTATGGAAGCAGTGATACCAGTAGAAACAAGCATACCAACCTTCCGCTACGAATGGACAACTGATAAACAAAATCAAACTGAGTTATGCCATGAGTTAGACTTGATAGATGAACGAAGAGAAAAAATACCAATTCGCACAGCAGCATACCAACAAAAGATTACCCAACACTACAACCGTCTGGTGAGAGCCAGAACTTTTAGAGAAGGTGATTGGGTACTGCGAAGAGCATTCCAAAATACAAAAGAGGCTGGTGCAGGTAAACTTGCGACAAACTGGGAAGGGCCATACTTATTTACCAAAGTGGTTGGGCAATGATCCTACAAATTACGCAGTCAAGACGGTAGAGACATAGGCAACAGTTGGAACGCCATCCACCTTCGCAAATACTACTTCTAAGTCTTCAAAACTTATACTTCATTGTATCCTTGTTTATAATTTTATATGAGAATTATTGCTGACTTAGGCATCGGAGAGCCGACGGCAGAAATGCCGTCAGTGACCATAACCTTCCTCTGCTCTTAGGTGGACCAACATGGTAAAATCAATCCAATGTTCTCACTATGAAAACCACCATTGAAAGAGTACCATCTTACTTTTCGCATTTCCATAGTTACTTTTTTTTAATACTTTTATCAAAAAGATATTGCTGACTTAACATGTCTCGGCTTTCATGAGATTCACCAAGTAGAACAAAGTGCCACTTGCAAAGTTCAAAACTTATCTCACCAACCGGAATTCATAAAGTCTTGAACTTTGGGAGATGAAGAGCAAACATAAATACTCAAAGGAATCAACGAAACATGCAGCCTCTCGCAGACCATCCAGAGTTACATGGTTTCCATCAAGCCATTCAAGCGGACATGAATGCTCAGTGGCCATCAAGTCATTCATAATTCGATGGTCACGCAAAATGAAGACTAAATTACTTTAAAAAAAGAGCATCTTCAACCCGACTAGCAACATTGCACATAATGTTCAGCTAGGCTAGACCAATCAAATTAACCATACATATGTAAATTACCCTTTATTTTAATATCCTAAAAATAAAAGCCATTCACGTAAAATTTCATACTACGTGTTTTATTATAATTAAGTAAAACTTTTTGAGAAGACTTTTGTTATCAAACTTGTATTCGCTTTGTTTTTGTGCGTATTTTCAAAGCGGCTCACATATACGCTCCGATCAAAGATGTGAAAAACTTTTTCAGCTTGTTTCTTTCTACTAAGCACACCATCAAAATAAAGTTCACATGCTGCATAAATTTGAATACATAAGTACAAGTACACACTACTCGAATATATAATTCCAAAATATCTAATACATAAGTACGAAAATACGTATAAGCCGACCAGCACACTGGGAAAATGTGCAACCAATTGGTTTAAGCTTGACCATTGTCATCATCACTGGGACCAACACCTCTGACCTCATCTTCGGACTGCTCCTCTAACATATTGCGCATTCCAAGCATCTGACACAACTCAACATACTCTGCAATCTCTTTGTCCACCTTTCAGCTGGTATACTTGCCTTTTTTATATTCATTCATAAGGAAGGCTCTGGTGGCTATCTCAACCTCCAGCTAGCAATTCTCTAGACGATCTTCTAAAGAAGAAATATGAGCTCCCGAAGACTCCTTCAAGCCAGCAAGCTCTTCTTTCAATGAAAGATTTTCCATAACCATCTCAGCTAGCTCATCCATTGCCTTTTTTGCCGCCAAGTCAGCTTCCTTTTTTCCAATAGACAATATTTAGTTCTCTCCACGTAAGGAGGTGTTTACATCCTGTATTGAGCGCACCCGTCTTGCCTGTCTAATGGCCTCGTCCTTCTGGAAAATAGCACATTGCAACCCTTGAAGTTAACAAAGAAAGTTAGGCATAATCAAATGGATAAAAAAAAAACTACCTAGAATATTTGGGCCATCATGCTCTCCGCTGCCTTCACTTGTCCAAGTTCTTCGTAACGAGTCCAGTCTTCACGAAAGAAAAGACCTTCGCCAAGAGCCACCACACCTGGATTAGAGAATGCAGAAGAGTCGACTGGAAAAGAAAATACGATTGAACCATCATCTCCAGTAGTCGGTACTATACGACTGCGCTTTCGTACTGCCGGAGAAGCATTGTCAGGAAGATCCGTCTGGCTCGGTAAGCCATGGGACGAGGCTGGAGGATCAACTGGTCTTGTTGAGGAAGAACATATGTCTAGGAAATTAAGATGGAATACCTCTTGGTTCTTCCAAAGCGTGAGCCCATAAACTACTTGAAGCTAGAACCTTTGAGGATAAAAGAAACCAACAATCCCGCTGACTTCCAGATATCGCTAAGATCTTCAAAATACCCTCATTCACTAATAGGCCCTCAACTGGCTGTGTACTAAGACGATGACCTGCAAGAAAGTAGAATAAGAAAATCAAATTAGTAAAATGCATTATATTAACATACGGAACTCACCACGTGACCATGCCAAAGGAAACCTATAATCTCCCGATAAAACCAAATCCCCTGACGCAAGAAAATACGACCCTTTCCAGCCCTTCTCTCTGAAATTAAGACCAATTATCAGCCGCTCGATCTTCTTTCTCGCATTTAAAGAAAACCGACCTTTTTCTCCGTCATGCTCTCTTATAAAATACCCATGTAATAACTCCCGCATGCCAAAATAATATCATGCCGCTCTGTAAGGACTTGGAGAGCCAGGAGCAACTGCCAAGAATTAGGCATAAGTTAACTTGGTACGATTTTAAAATACTCTAACACCATCGCGACCATCTGGAGAATCGGGAACCAAAAACCATCTTTGAACGGCAACTTATAGAAAAACGTCTAACCAGGAATGTTCCATGACACCCTTTTATGTTGTCGTGGTAAACGGAGACGAATAGATGTGGGTACACCATAGCTATCTCGATTTCTTACCAAATCAGCTTCTTTCAGACGGCTTGGTACATTACCCGTAAACAAAATATCAACCCCACCGGATAGCTCTGCTCAGAAAAATCAAATCCAAAGTTGCCACCGTCTAGACTTGGACTAGTCGAATAACTTCCAACACGAATACTTTCCGGATCGACTTGATATGTTGAATAAATCCCAGGATCATCCATAAATCCTGCAAGAGTCGGTTCGTCTGGACGGGTTAGACTTGTGTAATTTTCCATCCAAAAGTTTTCGTTAGGATGGACGTGTCGACCCGTACCTTCGTCCGGCCAAATTCCGGATGGATTAACAAAACAATCTTTTTCTGCTCCGTTTGGATTACCACTAAAATCATTCCATTCCATTTTTGTAAAAAACAACTATTCCTTATTATCCATACTTTTTTATGGATCAAAACTCCAAAAAATGTTGAATCAAACTCCCATCAACCACTTTTGGGTATCCAAAAAATTCTGAAGAACATTCAAACACATTCGAGAAAAATCGAAGAACAACTAAAATGAAGGAGAAAGAAAGAGAACTCACCAAAATCTCTTCAAGTTATCGAATGCCAAATGAGAAAGAATGAATGAAATTCTTAAATTCTATGAAGGCACGTCCTATGAGAAAAAGAGTGGCTACAAAATTCATCTAAATGTGTGAGCTCAACCATTTGAATAGACACACCTACTATCGACACTTTAAGTATGTATTCCATGCGGTCCAATCAATCCATCAAACAAAATATTTGTTACATATGTTACCGCCGACATCTCGCTATGACGAAAATATATATATATATATATATATATATATATATATATATATATATATATATATATATATATATATATATAGAGAGAGAGAGAGAGAGAGAGAGAGAGAGAGACACAGACACACACACACACACACACAAATATCTAAAAAAATTAATAATGGTGCATTTACCGCTCGGCGGTATTGCTAAGCGGAAAGATCAACTGCATGCATGCACAAGTGCATGCATGTGACATTTGCCGCCACACCGCACAACTTTCCGTGTGGCAACAAATAATTCCACACTACTCGTCGAGCCGTGTGGAATTTTCAAGTGAAATATCTCCGAACCGTGTGGAAATTTTGAAACATCACTCGCATTTGTCTAGCTGAGTAGAGGATTTCCGGATGGTTCCAATCGTGTGATGGACTTCATCTAGTCACCGAGCTATGGTTCAATAATTTATTTTCGACAAAAATTTCACTTTTCGACTGGAAAATTTGGTTGCACGAAATTCTGAATTTTTGCTCGATAACTTATTCGAAGGTTTTGAAATAATTTTCGATAAATCATTTGCGATATTATTACATCCTACATTTGACGCAAATATCAAATAAACGAAAAATCATTCGGCCATGCCAAACCAAATGGTCAAACAGTCCATACCTATGACCAACACATACCACCTCACGGTCTGATCAGCCCTTGGTTATGTCTAACAAAGTTAATACAAGTTCAATAATTTCCTATCTTCCAATGAATAATATTGACACGAGAATTACTCTTTAATTTGAGTATCACTCTAAATAAAGAGTAGGGGACAAATTGTAGTAGTAAAAATAATTCTACTGGACCCAAATATCCCAAAAATATACAACGAGGCCAGTAAAAAGGCCAATTCGACAAAACGCCGCTTTGGCCCAACTCGAAGATATCATATAACTGGAAAACATCACGGGTCGGCCCAAAACCTCTGAAAGTCTATCTTCAAACGATTCAGTCATATCGTAACAGACTTGACTAAATCCAGACGGATGAGGCTTATCACGAAACTGATCAAAATACAACTGACCATATCTCCACCTAACCGAAAATCTCGGAGAATCTCCACCGATTTCGACTAGACGGTTGTGACATTGTTCCTATAAATACTATCATCTACCAGAAGAAAGGTAAGCTGACTTGAAAATATTCAACTTCAATTACTCACTTTCCGTATGACACTCTTTTATTCATCTCCACAAGCTTACTGACTTGACCGTCGGAGAGTCTTCGGCCGACACCACACCGGTGCCCTCTTGAGACCCTTTAACGGTTTTTCTTTCGTAGTGTATTTTTTGAGTTCTTCAGGATTGCTGGTGGCCCAATCGATCCGAAATTTTCAATTGTAGAATCTACCGTCTACACTAGACATCTTCTAAAAAGTCTACGTGGTAAGAGAGAGAAAAGAAACGAGGAGAGATATAGTATAATGATGAAAGAGAAATAAAAATAGATAAGAGAGATAGACAAAATGTGGCAGCATTTATTATAGAAGGTGTCTAACAAGCCGTCTAAAAGTGGACATCCTGTCGAACAACCTTCTACAACAAATGATGCCACATTAGTTTTATCTCCTCCACTTCACCGCTACATCAGCTAGACATTTAAAATAGAAGCCAGCATTGGAGATATTCTAACACACACCACTTCCAACTCCCAAATCTTCCAATGTTGCAAATTAACAATTAAGCAAGCAATCAAGAATCTCATGATGTATGGAAACGGTAACCACTTCGATGTTAATTTAAAAAAGTGTAAACTGGGATACCTGGATATAAAAAAAAAAAAAAAGTGTACTTATTACCTAATCACTTAACATTGCCCTTGTCCGGAGAACTTCTTTGTTGAGGGGTCAAATTATGCGAAACTTGATAATTAAGAATAAAAATTTTGATATGAAAGACTATTTTAAATTATTAAACATTTAAAGAAAGTATGATTTTAAAAATAAATTATTAGTGGTTTCAATGTCACGAACAATGAAGTTTGAGATGTCGAGTTAATATTTAATAATATAGATAAAGATACTTAATGAAAGAATAAATTATGAGTAATAAATTTACAATTTTCTTTTTAACAGATGGATTGAACTAATAAGTAATTATTAATAAATACTGTATTATATACAATAATACATAGATACTCAATTGTGAAATTTTAAATTTATTTTTATTTTCTTACGAAAAAAATAATCTAATTAATCAATTTTATATTTATCAAAGATTGAACCATGATTGAATACGTATTTCAAAGGAACTCTTCTACTAAACCACAAATACAGAAATAAAGAAATCCAGTAAATTGTCAAGAAAATATCAAATAAAATAAAAGTTAAAAATAAGAACATTTTCTTTTCAAACAAGAAACGAAACCCTCCTCACTCATAAGTATCCTCTTCATCCATTGGGGATGGATTTAATGGATAATTTGGTAAGAGATTTGGATTTAAATTTGGTCCATTTAAGAAGTTAGTCGTGGATTGGGATAATATTAAATAGTGTGAATAGTGGACAATTTTTTAATTTGGGCCGAGTTATAATTTTTGAAAAAACAATTTACTACATAAACTACCATCAGGTGAAGCCTAGTGTAGCACCTCCAAATTCGCCCTTGAAAAGCATGACACAAGCAAAACAAAAAGTTAATGGCATGTTCTCTTTGCGTTTTAGTTTTAAATTTTAAATTTTAAATTCATTTTCAGTTTTCTGTTTTGAGAGTCTATTTTAAGATTGCTGAAAACGCGTTTGGTTTCTCATTCTGAAAAGCTATTTTTGAAAATAGAAAACTGGAAAACACTTTCTGTTTTAAATTTTGAGATATTGTTTTATATCATTTTATTCAAAGAATTTGATTATTCAGTAAAATAGAACAATTTTATGCTAATATATGATAAAATAATATATACATTTTAAAGTCAGTGAATCTTACAATATTTTTTTTACAAAAATAAAATACAAACAAATAATAAATTAACAAAAAAAAATTAATGATGTGGATTTAGAATTTTAATCAATTTTCATTTAAATCATTTTTATTTTTATTTTTTAAAATAACCAATAAGGGATTGAATTATTTTTTAGTATTTAAAATTTTCATTTTTATAAAATTTTTTATTTTTTAGAATTTTATTTTATTTTTAAATTTTTTTTAAGAATTTAAAATTTTATTTTTTAGAATTTTATTTTTGTTTATATAAATTTTTATTTAAATTATTTTTTTTAGAATTTTTATTTTTTACAGTTTTTTATTTTTTTTTAATTTTTAAGAATTTAGAATTTTTCTTTATAAAATTTTTATTTAAATAAATTGTGTTTTCCTTATTTTGAGTGTTTTTCATGTTTTGACTGAATATACTCAAAACGTCAAAAATCTTGTTTAGAATTTTGTGTTATAAATTTAACCTTATTTTCGAAAATGAATTTTCAAAACAACATAGTAAACAAGTTTGGGGTGTTTTGCAAAAATAAAAACAGCTTGAAAATAGCAAAAGAGAACATGCCCTTAAAAAGCGAAGAATCAAGTGAAAAAGCTTTGTTAGGAATAGTTAGTCAATATAGATACTTCGGAACAAGGGAACATCCGAACACAGTTCATAGAATTTCTTCTATTATTATCTACGAAAGTAGGTGCATGGAATTATATCTATTTAACATGAATAGTAATTGAGATTGTTTATAAGTTATTCAAATATTATTTTTATCTACATATTTCGTAAGGTTCACAATTTTTATCACATTACTTTGGATATTGAGATTTTGTCGCTCCATTCTCATTATACTGGTACTGACTTGATGACGACTGGTGATGGTAAAACTTTTCCTATCACCTTTAATGGTTTCACATCGCTTTCACATAATGATCATTCTTTTCGTCTATCTAATGTGCTTTGTGTACCCTATATGAAGCGCAATTTAATTTATATTTCTCAATTATGTGCCACTAAAAATATCTTGGTTGAATTTACTCCCCTCTAGAGATGGCAATGGACCGTGTAAAAAAGGTGGGTTCGGATTGGCTCGTGGTTCGCGGACCCACGTGAAATTCAATTTTTTTTTTGTAAAGTTAAAAAAAAAAAAGAAATATGGAAATATAATTGTTCATTGCAATTTTTGGTCCCCAACTTAAAGCTAGGGACCAATTTGGTCCCATTTGGACCACGGACCACTGGCCAAGTACGTGGTCCACGGGCTCGGCCCGTGTGTCAATTTACGGCCCGATCTGGGACCGGGTCCGTCGTTCGACGGGCCCGAGCTAGCCCGGGTCTGTCTTTTTACGGGCAGCCCGGTCCATTTGTCATCTCTACTCTCCTCTCTATTTCACGTGAAGGATCTTTGTACGGGGGCATGTCTATTGTGCGATCGCATTAAATATGGAATATATGAGTGGCCCACTACTAATAAATCTTTGGGAAAATTCAGGGCCGGTCACTGTTTTGGCACTTATGGGCTCTAAAGTCATATGCTCAAAACTTAATTCAACTAAAGTCATATGTTAGATCTAAAAGACCAACATACCCTTAATTGTAAAAAACGCTAATTGTGATACTGTTTTGTTGTGATACTGTTTTTTTTGTGATACTATTTTGTTTTGATACTGTTTTGTTTGTGATACTGTTTTGTTGTGATACTGTTTTATTTTGCAGATACAAAAGTGTTCTGAACCTTATCTTATTTGGTTAGAAAACATTTTCTTTTCACACTTATGTTGGGAAAAAAACAAAGATATTAACTCTTTTATGTGGCTACTACTTGAGTGATGATATGATTTGGTTTATAGTTTTATACGAGTTCATTTTCAACAACAAAGATATAAAGATGAGTATACTTTGCTTTATTTTTCTCTATGCAGGGAGAACAAAAATTTAACAGAAACTGCACACTATGCAAGTTGTAATACTCATCTTGGAATTGGTGAGCTGATAGACATTTTTTATGGCCTTTCTTTTAAGACAGTACTCCTACCCACTTCTTTTTCGTTTAGATAAGGAGAAGAGGAAGATCAATGATGGATTATCTGCATGATGACATGTGGATCACATTTTCTTGTTTTGCAGAACAAAGCAGGCGTGATGATCTTAAATCTCTTGGTTATGTTCTTTTGTATTTCTTGAGAGGAATGTGCACCAATTCTTTCCACTTTTCTTATGTTATATTCTATTTAGATTTTAGCAAAATGTTGATATACAATAGTTTTTTTAACCAACTACTAGTCTGCATATATTGTGATACTGTTTTGTTGTGATACTATTTTTTTGATATTGTTAAACCTATGATTCTTGTAGTGAACTTTTATAATTCTTGTAGTGATAATGAAGAACTAGGATCTGATCAATTAAGAACTGGGAGTGTTAATGAAAAAGGATCAAGTTCAAATGATGTTCAACAAGAGAAAGATGAATGGTGGCTTCAATAAAGATATATTTATCCGTGATACTGTTTTAGAGAATTTGTGATACTGTTTTGAAAAAAAAAATTAAAGATTGTCATTTTAAGCTAAAGAGACGATTTCAAACGGGTAAAATCCATCATAGGCAGTAGCGAAGCAACTGGTCTTGACCGTCTCGTTGAGACCATTCCAAAAATTATTATAATAAAAATTATGAGCACGTGTGCAAATTCTATGTTCATTTCTATTATGATACTGTTTTACATAATACAGTATCAAACAACACACATGACTATGATACCATGCTTTTATCTTTCATACTGTTTAATTAGTCATGTGTGTTGTTGTGTTGTTTGATACTGTATTATGCAAAACAATATAATGGATTAGAACATGGATTAAAACAGTATAAAAATTACTAATGCACATTACCTAAACAAAACAGTATCATAGATTAAAATAGCATTATAGACAAAACTAAGACATTCAAACAGTATCACAGGTTCAAACCTTGACATAATTAGACAGTATCAAAGAATAAAAGTACGGTATCATAAATAAAACTCATTCCACATAGAATAAAACAGTATCATAGATTAAAATAGTATCAAAATATACTAATGCACATTACCTAAATAAAACAGTATCATAGATTAAAACTAATACATTCAAACAGTATCATAGGATTAATACATATGCCTACATATTTTTAGATGACTTCCCATTAACTTGAGAATGATTGGTAGTTCTTCTTTCTTCATCTTGGCATTGCTCTGAAGTATGTGTTTGCTTTTAATGGACTCAGATACCTTGGAAGAGCTTTAATTTGCAGCAAATTAATCTGTAATACTGTTTTAGAAGATTTGTGATACTGTTTTGAGAAAAAAAATTAAAGATTGCCATTTTAAGCTAAAGAGATGACTTCAAACGAGTAAAATCCATCATAGGCAGTGCAGCAAAAGCGGTCGGTCTTGACTGTCTCGTCGAGACCATTCCGAAAACATATTATAATAAAAATTCTGAGCACGTGTGCAAATTCTATGATCATTTCTATTGTGATACTGTTTTGCATAATACAGTATCAAACAACATACATGACTATGATTTCATGTTTTTATCTTTGATACTGTTTAATTAGTCATATGTTTTGTTTGATACTATATTATGCAAAACAATATCATAGATTAAAACATGAATTAAAACAGTATCAAATTATATTAATGCACATTATCTAACACAAAATATTATCATGAATTAAAACTAAGACATTCAAACAAAGATCACGGTGTTCAAACTTTGCCATAATTGAACAAAGATTCATAGATTAAAACAATATCAAACACGTGTGCTAATTTATATAATTTCGGTTATGATACTTTTTGTGATAATCGCTTGTTTTATATCTGATATCAAACAACATACATGACTAACAACACAAAGAAATAATCTAAGGGCTACCAAAGATTCATCCATACAAAATTAAAACTATCATATATGACAACAAATCATGGCCACAACAAATATACTTCCTAAACATTAACTTATACGCTCATCTCATATTTTGTTGTCCTCATTTTGTTCAAATGGCAACGTCGAGAGCATTTTTAAGAGAGACAAAACATCTTCCAGAGGAAGAGAACTAACTACACTAACCGACAAGGATGAAGGACTACCAGCATTCAAAGAATTAACAGTTAGAATAGCTAGTAGCTGATGAATATTTCTAAAAGCTTCACTGAATTTACAACATATTCACAGATAGATCCATTCTCGTGGTACTACTGCTCCACCTCCACCTCCACCTCCGCCGGAATTGAAGTTACCACTGATCCACCTCCACCGAAATTGAAGTTACCATTGCTCCACCTCCACTTCCACCTCCGCCTCTGCCGAAATTGAAGTTACCCATTCTTGTGGTATCATTGATCTACCCTCCATTCTCGTGGTACCACTATACACAGTCGTCGGAATTGAAGTTACCACTGATCCACCTCCGCCGAAATTGAAGTTACCATTGCTCAACCTCCACTTCCACCTCCGCCTCCGCCTCCGCCTCCGCTGAAATTGAAGTTACCCAGTCTCGTGGTATCATTGATCTACCCTCTATTCTCATGGTACCACTATACATAGTCGCCGGAATTGAAGTTATAATTTCCGATTACAAGCTATGCAGAAGAGGTTTGTAGAGATAGAAAAAGGCACCATGAAAAATACGGATCAGAGGGGTATTTTGAAATTAATTTAAAATATTGCTTAAAGTATGACTTAATCACAATTTAAAAAAATATCTTGACCTAATTTAAAACAAGTCATGTGTAAGTGACTTATAGGCAATTTTCCCTAAATCTTTTATACCGCCTCTTTTAGCTTCCCAAGTGTATGCACGTCTTCCATGAAGTGGCATCATCATTTTGGACTTTCGTCTGACAACAATCTCAAATCCTTAGTGTCATCCATACACTGTTTGATTTGTTTTATCTTTCATATTCTCCAATCTATAATCCATGCAAGTGCTTTTAAGTCATATATTAGCATTTTCTCAGAGTCCTCTATTACTAGCTTGTGTCCTTTAGAAGTTGTTTTCTCTAATGTATGGACCTCTCCAGTTTTCTCCATTCATAACAATAAATACTATCTTATTTTGGTCGATCAATTTTCCAAATATATGTGGTTATATCCAATGAAGCGTAAATCTGATGTTTCTACCATCTTTAACACTAAATTTGTCATGTTACCACAACATAATGGATTTGCAGAGCATTGCCACCGTCATATCATAGAAATTGGTCTCGCTCTACTCAACCATGCATCCATGCTGGTATTCTTTTAGAGTTATGCTTTCTTTACTGCTACCTACCATGAATCCACGCCTTTCTCGATGTTACCTACTTAATCAATTGCATGACCATTCTTGTCTCTCTATGAGCTTTCCCTTTGAGATCATCTTTCCTAGGTTGGGATAGAAATGGGACCGGACCGGGGTGGGGCAGCCATTACCATTCCCACCCCGTCGAAAATTTTTGGGAGGTGGGGCAGAGATCGGAGGCAGGGGCAGGGATTTAATATTACTTTTTATTTTTTTAATACGATTTAGATTTTAAAACATAAAAATAAAATAAAATTAAAAGATTCGGGACGAGTTCAAAGAATCCGAAGCCGGGGTAAGGCGGAGCGGGTGTTTTGCCATCCCTATTCCTAGGCCCCCAAACCATGCCAACTTCGTATATTCAATTGTCCGTGTTATTTACATCTTTCCCCATAGGCTTCCAATAGATTAGAGGTTTGTTCCCTTCATTGTGTGTTTATATAGGCTACCCTCTGACTCAAAGTGCTTACTACTGTTATGATAGTACAACTCAGTGGTTATTTGCATCGCGTCATGTTGAATTCGTTGAGTCAGTCTTCTCGTTTACCTATCTACTACTCCCCCATGCCACCCACCCGATATTGATCAATGGTGCCCTTCTAATTCTGCCTATGTATCGCTTCTTATATCTATCGCCACGTCCTGTTGCCGTGCACTTGCCCGTTATCATGACTAACCAAACACTATAGCCACCTTCTCGGTCATCTAATGGTACACCCGTTGGGACTTCTTCCCAATCCCCATGCGAATTGTCACCTTTACCTGCGGATCTTATCCATCATCCCTATCCTCCGATAGACTCTTCTTCCTCGCCATCTCTTTCCAAGGCTCTGTCCACCAACACCCATCCTATGTATACTCAAGCTAAGGATAACATCCATAAACATATACAAAAGATCAATCTTGCTTCTTCACTTGTGTCAGACACAATTAAGCCCTTATCTCACACCATCACCCTAAAACATCCTCAGTGGCGTTAGGCCATATCCGATGAATTTGATGTATTGATTCGAAATGGCACTTGGTATCTCATTCCTCATCAACCTTTCCACATTTTTGTCGATTTGCAAATGGATTTTTCATGTCAAACGCAAACCCAATAGATCTATTGGGCACTATAAAGCCTACCTCGTTGCCAAAGGTTTCCACCAATGACTTGTGGTTGACTATCATGAAACTTTTATCCTGGTTATAAAATCCACCACTATCCTCCTTATTCTGAGTCTTGCTCTTGCTCACAATTGGCCTCTTCATCAATTGGATGTCAACAATGCCTTCTTACATGGGTCCCTTACTGAAGATGTCTTCATGTCTCAACCTCCGGAGAAGGCGATCTATGGTCTTAAACAAGTCCGTAGGGCCTAGTAAAACGAGCTCATCCTTCTTTCTTTCCACCCACTTCAGACATTCTCAATTCAATACCTCTCTATTCATCTACAATTTCCAACATTATAGGCTCTTCATTCTAGTCTATGTCGATGACATCGTTATCACTGGCACCACTAGTCTTGATGAGTTCACCTCTCACTTAGGGCATCGATTTTCCCTAGGCATTCTTTCATTTTTCCTTGGCATAGAAGTCACTTTCACCCCCCCTGCAAATCTGTTTCTTTCCTAACGCCAATATCTATGTGAGGCGCTTCAGTGCACAAATATGCTGCAAGCCAAATCTATCCAAACTCCTATGTACACTACTACAAATCTTAGCCTCACTGATGGTACCACCCTTCCTAATCCCACTAAGTATCAACAGGTCCTTGGCAGCCTTCAATATCTCTTTCTCACCCGTCTGACATTGCTTACTCTGCCAATAAATTATCCTAATTCATGCATCGACCCATCACCCAACATTGGGCGTTAATCAAAAGACTCATCCATTATCTCTGTGGGACTTCTTGCCATGGTCTCTTTCTCCGTAATAAATCACATAATCTTTTACACGTCGACTTAGATTGGGTCGGTGATGTCGTAGAGGACCTAGCTTTGGCTTATCTGGACACGATGGATCGTAATCTTGATTCTTCAAAGAAATGGGTATAGATTTCGCATACTGGCTCAAAATTTCTATTATAATATATTTTCGGAATCGTCTTGACGAGCCGGTTAAGACCAATTGCTTTGCTATTGCTGACGATGAATTTTAGCCATTTGAAGTTGTCTTGTTAGCTTAAAACAGTATTCTTTAATTTGTCACGTCTATTTTCGACTTTTTGTATTTACTTATCAATTAGGGTTTTATTTCAACTAGGATTTTAGTATTTAAGAGTCTTTTTTCATTCAATAAAGGGGTAGTTGTTGAATAAGAATATTATTCTTGGAGTTTCTCCACCATGATCAATTTTAATTTGGTATTCATAGGAATCAACGAGTTGAATTTGAGTTTTGTTTCATTCTATCACATTTTGCCGGTGTCAATCGGGAACCCTGATGACTGAACGTTCACTAGTGCTTATATTGTATTTCTTGGTCACAATGCATTGCCAAGATGTCGCGTAAACAACGGTATGCAGCTTGCTCTTCAACAGAAGTAGAGTATCGTGCAGTTGCATCCATTGCCTATGATGTTATCTGGATCAAGTCTCTTCTCTAGGAATTGGACAAGTCGCTACCCAATCAAACAGGAATCTACTGCGACAATGTCAGCACTACTTTTTTACACTCCAATCCTATGTTCCATTCTCAAATGAAACACATTGAGATTGATATCTACTTTTTGCATGACAATGTTCAAAACAAAGACAATTGGTTGATGTTCTCACTAAACCACTATCCACGGCTCGATTTCTTCTCCTACGAGGCCTCTATCACGCAAGGCATGTTAGTGATAAATTTGTACATCAATTATAATTTATTGTGTACAGTCCTAAATATATGGCACGTCTATATAATGTATATTTTATTTATACTTTGAATATGTGGGATTTACCATTATCTTACAACTACCTATGTCATGTCATCGGTGCTTAGCATACTTAGCATAAGCTAAACACTGATACTTATGAGATCATTCTTCATATATATATATGTGTGTGTGTGTGTGTGTGTGTGTGTGTGTGTGTGTGTGTGTGTGTGTGTGTGGATGGAAGAACAACAAACTGTATTTTTCTCAATTTTGTGGAGGACATCGGCAATTACAAATTTTAAGTTCCACATACTGGGCATGTTTAGCCCAATTTGTCAAAATGGGAACTTCTGTCGACAGGGGTGGAGTTGGGAGGGGGGGGTCCCGGGGGACCTGGACCCCCCAACTTTTTGGTTGTTTTTTTTTAAAGTTTTTTAATTTTTTAATATATAATTTAACTTTTACTTAATATCAGTTTAATGGATGACAATTGGATCTATTGACGTAATATCAATTAGAGGTTGTTTGGTATAGTTTAAAAATTAGTTTATTTGACCGAAATGGTTTATTTGACAAAGAATAGTAAAAAATATCATACTACTAAGACAAATTTTTTGGTCAAATAAACTATTTTTTTTATCAAATAAGTCATTTTGGTCAAATAAACTAGTTTATAAATTAGACCAAACTGACTCTCAATGTAAGACAATTGGACCTATTGACCTAATAAAATTAATAATACAACATTACAAATTATTGACCGATTCCTTAAATGATAATACAAAATTAATAAAGGTATTTGTTTGTTAATACATATCGTGTTCAAATAATAATTGTATATAACACTATTAAAAGGGTTTAAATTTGTGTCCATCAACTACATAGCTTAATTTTAGATAAAATAGATATAGATTCTATTTTTGTGCAATTACTTCTTGTAAGTTTTTTAAATACTATGACTTATAAAAAAATATTAGATTCTCATAAGAATAAGTTCAGTAATTGTTGTTTGAGAAAAAAAATTCAGGGGGCAACACCCCCGAGAGCCCTCCCAGCCCACCCCTATTTGGGACCCCCCAACTTCAAAAGTCTAACTCCGCCATTGTCTGTCGAGAAGCTCGATGAAATGGGCAATTTATCCCCTTTTTTTTCCTTACCAGGATTCATGTTTATCCTTACTTTTTATCCTTATCCACAATTTTTCATGCCAGACATTTTACAATTTTTTCTCCAATTGTGTCGACGAGAATCTCGACACTGGTTACAATTTTTTTTTTTTTTGTCGAGAATCTCGGCATGGAAACCAATTTTTTTATCTATCTTCTTTTATTTTCAAGATTCTCCACGTGAGAACCAAACTTTTTTTTTTTGCTATCTTCTTTTATTGTCGACAATTGGGAACCAATTTTGTTTCCCAATTCACTCATCAAATGGGCATGGCCTTTGGTCCATTTGCCATTTTTCAAGGTTTTATTTTGCCCCTTCTACAAAATTATTCGTTCATGCAATTTTTTCACCAATTTTGACCTTTGTACAACTCGCATTTGTCGACTAACTCGAAAAATTCCCCATTTGTCGAGTAACTCGACAAATTGGGTCAAATTAACTCGACAAATTGGAGTATAATAAGCCAAAGTTTTTTTCTGGTCGAGAAGCTCGACACTGCTGTCCAAATACAAATTTTTTTTGTGTGTTTGTCGAGAATCTCGACAAACACAAGTGCCAAGCGTGCCAATCGACAAATTTTTTTTCCTTCATTTTTTTCTTTTACACCTTCGTTCAAGCAAACAAATTTTCACCTTCGTCCAAGCAAACAGATTTTCAATCAATTTTTCACAAATCTTTTTTTTTTTGATCTTATAAACAAATTGTATACAATTCGTTAATATAATATTTACAAATCTTAGTTATTTAGTCTTTTTGATTTCTTTTTTTTAGTTATGTGTTACTTTAAAAAATATATATGGGTGTGTATGTATATATAAATTAAGTTTTTTAATTCTTTAATTGATTCTTCAGTTTTAATAACAATCTTTTTTATTTCAGTTTCTATTTCTCTAGATTTATTAAGATCTAAAATTTTTGCTATTTCTGAAAAGTTTGGTTTTTGTATTTTTTCTGTTTTGGAAACCTTTTCTAAAATTGCACAATTTTGATCTTTAATATAATCTAAACTTTCTTTAATATTTTTTAACTCTATGTTCCTTGTTTTAAGAAGTTCTAAAACTGTTTCTATAGATTTAAAATTTCTTTTATTTTCTATTTCTAGGTTTCTAGATAAATTAATTATTAAATCTATAATAAAGTTTTGACTTGGTTATTCTGAAAACAAACTATGTAATTTATGAGTTGTTTCTAAATTACAACCTAAAATATTATTGTCAATAGTCTTAACTCTTCTAAAATTTGTACTTAATTTTAAATTTAAAAATTCTAAGTTCTTTTTATTATCAATGGCTATGATACCAAGATTTAGGGAGGGGGGGGTGCGAAAAGATAAACTCAGCCACTGGCGTAAGAGGGTCTATCTTAAGGTTAGGTTTGCAGAGATTTGCTTAAGGCGGAAGTCTAATCCTAATAAGTCTTTTATCTTTAAATAAAACCCTATAAATTGACTATCTTGTTCTAAAGTCTTGCTTCCTACGATTTCTTCTAATTCTTCTACTCTTTGTTCTAAAAGAGTTATGTCTTTATTCTGATAAATAATAGTTCTTTCTAATAAAGAAGAATTTACTTCTGGGTATCTTCTAAATTTTAAGTCTAATAACTTATAATTTGTACCTGTACTTTTTCTTACTCTTTTTAATTCTCTTTCTGTTTCTTCTAACACAAATCTAAATTCTTGGAGAATTTCTGAAGGT
Organism: Forsythia suspensa; assembly: GCA_023638005.1. Lineage (NCBI taxonomy): Eukaryota > Viridiplantae > Streptophyta > Magnoliopsida > Lamiales > Oleaceae > Forsythia > Forsythia suspensa. Next base: position 39,944,282 of record CM042675.1, on the reverse strand, counting down.
AATTCAATTTCTTTTTCTGAATTTGAGCCTGATGTTGACGGGTTCATGAATTTTTTTTTGTTTTTTCAAAAATTTATGACTTGAATCCTACTCAGTACTTTCCTTTTCATAATTTCCTTAAATGTCTTAATAAATCTCCAGATTTTTTTTATATCACCACCTAAGATATATTAACTTTAACCCGACTCCTTTCAATAAGGTCACTTGAGGCACTACTTTAAAAAATTCCTAAATTAAATTTTTCCCTTTCCCCAACATTTAAAGTATATCACAGGCTCCTTCCGGCCAACAATCCTTAACTATTTGGGTCACTCAGGTTTAATTTAGAAACAGTGCGGCTTCTAAGAATCAAGTTATGCTCTTATAATATGCATAAGATGAAATGAATTATAAACTATCAACAATTCATATAAACATTTCATAAAAACATTTCAAAATATAACATAAAACATTTCAAAATATAACAACATAAATTTGTTGGAGATTCATTAATACATTCTAAAGAAAATACTACTAAGGATTTCTTTTCGGAATTCCCTAAAAGACTTGAAAAACAAAGGAAAAAGATATGTACCTTCTACAATTTACAGACTCTTTACAATTTGGATCGATAATTTTTTTGTATAAGGAAAGGTTTTTTCAGAGGTTTTGAAAGCAAGGGGTATTCAGTGTGTAAACTCTTGCCTTAAACGAATGAAAATTCCTTTCTTATATAGCAAAATTCTTGGGAGCAACAAATAATTCTAATCAAATCAAATCTAAAAGGACAATCTTTCTTTTGAAATTTCTTCACTCGTCTTTGCTTTACGTCTTTTCTTCTACCTATTTTTGACACGCGTTTCACCGAGAAACTTCTGGCCAAAAATTCTTATTCTTTTTCAAAATTGGAATCCATCTGGCAGCATTTGTCTGAAAATATCTTCTTTTTTTTTAAAAAAAATCTTGTCGGTAGCATCTTTTTCAAAAATCTGGCGAAATTTTCAAACTTGGCATCTTCTGGAATTGTCTTCTTTCAAAAAGGTTGTCGGTCATCTGCTTTTTCAAAAGTTCTTTTAGCATAATCTTTCTAGCAGTATCTTCTTTTAAGTATCAAGATTGTGCATTGCTGTTGGAGAAAAGGACATTCCACTGTCTAAATTATTACATCCTTCTCTTTCTTCATTTCTGTCATCACTGCTGCTACCTTGGAACGAATTTTCTGGTTCTGGGTTTTTGTTATCTTGCTGATCTTCTTGAATTTCTTTTTCCTTACTGTTTTCTTTTTTAGCTAAAAATTTTCTCAAGAGCTTCTTTAATAATTTCATCGAGCTTTTCAACATTCTTTTTATTCTTCTTCTTTTTCACAACTTTTCTCTTTAATGTTTTCTCATTCTTTTGGAATTCTTGGATTTGTGATAAAAGCTTTTCAATTGAAATTACATCACATCTTGGTCTTGGCTTTCTTGTAAAATTTCTTTACCTTTACTGGTCTGAGTATCTGTGTAGCGACCTAAATTTATTCGCTTATTTATTTATTCTTTTAGAAAATCTTTATTGATTTTCATCACTTTGGTTATTTTGATGTAAATTTTATATATATAAAGATATAAAATGAAATTTACCTGATAGGATAATTAAATTGTTTACAGATTTGATATAGCTTAAATCATGACTTTATATTATAATTTATAGTGTTCGATAAAAACATTCAATTCAAAATAAATGGTATTAAAATTCACGCTTATTTTTAATCATGCAATTATTCTTTTGATTCTCACAAATTTGGTTTACGTCACAAACACAAACAAATGACAATTAATTAAGTCAACGTAAATAGAATAATAATTATCATTTATACTTTTCAAAATACAACTTCATATTAGTCCGTTACCCACATGCTACAAAATATTTACTTCCCTTACACATAAACATTCATATAGAAAGCTTCAAAAATATGGTGGGGGTGGGAAGAGTAGTCTATATTACTTCACGTTCTTATATCTCGATTTCTAAGTAGATGCCTTTAAGAAACCATCCATTATTGTCCATATCATAAAGTACATTTCTATATGTAATATCCAGGGGCATGAGTGAGATATGACCAGAAATCAGTGGTTGTAACCCAACGCATCTCTCTCCTTTCAGCAGCAACGACCCACTTGCCCGAGACAATGCTAAATACGTCAATTGGCATTTTTACCTAAAAAGAAAAACATATAACACGTGAACAATCACAGTTCAGTGAGTAGGGTGTGCACGTGTGTCATAATATCTACATGAGTGTCATGCAAATTGGGCCCATTATGAACTTAATTATTATGCACCCTTTTCTTTATAAGCATGTCTTGATGGCTTTCCATAAGAATGGTCTGTTCTGACGACCAACTGTAAGGTATCTGAAGCTTTGTCTTGACGGATATTATTTCATATTTTAGGTCCCAGATCGACGACCTATCATTTCATGTTAATCTTATTAAACTGTCTTGGCGGTCTAAATTTCTTTATAGAGTCTGTCTTGACGACTCAATATTTATGTATACCAAAGCCTTTTTATAAATATTTTGGTGCACAATATTTAAGCTCGTAATATAAATGTCACACAATAAATGTGAATCATTCCATCATATCATACTTCATCATACATCCTTTATTAGATCATAAAATGAAAATTTAGAATCAACTTTAACTCCTCATATAGTTCTCAAATAATGAAATTCTAACATAATATAAGTTGTTCTTTTGCATTACATATTATTATAATAGAGTATTTATAAATATCAATCATCCATAAAATGAGTTGTATATTAATAACAACATAATTCATTATCACTAAACCGAACATACTAATAATACCACAAAAATCGAAAATAATAATTCAAAGATTACTTGAAATGAGCACAATAATAATATAAATAATCGAACTAAAGTTCTTTTCATCAATAATCCATTTTCATATAAGTCTCGGTAAGGTAAAACTTAGTCCCAAATTTATCGTCAACCATTATCGCATATTATTTATCTTTTCGTATTTAGCTTGAGTATAAAATAAAACTCAAATATTAATACCAAGATTAAGCACTAAAATTATATGTTAAATAATGACTCAAATAATATTCTTAAACTTACTCACCTGATAACGAAGAATTATCGTAAAATTTGGTACCTATTTTATCAACAACCCGAAAAGAATTAAATTAGTATTCCAAAAATAAACGTGATTACCACATGGTTGCCAAAGCACAACCATGGTGGTTGCTCCTCTAGGGCACAACCATAAGGTTGTGCCCCAAGATCACAACCTTGGTGGTTGTGTTTCTGAAGCACAATCGCATCGGTTGTGCTTTGGAAGCACAACCATCACTCTCACTAATATTCGTACCTTTATCTGCTATAATCATTTGCTGACTTTCTAACCATTTACAAAGCGTATTTATAAATGAAAAGAGGCGGTGGAAATTAACTAGAGTTATATTAGAGTGGTTTTTATTTAACCACGTCATCTTGGTTCTGACGGGTTTAGGTTAAAATTATTATAATTTAACACATTAAAGCATGTGATAAAATACGTGTTCCGCCTTCTTTTTTTATTTTTATTATATATGTATATATATTTATTAGATAAGAAAAGAAAATTTTCGATACGTTACAATCTGTGTTATGGGATGAACTTGGAGAATAATTTACTAAGTAATCAAATTTGCCACTGGGCTGGCCAAAGGTATCCCAGATTTGGGTCTTTTCTGAATTTTTAGTAGGGAAATCAACAGTTCCCTGGGTCTTGGGTCTGTTGAACTTTTGGCAAGTTCATAGCCATTAACAGGTTTGATAAGTCTTTACTAGCCACCGTTTGAACTGGACTAGCTATTGACTTCTTAGGCTCAGTAGTACCTTTTGGATAAGTAAGTCTTAATTTAACAATCTCTTGTTCTAGAGAAGCTATTTTCTTTTGTAAAGAAGTTCTTTCTGAAATTAAAGCTTGATTGGATTCATTTAAAATTTTAAAATTGTTCTACATACATTTGCAATGGGTGCAAAAAATCTTTTTGTCTTTACTCGGCGAAAAATCTAGAAAAGGATCTTGATAATTTTTGAGTGAAGTGGAAACATAAAAATTTAATCCAATAAGCTGTCTGGCAAGATTCTAAAGCTTCTTGATAGTTTGTAAATTCTTTATAAAGGGGGTCTTTAATTCCACTAATACTTTCTATAACTTCTAACCATGTATGAAAGATTCCAGGGATTCTTCCCTTAATAACAACAAAAATTTAAATCTATTTCTGCATTGGTTAAAATGTTCTGACAAAGCATTCATTGTTGCAAGAAAATATTTCTGATCTTTAGGATTCATGTTATAAGAAATCCATAAATTGTCTAAGATGCATTTTTCTTCTTTAGAAATGGAAATATGAGATAAAACTTTAAAAGATATGTTACTTGGGAAAACAAATTAATTATTGCATACCAAATCTTATTCTGTCTTGATAATAAGGTCTGTTCTGACTATTAGAGGTCTAAAGCAAAGCTGTAGAAGGAAATGAATTCCCAGGGGGAATTCCTAGTCTCAAAGGAGGTCTAGACATATGTGAAAGATCACAAAACAGTTAGTGATATTAAAAATCTTTAACTGAAATCATTCTACTTAAATTGTCTGCTGCTTTGTTATCTATTCCTTTAATATGTTCAAACTCTATATTAATTCCTGTATTTGTTATTCTATTCATAAAATTTAGCCACCTTCTTCTACTACTCTTTTTTGAATCTAATTTAAGTTTATTATAAAAGGAAACTATTGCAGCACAGTCTGTTCTTATTAAAATTTCTCTTTTAGAAACAATAAATAATTCAAAACTATCTAAAGCATAATTTACTGCTAATAATTCTGCATCTATACTACTTAAATTTCCTTTCTCTTTATAGTTTCCACTATTGTATCTACAAATTCTTTCTGTAATTTTATCTGCATATTTATTCGGTTTACATAACAAAACTGCTCCCCATCCTAGATTACTTCCGTCTGTTTCAATTATTAAAAAATCTGTATCAAGGGACATAGCTAGTTCTGGCAAACTTTTGATTTTTTCTTTAATTTTCTGTACTAATTTTATATCTTCTTGATTGAAATATCTTTGTCCTGTAGGGGATGTTTTAGAATATAAAGGTTCGGCTATTTTTCCTAAATCCCTAATGAAAGGTCTGGTATAATTTACAAGTCCTAAAAATTTGTGTATCTGCTTTAGGTCTTCTAACTTATCTGAAACTCAAGGGCTTTTTGAGCAATATGAGGTTGTAGGCTAATCTTTCATTGTCCTATTTTTACTCCTAAAAAGTTTATGATTTCTTGAAACAAAACCATTTTCTTTTTGCTTATAATTAATCCATGTGTTATGAATTCTGAGAAAACAATCTGTAAATGCCCTCTATGTTCTCTTCTGTTTTTACTAAATACTAAGATATCATCTATATATGTAACTACAAATTTACTATGTTTATTAAAAATACTATCCATTTTTCTTTGAAAAATACCTGGTGCATTTTTTAATCCAAAGGGCATTACTAGCCATTCATAATGTCCTTCTGGACATGTAAATGATGTCCACTCTATGCTATTTGGAGGCATTCTAACTTGCCAAAATTCTGGATTTTAAATCAAATTTACTAAAGATCTTGCAGTTTTGAATTCTATTTATTAAAACCGTCTTGTCTAGTAATTTATAAGCATCTTCTATTGTATTATCATTTAATATTCTATTGTATCATCATTTAATCTTTTATAATTAAAAACCATTCTACTCTTTCCTCTGACTATTTGATTTTCTTACAATAAAGGTCTCCTATTTGATTTTCTAATTTTCCTAATTTTAATAAATCTTCTGTATGCATTTTAAAATCTTCTAGGTCTAGGTTTGTGGCTTCTATATTTTTGGATCTAATTATATATTCTGGGTTTTTAATTTTTAATTCGCAAGTAACTGTCTTTTTTCCAGTATTTTAAAACATTTTCTCCTAAGATTTCCATTTTTTCTAATTTTGAGATTAGACTTTCAATGTCTTGTTCTGTTACTAAGGTATAATATATTTTTTCATTATCAAGAAAATCTATTGGGCCAAAATCTAAGTCTTCAAGGTTATGGTTATCATTTTCATTTTCTAATTCCTCTTCTTCCAATGTTTGTTTTTCTACTAGCTGACACTCTTTCTATTTTACAGGGGCATTCTTTTTTACTACCACTACCACCACGCTTCTCAGCGCATTCTGATGGAAAGAATATAGTTTGGGTCGGACTAAATAATGTATGCTTTTGGAAATGTATAAAATCTTTAGTAATTGTAATACTACCATTGTCTTTTAATAAACAACTTAATCCTAAGATAAAGTATGTGTCTTTTAAGTTTAAGGGTCTTACCCATGTAGAATCTTTTGGTAATGTATATTCCATACTTAATCCACAATTTGTCTCAAAACTAATCTTACTATTGGGTCTAAGTAATTCTGTATATATATAATGATCTCCGTCCATCTGTTGGGCATCTATTGGGTTTTTGACTTTTCTATGTATTTTTTTGGGATTAATTTTTTATTTATTATGCAGCTACTACATCCAGAGTCTACTAATCCTAAACATTTTATAATATATTCTCCTATCCTTATTTGGCATTTTACCTTTATACTCTTAAGCTTTTCTGAATTACATACTATTTGAACTAAATTTGGATGTTCTAAATTTTGTTCTTCTATTATTATTCCCTTACCTTTATTATTTGATTCTAAGATCTCTATTCTTTGGATTAATAATTTCTGCATATCTTCAATATTTTCAATTCTTTTCCTTAAAATTCTAATTTCAGAAATTTCTATATGTTCTGTTGTAATTTCTGTTTTAATCTCTTCCTTCTCAATTAACTCATTTATTTCTAAGCAATTTATACATGCTTCTTTATAGCATTCTATGCATTTTTCCCTAAGTTTTATAGCTGGGTACCAGTTACATAAAAAACATGTTGTACAATCTGTTCTTGTTCTTTTTTGCCAATTATATTGACATTCTTGTATTATAGTTTGTACTAAGTCTAATTCTTCTTCAGATTCCGATTCTCCACTAATCTTAAATTTTGAAAATTCATCTAAAATTTCATAATCTGATTCTTCTTGTTGTTTTAATTTTTCTTCTATCTATAAATTGATTCATTGTCTGAAATATATTCATCTAATTGAATTAGGTCTTCATTTGTACATTCTACTAAAGTAATTTTCTTATCATAGCTATTTATCCTTTTGGGACATGTTCTTGCTAAATGTTCACTACTATTACAAACAAAACAACTAAGTTTATTTTTATAAGTTCTATCTGGTTTAAATTTCCTAACATGTTTGTTCTCATCTAAATAAGGCTTCATCTTATTAGATTTTCTGAGAAAATATCTCTTCTTAATTGGTTTTCTTTTACCTTTTTTATCATTTCTATATTTTTTCTTTATAGGTTTTGAAGCTCCACAGGTCTGAGGTGTGAAAATATCTTTACAAAACTTATAGTCTGTTTCTTAAGTTGTTTCTGAATTTGTAATGTTACACATTTATCTTCTAGACATCTTATTACATGTTGTATTCTAAATAACATCTTATTACATGTTATTTAGATCTTATATGGGTGTGTGTGTGTGTATATATATATATATATATATTCTCTATGTTGGAGAAGCGTTGGAGTGCCCTAGAGTCTCTGGAGCGTTGGTCAGCCGAGGGTAGAGACCCGTTAAGGTGGTCCCGTTGAGATTGGGTATTACGTCAACCAACCTGTCGATCTTATTTTTCAGAAGTCAGGTATCAAACTTTGTTCATCATGTCTTAGTCTAGGTCTTAGTTCAATAGATCTCGTAGCATGCGTAGTTCAAGGTGAAAGATCCCTTCAATAATGAAAATGACAATGATGATATTGATAATCGTCAAGAAAGCCTCAATGTTAGAGAAATTCAAATAGCAGAAATTGAACAACGACTTCAAAATTGGTCATTCCCTAAAATAGATCAAAAAACAATCTATCAAATAGGAATGTTTGATTTCAAACAAGATTATGCTATTAAAACATGTGAACAATCTATCTCAATTAAACAAAACTCAAATACTTTAAGATTATTCTCTAGTGAGACTATCTTAAATCATAGACAAAAATACAAGTTCTTACATGTTGGTTTAGTTCAAGTTGCTGTTAAGCCTCTCTTTAGACTTGGATTAGATATTCTAATATGTATTACTCTTAGAGATAAGAGATGGTCAAAATTCTCTAGTTCGTTACTTTCAATAATTGAATCTAATCTGGAAAGTGGTCCAGTTTATTAGTAATTGTTTTTCAAACTTTTCAATGGATCTATGTGATGACTCAATCGTGAAATCTTTATGTTTAGATATACAGACTAAAAATCTTGATATAGATGTTAGATCTAAAGCTGTCTGCATTATCTATCGCATTTATTATAAAGTCATGAGTACAAATATGAGCCCAAAAGCTCTTACATCCTCACCCAAAAATTAAACACTTTTGATTGAAGTTAATCCTCTTCACTCAAATGTTGCAATCCTAAGGAGACTATCTTGGGGTCAAGTTACTCAAAACTATCTCTGGACTTTTGAAAATGAAGAACCCCCAGTTAGAGAAGTTCCGAGAACTAAATTAAGAGAAATAACTGAGTTGCCTGATGAAAGTGTGCAAGTCCAATTTGCCTCTTCATCATCATCTCATTTTTCTTTTAATTCTTCTCGTCCTGAATCTTTCTAAACTTTCGAACAAGCTGAAAAACAACCATCTCAAAAGTATTGATTTTACTCCTAACATTCCTAAAACTCATTATTCGAAAGAAGACGAAGATTCAAACCATCATGGTTCTTAATCACCTACTCTTTCAGATATGAGATCTCAAAGAAATCAACTAAATGTTATCTCTTCATCAATCGATAGAAAACGAGAATTCAAAAAAGATAAAGACCCAATAGTTAGATCTTTTCGAACAACTTTGAAAATGTTGTTACATTCAAAAGAAGAACTAAAAACTCTTTGGAAAGAATTTTATTCTTATCCTGAAGATATTAGTTTTTTTGAATGGGCCTATATCAAAATTTTTAAACAAAAACCAACAATTAACAATACTCATAGTAAATCAAAAATTTGGAAAACTTCCTCCGGGAATACTTTCCAATCAGTCCATCATCCGCTTGAAGAAATTTATATTCAAAATGGAGACATCAAAGTTATCACTTCTTCTCTTAAACAAATTTGCGATAAAGGAGAAAATGATAATCCTACAATAAAAGATATTAAAAATATCCAACAACAAAACAACTATACAAATATTCTTCTCCATTCGGTTACAACTCAATTAAATCAAATTGATCAAACTGTCAAAACAGAAATTGTTGAACAAAACGAACCTACAAATAAGGGAAAAGAAAAGGTTTTCAGCAAAAATACTATTTTCAAACCTAATAAAGAAAAGGTTCAATTTGGAATAAACCCCTTGGATGTCCTTAATGAAATTTCCAAACAACTCAAAAGTAATGAATCAATCAGTAGAATCAATGTTATTGACTCTATTGACGAGATTCAAGAACAATTTGAAGAACTAAAAATCAATAAACTCAAACAAGGAAATTATGGAACTCATAATCTTCCTCACTTTTATCCAAGGCCAACTTTTCCTGATATGCTCAGTGAAGAGCCAAGGAACCTCAAAAAATTTACTTAGACTTGAAATCATGTCATGGAATATTGATGATATGACTGAACAACAAATTCTTCAATTAATTGGAGAAATGTCACTAGCCACTAGCGCTTTTACCGTTAGAGGAAATACTGATAAAATTGCTGCTACAAATTTAACGTGTGGTTTCACTGGTCAATTGAAAGATTGGTGGAATAACTATCTTTCTCAAGAAGACCGTGATAAAGTCCTCAAAGATGTCAAAAATGAAGGGGATAACCCTTTAGATCCTAGTACATGTTTACACTCTTTTGTTTACAATAATCAAACATTTCATCGGTGAGCCTTCCTCATTTATGGAAAGATCTTCTGAACTTATGATGAATCTTACATGTCCAAAATTACAAGACTTTAGATGGTACAAAGACATTTTTCTTCAAAAAGTCATGATGTGTGACAACTGCAACTCAGCTTTCTAGAAAGAAAAGTTTATTGCAGGTCTTCCTAAACTCTTTGCAAAAAGAGTTAGAGAAGCAATCAAAACTAATTATTCAATGTTGCCATATGAATATCTCACATATGGACAACTTATTGGATTCATCAATAAAGAAGGGCTATCTCTTTGCAATGATTTAAAACACAAAACAAAGCTTAAGTCCGATAAGATGGAAGGAAGGAAAGAACTTGGATCTTTCTGTGAGCAATATGGATACGAGCGTATTCACCCACCTTCCAGAAGCCATAAAAAACCCCAAAAATAAAAAAAAATTAAAAAATTAAAAATAATTATACACCAGATTACTACAAAAAAACAAAAAAATCCCAAAAGATTTTACAAATACAATAAATATAAAAGGAAAAGAGATGATTTCAAGAAAGATAATAAGTCTTCCAAAGATCCTTCTATCCGAGACCCTTCAAACACCACTTGCTAGAAATGTCAAAAGAAAGGACATTATGCTAACAAATGTCCTTTAAGAAGAAAGATCAATAATCTTCAAATTGATAACGAATTAAAAGCTCAGCTTTTAAATCTTATCAATTCTTTTGACTCTTCAGAATTTGAAGACATCATCTATAATCTACAAGAAGACTCTGATTATAGCTATGATCTGCCTTCCTCTCAAACCTCTAGTTCCAAAAAGGTCTGCACAAATTCAATCAATGTTTTAACTTCAGAAAAGAAATTAATTTAAGATATTATTGATCAAATTCAAGATCCCAATCTTAAACAAAAATTTGCCAATCTCATTGAACCAAAGGAAGATAAACCTCATTAGATAAATTATGATCTCAAAGATGTTTTCGATAGATTCAAAAAACCTAGTAGACTTTCTTCAAGTCAATACCTACGTGGAGAAGTTAATCAAATGAAAGGTCAAATATCCCAACTTGAAAAACAACTGTCTGATCTCAAGTTTGAAGTGTCCATCCTCAAGGCTTACACTCATTTTCTTGATAAAGGAAAAGCTAAGCTCTCTCAATCTTCTAGTTTTTCCAATTCTTCTTCTGAAGATGAAAGAAAGAACTACTCAAATACCTTTCCAGATTCAAACTCCCATTGACGAAGAGCAATCAATGAATGTTATCAGCCATATACGTTTACAAAAATAGTATACTTATGCAACGATAATAATCAATAAAGAATTCAAAATAAAAACTAGAGTTCTTTTAGACTCAGAAGCAGATCAAAATTGTATTAGAGAAGGCCTTGTCCCTACCAAATATTTTGAAAAAACCACTTAAAACCTTTATGGTGCAAGTGGTAAGAGTCTCAATATCAATTACAAATTGACAAAATCTCATATTTGTAATGGAAATATTTGTTTCAAAAGTAGTTTTTATCTCGTTAAAGACCTTGACCAAGAAGTTATTCTTGGTACTCTCTTCTTAGTTCAATTATATCCAATCACCGTTACTGAGAAAGGATTATAATCAAAATATCTCGATCAAGATATATTCTTTAAATTCACCAATCCTCCTATCACTAGAGATATCAATCTAATCAAAGAGCATTCAATTACAAAGATAATCAATAATATTAATCTCAAAAAACAACACATAAAATATTTAAAAGAAGATATCAAGATTTCAAGAGTTTTAGAACAATTAGAAAACAAACAAATAAAAGATCAAATTGCTAAAATTGATAAAGCCATTAGGACTGAGAATTGCTCTACCATCCCTAATGCCTTTTGGAATATGAAGAAACATGTTGTGACCTTCCATATATTCCCAATTTTAGTGAAAAACAAATACCAACTAAGGCAAGACCTATTCAAATGAACAAAGAACTCTTAGAATATTGTACAAAAGAAATCAATGATCTCTTCGAAAAAGGATTAATTAGGCCTAGTAAGTCTCCATGGAGCTGTGCCGCCTTTTATGTCAATAATTAAGGAAAAATTGAGATAGGTGCCCCTAGATTAGTCATCAACTATAAGTCTCTCAATTAAGTCCTCCAATGGATTATATATCCAATGTAGAGATGGCAAAAGGCCGGGCTGCCCGTAGGCCCGGCCCTTCAAAGTTCGGCCTGGACGGGCCTGGACCAGAGCCGGATCAAGAAATGAAACACTTGGCTCGGCCTGTGGACTGGCCTATGGACTGGTTCGTGGTCCAAATGGGACCAAATTGGTCCCCAGGTTAAAGTTGGAGACCAAAAGTTGCAATTAGCAATTATATTTCCATATTTTTTATTTGCTTTTTTTAACTTTACCAAAAAAATTGAATTTCACGTGGGTCCGCAGACCGACCCATGGCTCGGCATGTGTGGCCCGCGGACCATGGGCCGGTCCGAACTCACTTTTTGAGATGGGCTGAGCCATGCGGTCCGACCCATTGCCATCTCTAATCCAATGCCTCAGAAGAAAGATCTTCTGAATCGTCTTCTTAATGCTATTATTTTCTCAAAATTTGATCTCAAGTCAGGATTTTAGCAAATTCAAATTGATGAGAAAGATAAGTACAAAACAACATTCAATGTTTCTTTCGGTCAATATGAATAGAATGTCATGCCATTCAGTCTAAAAAATGTCCCATCTGAATTTTAAAAAATCATGAATGAAATCTTTAATCCTTATCAAAACTTCTCAATAGTCTATATAGACGACGTTCTTATCTATCAGATAGTATAGAACAACACCTCAAACACTTACAAATCTTCATTTCAATAGTTAAGAGAAATGGTCTTGCCGTGTTCGAAAAGAAAATTGTCCTATGTCAGACTTTGATTAAGTTTTTAGGACATGAGATTTTTAGGGGAACAATTACTCCCATCAAACGTAGTCTTGAGTTTGACTCTCAATTTCCAGATCAAATTCTTGACAAAACAAGCCTTCAAAGGTTTTTAGGATGTGTCAACTACATTTTTGATTTCATCCCAAACTTTAGACAAATATGTGAACCACTTTACCAAAGGCTCCGTATAACCCCACATACATGGTCAGACAAACATACTGAAGTAGTTAAGTTTGTCAAACAAAGTGTCAAAACCCTTCCATGTCTCAATATTGTCAACTCAAATGCCTCTCTTATTGTTGAAACCGAAGCCTTGGATATTGGTAATGAGAAAATTATGAAACAATCAATTGATCACCAAAAAGAACAACTCGTTCGCTACCATTCGGGCATTTGGCTTGGCCCGCAAAAGAACTATTCTACTTTAAAAAAGAATGACTTTCAATTGTTCTATGCATTTCAAAAATTCAATATGATTTAGTTAACAAAACTTTTCTTGTTAGAATAGATTGCAAAGTATCAAAAGACGTTTTACAAAAGGATGTCAAAAATCTTGTTTCAAAATAAATTTTTGCCAGATGGCAAGCAATTTTATCATGTTTCAATTTTTCAATTGAATTCATCAAATGAGAGAATAATTCTTTGCCAGATTTTTTAACGAGAGAATTCTTGCAGAAAAAAGATGTCAAAGAAAACCGGAAGCAAGGGAAGAACCCCTGAGGAGTATCTCCTCGAATGTTCAAGTTCCCAATCTACTCAAGCATTATCTTCTCAAAAATTAAAAGGAGTTTCTATCTCTTCAAATCCTTTCACGGTTCTTGGAACCTTTCCTTCACAAAAGAAAGTTCCCTCAAATTACAAAAATGCTCTCAAAATTGAAACCAATCTAGGAATAGAAAAACTCCCTGAGATTAATACCCAAAAATTTCAGTACTTTACCAAAGGTACTGCCCTTCATATTGCCGAATTTGAAAATGAATGGGCAAAATATCCTTCACTTGAAGACAGGGACAAACCCATAATTATGGTTTAGTGGGGGCGATAAAAAATTACGTAAAAAATAATTTAAAATAAGACATTAACGATAATTCAAAATATAGTAATTTTTTTACAATTGTTCTTTACGACTTCTCATACGTTGAAAACACCGTATAATTGTCTCATTGTCAATTTCATTAATACATCTCTTACAACATACACAACTAAACCATCTTCTATTCAAGAGCTATTTAGAAAAAAATACTTTCTGGATGAATTGGCTAAAAAATAGCTTGTTTTGTTTTTATCTTTGTTCATGTAGATTTTTATGCCTCCACTGCATGGCCATGGAAGAAACAAATTTTTTTTATGGTATTAGACTATGGAAAGAAAAAAAATTTGATGAAACCTAGTGGGGCAGTCGCCCCCACTGGCCCTGAAAGGGTCCGCCCCTGCTTGAAGAATGCATTTCAAGAATTTTTCCTCAATTTCTCAAAGATGATGACCCATTCAATTTCTTAAATAAAAAATATCACGTTCTGAATGAATTCTTTTTCATTCCTCAAACAATTCATCAATTAAGAATGTGGGATGAAACAATTCCTAAGGTAACAAAATCGGCAATCATTTCTCACACAGCAAATAAACCAAATTCTCATTGGATTGACTTCTCAAAAATTAAAATTCTTCAAGTTCTTACCCTTTCCGATTGGAATGAAGACCCATAAGAAACAAAAACTTTTTTCCTAAAAAAGGGTAGAAAATCCTCATTCTCTTATCATGATTATATCAAGGCTTGGTATAATAGTTTTTATTTCAGGCCATCAAGCCATTCTTAGTTTGTCCTTTTTGATCCAAACTGTCCAAAGGTTTTTTCCAAATGGTTTCAAACTTGGTGGATATATTTTGGTGCTACCGAAGAAATTCTTCCAAGACGTACCCTTAAAGGATTCAATCTTTTCAGAAACAAATGTGTCAATCTCACCCCACAAGAAGATCTTCTTTTCCAATTTTGCAGGACTTTTAAAGTCGTCTGGATCTTTTGTTGGGATTTTCAGATTTTTCCAAATTCTGATGATGCATTTTCTTTCAAAAGAATTGTCCGACGATGCAAAGTCAAGTGGTGGGAAAAATTCAATGAATCAAACTCATGTTCAAAAGCTATTCAATCATGGATCAATCAACAGATCAAAACCAAAGCTGGAGCCAGCTCCTCTCAAAGTGATTTTCTTTCTGAGAAAACAAAAAATATGGCTCAATTGGCAAAATGTTCAGACCCCGAAGAATTTGAAGTTTTAGCACATAAAGCTGCATCAATGGCAAAGGCTGAGTCAATCAAGGGATCTTTTGCTGCTTTTGAAGTAGGATCAGATCCAGATTTTGAACAAGAAAATGAAGATGACTGCTACGAAGCAGATTTCTTTTAAGAATGATCTTATCCCTTTATCATTACTTTGCCTTTCGGCAAAGAAAAACTGTGGATATGATTTTCAAAAAGGAAACAGTGCTCCTCATTAGCGGGTCAAAAGTAGCATCTTCTTTTTCAAAAGCAAATAGTGACAGCTCTCAACTTTTTCAAAAAGCCAACAATGAAATATGTCGACAAATTTTTCAAAAGATGAACAGGAACTTCAATTATCAAGACTGCTTTTCTAAAAGTAAAGATTCCTCCATCAAGTATCCAAGGCTCAAGATGTCTAGAAAGGAAGAAGTTTTCTTTCAGTATAAACATAGTGTATTTTTCAATTCTCTTTTCATATTACGAATTCTGTAAGTATGAAATGTTTTCAATAATTCGAGTCATGTATTTTCAATAGTTCCAAATGTCAATTAATTTTTTTTATCAATTGTTCAATAGAAGCTTATTTCAAATATAGTTCTCAAGTTAACGATTGTAATCAATTGTTTGATATTTTATCAAATTTATTTTCTCCAAATTTTCAACATTTATTTCCATCATTTGTATCATGGCATCTCAAAAGAGTTATTATAGACAATCGCATAGAATACCTTCGTACTCAAATGTTTCTTTCTCATTTTTCCAATCCTACAACGTCAAAAATTTCTTAGTGAGTTCGGTGATCCTCTTTTTACAATTACGCATATTACCCGAGCCAATTTGTGTGTGTGTGTGGGGAAGAACAATAAACTGTATTTTCCCAGAGGACATCGACAATTACAAATTTTAAGTTCTACATAATGGGCAATTTATCCTCTTTTTTTCCTTATCAGGATTCACGTTTATCCTTACTTTTTATCCTTATCCACATTTTTTCGTGCCAGACATTTTACACTTTTTTTCCTCCAATTGTGTCGACGAAAATCTCGACACTGGTTACAAATTTATTTATTTTTTGTCGAGAATCTCGACATGGGAACCAATTTTTATTTTTTCTTATCTTCTTTTATTGTCAAGTTCTCGACAATTGGGAATCCAGCCCATTTGCCATTTTTCAAGTTTTTTTCCCTTCTACGAATTATTCCTTCATTCAATTTTTCACCAATTTTTTTTTATTTGATCTTGTGACATCATGAATACTTAACTTTCGATAGTTGGGTCATTTCTTGCTGAAAATTTTGAAAATTTTTTACATTTCTGATTTGAAAATTTCTTTTTTATTTGAATTTCATTTGAATCATATAAATTTTCCTTACATTTTTCACAAAATAAATATAGACCCATGAGTAGTGTGAAACTATTATATCTCTAAAGAGTAGTGTAAAAAAAACTAGTATATCTCTAAAGCGTAGTGTGAAATAAATAAGCAATAAATAAAACTAGTATATCTCTAAAGAGTATTGTGAAAAAAAATTCGCCCATGGATTCAACCCTATACCACATAAAAAACACGATCCATGAGGGCAAATCACGTAATAAACAATTTTATACATACGTCACGACTTAAGTTTTTTCTACATACATCCACAACATACTCAATGCAATTGATATTCCTTAAAATGACTAGTTTATTAAAAGGATGTTATATTCACACCATATTTTTTGTTAACCACACTACATTTTATTTACAATGAAAGTCCCAAACTATTACTAATTTTGCATTTATGTCCTCAATTTTTTTTATCACATTCTTATCATCAACCCATTAATTTTCACATCTTATTTTTGTATTTGATGACGATTTCTATCTAAAAATTTAATTAGGAGAGTGTAAAAAGATTTTTTGCCTTCGTTCTTTTAAAATAAGTAAAATAAATAATAAATTCAAAAATTTGACAAACTATTTGTCCCTCAATTCAATGCACATTAGTAGAATATTTGGAAAAAAAAAATCGTTATTAGAGATAAGATGTGAAAATGATTGAAAGTTGATAAAAATACAACGAAAAAAGTTGAATACATAAGTGTCAAAATGTCAAAGGTTGGAAAACCTTTATTGCAATTAAAACGTAGTGTAGATAATAAAAACTGTAGTGTGAATATAATTACACTTATAACAATTGCCACTCAATTTAGAACCAAGAACTACAATTACATAAATAGCCAAACATAAGCTGCATATGTAAATACCCAATGTGTGGCTATATTCATTTCAGAACACAAATTCACCGCATATGTGCTCTTTACGCCTAGTCATTCCGAACTACGAGTCCACTTCAAAACAGGCGAAGGGTCCAAAATACAAGGAGTGGAGGGTGATAAGGAAAAAAACTAGTTCTTGTACAACTCAATAATCCAATCACGATATACCCTGGTTATGAGTTTCATATTAGTAAACCCTGCACTTTTTGCCAATTTTTCGAGTTCCTCTTTGGTTCTTTCTTTTCCTCTAGGGCTTATAGTCATCATAGCCATATCAGAATCGAAGCCTATTTTGGATAATAAATCAGTCTCTGGGTACTCTGGCAACACAACATCCACCAATATTACCTTACCAGTTTCAGGTAGGGCTTTCCAGCAGTTCTTCAATAGCTTAAGACAATATTCATCACTCCAATCATGAAGGATCCACTGCATATATATATAGTTTTATAAAGTAATTTTCAGAAATAAATAAATGCAAAAATGTTTTGAGAAAGTAATTACTTCTGAGGGTTCATTCGATCTTTTAGTTTTTTTAATTTGCTATACAGTCGATTCATTTAATTCCAAGAGTTCGTTAGATTCTGTTTTGCTACAAACAATTGTGCTTTGGAAAATGTTTTGGGTTCTCTATTTCTTTCATTGATACATAGCAATGAATGAATTTTTTTATGCTAATCTATTTGATTCATTGCTATTTCTAATGAGTTTTTTCACTGGTTTCTAAGAAAATATGATTTCTACCAAAAGTGGAGAGGAGCAATTGAAGTGTTTGCCTTCTAAATTAAGATATATTTATGCTTTTTAGAGATGAAAATTGACCTTCATGAAGATAACCTCTCCTTTCGGAACACTTTCAAACATGTCGCCTCCTACATGCTCCACCCCTAACATCGAAAAAGAAACAATGTAACCCATTTTACCATAAAAGTCATAACAAAATTAACAAGTATATGCAATGTCAAAAGATGTCAAAAAGAGGATAAATTCGATAGACTAGTTAATTCTCAAAAATTTGATCCAGAAAAGTATAACATAAATCTCGATAACCATAAATGCATGTGCACTCTACAACATATAAAGATAGAAGAAGCGAGTATATGGATACTCTTAGTGCATATTTGAATGTGCTACTAGACAAAAAAGCACATAACAACATACAAGAATTTGAACTTCTTTTCTTTTCTTAGTTTTGTTCAATATTGTTTGGAGTCCAAATCCAACCTTACAAACATGTAATTGGCGCCACAAAAGAACAGGTGAAAACTTAGAAATGATGTCGATTTTTGTATTGAATATTACCTGAACAAGTAGGTGCATCTTTAATAACATGGGGCAAATCAAAGTTAATTCCCCTAATATTAGGGTACTTTGAAGCTATCAAGTTCAATGTTGCACCAAGTCCACCACCCACATCAACCATCTCTTTTACACCCTCAAATCCGTTGTATACCTCAAGTATTCTGTTCGTGGCTATTTTTGTATAGCTGTACATTCCATTGTTGAGGACCTTATTGAATCTACTATCAGTGCTTGTGTAATCAAATGCATGCATTCCATGAGCCCTGTCAAATGGTACTCCACCTTCAAGAATTGCATCCTTTATATTATACCTACCAAAGAAATGTTTTGATCACTTAACGATAACATATAGAGCATGTTTGGTATAGTAGATTGAATAACACTCGTCAAAATTAAAGGGTAAAAGAAGCTTATTAAGCACGATAAAAACTAGAGCAAATTTCTTAAGATCTCAAGTAGTGCCAAGAAATGAAAATTAGACCTCTTACAATTTTTCTTACAAGATTCTTTCTTGAAATATTTTTTATTATTCCTTCTTATCTCCTTTGTTCACTTTCATATTTGAGCGCAAAACATGTTTAAAAAAAAAAAAAAAAAAAAAAAACTTGTATTCATTTGTAATAGTAAGTAATTAAGATAATTTTGAAAGGGAGTGAAGCTAAGAAATTGATTTCTATAATTCGACTAAATACTAATGATGGTTTTATGTATACGAATACATAGAAAGAGAAGAGGTTGAGATGGCAACAAATAGATTTCTAGTCACAATTTGTCAAGCCACTCGAAGGTTGAGCAGTTGAGCTCCATATGCATTGCACACGCTATATTTTGACGGACATTTAGACGAAAATTTGAGATTACTTGTGCAACAATGGAACAATTTGCTCCTTCGTAACCATTGGAGACCAACTTGTTAATGTGACAATAGATAGGGGACCAACATTGCAATTCTTCCAAACTTATTAAAAGGATACACATCCCATCTTGATATTTTAGAAAAATTATGGAAAAATTATTTTACCTGAGAAATTAAAAAAGGAAAATTTTCACTATTTGTCCTCCCAACTTATTAGACTAGTAACAAATTGGTCCTCAATCTTTAAAAAAGAGCAAATTAGTTCTCAAACTTTCAACATAATTGCACAACCAGTCATCAATTATTGAAACGGTATAAATATTTGTTAAATTGTCAAGTGAGCTGTGCATTTTCAGTTTTATGAAATTAAATTTTGTTTGTTGTTTTGGAGCAGTTTCTAAATCTTTGAAATGAGACATGTAAGAGGGATACGTGACAATTTAACAAAGATTTGGATGGCTTTCGTAGTTATAGACCAACTGTGCAGGCTTGCAGCTACACTGAAAGTCTGTGGACTAACTTGTTCGTCTTATTTTTCATGGCAAAAGACTAACTTGCTAATGTAACAATAACTAGGAGACTAACGGTGCAATTTTCTCAATTAAAGGGAAAAAAAAAAGGCGACGAAGTACAGTGATATTTATAAAACATTTAAGAAAAGAACAAAATTATTTAAATAAAAATCAGTAAAACGAGTGTCCATAACTTTTTTTGCTCTCCAGTGAAGAGGTTCCTCTCACTTATACTCTTTAAGTTTTGAATTAAAATATTTGATCAAATCATTATTTATTTGGCCAAATCATTATTTACCGTGTAAACGTAAGTGAGAGTGTACAAATAGTATAAATCTTAAAATTTTACCAAGCCTCCAGCATCACTTTATCAACCGGAAAGAGTAACAGGGAACCAAGAGATGTTCCGCCCTCATTCCTCACAAAGTTTCTGCAAATCGGCTCCAAACTGTATAGCCTCTTAACAATTCCATCTTCGCCGCCACTGATACTGCAATTGAGGAACGAATGACTGGCCAGAAACCGCATCATCCGGTCAATCATCGCCGGTGCGTGGTGGTTCTGCGACGGAATTGCGGCGGCTATTTCATCGGAGGATAATTGAGCTTCCGGACCGGCTTTTGCCATGATTTCGAACAAATCGAGTTCGATTGCAGCTTTCAAAACCATGGGCAGATACAAGCCGCTGGGAAGATGAAGCACTCGTAAAATGTCTTCTTCTTCGCTTGAGATTTTGGTTTGCTTTTGGGATGAATCCATGGTGAAGATTTCGCAGAGGTTGGGAGTAATTTTGAGAGTTTTATGTAGAGAAACTCAGTGATATAGATTTTATTCTAACATTTATTTTCTAAATAAGTGCCAATCACATAAATAGCAGATTTTGCTAAATTCATTTTTGACCTTTTGGCTCAATAGGACCACTGAATTTGAAAAAGGATTTTGACATTTATGTTTATCTCTTTCAAATTATCTTTCTAACCCTTCAACTCTTCCCATATTTTCATCTCTTTTGAAAAGGTCATAAAATTAAAGGCATTTTTGTCCATAGTTGTTTGAACATGTCAACAATTGCAGTGCTATAGGTAAGAAATGGTTGCCTTTGTTTGAAAATTCTGAATTGTTTAAATATTTTAATATTTTTACTATTTGATCAAATAATTTAATCTGTCAAGAATCGATTCCAGAAACAATCTAAGTGCCGGTTTGACAGAAATTATAAACCAGCTTATCAATCAATATTTGTTTATTTGAGTTGAAATTGTTGACTTTTTAAACCTCTGTAACGTAAAATGACAAAATTGTTATTTATACTTTTAAATGACATTTTGTTGACTAAGGGTAATATAGTTATTTCATGTTGAAAGTAGGTTGAAAAGTAAAAAAAATCGATTGAAATAAAATAATTTTAGTTTATAATGGGTAGTTATATTCACACTACAATTTGTTATAAGCGCACTACATTTTAATTATACTTAAGATCTTCAACTTTTGTTTATTGTTGTAATTATGTTTTTAAAATTTTGTCATCGAATTCTTATCTTTAACTTTCATTAATTAGCACATTTCATCATTAATGATGGTTTCTATATGCTTTAAAATAAGTAAAAATATTTTATTGTACTTTTGTATATATTGTTCTTTTAAAAATATGATAGACAAATAAGTCTTTTTACAAATTTCTAACAAATGTTTTAGATGGAAGTCATTATCAAATACAAAATATGCTAATTAATGAAAAGTTGAAAATAAAAATGTGATAAAAAAAAATTGGGGATATAAGTGCTACAATGTTCATAGATTAAAAATGTGGTAAAAAAAAAAAAAATATTGTGTGAATATAATTGTCCGTTTATAATTCAAATCAACTTGAAGGTGGTGTATTTATTAATCCATGTCAGCTTTGTCAAAAAATTCGGTGGCGTATTTATTAATAATGTCGTACCCCATCCCTTATCCGTAATTGCTTTCTTTATTGGCTAATTATCAGATTTCGTTCCTTTTCATGGTTCTCATTGTGGAAAGTGTCTTTATCATTTGGATTGTGGCATCATCTGAACCCTAAATAAACATTTATTTGTAGAAAAAGTAAAGAAGCTCAGTGATATAGATTGTTTTCTAACATTTATTTTCTAAATAAGTGTCAGGATCACATAAATAGCAGATTTTGCTAAATTCATTTTGACCTTTTGGTTCAATAGGACCCACTTAATTTGAAAAACTGAATTTGAAATATGATTTTGCCATTTATGTTTTCTCTTTCAAATTATCTTTCTAACCCTTCAACTGCTTCCCATATTTTCATCTCTTTTGAAAATGTCATAAAATTAAGAATATTTTTGTCTATAGTTGTTTGAATTAGTCAACAATTGCGGTACTATAGATAAGAAATGGCAGCCTTTGTTTGAAAATTCTGAATTGTTTTGAATATTTTATCAATTCTAAAAAGTTCTATTCACAACAACTGTACCAAACAAAATCCTAATTTTTTTATCACTAACCATATTCATTAATTTTTATCATAATCTACTAAAAATCTATTTTTAGCAAAACCAACTCGACTAGAAGATTGAAGACCGCAAATGTAAATTTTCTATGTATTTATGTTAATTTATTTTGTCTTATACAATGTGCTATACATGTTTTTTATCTAGATTTTTTATATTTAACAAAGATCAATATACTAAAAAAATTATAAACTTAGAATTTTAAATACCTATAATTGGTCGATCAATCAAGGTTGGAAATCTTCAGTTCACTTTCAATTAAGGGATAAGGGATTAGATATTAATTATCATGTACCATTTTAGAAATTAATTAATAACATCTATTTATTTATTTATAAGTTATGGAATATATGTGTGTGTGTGAGCGTGTATTTTACCATTAACTAGGCATTCTTGTAGTTATTATGTCATTTCCTTTGTTTTTTCTAGCTAGACGTGTATGTTTACGTAGGATAGCATTTAAAATTTACTTATTCAAGAGGATAAATCTAAAAAGGAAAAGAACAAAAATTGTCGAATGCATATCGACACCTAATCATATTACATTGGCAAAATTACAAATTTCGACGTTCACGAATTTTAGCTTTAGTAACTATTAGAGATAGAACAATTTAATTGAAATTAAAATATAAATTGGTGATGCATGAGAGCATGTTTGGCATTGTTTAATTTAAATCTTTTTTTTTTTTTAAATTCATTTTCAACTATATATTTTATAAGACACATATTTTAAATTAGTGAAATATGTGGTTGAAAAGTTCACAAAAATTATGAATCCCATAAATATATAGTTGAAAATAAGTTTTAAAAAAGAGTTTAAATTAAGAGTAAATTGCAACTAGTGTCCCTAATCTTTAATTTCATTTGCACTTGTATTCTCAGTATTTAATTCTTGACATCCATCACCCCAACTTTTTATATGATTAGCAACCAATACTCCCATGTCTTATATAATTAGCAACCAATACGAAGATGAGGCGTGATGCGTGGCTAAGCGTAGAGGTCAAACCTCAAGCTTAGGTAAAACTTCAGCCGCCTATTTTTGACTTTTTTTTACAAAAGCTTTTTATGACATTAATTTTCCATCGTAATAGACTAATTATCAAATAATTAGTTATGACAAAAAATTCATATTGTAAAAAAGTTGATTTTATTATGTTTTTTGCCACGGTATTATGGCCATCATAACTAAAAGATTTTTAAAACTTATTAGCCACATATAACATTTGTTACAATAATTTTTTTGTTTTTATTTTTTTCAATTTTATCCCATTAAAGTTAAAAACTCGACATGAATAGAAATGAAACCAAATTACAAATATAAAATAATGACAACTACATTGATTCGAAATTTTGTTTACTGAATAATGAATCCAGTAATGTATTTAAACAAGCTCCACAAATGACATAAATCAAAATAACTATCTAAAGTATTAACAACTTGTGTCCTTTTCCTCACAAAATAAATAAGATCTATGAAAAATAAATAAAATTTAAATGTCCATCTTGTTGATTGTCAAATACTCTCCAGATAAGCTTAATGAGAAATCCGAAGAATCACATGATTGTTCATTAGATAAAACAAGTAGCAATATTGTTTAACCAATACAAACTAAGATCTGAGTCCACTACAATATATAGTAAACAAAGATTTCAATCCAACACTACAACAAACAATAATTTTAAGTGATAACATCTTTGTTGTCATCCCACAGGTTGGGGTTCCCAATCCTATTAAATTCTAGTAATATATGAAAAATCAAAGTTCCTTTTACAATTAATTGACCGCTAGCCCAATATGAAGTATTTGAAACTAGAATTTGGACAATCATATTTATACACTGGTAGAGCTTGCAATAAACCAAGATTTTCAACAACTAAAATCAAAATGCCATAATACAAGAGAAGAAAACAAATGGTAGGACCCTTGGATCCATCGTGCACCATGATTAGACTCTATCAAAAGGACTAAAAACCTCCAATCTCAATCTTTATATAACAAAAGGCTATGTAGAACCACTTGCCCTTATGCCAATCATTCGATTGTGATCTAGACCAAGCAATTTCATGAAAGGCCATCATTTTCATTACACCCTCATCTATTCCACCTTTACTAAATTGCAATTACATATACACATATAAAATCTAGAAAAGTTCTACTCTTGGACTCCAATAGATTGTTCGAGTAGCAATTTAGTTTTCAACTTTTAAAAAAAACAATTTAATTCTCATCTTTTCATTATTATTGCAGAGTAAGTATCTAATTTATAACAAAAAATTTCTAAATCGATAATATGAATAATATCACAAACCTCTTCTTGTTGGGAGTGAGAATGAACTTGTTCACTAGCATTTCCATTTGTATGTGAATGAGATGCCTCCATTACCTACATATATCCATTCATTAGATATTCAACTTAAACAATAGAACAAGATACTCATAAAAAAATCTTAAATTATATGTCTACGTAAATATTAGGGCTTACTTGGGCTCCACTTAGAGCTAATTTAGATTGTATTAATTCAATTTGAGGGTGTAAATGAGTTGACTCATCATCAAATGCCTTCATTCTTTAAATATTATCTTCTGCATTTTTAATGCAATTTTCTTCAATGGTTCTTGTAAGTGCATCTAGTTCACTAAGAGCATTTTCTTTTGTATTACTAATAAATACCCTGCCCATAGCATGGTTTGAATCTAAAAGAAAACAAAAAAAAAAAAAATCCTTCCAGTACAAAATCAACAATGCAAAAAGTGCACCAAATCACTATCATTACAACAATATGATTTAATCCAATATGGTGAAGACTTAAATGAAACAAGTGACACTGATATCATAATCAAACTTCAAGAATTCACTTGGGGTGAAGATTTGATGTAATTATTCACCGACTCACCACCAGTCAGTAATTCATTACTATATAATCAACCATTCCACAGATGATGTTGAAAATCATATGATTTCAGATAACCATGGGAGTTTCCCAAATACTTCAGTGAGTGCGCGGGTAATGTTATTTGAGGAGAATACTTAATGAAGGAGTCAAAGGAACTTTAGTGGAAACCTCTTGTGCTTCTTTCAAATACGACTTGTTTCATCAGTTTCTTATAGACCAATATCTACTGATCATGTTAGTACTATTAAGGCACTATATTGGTAGAGTTTTAAGGCCCTCTACATAAATCTGATGGGAAAAATATTAACGACTAGTTGGAAAGTGATAGCTGACTTCTGCAGTTGATAATTCATTTGCATCTTATCAACCACTCCACCACTAATCATGAAAACTATCTAATATTAGATAACCACGGGAGTTCCCCCAAACACTTCAGTGAGTTGGTACTGATGATTACTCAATGAAGTGGTCGAGTGAACTCTATAGTAAACCTAATCTGCCTCTTAATTCGACTCCTTCTATCAGTTCTTATTTGGTAAGCCAATATTAACAAATACTGGTATATATAGTATGTATTCGGTAGTGTTTCTTGAATCGTATCAAGACCCGTCAGCCAAGATTTCAGTTAATCTATAGAATGAAACCTGAAGATTATAGGACTATCCCTTTAACCTAGCCCCAACTGTGGACCAATTGCAAGATAGAGAATCAAAATGCCATGGTTTAAGGCCAGAAAAAGGTGCTGTAGATTTCTAGTATAATTCTTGTGCTTAATTCAACCTCTTAATTGATCCTATTTCAAGCTTTCTGACCTATTCCACGATGCTTAATTATGATATCACGTACACGTAGAAATTGCATTTGAACAGAACCCGTGAAAGTTAGAAAGCAATATGGATCAAAAGATAGAGATGTTAGTAATTTATTGTTTTCATCATTTGGCCTACATTCCTGACAAGGAGTACATAGAATGTCCAAGTTTTGTTCATGTTAAAGTAATCCCCTTTGAAGCTTTTTGCATTTTAACCCCATGAATTTATCTTTACTCTGCATTGGTAGCACTACATATCCGACTATACAGTATTGGACAGAAAATCGAAAAGTATTTCACGTATCCCCTAATTATGTCCGAATATATCTTGTTCGACATATCAAGTACATGCTCTAAAAGCTTAATCTGAATCATGGGTTTTTCATAAGACTAATACCTTGGTGTTTTCTTGCGCCTATACAAATCATATAATTCAAACTCTATGATTTTTAAATCTTGAACCTGGACAGTATTGTGTGGCAAGTTAAGAGTGGAGAATCATTCTTCTTAGCAAGTGGTCATATATTCTTTGGTATTTCATATCTGAATCTCTGAAAAAGTACTATCTTTTTCTCTCTTTCAATGGATAAAATGCTGGTCTAACGTGAATCTGTGCAAGTTATGTTAACTAATTAGCTATAAAATGCGAGTTTTAACTAATCAAGTTCAATTCTTTTTTATCAATTTTAACTGAACACCCAAATCAAATAAATCAAAAAACCAAAAAACCAAACATCCAAATCAAAAAATCAAGAAAACCCAGAAAGAAAATCAAAAAACCAAACACCCAAGTCATTTATGAAATTAGATTTTCAACCCAAGAAGAATTTGAAAAACAAAATCTATCTATATGGTGAATATTTCAACCAAAATAAAGGAATTGATTATTCACATATGCGGGCAAGATGATAACAAATAATTAGCTATTCAAATCTAATAAAATGAAAATCTAAGGCTTTGCATTTTACCTTAATGTTTTGGAAACCACAATCGAATCACCACCAATCTGACTATCTTCTTGTAATCTTCACCGTGAATCTGCTAATGTCGGTCGATTAAGATTTATTGGCCAGGAAATAGAGGGATAGATGAAGGATTGCAGAAGAGGATTCACTTATGTTTGGAGATGATCTTCAAAAGGAAACAAAAAGCCATGTTTTGTGAATTCAATTTAGGGCACTATGTCAGGAACTAGTTTTTAAGCGGGAGAGGAGATGTATTTTGGCTGAGAGCGGGCAATTCAATTAATTGAGAGAATTGAAAGAAATAATGGGTTTTGCAACATATCCTTTAAAGTAGTAATAAATAATATTAATATTTACTATAGTTGATTAAAAGTGTCATAAATATTAATTAAATAATATTAATATTTACGATAGTTGATTGGAAATGTCAAAAAAATGAATTAATATAGATGACGAAATCAATACCGTCATAAATAAATCTTTCATGACGGTAGAATTTAAAACCAGCATAAAAAATACTTTTATATGTGACAGTATTATTGCCATGGTAAAAATTATTTTTTACAATGACAATAGTGCCGTCACAAAAAAGACGTCACAAATGTATCATTTCCTTGTAGTTTTCCTCGGTCTCTTATCATCAATGGACTCTTATTAATGTATTAGAATGAGTGACTTCCCCATCAAGTAAAATAAATTTAAATATTGTTGATTATACTATTATTATTTTGAAATTTTAAATATGATAAATCATGTTAATGTGTTTTTACTTTCTTTTTTTTCTTTTTAACAAAATTTTGATATCTTCATCTGCACATAATGCCATCAGCAAGATTCAGGCTATTCCACAAAGAAGCACTATTGTTAGTATGCCACCCTTGAATTTATGTGATATTATTTTATTTTATTTTTTTTGTTTTGGACTAGTTAATTTCACTGGTGGCCATTGAAGTTTTAGCAAAATTACAAAATAGTCATTGAAGTTAAAAAATTTAGTGCCAATCATTGAAATATACTAATACGTTTACCAACGACCACTCTGTTAAAATTTCAGCGTAAATTGATGACGTCTCGCCGTTAAGTATCCACGTGGCACACAATCGATTGACATTTGGCAAAAAGTAACGTTACGTGAACTTAATGTACTAATAACAATAAATTTGGACCACAAATGATGCACCTAAAATATGAGGACCTAGTTGTAATTTCGACAATATGATCTAAATCAGATCCCCAAATCATTTGTACAACCCGATTCAACCAATTGGGGCAAAATTAGGGTTTGTGATCGTTTTTGGGAAAAATTGGGTTGTGCAAATGGTTTGGGCATCCGATTTAGATATTGTCAAAAAATTGCAGCTGGGTCCTCACACTTTATGTGCATCATTTGAAGTTCGAATTTATTATTAGTAGTACATTAAGTTTAAGTGGCATCATTTTTTGCCAAATGTCGATCGATTGTACGCCACGTGGACATTTAACAGTGATACGTCATCAATTTATGCTAAGAATTTAACAGCGTGACTGTTGAGTTGTGACATTTGGTGAATCCATTAGTATACTTCAGTGACCGACACTGAAATGTTTTAATTTCAGTGACCGTTTTGTAATTTCGTTGAAACTTCAATGACGGTGAAATCAAGACGTTTTGGACACAATTGTAGAGATAAGAAGCATGGAATGACATTCATGCAAGGATCGGTTTGAATCAAGAATTAAAATGGGCTTGAGATATTTGAGATAATATCCTTGTTGAATAGTTTTTATATTTCGTCTAAGCGTTTGAAATATCTAATTTAATAACATTGATGTGTTAACGAGTGGGTCAAAAATTATCCTCTTCGGCCACTTGGAATTTCAATTTCTTTCCATGAGATGTGATCAATTTGTTCACTTCTTATTTAAATATGAATATTGTCTAAATTAAAGTGGCAATGCAATTTTCAATTTGTCTAAATATTTAAATATGAAATACTGTTATGTTATTTCCAATATATATTTCATATGCAACACATTCTTCTTCTTCTATTCAGGTTGATTGAATCAATTTAATCCGAATATTGCTATGAAGTTGTGCTGTTGTTAGTGTTTGCTGTAATGGGGGAAGGCTTGCTCAAAAAAATTAAATTAGGAATTATTCGTGTCAGACATATTGAAGGTGGATATGAGGAAAGAGGTAATATGGATATATTTACATATACTAGTGAGTGCATGTATGTTGAACATGGTAGAATCGTAATTGAGTACAGATGAAGCACCCAATATATCACAAATAAAATTTTCATCATTGCGTACAGATGAGATTGATTAAATCTGAAGTGATATTAATTCCTTCTTAGATTTTTTATATCAACATTGCTAAGAAAGTAACTAAAAAATATACAATAAACACAACGAGCGAACAATTAAAAAAAAAAAAAAAAAAACTCAACTGAAAACGTAGCAACATTTGATGAAAAATTTCAAATCCATTCTTTGGGGTTGATGCATGCATCATGGAGTTTCCATTCTTCGCTTCTATCTTCTTATTGCTGCAAACAAAATAGTTATTTTATTTCAATCATATCTACTCTATTCTTTATCTTTTTACAATGAAACATTCAGCAGAAAAAAAGTTAATTGAAAGCTTATGTGGTCATATTCCCACCGAGCAATTAGGGGAAGTGAGACAAAAATACTCTCAATTCTTCCACCTGTCTAACCAAATGTAATGTCAATGTCATAAACCTTCAATTGTAAAATGGCAAAGTTAGAATATCTTTAAGCATAGTATTTGGTCGAAATTTTAGGTACGATCTCTTACCAAGTTGAATTATACATAGCGTCCTCTACGCAGTTGCTGCCATGCATTGTCTCTGTCTGTAAATGGCATATTCTTCATTTTCTCTATTATGGGTATATATGCAGGAACTACAATATTTGCGCTATAACAGCACTACTCCAACCAGTCAAAAATTACAGTATTAGTCCAATCAGTTATTTTTATGTGCTTATACCAGTTTTACTTGCATATAATTTAGAATAGTGTTTCTACTTCTTGTATATAATTAGGAAAAATAATTTCAAGAGAGGGGTAATATATGCTAAATGAAACCTAAATATACATTGAAGAGTTGATTGAGATCATTTTTAATAATTGAATTGAATTCCAACATTTTCATGCATTTGATTTTATTTTTCACAATTTGAAATCCGAAAGAATATAATTCATTCCAAGCTAACAGTTTGTAGTGGAAGTTTTAGACGCATGTCAACCAGAAAAATTGTTAGCAAACCAGATATCAAGATGCACTTTCTCATGTGAAATTAAATACTTTTGGCCGTATAATCCAAACATGTCATGTAAGATCAACATCAATCTGATATAAAAATCTTGAGTTCATAGCCTTTGAGACACATAAATAAATAATTTTCCTAAAAAATGGGTCAGAGTTTATAACCTATTGAAAATTGCAATCCCAAGTACACCATCCTTAGATCAACTTAATTTCTAATTTCTAGAAAAAGTCCATTTACATCTTAAATCATATCCTTTTGCTAAAATGAAAATAATATATAGTCATATTTGATCATATCAATGGAATGAACCAGAGCTTAATTGAAGATATATTAAAAAAAAAAAAGCAATAGGACTCAATGAAAACTAACCGAGTGATTTCGTCCCAATTCTAAAAGCTAAAATTTCCAATCTTTCAACTCCTTTCCAGCAACCTTAACAAATATTTTGATTCAGTTTGTCTGATAAAATTCAACATCATCCAACTTGTAACCTACACCAATACCCATTGCGTTGACAAAAACTTTTTTAAGATAGCAATATGTGTAAAGGTTGACTATGTTTGATAGTGATATATTTTTCTTAATCTTATTGCCTCAATTAACAAAAATATTTTATTTTACAACCAGACATTCTTTGCATCTCATGGAATGACAAGAATATCCCATATTTATGTCAACTAACGACTAACTGAATGTGATTTTAAAAATAGAATATATTATCATTTAAAGAACCACAAGTCTAATTGACATTACAATAGGCTCTCTCATATTTGTGAATTAATATGCATAAATAAATATAGATATATGAGTAAAAAATGATATGTCTCTCATATTATCGACAACTTCAATAAAATTTTGCTTTTTTTCTTTGTCACTTACCTATATTAGGATAGCGTACAAGATATTACAAATATAATCACAGTGAATAAGCAAAATACATGCTTCGAAAATGAAATTTTTCTATGGAGATAACAAGAATCTAAATTCTTATTCACCTACACCTTAAGTATCATTATGTGATTTATTTATTGAGAAATCATATTAAAAATAGCTATCTCTCTCTCTTTTTATCCACAGAGAACATCATACATCGAGAGAGAGAGAGAGAGAGAAGGAAATCCTTTCTTTTTTTTTTTCTTCTGATTTTACAGTTACATGCGAGCACAAATTACTATCGTTTCAAACTCATTCCTATCGATATTGATCTTCTACCTTAAGCCTTATCATGTTGTTTCACCTAAGTGGTCAATAAATTCATCATCAAATGAGTTCAAAGTTAAAACTCTCTTAATCTTTTTTTTTTATTCTTTGGATCAGTTATGGTCTTCCAAACTTTACCAATGATTTCCTTGCTTCATAAATTTTACCTTTTGTACATGACATTTTTACCCCCTTTTCCCTACATATGTACTTAAATTTGTTCCATAATTTCAACGCAATTTATTTATTCAGTAAACCATGCAGGTAAATCAACATTCTTATTTTGGTAGTTTCAAAATCATTAAATGTATACAGAAATTATATTCAACTAATATCACACAATATCAAGGATTACTTACACAAAAGAAGTCCCTTCATCTCAAACAACGAACAATTAAACAAAAGAGTCCAAAAACACCATAAAGTCGACGAAATCAACATACCTATAAAGGAGAAAAAATCCACAACAGTATGCAAAATTCGTACAAATTAGAAGATATCCAAACCCAAAAGTCCAGAAATATCCTCAACTCAACGGAATGAGCAGAAATGGAAAGATTATAACAGATCTACAAGAAATTTATAGTTTTATTCAATCTAACAAAAAACTAACAATTATAAGGTATAAGCTTTTTGAAAACTGAGAGAAATGATAATCACAAGAATGAGTTTGATAGTGATAGAGTTTACTTGCCTCAATTATCAAAACGCCATATAATTACAAGTCAACACAATATATAAAAAGTCACATATTAATCAACTAAACCACCCATGAAAATATTACCAAAATTCAAGTCCTTTAACATAAAATTTTTTTTCCATAAATTTACCATATCAAAACCAGAAATTTGGTCCAAATATAATAAATAAAAAATATATTTATTTCTCTGACGATTTACTTAGTAATTATCAAACACAAAACTCACCAGAAATAGTGGATTCGTAGAGGGAGGCAGAGAGCTCAAACAAATTGAGGGGATTTGGCTTTGTGGGTGAAATCTCAATGTATACTGAGAAACCAACAGATTACTAAGATCAAAGAAAACATCCACACAATAAACTTAGATACTTCAAAAGCAACTGATGTTCTTCTCAACAATCTCATTTCTAGCAAAAAAGTCGAGAAAAATAGCTTGAGAAAGTAAAACAATCAAATTTGGAAAGGGATTCTTGAAATTGCAGAGATAAATTAGTGAAAGAAAGAGGGTTCAAAAGATTTGAAAATGACTTCTTCAAATCGCCCATATGAATACACGTCAAAATGAACAAAGCAAAACAAACAAATTTATATTATCAACTGGAAAATCTAATTTAAAGGCATACCAGAAAAACGACCTTAACTGGTGTCGGAGGCCACGACCGCCAAATAGAGGCCTACACCAAGAAAAAGAATTTTAAATTTAAAGAAATAAATAGAAAAATGCTCCATACAAACCCAAAAACAAAAATTATCTTTCGATTTGTAAAATTAGGGCTCGAACACAACGAAAATATGGTTTTCCACAAACAAAAACATAGAGAAAATGGGTATTTGGAGAAACGACAAGGAAAACAAAAAGATTTGAAATAGAGTACCTTGATCTCGAAGAAGACGGAAGAAGCGAGGAAAGGTAGACACAAGAGCCATATGCACATTATGGAAAATGACACAGAGTGTTTTGTGTGAAAACCAAAATCTGGATCTAGGTCTGGGCTTCAGGGTGAAGGGTTGAAGAGAGAAAAAGTGGCAGTGAGATTAAGAAGAGAAATTATAAAGGTTGCTCGGATAGAGAAACAGATAGATAGGACATGAGAGTGGCAATGTCAGAAAATTTTTACCTAGCTTTTCACACAATCGTAAAGGTTGTTTGTGGGATTAAATGACGCCGTATTGGTCTTTTTGTGACCATCTAATAAATAGTAAAATCCTCACTTTGGCTCTTTTAATATAGGTTAGATTAGAAAAAAAAAGGAAAATTGGTGCAAATGGTCCTTAACATTTGCTCTCAGTGCGAAAATGGTCCATAACCTTTATTTTTTAGCACAGAAGTCCCTAACCTATGTATTTTGGTGCGTAAGTGGTCCTTATTTTATGAAAAAGACAAATATACTCTTATCTTTAAGGGATAATTGTATATTTGGTCCATAACCTTTTAAAAACGTTGGAGATATATCTCTAACCTTTAAAAATAGTATCAGACATCCCAACGTTTGAAAAACTTGATATGGTAGGTCCTTTATGACGAAATTGTCATTTCTTTTAAATAAACAAAAAAAAAATGATTGAAAACTAACCAAATGTACCCCAAAAAATAAAAAGCAAGAAATGTATCAAAAAAAAAAAGTAACAAAGATGTCATATTCTTTATCAAACCTCAAAATCCAAAATCAACCATCATCCCCAAAAACCCAAAATCCACCCAAGTCAACTTTCCATGCTTAAAATCCACCACCTCCGGTTTTGCCTATTTTCGACGCAATGGCTCCCGGTTCATCCCTGGCTCCTATACCTGCTCCGGGGCCAGGCGGACCCCACTATCATTTCGACGGAGAGAGTCGGGTGAAGGACTTCATCCAGACTCTCCTGCATTACGATGGCTATAATGAAATGGCTGATATTCTGGTCAACCTCACATCCTTGGAGTCTGAATGAGAAGATTGATATCCGAAGGTTATGTGCTTACTGTTTTGGCACCAAATGATGAGGCCATGGCCAAGTTAACTACAGATCAGTTGAGCGAATCGGGGCACCGAAGTAAATAATGTATTATCATCTGATTCCCGAGTACCAAACGGAAGAAAGTATGTACAATTCAGTGAGGAAATTTGGGAAAGTAAGATATGATACCCTAAGATTGCTGCATAAAGTGGTGGCTTAAGAGTCTGATGGGTCAGTGAAATTTGGGCAATGAGAAGGCTTTACATATTTGTTTGATCTTGATATCTATACAAATGGTAGGATTTCCGTTTCGGGAATTGATGGGGTTTTGATCCCGCCGGAATAAATCAAACTGGCTCCTAAAGCTACCCCTGTTGCTAAGGTTGTCTCAAAGAAAAGACGAGGTATGTATTGCTTTTGGATTTTTGATTTTTGGGGATGGTAGTGGATTTTGGATTTTGAGGTTTGATAAATTAGATGACCTCTTTGTTACTTTTTATTTTTTTGGGTACATTTCTTACTTTTTATTTTTTGAAGTATATTTAGTTAGTTTTCAATCATTTTTTTCTTTTTCTTGTTTTTTGTTTATTTAAATGAAATGGAAATTTCGTCATAAAGACCTATCATGGCAAGTTTTGCAAATGTTGGGGATGTCTAGTGCTATTTGAAAGGTTAGGGGTGTATCTCCAACGTTTTTGAAATGTTGGAGACCAAATATACAATTATCCATATTTTTAATTAGAGAAATTTTCAATTGAATTCCAAAACTTTGCAAAAAGTGCAAATAGGTCTGATACTTTTATTTTTTATGAAAAAATTAAAAGAAAATAACAAATTACAAATATACTAAATTATTTTGTATATTTTATGAACTATTATAAAATAACTAAAATTTAAGCTCATAATTATTAACAAACGTGTCAATTAATTTTTTTTTTATTAAGTAATCATATTATTTAAAATTTAAACTTTAATATTATTGTTACAGCATAAAAAAAAAAATAAAGAACACATGTGTAAATTAATTTTTGTTAGTATTTTTATGTTAAAAAAATATAATAAGATTGGTTCAATATCATAAGATTATATACGTCATTTTATTATTTATTTAACTTAATTGTTATTCAAGTTTTCCACATCACATAGCAATTACATATACCTTAAGTGCAATAATTTTATATTTTTTTCCTATGAAAAATTTAATTGACATGACTATAATGATATATTTAATATGCTAAATTAAATATTATTTAATAAATGTGTCATACCTATTTGCACATTTTGCAAATGTTAGAAATTCAATTATAATTTTATTTAATTAAAATCAAGGATATATTTATCTTTTTCATCAAACAAAGACCAATTGTGCATCAAAACACATAGGTTAGGGACTGTTGTGCTAAAAAAAAAGTTTAGGGACCATTTCTGCACTAAGGGAAAAGATTAGTGATCATTTGCGCCAATATCCCCTAAACAAATTGTGAATAGTGCATATGCCCATTTCTTATGAATAGTGCCATTTGGATTGGCTCTAAGTGCCTGTCATGCTCATTTGACGGAGATTTTGGACGGAAATAACTATTTTTGCACCAAAATATTGATACAAGGATGAGTGTCATAATTCAAACGATAAATTAAAAACTGTAGATGGTGTAAACGATGGGAACCATTTGTGCCAAAGAGACAATATATATATATATATATATATATATATATAGATATATATATATATATATATATATATATATAGAGATTAATAGATGCACATCAAATACCTTATATTCAATTTTTTATTTTATTAATGTAGACTGTTGACACTAAAATCGAAATCAATAAATCCTCGACCACCTCTTTGTTGGAATGAATAATTCAATCCTCTATGAGTTGCCGTCCGAAGATTAAGATTTCAAAGAGCAATAATTTGCCTAAGGTTTTTAATTGTTCTCTTTTGCTTTGATTTAATTTGGGTTATTCATAGATGCTGCAAGCATTGGACTTTTTCAATCTTTTTGCCTCTTCTCCCACGTGTCACCTTTTCATTAGAGGACCCATAATTCTAGAGGATTCTATGACACATGGCAGAAGAATATTGCATCCTTTTCTCCAATTTGGTTTTTATTCTCACGTTGGCTCTTTGTAACTGATTTGGCCATGTGGAGATCCACCGTGTAGTCCCAGAGATATTCTATTGCTGGGAATTAGTGGGTGGTGCAAGGGCTTATACTTGAATCATTCGCCGAATAGGTGTTCTTAATGTAACGAAGGTAGGATTAGATTTAAATAGTTAGATGGTTGGTTTTTAAATCCTATACCTTCGTTTATCTTGAGTGATTGACAAATATTTAGGCTTAAGCGAACTGTATAGATTTTGTTCAATCAACGTCTAGGCTAGCCTTTGTTTCGTCTGTTTCTACGAGGTATAACATAGACAATATATGGAAAAACATAAAACAATTTAAGTGCACAAATATTTTCTTCAAAATAATTTGCAGATTTTTAAATTTAGACAAAATAGATTTGTCGATAATACTAATTAATAGGGTCAACATATTCAAATTTTGATGGTTGAATGTGCATACAAGTAGGAGTGGCAAAATGGCTTGTTGGCTCATGGGCTTGCCGGCTCGGCCCATGAAAGCTCAGGCTCGGCCAAAATACGAGCCGACTCGTGGGCTTGTGCCTACGAGCTAATTAGCACAAGCCATGAGCCGCTCGACTTGTGGCTCGTGCAAACGGTTACATTATCGTGACCGTTGGATCAACGTTGGTCAACGGCCAGTTTTTAATTTTTTTTAAAAAAAATTAATTATTTTCCTATAAATACTCCCATTCTAAACTCATTTTTTTCACACTTCAATCTCTCAATCTATTATATATTTAATTCATTAACAATTCTCAAATTTCAATTTCTCAATATTAGTGTTATAATTAGTATCTCATATCTCATTATCTAGATATTACTCTATAATTTTAAGTTTTAATTTTTTAATTCTTCTACTAATTCTCTACATTTCTATTTTCTACAACATATTCATCTTCTACTCTTTTCTTTATTATTTTATTCTAAATGGCCTACAATTGAAGTGATGATGATTTCAATGGTCTTAATGTCATTCCAATTCCAAATGATATTATTGATCAGTTTGGAGGTAGCACTGATCCAATTGATTTCGATGACGTTCAAGAAGATGCTGATACACAAACAACCATCGGTTGTAGCACTAAACGAAAATTCACCAAACAAAAGGCTAAGTGATGGCAGCATTTTGAGTTGGTGCCGACCAGTAAATTAGTGGACGGAGTCCATGAGTACAAAGTATAGTGTAAACACTGTAATGAGAAGTTAACTTGACAAAAGGGGATAGACACCACCTATCTAAACAGACATTTCAAAAAGTATCAATTTAAACATGGAGGTTTGGACTCAAACCAGGTACAACTCCAGTTTGGATCTCCGAAAGCTGGGTCCAGTAGTCCCAATCTCAACAATTGGATATATGCCAGAATTGGTGGCAAATGCTGAGTTTCCACTGAGCTTGGTGGAAAATTCTCATTTCACGAACTTCATCCAAAAATATCTCCAACCAAGGTACGTTAATATTTCTAGAAATACTCTTCGTAAAGACACTATTGTTTTGTATAATAAAAAGAAAGAAGCTATTGTAAATGATATTAATATTTATAACGGTGTTTTATCTTTTACGTCAGACTTATAGACATGTAATAACTAAAAAAGATACATGGCTGCAACTGTACACTACATTGATAGTAATTGGATAATGTATAAAAAAATAATAGCGTTTATACAAATAGACTATCCTCATAATGGAGTTAATATTTTTCATGTTTTTATTAGGTGTGTTACGTGAATTTAAATGTGATTCTAAGATTCGTAGCTTTACATTTGATAATGCGGCTCCAACAATATAGTAATTGAGAAATTAATTCAACATTGTAGTCCAAAATTTGATGGTATTTTATTTCATATTCGTTGTGTATGTCATGTGTTTAATTTAATTGTGCAAGATGTATTAAAATTTATACAAGACCAATTAGAAAAAAAATAGATATGCTATTAATTATATACGGTCTCACCAGCAAGAAAACAAGTTTTTGCTATTGTATGTGTTGAAAATGAGCTACAATCAAAATGTTTTTGTACTGATGTTGGCTATAGATAGAATTCAACATATCTCATGCTTGAATCTTGCGAAGATCGCATTATTGTATATTATAATGGTCGACACTCACACGACTCATAATATGATTTGGAAGCATATGACTAGGAAATACGTGCTCATGTTAGAAAATTCTTAATATTTTTTACGACACAACAAATGCATGTTTTGGTGTATATTATCAAACTACTCCACTTGTTTTAAATCATTTTTATTATATTGCTAACAATTTTAATATGTTTATGAATTTTGCTCTTTTTTCTAATATTATACATATCATGGAAGCTAAATTTAGAAAATATTGGAAACAATTGCCTAAGCTATTTCCATTAGCATGTATTATGGATCCTAGACTTAACTTAGAGGGTACGAAAGTAATAATAATAGCAATTTCACATAAATTAACTTATGGGAATCCAGTAACGTGTGGTAATTTAGAACAAAATTTATGTCAAATGTATAAGGTCTATGTTGAAAAGGCCAGTACGAACGTTGTACGACCTCTTGTTCTAATGTGTACTTCATCATCAACTGATGACATTGACTTATGAAGTTACGTGAGTTTACATAGGAGTTGACCAAGTGGTCAATGTCATCATTCAGTTGGTTCTTCTTCTGCTTCTTCCCTTATCCGTTCTAGTGATATACTTGTAGAGTTAGTTAGGTATTTCGCGCATGACATGCTTAGTATTTTAGATGACGAAGAGAATTTTTTTTTGATAAACTACGATGGTGGAGACAACATCAACGTCAATACCTAATTCTTTCAAAAATTGCACGTAATCTACTAACACCTCCGGTCTCAACTATAGCATCGGAGTCTGCTTTTAGTACAGGTGGCAGGATTATGTCTGATTTTAGGTCAAGACTCAAAGTCGACATTTTAGAAAGCTTACTGTGTCTAAAGGATTGGGATGACGCTGAACTTCGAATCCAAGACAAAGTGGACATAATGATGTCCGAAGAACTTGAAGATTTGAATATGGATTATTTGGATTTATATTAAATATTATTTTACATTAGTATTTGATATTATTTTGTCTTATTTTAATAAAAAATTGTACACGTAACATCTTGTTCGTGTACAATTTTAACTCCGCCTACTTTCAAAATAGTCGTCCCAAACTTGAAAAAAGGAGTAGGGTTTTAAACCTTGAATTTTTAACATAAAACATTCTCGATATTTTCTTTCTTTTTCATTTTAATTTTTTTAAAAAAAATATCAGGGTCGAGCCGAGCTCGTCTTCAATGGGTCGAGCCAGCTCGACTCAGCCCATTGCCACCCCTACATACTAGCACTGTTCTAAAAAGCCCGCATAAGCTTTGTATAGGCTCCGCTTAGGCATAAAGTTCGGCCTCCACGTCTAGACACGCCTCACGCTTTGCCCTCATCTTACCCTTGTCTCGCTCTCGCCTAAGCTCGACCTCCACACCTAGCCACGCTTTACGCTTTTTAGAACTTGCATACATGTCACACTAGTGGACAACAAAATTTGATTACGGGGAGAAATGAATCTCATACTCGTAATTTTGGTTTAGCGTGTATATGGTTGTATATAAAAGTTATTTTTCATTTTCAAAGGGTAAATTGCAGCTAGTGTCCCCAACCTTTTACTTCATTTGCACTTGTATCCTCATTATTTAATTCTTGGCATCCATCACCCCAACTTTTTATATGATTAGCAACCAATGCCCGCATGTCCTTATATAATTAACAACTAATGCCCTCATGTGAGGGCATTGGTTGCTAATCATATAAAAGGTTGAGATGATGGATGCCAAGATTTAATACTGAGGATACAAGTGCAAATGAAGTCAAAGGTTGAGGACACTAGTTGCAATTTACCCTTTTTCAAATTTGGATTAGGGTTTTCACTTTTAATTTGCTTCTTTCATTTGTTCAGAAAATATAGTGTTGTTTCTCTGTAGTTTTTTTGTTTTGTGTTACTCTAAACAAATGTATCTATATGTATGTGGATGTGTGTATATATATATATATATTGTAGGAAGAACAACACACTGTATAATAATGTGGAGACTATAGAATCAATATATTTATCCTTTGTCGAGAAGCTCGACAAATGGGAATTGTTCCCATGACAAAATGGGCCAAATTTTGGCCCATATCCCATTTTGTCGAGTTTCTCGACCAAATGGGCAATTTATATATATATATATATATATATATATATATATATATATATATATATATATATTCTCTTCTTCTTTCCATTATAACCACTAACCATGTTGTTTTTTTTCCAAGTGTCTTCCAACTATATTATTTATATTTATTATTTGCAAATTATACATTTAGAATTTTTTTCATTTTTTTTTCACTATATAATTAATCGAATTTGTCCCATTTAAAATGTTGAGAATGTCGACAAAATTTTGTCGACATTCTCGACAAATAATGGGAACCAATTTCTGGTTCCCAAGCAAATGGGCCTTTTGGCCCATTTTGCACTTTTTTTTTCTCTTCCTTTTTTTCTTTCTTTTTCCAATTCAAACAGATTTTCATTCAATATTTTTTTTTTGTATTTGATCTTATAAGCAAATATTACACAGTTCGTTAATATTTGACTTTAGATATTTGGGTCATTTTTTGGTGAAAAAGTTGGAGCTTGAGTATGAATTCTTAAGGTTTGGTCCAATTCAATGAGTTGTTTATTATTTGTGGATTATACATTTAGAATTTTTTACTTTTTTTTTTCACTGTATAATTAGTTCGATTTTGTCCCATTTAAAATGTCGACAAATTTTTTTCATTATTGTCGACAAATAATGGGAACCAATTTTTTGTGCCCAATTTATGTCAAGATTCTCGACACAAATTGGGAACCAACCAAATGTGTTCCCAAGCATATGGGCTTTCCATTTGCCCTTTTTCCCCCTCCTTTGTTTCTCTCCTTTCTCCAATGCAAACATATTTTCATTCAATTTTTCACTAATCTTTTTTTTTATTTGATCTTATAAGCAAATTGTATACAATTCATTAATATTTGGCTTTTGATATTTGTTCTTGGTGAAAAAGTTGGAGTCTGAGTTCGAATTCTTGAGGGTTTGGTCCAATTCAATAAAAATAGGTTGTTCAAGCACCACACATCACTTTACCGAAGAATATGCGAAAGGTTTGTAAAATATTAATGTTCACGAATCTTAGTTATTTAGTTTTTTTTAATTTTTTTGTATGAGTTATGTATTTATTTGGTTTATATAATTCATACTTTCGTGGTTCTACTTTTCTTAATAGAATTTCAACATTTTACTACATTGATTTAAGAGCTAATTGTATTAAATGATATGTTCAAAAATATGTTTTTTATATTTACGAATTATACATTTAGAATTTTTTATATGTATATATTCAAGCAACGCTTACCAAACATGCAATGCACGTATAAAAAACTAGTGTGTGTGTGTGTGTGTGTGTGTGTGTGTGTGTGTAAAGTAATTTCAAAGTAAAATTACAACAGATTAGCTGAAATGCTATGAAAGTACCTGAAATCTAGATTCAAACTTCTACATCGTCCGTTTTTCAATTCGAGACTTATGTTCCATTTTATTGCCAATGAACAAGCAAAATGCAATCGTCCTTATTCAACTCTTGCAATGAGTATTATTGTAGCTTCCTTTTTGATGTAGTGATGACGATTTACCAAACTTGACATAACGTTCGAACTCATCTCACAGAGTCTTTGTCTCTTAAAAAAAAGCCCTCTCCCTAAAAAAATATTACTTGTTTCCAATAAGACAACTCAGAGGATTTTCGAAGATAAGACTGTTTTTGGTCTTGCTGTAAAAAATTTCCCGATCATAAGTCAAATGGTCAACTCAACTTGGTTCTATTAATAGACTTGCAACATTCAATAACAATGAAACGTAAGACATCTAAATCTTACATTTGTGAGCCAAGCATTCAAACTTAACTCGATTTCAATGCTCTAATTAGGAATGGCAACAGGGCGAAGATTAAAATATCATCATTTTTCACACACTTTCCTCATTTATTTATTTGTTTAGTTCTTAATATTATTTTTTAAAATACGATTAAATTTAAAATTTAAAATAAAATAAAAAATAAGAATTGGTACAGGTTGATGAGAGAATCATACTTCACATCCTGTCTCGATTCCTCAATTGAGCTGAGCAACGGGGGATGGGAACATTTTATGGTCCTTAACCATAATAAGCTTTCAAATTTCAATAACATTTTGGTTTATGTGGTTCATGACCCATGTGCTTTTAATAAGGGTAATTTT
This sequence comes from Forsythia suspensa, assembly GCA_023638005.1. Lineage (NCBI taxonomy): Eukaryota > Viridiplantae > Streptophyta > Magnoliopsida > Lamiales > Oleaceae > Forsythia > Forsythia suspensa. Next base: position 39,901,446 of record CM042675.1, on the reverse strand, counting down.
CACAAATAACTTAAAAATACAAACTATTTCTAATAATACTTTCTAATGCAACAGCGTGTTTGAAATGGGTGGTGGACTCAAAAGGAGTGGTTTGGGATAGAGTCTCGGGCTTAATAACAGGTGATATATGGTAGATTACATTAGTGCCACGAGCTATAGCTTTTAGGCAAAATGGTGATAGTAGCCTACATCAATTGGTATCAGAGCTAAAGGTCTTGTATTCGAGTATGCTGCTGGAGCATTCTCGTATAGTGGTTGAATAATGCAAAAACATGCTTGAAACTGAGGTGGGCCCAAACTGAGTAGTCTTGTGGTAGATTCACGAGGCTTGATTTGGGTTGACACATGGTGGATTGCATTAGTGTCATGGGCTATAGCTTTTGAATAAAGTGTTGGTAATACCCTACATCACTTTCTAACATTTTTTTTTCACAAAAATACCGTCTTATTTTTTGTACACTTGATTTTTGTTTTGTCTTACTTTTTGTTAAAAAAAAAAAAAAAATATTGTAACACATTGTGTTACCGTGTGTTACGCATGTAACATTGTTATGTCCCCGCCGCCCACACCATTGACACCCAACATTGCTAGCAACCATTTGTGTGAAAACACCACGACCACCTCTACCACAATCATCTGGCCCAAACCGCATTTCACCACCCACAAACCTTATCTTACCACCATAACCAAATTCTCGAGAATTGAATTATTCGTTTCTACAAATTCAATTCTCGCATAAAAAAGGCTAGAATATTTTTTTCTTAATACTGTTTTGACTACCACTAATCAGATTCACAGTTTTTTCTTAAAATTGATTGGGTATCTAATTCTTATCTTGCCTAATATTATCCCTGACTAATTCTTAATTGGAGTTTGATGCTAACATAAACTGGTGGTCGCTACACTAGTATAAGAGCAATGGTGATGGTTGTTGTAGTGTGGGAGTTATGGTGGTGCACGGAGATGGTAACTAGTTGCTAGCATGGAGTTGTTGTGGTTTATTCTTAGGTGGGGTTGGTGGTTCTGTTGAATGAGGAATAATGGTCAATTTTCTTTTTAATTTTTTTTAAATTTATATGTTTTTACCTTATTTAAACTTGTGGACAAAATCTTCTTTTAACACTCCAGAAAATATTTCTAGGTAGAGGTATCAAGACGGGCTGGCCGGCCGAACCCGCATCGGCCACCCGTCTCGACCCAGAATAGCGGGTCGGCCTGTGAACTAGACGGGCCGTTCACGGGCCAAGGAGGCTGAACTGCAACCCGGCCCGTGAACCTGGCGGGCTGTTCATTGCCGAGCGGTTCGGCCTTTAACCGCTAGTCTATTTTGATTTTTTTTATAAATGGCAGAGGGACGTTTAAAGTGAAAGATGCGTGTTGTTTTAGTCTTTAAATATATAAAAAAAAATAGAAATTGAATTAAAAAATTAAAAAAATGTGAATTTATCATTGTTATTTATTTTTTATTTAGTAATTTAACATATTTTTTGCTATATATGTAAATATTTTTTTAATTACAATAGGTAACTAAATTTTTTAGTAATTTCAAAAAAATTACTTTTTTATTCATACGGGTCGAACTGAGTTTAACCGCGACCCACATGGGCTCGACCCGGATGGACCGACGGATGGGTTGGGCTCGTATTCAATTTTTATGGGCTGGGTTGATCCAGCCCGCAACCCACCATGGCGCGGGCTTTTTCTAATGCGAGCTGTCACCGGGCTTCATCGAAGGCGGGCCGGGTATTGACACATCTATTTCTAGGGGCTAATGGCGTCAAAAAATGAATGGGTGAGAATAACATTTCCAAGAAATAAAGGGTCGGGATAGAACTGCAAAAGATGATAAATGTTGGAGACCAAAACTACAATTTTCACTTAAATTTACTAAGTGAGTGACCATTTGTGAAACTATTAATAACTTCAATGACTAATATGATTAAAAAAAATACTTTAATTAATAATTTCAATGACTAATAAGGAAAGAAAAATTAACTCAATTAGACAAGGGAAAATCTATATGACGTAGCAAATTCTAATATGTTAAATACCTTCTTTTTTTTGTTGCATAATATGTATCAATATGTTTTTAGAGTCCATTGTCTATATTAATACGAACTTGTTGAAGTTTAGAATTGATTTTGCAGTTGTAACAGTTTCAGTTAATCATTGACACTCATTAATTCACTTGATATATTCTTTGTTAATAGTGAAACTAATGTTCGTAATATGTCAGTTGTGATTTTGCGAAAAAGCAGGATGTTTTCATTATGAAAACAGGTGTGTTTAGAATTGCATTCTTGATGTTAGGCGCCTGTGATGTGGTAAATGAAAATAATTTGTGATTCGTTTACGATACAATTCCCTTGCTAAATTTTAGATACATGCATCATGCTACAATGATATTACTATATCAAACCTTCAAAGAATTATATAACTGTAACAAAACAAAATTATATTTTGTGTCACTGAATATGTTACTAAATATGTTACATATTATATTATGTTATTTTATACATCACATGTTACATGAATTGATATTTTGTATCACTCATGTTACATATGTTACAAATGATGAAATCATGAGTTTTATTTGTTAAATTTTGGCATTGTGTTACATATCTATATCATACTGATGTTACACCATTTGTATTTTGTACATGGGTACAAAACATATCTCATTGATTATGTTCAAAGAATTGTATCAAATCTCAATTATGTAAGTGTAACAAAACAGATTCCATTTATTTATATTGTAACAACGTATTCAATTCTATAAAGAAAAACAACAACATAACACTGTAACATTATTTTAATCTGGATTTTTATCAATTATCATTATGCTTGTTAATCAATCTCAATGGTTATTTACACGTTCTCTTGTTGTACCCGTATCACTCAGATCTTCTACACTTTATAAAACTATTTCGTTCACAAACCGATCGGAACCTTCTCTCTTTAAGCCTTCTTGCTTTCCTCAATAGATTCGGAACCAATACAATCATCGAATCTGTACTCATTGCCACCGCCCAACCAGCACTTTCACCAAGGGATATAACGCTACCTTCGTACGCTGCTATGTAAGCCTCCCATTTGTGGTACCAAGGACAATATTTGTATGTTTTCATACCATTCTTACCTATAACGGATAATGCATGTTGACACGAGATACCGTCAAACTTGAAACCTATTACATGTGCATGTGCATTTTTCAATGTCGACCAAATTTTGTGTATTCTCGTTGGTAACTTAAAATAGGACATCGCTTAAACCCAAAACCTGTATTATAAATACAAAATAAATAAATCTGTAACACATATTCATTCTAATTTCATGCAACCATACCAACCATATAAATCATGTAGTTGCCTTCAATTTTAGTGCGTTTTTGGAATTTTTCTGCAACAAATTCTCATTCTTGGTTGAAAGTCGTGCAAAAGTGGAATGTGCCTTATTCATATTCTTCTAAAACCATTAATTATGCAATATGTTTCTCAAGCTTTCGAGCATTGTCACAATTGGATAATTCTTTATTGCTTTTGTCACGGCGTTTACTGACTCTACAATATTTGATGTCATCGTAGTGTACCTGTTAGTTGGCATATGAGCTCTCGACCACCTATAATACCTGGCCTTATCTTTCTGCACAATATATTGTAACACACAAATCATTCATGAAAAAATAGACAAACGATATTGGTCGAATGAACAATAAAAGATGATTTTCGAGATAGGGTCGAATGCCATCATGTATATTGTCTAATACATCCATATGGTAATCAAATTCAGTATGTGTATAAGATATAGCGGTTGCGTTAAATTGCTTTGTAATGTGTTTCGCAACCTTCCCAAACCTCCTCTTTAAATTTTGTAACAAATGATATGCACAAAAATCTTGTGTTATGTTTGGATATACCCGTTCGACTGCCTTTTGTATGCTTCCATGCCTGTCAGAGATGATACACATCTCCTCCATCTCTTCGTAAGCCTCCTTGAACCTTGATAAGAACCATTCCCATGAATTGTCATTCTCACCGTCACCAATTCCAAAAGCGAGAACGAATATGTTATAGCTTGCATCTTGTGTGCAAGCGGTAAACAATGTACGTCAAGAATGTTCCGTCTGTCACAACCACATGTTTGCAATTTCTCCATCCTAGCAACAAAGCCCCATCGCCATGAACACGTATTTGAAAGTATTGTTCGTACTTGTCTCAACACGCGTAAATGTACTTGTACTCTTTTCCCTTAACTTGTATAAATAAGATGGGATGTGACTGTATGATTCCTCTGGATCTCCTAATATCTTTCCCAAGGCATACTCGTGTGCCCTCCAAGCCTTTCCATAACTCAATGTTACACCGTATATTTTCAACGCGTCATTTATTATATCTCTTGGAGTGTATATATTTTTGGCATCTATGTACTTGTGTTTTATGCAATCTCCCAATAGTGAACTTGTTGACTGTCTATGATATCCCATAATTATATATATTGAACAACTATGATCTTATATGATGTACCTTATCTTAAACATCTCTGTGTCACAAAGTGTAAAGATATAAAGAATTGAAGGACCTAAGATGCAATTTTGGAGGACTTAACTGAAAGATAATTGAAAATTTGGAGACCAAAGTGTAAAGATGTAAAATATTAAAGACCTAAGATGCAATTTTTGAATGACTTAATTGAAATATAGGGACTAAAGTGAATATTATATAAAGTACATAGACTACCATGCACATCATCATGCCACATCACCATTTTAAATTAGAAATTTAATGGAGTGACCATTAGTGAAATGATTTCTAACTTCAGTGACCATCACTGAAACTTTTGAATTTCAGTGACCATTTTATAATTTTAAGGTAACTTCAGTGACTGTTGGTGAAATTAATCCTTGATTTAAATAATTAATTAATTTTAAGTAATATAATATATACTAATATAAATATGTTAATATAAGTAATATATTAATTTTAATAGTTATTATAGGATATAAAAATATTATTTAATTTAAAAATAATAATATGATATGTATAATAATTAATCAATGTTTAGTCAGATATACTAAAATAATTGTGTAATTATATTAAATTAACTTATTAATTTTAATAGTTATTATAGGATATAAAAAAATATTATTTATTTTTAAAAAATAATTGTCCATTGACCTTAAATCCATATCCAGTGGTAGAGCCAGACATTTTAAGTTAAGGGGTCCTAAAACCGGAGTAGGGGAGGGGAAACCCGTCTCATGGCTGCCCCCAAATTTTTTTCTCAAACTGTAATTACTGAATCTATTTTTTTGATAATATAATATTTTTTTATGGCAATTCGACTCTTCAATTCGACAGAAGAACTCAGACGACATGATTCTTGCTGCCACCTGCCATGCGTGAATCGTGATTTGAATTTCACATACCAGAAGACGTGAAGTCTGATGGCAGAAGAAGACGAATATGAATTCATTTTTGGGCCTTCTTTGTTTAGGTTATTTATCTTTGTTTAGGTTATGTGGTCTTTTTACAAATAACCACAATAAATAAAATATTTCTTAAAATATTGTCATATACTTTTTTATTATAAAAATACTATTTTCAATTTTTATAACACTTTTTGTTACATTTGTTATTTTAGTTACAATAAATGCGTTACATTTGTTATTAAAAAATATGGTAATTATATTCACACAACACTTTTTATTTTTTACACCACATTTTAATTACATTTAACATCCTTAATCTATGAACATTATAGCACTCATGTCCCCAACTTTTTTTTATCACATTTTTATCTTCAACTTTTCATTAATTAGCACATCTTGTGTTTGATAACAGTTTCTTTCTAAAAAATTTGTTGAGAATTAAGTAAAAGACTTATTTATCATCATCTATTTAAAAAAAACAATATATTCAAAAGTACGATAAAATATTTTTTCCTCATTTCAAAGCATGTAAACAAAATATCTCGACATAAACCATCATTGATGATCAAATATGCTAATTAATGAAAGTTGAAGATAAGAATTCGATGACAAAAAGTTAAGAACATAATTGCAACAATGAACAAAAGTTAAAGATCTTAAGTACAATTAAAATGTGGTGCTCTTATAACAAATTGTAGTATGAATATAACCACCCTAACAAATATAACAAATCTAATAACAAGTGTTACAAAAATAAAAATAGTATTTTTAGAGTAAAGAAAGTTAGATAGTATTTTTTAAATTATTTTATATTTTGTAGTGTATGGTAAAATTATCATTTATGTTATTCATTTTGGGCCTTCTCAGTTGTTTGTTTAGTGAATAAAAAAAAATTTAAAAAAAAATTCTTGTTTTAACCCACATAATGATTTCATCAATTTACATACCTTATGCTCTTGTCCTTTAACCTTATAACCCTCTAGTTGATCCATATTTATTTTTTGGGATAATTGCATCAAAGGTCTCCAACGTTTCAGAATCGTTAAGGATATGCCCCTAACCTAAAATAATAGCACCAGATGTCTGCTGCTATTATTTTAGGTTAGGGGCATATCCCTAACAATTTTAAAACATTGGGGACCTTTGATGCAATTATCCCTTATTTTTTTAAGTCACCATTCAGAAATCCAGTCTTAACATCCATTTGATGAATGATCAACTTATGAACAGTAGTTAATGTTAACATAGTTCTAATAGTAACTATTCTAGCAACGGGAGAATATGTATCAAAATAATCAACTCCTTCATTTTGAATGAATCCCGTTGCTACTAACCTAGCTTTATATTTATCAATATTGCCATCAGGTTTCAACTTCTTCTTGAATACCTACTTCCTTGAGGTAAGTCACACAAAACTCAAGTATTATATTGTATAATTGACTGATATTCATCATTGATAGCTTCTTTCCAATAAGGTGCATCTATAGATGACATAGCATCTTAATAAGTTTTAGGTTCACCTTCAACTAAATATGTGAAGAATTCTTCTCCAAAACTTTTCTCATTTCTACTCCTTTTACTTTTCCTAAGTTCAAGTTCAACCTTTAAAGATGAACTAGATGGAGTACTATTTAAAATCACATTTCTAGATGTAGAGAGTTCACCTGGAATTTACAACTAAAAATCAATTTGCAGCACTATTTTGAGCATATCCTAAAGACAACATCTACAGTTTTCGATCATATTTTCTTTCTTTTAGGATCAGGTATAATAACATTAGCTAAGCACTCCCACACTTTCGTGAAACCTAACCTAGGAAACCTCTTTTTTCATAACTCATATAGAGTTTTAGCATTGCCCTTAATAGTCACTCGATTCAATATATAACAAGAAGCTAGAACAGCTTTACCCCATAAATTCTTGGCTGCTCCAAAACTTATCAACATAGCATTAACCATGTCCATCAAAGTTCTATTCTTTCTTTCAGAAACCCCATTAGATTGAGGTGAATAAGGAGATGTAACTTAATGTATTATACCGTTATCTTCACAAAAAACATTAAGACCATATGCAGTATACTCTCTTCCTCTATCAGATCTTAAGACTTTTATCTTACTCTCTAATTGATTTTCAACCTCGGCTTTACAGATCTTGAACTTATCAAAGACTTCATCCTTAGTCTTTAATAGATAAACATAGCAATACTTAGAGTGATCATCTATAAAAGTTACAAAGTACTTATTCTCAGCTATAGTTGGAGACCTATTTGAATCACAAACATCACTATGAATCAACTCTAAGAGATTTGTATTTCTTTGAACCGATTTATAAAGTTTCTTAGTTTGTTTAGCTTGTACACAAACTTCATACTTTCTATTATCAACTTGAACTTGTGGAATCAAGTCTAGATCCATTAATCTCTTGATCTTCTTATGACAAACATGTCCCAATCTTTCATGCCATTAACAACTAGATTCAACATTAAGAACAATAAAAGAATTTTGATAATTTTCATTAACAACATTCAACTTAAACAATACATCACTAATATAGCATTTTCCAATGAATACACCATTCTTGGTTATTACAACTTTATTGACTCCATTACAACCTTAAAACCTCGTTGAATAATATAAGATCCACTAACTAAATTTCTTCTAACTTTAGAAACATGCCGAACTTGATCTAAAATCAAAGTCTTTCCAGAAGTCATTTTAAACTCAATTCTTCCAATTCCCAATACACGAGCAATAGTATCATTTCCTAAAGTTACGCTTCCTCCACTTGAAGTCTGATAAGATTTAAACAAACTTGTATAATAAAAAAAACATGGATATTTTCTCCAAAATCTAACCACCAATCATTACTTTTATAAGTAAAATTGACTAATGGGGTTAATGATTCACACCTAATAGAAGGTTCATTGTCTTCCAACATATTTAATTACTTGATCTTTTTTAGATTTAGACTTAGGCTTGTATTCCTTAGTTTTTTCGAAGTAACAGTCTTGCGCCACATGATTCATCCTTCCGCACACAAAACATGGCTTTGATTCTCATTTTTCTTTACCTTTGCCATCCCTAGTCTAATTATTCTTTGGCTGAAAAATTTTCTTATTATAGTAAAAGTTCTTCTTGAACCTAATATTTTGAGACTTGGAACTGTTTTGAAGTATTTGTAGAATTTTTAAAAATTTCAACCAAGTTTGTCTTAGTCTTCAACCCATCACCTTGACTTAAAACTTTTCTATGTTGTTCTTCTACTCTCAAAGAATTAAATACTTGGTTTAATGTCATAATTCCTTGCTTATGTCTAAAACCTTTAGCAAAGTCCAACCAAGAGGGTGGAAGTTTATCTATAAGGCATGGACACCTTATAATCTTCACTAAAATTTGACCATTTCTCTTCTACAAGTCGTAACAAATCTTGAAATTCATGAATTTGTTCATTATTAGGTTTTCCATCTACCATAAAATATTTATTAAATGTTGATGCATTAAACATATTTACGCCAGCATCATCAATTCCATATTAATCCTCTAAAGTTTTCCAAAGCTCTTTTGTACCAGTGATATTTTGATAAAATATCATAAAGCCTATCAGAAAGAGCACTAAGAATTTGATTATGACAATGTAATTCAATTTGTTCGGAGTTGGACCATGATGTGGACACTCCACCTACATTAGTTTCTTCTCTGGCAGAAAATAAGCCAAGGACAATCAACCAATATTTCATTTGTTTTTGCCAACTCTTAAAGTTTTTTCCATCAAAATTTTGAGGCTTAGCACTAATTGTATTTTCACGAGATACATTTTTTTACACTATGAATTACTAAAGCATAGAAGAGAAATAACAGTATAGATATAAGTTTATCAACATCACAATTAATTTAGTCAAAGTAGTATGTATAACAACAATAATAAATATCACAATTAAGCCAAAGATAAAAATTTGACTGAAATAATTATCAAGAAAAAAATATTACAACCAAATATATATTTAGTTAAATCAAAACTCAAGTTTAAAATAAAACAAAATGTCCACTATGAAATTAAAAAACAATTCTAAATTGCAAATAAGTACAAATAAAACCATATTAAAATATTGTGCCAAGAATTTGAAATTAAAATTAAAATTGATGGCACAATTAATTCAAAGTTAGATTAAAAATGTGTGTAAAGTTTTCTGCACCAATTAAAATAAAATTATGTGCTCAACTTAAAATATTGACAGGATTGTAATATTTTCAATGAAAAGAAAGTTTATGTAAGTTTTCTAGAATGTAAAAGTTCATACACTAAAGTAATTAGAAATTATCTAACGTTCTGAAAATTAATAACACAGCTAAAAATAAATTTTACTACATAAATTACCACACACGACTTTAGATTGTTGTTTTATAAGTGATTTGTGTAATAAAAAAATTAAATTATAATGAACAGAAAATTATTTTAGTAGATAAAGTTAAAAATGGCTGGTCTTAGAGAGTTGCAGAAATCAATGTCTTAAAGTCGTGCGACCTCCTCTTCGTGCGGGTATTGTCAACACTGCACGACTCCAAGATAAAACCATTTTAGCTCGCAGCCGATTCTCCTTCTATGGCAACGACCAAATGGAGATAAGAACGGGTCTTTTAACTAGTTGCCTAAACAAGAAAATAAGTAGTGTATAGTATATTTTTTAAATCTTGTTGTCTTGTGTTGTGTCTAAAACAAGAAACTACACTTCTCTTTATAGTAGAAAATTCAACCCCCACTTTTATGAAAATTTTTGTCATTCAAAATAGTTTCATTAAGGAGTTTTTGAATTTGTTTAAAACTGAAAATTAAATCAAATTTATATGAATGTTTAAATATTTAATGTTAGGTTACAACAAAATGTACATTAGGATTCAATTTATAAAATTTGTTGTCAAAATTTTACGTAGTCAACTTATCTCAGCAGTCATTCTTGACCCAAGCTTTTTCCCACCTGTCAAAGTCAATTAGAAGTTTTTTGAAATGTATACAAAGCTCAATCCACAAAACAATCCAATAGACTTGATAGAAAACTCGATCCACAAAACAATCCAATAGACTTGGCAAAATGTGCAGGGTTTACTCGTTTGAAATTTATATCAAGGGTATTATTGAGTTGTATGAGAAATATTTTTTTTACTCAATGCTTCCGGCTACGCGTCATTTGGATCCTTTGCCTTATTTAGAAGTGGATTTGAGGTAGTCGTTCTATTATGCCCCATACCCACATGGCACTCCACGTGGGCAGAGTCGAAGTCAAAACCGCCTAGTATTCTGCCACCTCATATCCGAGGCTGTTTCCCTTTTCGCTGAGGAGGTCTGTTAATGTTTAGGATGGATAAAGGACAATGTTCTTTTATACTGAGGCAGTTGAGGAGACGAGGCTACTACAATCCGGCCTAGGTTGCATGCTGAAGAAGCCTCTCTTGCCAAACCTACAAATTCAATTTTGAAAGGTCTGACGAGACAACCTGCCAAGGCGGCTTGTCACAACCATAGCCCTTTAGTTTGCGGTTGAAAGTGACATCCACATAAATGCAAAAGATGTGATGCCTAAGATGTGACTCGAGAACTCTCTAGATCGAGCCACGTGTCATGCATCAAAAGGGGCACGATCTAATAGAATTTGCCTATAAATACCAAACTCATTTCCACAAGAAGGGGATGTTAAAATTATTATTCTCACACTAAACACAGAAAGTCCTCCATGCTAATTATTCTCTAAGTGTTTATAACCATCTAGAAAATTGTTAGTTAGAGGCCCTCGAGCTTAATCCTCTTGCCATATTGTGTTTCACCTCTTTTACATTATATATATTCGTTCTTAGGTTCATCTACGTGATTGAACAAACCATGTGGTAGTTCAAGTGTTAAAGGGAAAGACACGCAGGAAGAGGAAGCGTGGGGTTCCTATTAGTAGCCATTTTTAGAGGTAAGCAGGTTCGAAATGAATATAGCCATGCATATGGTATTTACTATTTAGTATTTACATATGCAGCTTCATTTGGTGTGTTCGGCCAATTGCAGTTCTTTGTTTTAAATTGCAAAGTTTGTGACATATTGTTTACTTACATTATGGATGCGTATAGGAAAATTATGCCGCCATGGTGTGAGCAGGGGCGGAGCTAGAAATTTTTCTTTGGGTGGGCAAAAATTTAGCAGCAAATATTTTTTAAAAATATTATAACACTAATAAAAATATTTAGATACATTACAACAATTGTTCCTACGCATTTTCATACTTTGAAAACGTTGTATATTTACATAATTATCAATTTCGTGAAATATATCCTTCTTAATATATACAATCCAAATATCATTCAACCATTCTTTACTAGGTCTAGGTCGATCTCTCTTTTTAGCTAGACATCATTCCCTTTTACGGAATGACCACGAATAGAGCAATCTAAACCCTTCTCTTATAGTCCATATGCGAGCTGGCTAACTGGGTTAATGAATTTATGGCTGATTTTGGTTTATTATAGCTTTAATTTGAAGAAATTGAGTAAAAATTACAATCGAATTAAGGCATGATTATCTGTAGAGAAGAGAATTAATTATATGATATCAGTTGGACTAGGAGACTTAGTGTTCAGCAGCAGATATAAATTAAAAATTGGGTTTTGGACCAATTTGGGCTAAAACTTGAATTAAAACAATTTGGGTTGGGACTTGGTTTAGGTTATTTTGGACTAATTTATATTTTTTGATTGGGGCTTGTGCCATTTTAGAATCAGGCTTGAGTAATTTTCAAAATCTTTGAGGGGTCAATCAACCCCCTTTGTCCCTTGGTGGTTCCGCCCCTGGGTGTGAGTGAAAACTCATTGATCAGGTGATTTTTATTTGTTATGGGGATGAATCCACCGAAAAACACTCACTCTATTTTTAAGACGTGAAATTTCCATCACCATTTAAAGAAGTTAGTCGTTTAAAAATAGTATATAAGACAAGATCAAGACATCACATGCTCTATCAGCGTGGATTCAGAAAACCAAGCATCAATATCACTACTAAGAGTGGTCAGACCGGAATTAGATATCATATCAACTAACATCTTCATGGTCCAAGCCGAGACTTTCTCTTGCTTCATATGGTAAAGTTTATTAATATCAATCATTTATTTCTTATTTTTCTTGTCTTCTTTCCTCCTCTTTGTCACACGAAAACTAAATTAATTCAAATTACTGCTTACCTTATCCAACATCTGAGCCGACTTCATAACTAGTTGCCCGGATAGAGTAAATAAAATGTGTTGATGGAAGATTGATTCTTGAATCTGTTGATACACAAAATGTTCCCAAAATAAAGACTTAAACAAAGGCCCAGAAAGAGAAGTCCAAACATAGAGTTTGAGCGAATTGCCAAGAAAAGAATCACCCAAAACATGCAAAGAATAGAGCAAAGTGGAGCTAGGTTTGGGCGAGGAAGGTGATAACTGCGTCGCGCAGGTAATGAAGCGGTTTTGTACGTGACCCATAATCCAAAGTAACTTCCAGCAGATAAATAAAGTATTGTGGGAGATTATGAGAAGTTATTACAACCATGATAGTAATGGGAAGTTATGTAGAAGAAGTGCTATGAGATTGTGATCAGTTATGGGCTAGAATTGTGCAAATTGTGATCAATATATATATAAACAAGGCAATGCAATGGAAGAGTATACGAAAAATTCTCTCACAAACAAACATGTGAATTTACATTTGAAGTCTTTTGTTTTCTATTTATAAATCTTGTAAACTTTGTGCGCTTGCGCTCCTTGGAGGCAAGTTGCGTAATATAATCTTTCAATTCAAACACCTTTGTTGAGACTTTGTCTCAAAAAGTCATGTTCCTTACACATCGTCTGAATAATCTTTTAATTGTTCGTACAAATCTAATTTATCACGAAATAATTTGGCACGCCTAGTGGGTCCTTTGGTGTTAGAAAGATTGGAAGTATCATGCCTCAAAAGAATTCCGGCAAGGAGCCAGGAAACCAACAATTTGTTTATTCTGTGATTGAGCAATTTGAGGATCATCAGGGTACCCCAGAGATAGAGAGACCAAGCGCTAGTCGTTATGAATCAGTGACGGAGTTGAGCCCCCGCACCATGTGTACATTGCTGGGTAAACTCACGCAAGACATTGTTGAACAAGTAAGTATGCAAAACATTCATGCTGTGGAAAAACTCACTCAAAATAGAAATAATCATTATGATCATATGGCTAAACAATTGAGTATGTTGAACGAACTTATGAACAAAATGGTAAACCAAGTATGTCAATCGAATCCTTTGGGCAAAGGAAGTCATTTCCAAACCCGAAGTCTTGTAGGTAATGGTTCACCAACTATAAATACGAGTCAAGGAGTTAGATGCCTCACATGGGACCAACCATGGCCAACGTAGGGGGTGCTGGGACATCTAACATGGAGAATAGTCCTAATATGAGAGAAAACGTTCAAAATTGGGACAAAATGTAACACGCACCAATGATGGGGGGAATCCATATCTTAATGGCAATAATGGACCAAATAATGGCACTTTTATGCCAATTATGGGGCCAAATGTTGTTAGACTTCAGGCAGTGCCATACGTACACCAACCCATAGAAGTCCCTTTTGATCCCAATGACATTCTGAGAGATCAAGTTGTGGAAATCATGCAAGATCAGTTGGCTTTTGGAATGCAACCAATAATTCGGCCTATAGAAAGCCTTATCCAGATTGGGTAAATCAAGCATATCCATGGCCTAGAGGATATAAAGTGCCTGAATTTTGTTTATTCACTGGTTTAGGAGAAGAGTCCACTTTAGAACATGTAGGACGTTTCACATTGCAATGTGGTGAAGTTACTGACTTTCACAAGATGAGATTACTCCCAATTTCGCTAACTGGAGTAGCTTTTTCGTGGTTCATTAATTTGCCACAAAATTCTGTCCAAACTTGGCAACAGTTAGAGCAAATATTTCATGCCCAATTTTACAAGACTGAATTCAAAGTTACTTTAGCAGATTTAGCAAATTTGCACCAGATGCCAAATGAATGTGCTGAATCTTTCCTTCAGAGATTTAAAACGGCCAGAAATAAGCGTTTCGTACCTTTATCTGAAAAATAATTTGTAAGGATCGCTCAGAGTTGCTTGAATTTTGACTTAAAAAAGAAGTTACAAGATAGAGAATTTCCTTATCTGTTTCAACTCAGCGCGAGCGTTATAATATATGAGCGATAATTAAGAGATGAGGAACAAATGAAGAATTCTAGTAAGGAGACCTATTATAGAGACCTAAATTTTGATATGCATGCTGTTGACATTAGCCAAGATCAGGCCGAAGCCGAAGTATATCTGGCTGAATTGATCAAGGGAGACACGTATGCGTGCCCATTAATGGCTAAATCAGAAATACCTATCAAGAATGAGACTTCAAAAGAAGAAAATAAAAAGGCTAGAACATTTTCATTCGACATAACGAAAGCCGACATAATATTTGATTTGTTATATAAAAATAAGCAAATAAGGCTAAGTGAAAAACATAAACTGCCAAACCTGAACAAATCAAGGGTAAAAAATATTGCAAATGGCATAATGCATGGTCTCATACGACTAATAGTTGTTTGGTTCTTCGTCATGCCTTGCAGGATGCTATTGAGTCAGGCGAATCATATTTGAATCCAAGAAAAATATGGCAGTGGACGAAAATCCATTCCCATAGCCAATAGATGTCAATATAGTCATCCCGAATCTTGACAAATTTGGTCTCCCAAGATTCAAGTTAGTAGTTGACAACGGTGAGGACGAATCACGTCCCAGCGCGTTTGAGCATTTGAAAGGAAAGGCTATAGTGAATGAAGAGGTGACTTTATGTGCTAGATGCCGTAAGGAGATTAGCAATATCACAGAAAGGTCATATGAACTACAAATTCGTCCAGTCAATGCTGCTAATTTTCGTCCATTTGGGCCACAAGTAAGACCATTCTATGGGAGGTAGCATGGGTCATTTTAAGGTATCAGAACTTTCAGACCACAACCTCAACGCCCAAATGTTTGGCATTCATACAATTCCAAAGTAGGGAGGGCGATTCCATTCAATGAAATAACAATAACCCAACAAAGATGTTTCTAAAGAAACTACGGACAGATGATGAGACAACAGAATGCATGGAACGTTCAAAAACTACGATTGAGAAAAAATGGGAGAATGAGAATGTCCTTGAGAATAGACAACAAGAAGATACAGAAGCGTCAAATGAAGAGTTACTAATACAAGAACGTGTTGGAAAATCAAAGTTTGAGCACAGAAAGAAGGATGAAGATGATGATGATGCTGGGCAGTTGATCACTATCCAGTTTGACACTATGGCCCCAGTTATGGCCAACAACTATTTATTGGCCAACGAATTTAAGAATAAAGAACAGGATGAAGAGATGATTGGAGAAGATGAAGAAGCAGTTTGTATGCTAGAATGTCGAGAAGGTACATCTGTCGGGAATCAATTTACTCACAACAACGACGAAGAGGGAGATGATGGAATGACATATATAGAAGAAGAAATCAATTTGGAAGCAGAGCGAAGAATTTGAGAAATTTCGTATAATAATCTTTTCAAACAGATAGACCAAGAAGGTAATTCGATAGTAGGCGTGTTGGTTGAACCATCTGGGAGATCATTCGACTATTATGTTCTGTATGGAAGGCCTACAAGAAAGAAAATGGTACATTAGACTGAGAAATATGGGTCACCTTCTATAATAGTGCCTCCACCCACAGGTTGGAGAGAGCCATCAAGGGATATCATGCAATTTGAGGAAGTAGAGAGAAACCGTGGCAAAGAAATATTGCAGGTAGACCTATTCGCCGAAGTTGAGGCAGAGGAAAATAATGAAAAGATAGAAGCAAACACGAAAGAAATGGTTGTATTTAAAAAACCGTCAATGAAATTGACTAAGCATCTCAGACTCCTGTATGTTAAAGCTTTGGTTAATGGCATTCCAGTTGCCAAAGTTCTTATTGATAATGGGGCGGCAATAAATACAATCCCTTATAGAATGATAAAAAGGTTTGCAAAATCTGAGAACGATCTGATTCCGACTAGTTTCAATGGATGAGCTACTTCGACTAAGGGGGTAATGCCGTTAGACATAACAGTGGAGAGAACAACGAGGACCAAATTTTTATTTATAATATATGGTCCTATTAGTTATAATGTACTGTTAGGAAGAGATTGGATACATGGGAATCATTGCGTCCCTTCCTCGCTCCATCAATGTTTGGTTTTTTGAAACGAAAATGGTGAAGCAGAAGTCGTGCAAGCTGATCATAGGCCTTTTCTCGCAGAAGCTAATTCAATAGAACGATACATGCATGAAGAAAATTATGGACCAATTAGGATGGTTCAAGAAGGGGAAGAAACACAAATAGTGGCACAGAGCGAAGAGCCATTTTCAATGGACACCCTCACAGAGCTATTCGACCAAATGATGCCAAATATAATGGGCCTTTGAAGAGCCAATAATTGGCAAGAAGATAGTTAAAGAGAATTAATGAAGAGACAATCACAAAAGAATTTGACTGAAATTACGGCCTTTCAAGCCAGATTAATGGCTTATAATAAAGAAAGCAGAGAAAAAGTTGAAGAAGAAAGAACAGTGATGTTCTTAAGGAATAAATTGGTTGTGCTCGGCCTGGAACAAGAGTTACGGAGCAAAATCAACTAGGTAGATTGTTTATAAGAAGAAGATTTTGCATAGGAATTGGAGGGTGACTTGGAGAGGATTGCGAAACCAGGATACGCACAAGCGCAAGACCCATTGACAAAGATAAATCTTGGTGATAAAGGATAATACCTCACAACCTTCATCAGCCAGTTGCTCGACAAAGAGGTAAGTATTAAACTGATCTCTTTATTGAAAGAATATAAGGATTGTTTTGCTTGGGAATATGAGCAAATTCCTGGTTTAGATAGAAATCTGGTAGAACATAGATTGCCACTAAGCTGAGTTTCAAACCGCATAAACAACCACCTAGACATTTTGCACCTAATGTGTTACCAAAAGTAAAGAAAGAAATTGAGCGATTGTTGAAAGCATGTTTTATAAGGACAACCAGATATGTCGAATGGTTATCCAATATAGTGCATGTGTTAAAGAAAAATGAAAAAATAAGAGTGTGTATAGATTTTAGAAATCTAAATATAGCCACACCCAAAGATTTATACCCAATGCCAACGGTAGATTCTTTAGTCAATTCCACCACAGGATACATAATGTACTCATTCATGGATGGTTATTCTAGGTATAATCAAGTATACATAGCCGAAGAAGACATACATAAAACTGTCTTTAGATGTCCAGGTACGTTAGGGTGTTATGAATGGTTAGTAATGCCTTTTGGCCTAAAAAATGCTGGGGCCACTTATCAAAGGGTAGTGAATTTAATCTTTCATGATATGATTGGTTAATTTATCGAAGTATATGTGGATGACATAGTAATCAAATCACTTAAAGAAGAAGATCATCTTTGCCAATTGAAACACACATTTTAACGAATGAGACAATACAAATTGAAGTTGAATCCTTTAAAATGTGCATTTGGTGTTAACGCAGGAAATTTCCTAGGTTTCTTGGTGCACAAGAGGAGAATTGAGCTTGATAAAAATAAAGTAAAAGCCATTTTAGAGGCCAAGTCGCCTAACAATAAAAAAGAGTTGCAAAGATTTTTGGGACAAGTTAATTTTTAAGGCATTTTATCTCTAATTGTACAGAGCGAACATAAGCATTTTCGCCTCTCCTAAAGCTCAGGGATCAGGACGAATTCTTCGGAACGAAGAACATCAAAAGGCCTTTGACAGGTCTAAAAACTTACTTATCAATATCCAATAGTCTTGGTGTCGCCTATTCAAGGACAACCAACGAAGATATATATATATATATATATATATATATATATATATATATATATATATATATATATATATATATATATATATCGAGCAAAAAAAATCTATAGCTGGTATGGTCGCTCATGAAGACTAGTTAGGCGAGGAAATGGCGATCTATTATCTCGATGAGACAGTTGACCAAATGTGAATGTAATTACACATCTTTAGAAAAGTTATGTTTAGCTCTTTGTTTTTACATGTACAAAATTAAGGGAATGTCTTCGGCCTGTGACTGTGTATTTAGTATGTAAAGTAAATCTAATCAAATACATGTTTTCTCACCCTATTTGCATCAAGGGATTGGTCTTTGGACTTTAGCTTTGTCTAAATTCGAAATTCAGTACATCCCATAAAAGCCATTAAAAATCAGGCCTTTGCTAATTTTTTAGCTGATCATCCATATGTCAACGTCCTAAATGAAATGGAACAAGACATCGATATGTACGAAGTAAAATTGTGGACTTTATACTTTGATGGTTCAAAAACAGCCAAAGGAGCAGGAGTAGGTGTAGCATTAATAGATACTTTTGGTGTAGATTATTGATTTTTCTTTACATTAAATGAGTTATGCACCAATAACCAGGTTGAGTATGAAACACTTATAGTGGGCCTAGATTTATTACTAGAAATGGGAGTTAAGAATGTGATCGTTAAAGTTGATTATCAACTAGTAATTAACCAATTGAGTGGCACATTTGGATGCCAAAGCAGCTTCATTATAAGTTTGTATGAAATCACCCAGGAGTTACTAGAAGAATTTGACCAAGTAGAGCTTCAATATGTAAACAGAATATGCAATGAGTTAGCTAACGAGTTGGCTCAAATGGCCTCAGGATACTCCAAAACATTAAACATGGGATTTGTGTGCGAATATGGAGTGATAATGCCTGCATTACAAAGAAGGACAAAGAGATTTGGCTTCCATTACATAGAAAACGGGAATGTGGTATATTGGAGAAAGGAAATAAAAGAGTTTCTAGAAAAACCTGACCAAAAGAGTGAGAGAAAAGTTAGGGTATACGCCAAAAATTATGTATTAATAGATGGAGGTTTGTATAAGAAATGCGCAGATGGGGTTTTATTAAAATGTGTCAATTTGGCCAATGCCAAAACAATAATGGCAGAAGTGCATGAAGAAATATGCGGGGCACACCAAGCTGACCAAAAAATGAGATGGTTAATCATTATGAATGGATATTTATGGCCAAAGATGGGTGAACTATGCATCCAGTATGCCAAGAGTTGTTTAGCATGTCAAAGGCATGGACCAGTTCAAAGGGTACCAGCAAGAGAGATGGCACCTATCATAAAACCTTGGTCGTTTAGAGGTTGGACCATAAATTTGATAGGGAAAATATACCCCCTTCGTCCAAACAACATACATTCATCATAGTGGCTACAGATTTTTTAACCAAATGGGTAGAGGCCTTCCTACTAAAGGAAATCTCACAAGGAGAGGTCATCAAATTTATCCAAGATCACATAATTTACATATTTGGGATACCACAAACCTTAATAGTAGATCATGGAACTTCTTTAAATGGAGATCAAGTAAAGCAATTTTTGGGCGAGTTCGGCATCAAGCTGGTGAATTCCATACCCTATTATGCTCAGGCCAATGGCCAGGCAGAGTCTACAAATAAGTTCTTGAAAAATATTATAAGAAAGATGATAGAGGATAACGCCAGGACATTGCATGAATGTTTGAACAAGGCTTTATGGGCATGTAGAACGTCTCCACGTTCAAGTACGAATGTTACTCTATTTCAACTTGCTTACGTGCAAGAGACAATATTGCCTATGGAAATTAATATACAATCAATTAGAGTGGCTTTGCAAAATAATTTGAGTGGGGAGCAATATGCAGAAGCCTTGACCCAAAATTTGTTAGAATTGGACAAAGTAAAGATAGACATCCTAGATAAACTACAAATTCAAAAACAAAAAATGGCCATGTACTATAATAAAAAAGTTATAGCGAAATGTTTTAAGATAGGCGAATTAGTCTGGAAGACCATATTGCCTTTGGATAGTAAAAACATAAAATATGGGAAATGGTCACCCAATTGGGAAGGACCATATAAGGTGAAAAATGTATTGTCTAATGGAGCTTATCACTTGGAGGATTTGGATGGAACAAAACATGTGAGATCCATAAATGGCAAATACTTAAAGAAGTATGTTCCATCTGTTTGGAAAAGTGAGCAATTAGATGTTTGAAGTATGAATTTAGAAAGAATAAATAGTTCCATTAAAAACATTGAAGAACGGGAACATTACAAAAGTCAGGACGTTATCGTCTGATATTACATGCTAAGTTGGAAGATACTATTGATTTGCCCCATCTAACTCTTCTAGTACAGACCGCATTTGGTCTCTAAGTTTAGACCATTCAGAGCATTGACGAGTATCAACAGCGAATAAAGTCTTCATAACTGCATCAGGGTCATCCGCTATAATTTTTGAATAGCGCACCATCAGAGCCTTAGTTCGCTCAATATCTAAGGATGTGTTGCGTTTCTTAGCAGCCAAACTCATCTTGCAATCATCACTTTTAGCTTGGAGTTCCTTCATCTTAGATTCTAGACTAATCAACAAAGAATCTTCGATCATTACCTCAAAAGAAAGCTCGTTCAATTTGGACTTGGCTGAATTAATCTCAATATTCAAAGATTTCTTTTCAGCTATAGTTAGAACGAAACTGGTCTTTTTAGCCCTCAACTCTACGTTCTCGGACAGTACAAGGCTCACTTCGTGATGGATTCCCCTCAAAGTCAATTTGGTAGAAGTTGAAAGATCAAGAGAATGACGTTTGAGAGCAGCAGCCAAATCTTCACTAAGGCACACAAGCAATTCTTTTTGACCGTCAGCACTCACTCTAGATATATCTTTATCCATGAAAGAGGTATAAGCCAAAACTGCCCTCTTTAAAGCATCCAGGTCATCAGTGAAAGAAATAGAAGAAGCTGAAGGACGAGTTGCAAATGAAGCGCGAGGAATGGAACTCGCCTGAACTTGTTCCCAAGAGATAAATAATGCTTGAATAGATCGCAAGACAGAATCAGCATCTTGTGAGAAAAGGAGAGTACACATTATTCTTGGTGTTGTCATTATAAAGATGTAAAAAATAGAGAAGAGGTAGAATTACTTCATCAGAAGCTTTGGACGAAAGAGGGACTTCTCTAGGCAGACTAGGAAGGACGTCAGCTTGAGCTTGACTTTCAAATGTTACAGGAGTCTTCCCCTTGTCAACTGGGTGAGGAAGCTCTTCTACTATGGGGATCTCAACAGGAGTTTCTGAGGAAGCAATGGTCAAATATGAAAACTTCATATATACAAAAGTATAGTATTAGAAAGAATGCTACCTTCTGATTCCAGATTTTTTGAATGAGCATATTGGGATTGGAGAGTGTAAATCACTATAGCCAAACTTTCAACGGAAGGAGATGGAGTTCTATCAACCGTCCGAGCAGGCAGTTCCGAGCTTTGAGGCTCTCCAGTTGTAGGAATCGCTGGAGAATCATGAATGATTGGTTGCTGTGAAACAACAAAATGAGGAATGGATCTCCTCTGACAGAAACAAATAGCAGGTTAGTGTGTTAAACATGTATAGTACTACAATCAAATAAAAAATAATCATCAGAGGCTTAATACCCTTTTTTCTAGCAAGAGAAGGAGTATCTCCTTCATCTAAATCATCGGACTGATGTTGGCTTGGCCGTTTGCTGCCCGAAGTCCCCTTGGGACCAGTTTGAGGAGATAGAACTGATTGGAGTTCAACCGAATGGGATATAACACCCTTTTTAGAACTGGGCGCAGAGGAAGAAGTTTTTCTAGGAGATTTTGATGGAGGTTTGGATTCAAGAGTATGAAACATAAAATGAACATTGGAAACAAAAAACATATGCCTAACGTTGGGCCAAAATTCGTTGAAAAGAGCATGAGTGGTAAAGGTAAGATTGAAGGGCACGAGAGAAAAACCAGTTCTAAGAGAATTATTACGACTCTTAATAATTCTCGCTTCATCACGAGTAATGGTATGAAAACGCTCCTTAACATTTTTTGAATAGCAATGAGGAATTGGCCAAGTATGGCCGAACCCAAATTGATGAGCGAAGAATTGAGAAGCATAAACTTCAACTCTAGCGTTTGCATTTGTTCCAGTAATCAAACCATGGAACAATTCTCACCCAACTAAAAATTGAGCCCAATTAAATACAGAGGCTTCTACTTCATTAAAGTTGGAAGGGGGTTGAACATATAGAGGGATTTGATGTGCAGAAAATGAGAAGTAAGAAGGCAAAGAGTTCAAAGTATAAAAATAAGTAAAAATATCCCTACTGGTGTTGATACACAAAATGTTCCTAAAATAAAGACCTAACCAGAAAGAGAAGCCCAAACATAGAGTTTGAGCGAATTGCCAAGAAAAGAATTGCCCAAAACATGCAAAGAATAGAGCGAAGCGGAGCAAGGCTTGGGCAAGGAAGGTGATAACTGCGTCGCGCAAGTAATGAAGCGGTTTTATACGTGGCCCATTATCCAAAGTAACTGCTAGCAGGTAAATAAAGCATTATGGGATGTTATGGGAAGTTATTACAGCCATGATTGTAATGAGAAGTTATGTAGAAGAAGTGCTATGAGATTGTGATCAGTTATGGACGAGAATTGTGCAAATTGTGATCAATATATAAACAAGGCAATGCAATGGAAGAGTACACGAAAAATTATCTCACAAACAAACATGTGAATTTAGATTTGAAGTCTTTTGTTTTCTATTTATAAATCTAATAAACTTTGTGCGCTTGCGCCCCTTGGAGGCAAGTTACGTAATACAATCTTTCAATTTAAACACCTCTTGTTGAGATTTTGTCTCAAAAGGTCCCGTTCCTTACACATCGTCTGAATAATTTTTTAATTGTTCGCACAAATCTAATTTATCGCGAAACAGAATCCTATCAAATAATGAGTTGACATGGAATAAAGATGTCAAAATCTTTAGCGATAAAGTCTTCACAAGCCACAAGAATGAACCAATGAGTAACGAAGAAATAGTCCAAGTAATGTAATACAAAATTCGTTCAGTCACATGTGATCTCGCAATGCCTTCTTCGAATAGTAAAATCCATGTGTTGAGAACAAAACTCGGCCAAATGCACACCTGAACACTCTTCTTCATACCATAAATAAAATCAAACACTTTAATCTTTAACAAATAGTTTAGCTTAATCAACCATTTTGTAACCGACATCCCATTAAAGGTCACGAAAACTAACACAATCCACTTCCAAACTCCCAAACCTTCCAATGTTGCAAATTAACAGTTAAGCAAGCAATCAAGAATCTCAGGATGCAAAAAAATAGTAACCACTTCGATTTTAATTTAAAAGTGTATTTATTACCTAATAACTTAACATTGCCCTTCTCCGGAGAACTTCTTTGTTAAGGGGTCAAGTTATGCGAAACTTGATAATTAAGAATAAATTTTTTGATGTGAAAGACTATTTTAAATTATTAAACATTTAAAGAAAGTATTAATAAGTATATTATTAGTGGTTTCAATGTCACGACGTCTGAGATGTCGAGTTAATATTTAATAATATAGATAAAGATACTTAATGAAAGAATAAATTATGAGTAATAAATTTACAATTTTTTTTTATATGTGGATTGAACTAATAAGCAATTATTAATAAATAATGTATTCTATACAAATAATACATAGATACTCAAATGTGAAATTTTAAATTTATTTGTTATTTTCTTTCTAAATATTTTACGAAAAAATAATCTATATAATCAATTTTAAATTTATCAAAGATTGAACTTTGATTATATACGTATTTGAAAGGAATTCTTCTACTTGTTGGCGGAATTCTGTGAAAGTGACCCAAAGCAATAAAATCAAGAACCGAAAATCTGGAAATGAAGAAAATAAACCGAGGCAAGAGTTGAACTCTTTGTCCTTAAGTCAAAATTGCCCATAAAGGTGCTTTCGGTCTTTGGCAAATGACTCCCAAGATACAACGGTTTCGCTTTGAGTTTGGTAGCACTACAAAAACTCAAGTACAATGAACCAAGATTGGTTTTGTACTCCAACGGATGAAATGGAAATGGAAAACCAGAATTTTGTGCAACTTAAATGCAAAAATCGGTTCAAAAGATGAAAAGGATGAATGCTTTATGTTTGCAATTGTTTTCAGATCAATCTCTGTCAAAATGGACGTCCACATGTCCTATTTAACATCAAGATCGGTTGAAAAACGAAAAGGAATGAACCAAAATGTGCAACCTTTCAAAAGGACATGTCTGTTTCACGAAAACTATGCGATCGCATGGTTTAACCAAGTCGCGATCGCATAGCAGCAAAAAATAGAACAAGACTTCGCCAGATTAACCATGCGATCGCAAGGCTTTGCCTCCTGCGATCGCATGGAAGGACCAAAATACACTCGCTAAAATTTTAGCCATATTGCGATCGCGCAGTTTACATACACGTGCGATTGCATGGTCAAAATTGACCCGATTTTGTCCTTTTCGTAATTTCTCATTCATTCGATATTGGTTTCGAGATGCCAAATATACCATTTATACATTCGGATAAATCTGATTTTTCTTTAGGCGGCGTTGCCCCGAGCCCCAGCATGAGGGCGCCGCCCTCGACCCCCGCTGACCGACCGGCAGTCGTCGAACCCGCGACCGACCGAAAGCAGTGATCGATCTCGCCGGGCGCCGCCCCAAGCGTCGTCAAGTGGCAAACAAATTTGCCTAAACGGATTGGGGGGTCTTGTATATTTGGCTAAGTTGACACGAAGTCACTTAGTTAATTTATCAACATTTTAAACCAATTTCCAACGCTACTAAACCACGAATACAGAAATTAAGAAATTCAGTAAATTGTCAAGAAAAAATCAAATAAAATAAAAGTTAAAAATAAGAACATTTTCTTTTCAAACAAGAAACGAAATTCTCTTTACTTATAAATATCCTCTTCCTCCAATGGTCCAATCCATTGAGCGATGAATTTAATGGATAATTTGGTAAGAGATTTGGATTTAAATTTGGTCCATTTAAGAAGTTAGGCGTGGATTGGACTAATATTAAAGTAGAAATTACATTCACTACTTACCAATCTTAAAATAATTCTAAATTTAACAACTTAACTAATTTTTTTTATAAATCGCAGCAAATCTTCTTCTAAAATCCCTAAATCGTAGTGCATTCTTCACAATTTTTTATCTTGATTGAAGAATGGAGACTCCAAATGCCAAAAATACAAGATCGAAGACGGCGTCGCCTAGAGGAGAAACCATATCGGAGTTGATTACTTCCAGTCATCTGCGAATAACGTTTTCTACACCCACAAAAGCACCCAAAACAAAAGAGACAACGAACTTGTTAAAGTTTAGAGTTGGTTTTGTATTTGTAACAGTTTCTCTTTAGTATCATTGTCTGATACAAATGTTACAAATGATATTGTGTTTCAATGTCTGATACAAATGTTACAAATGATATTTTGTATCACTGAATATGTTACAGATTATATTATGTTATTTTACACAGCACATGTTACATAAATTGGTATTATAATCACTGATGTTACATATGTTACAAATGATGAAATCATGAGTTTTATTTATTAAATTTGGCATTATGTTACATATCTATATCATACTGATGTTATACAGTATCAATAAGTTTTTAGAGTCCAATGTGTATATTAATACGAACTTGTTGAAATTTAGAGTTGGTTTTGCAGTTGTAACGGTTTCTGTTTAGCACGGTCTGATATAGATGTTACAAATTATATTGTGTATCACTGGATATGTTACTGAATACGTTACAAATTATATTATATTATTTTACATAGCACATATTACATGAATTGATATTCTGTATCACTGATGTTACATATGTTACAAATGATGAAATCAAGAGTTTTATTTGTTAAATTTGACATTAGTACTCTATACATAACACAATTTTATTTTATACGTACATAACAAACACAATTGATTATGTTCAAATCTATCAAATTATTATGTAACTGTAACAAGACATGTCCTCTTTACTTATATTGTAACAATGTATTCAAATTTATGAAGAAAAAACAACACAACACAGTAACATTAGTTCAATCTGGATTTTTATCAATTATCATTATGCTTGTTTATCAATCCCAATGAATGTTTACACGTCCTTTTGTTGTGCTCGTATTGCCCACATCTTCTACACTTTATAACACTGTTTTATTCACAAATCAATCGAATAATTAGTAACTACAATTTGTTACAAAATAATAACATAAAATAGTATATTACAAAATTGAATGTAACATATGATTATGTATAAGCATCTCCAACAAGCTCTTTAAATATAGATTACTCTTTAATTTAAAGAGCCAATGCTTAAAATTTGTTCAAATGGATTCTTCAATTTAACATTTTAATTTAGAGAATGGGTTTGGCTATCCACATTTGGAGAGCCCAACTCACTCTCTATCATTAAATGCATTAAAATAATTTCAATTTTCAATACTTGATATGTTGGTTTTAATTAAATAATATATACAAATTGGGAGGAAAATATATGATAAAAAGAGAGGAGAGAGAAATATATTAAATGCTACTTGAAAAAAGTAAAATAAAGAGTATGAAAATAATTAAAGAGGCTATTTGAATGTTTTAAAAAAATTGCTCTTTAAATTTAATGATACTCTTTAAAATACTAAAGATGCTCTTTAAATATACATAAGCTGTTGTAGATGCTCTGACATATGCAAATGTAACATACACAATTGTAATATACTCAAATGTTATAAATGTAATAAAAACTTACGCAAACCAAAATGTTCCAAATCTTACAAGATCATCAAGAAATGTAATACTACATACGCAAATATTCTCAATGTAACATATACATAAAAAAAATCAAAAAATCCTGGGAATTTTTTGTAACATAATTATTCAAATCCGGAATTTTTGGACAGCTACATATAAGCGCATATATTCAAAAACAGATTACATATAGTTGGATTGATAAGTTGAGACAAATTATTCACAGATAAATTGATAAACATATTACAATAATTCACCTTATGTAATTATTCTGATCAAAGATGTTTTGTTCTTCACCAAATGATTTTCTTCACAGACTGATGTTCTTCGCGGACTAATGTTCTTCACCGAATGATATTTGCCTGATTTTCTAAAATTGTTCATTTTCTATTTTGGTAAAAAATCAATTAGATATCCAATTTAAGGTAAATAACAGAAAATTCCCACTTTCTAGGTATTTAGTTACCAGCTGGTAATTAATATATGAAATTATAATAAATATTTTTAAAAAATAGTATTTTTGGAATATCTGTAACAGAAATGGATTTTTGGAATTATTTTTAATAAGTGGCTCAATTATGAAAAAAATCCCAATATTAAATAGATTGAATAGTGACTATTTTTGAATTTGGGCTGAGTTATAAGTTTTGAAAAAATAATTTACTACGTCGGGTGAAGTCTAGTGCAGCCCCTTCAAATTCATCCCTAAAAAGTATGATACAAACAAAACAAAAAGTTAACTTTTTAAAATAATAAAAGTGGAAATTACATCCACTACTTAACACTATAAAAATAATTTTAACTTTATTAACTTAACTAGTTTATTTTAAAAATAATGTATTTATAATATTTTATTAATTAATAAAATAATGGAATAAATTCAAGAGAAAATATAATTATATTCAACCGTTTTAAACTGTTCTAGAAAATCGCATCCATTAAGTGAAGACCCCCAAATTAACTAAAATTTCCACATTTACAAACACAACAGAAACTTCCAAAATCACGCCAATCTTATCCCAAAATCTTGAAATCTCAGTGCATTCTTCCCACTTTTTGGTCTCGATTGAACAATGGACACTCCAAATCGTAGGCTAACTAGGTCGAAGACAGTGTCGCCTGGAGAAGAAACCATATCGGAGTCAAACACTTCTAGTCACCGGTGAATAACGTTTTCTACATCCACAAATTCACCCAAAATGAAAGAGACAACAAAAATAAAGACATGCAAAACCGTTACCAGCAAGAAATCGAAGAAAAATCTCAAGCGAAAAACATACATTTCATAGGTATTTCAAACCATAAAAAATGTATTTTTTTTTTTGCAATCGAAGTTATTGTTTATGTAGTTTTGTTCAAATGAGTGTGTTTGTAAAATTTTGCATATTATGTAATAATATTAAGTGCTTCAAACCATACAATGCAATGTTATGTAAATATGATGTTAATATGATGTTTTGATTCAGCCATCTATTTGTTTTATGCAAATGTTCCTGATTAGATTTTTACAATATAATACAGATTATGTTACGTAGAAATTTGTTATTATATAACACATGTTACATAATTGGTTATTTTCTAATACATGTTGCAGAATTAGTTATTGTTTAACACTGGCTGATAAAGATCTTACAAATACAATGTTTAGTAACACTAATTTTTATATGATGTTCTGTAACACTAAAGTTAATATGATGTTATTATGTAACACATGTTACACAATTTGTTATTATGTAACATTGAATGATAAAAATGATACAAGATGTTATTGGTACATTGATTGATACAGATAATACAATTAAGTATATCATGATTTGTTTTATGTTAAAACTGTTATTATTTGTTACACCTCAATTTTTGTAACACAGATTGTTACAAATGTTGAAATTGAATGGATCATGATATTTGTTTGTGGTTGTTACAACTATTTCTGATGCAAATGATATATATTTGACAGTTAAGTTACACTTTATTATGATATGCAGTTGATGCTTGAATTTAATGTGCATTTTTGATTTCAGGCTGGATATTTCTATATAAATCCTAATGACGGAATTTTAGTGAGAGTAATGGTGTCAGGACCTCACGACATGATCATCTCTCTCAATCAGAAGATGAACTATGCACAAAATGGGCTATTTGGTACTACTTGTTTTGGACATTTTTTAAATAAATAAAATTCATCTTCAGCATCAATTGATACACAAGATGTTGTTAATAGATGTGAGGCAACCAAACCAGCAAGAAATGTGGTTTAGTATCTCTAGCAGATTACTGAGATTTTCAATCGAGGAGTTCTGTATAGTTACTGGTTTGAAATGTATTGGTCCTGATGTCATACCTAAGACTCGCAATGCTAAATCAATGTTGAGGCAGAGCTATTTCGTGAGTTAAAAAATGTTTATAACAAAGACGTTGAGCAAATTTTTAAGAACATGCCCTCGAACTCAAAAGATGAAACTGTTGTCAAAATTGGAGTTTTGTATCTCATTACGTCATACTTATTCACTACACCGTATAAAAAACAGGTATCAAATGCCATATTTAGTCTGTTTAAATAAGTTCTCATCGATACATACGCATAGGGCAAGGAACTTTTTCACAATATATTCAGTTATTTGAATATTGCTTTGACGAAGCATGTATACGATGATGGTATTAAGAACGACATATTCATGTACATACTATATAGATTCCCTCTTGCTTTTCAAATTTGGATTTATGAAGTTGTCCCTTCAATAGATAGAAAAATATGCACCAAATCACATTGCTGGCATCGTATCTTGAAATGGACTAATACTTCAACGTGAGTAACGACGTCTCAACTGGAGAAGCTTAACTTTGATTTACCAGACATAAGTTATTATCTATCATAGATTTGCTATGTTGTTATTTGTTTAATGATCGTTGTCTAGATTATATAATCTTTCTGTTGCAAAATTAAATTTCTACATGTATAATATAGATAGAAGTTAATGGCATCCAACCGGATGAAAAGAAGAGAGGGGCATCATACTTATCTGGTTTCTTTGGTAGTGATAGACCTTCTGCAACACATGATAATAATAGTGATTTTGTTGACCCCCCTATTACAAAATCAAAGAAGTTGAATGCACATACTACATCAATTCTAAGAGTTGCTCGAAATAGCAATGTCTCAAAAAAGACCAAATTAGTCCCGAAAGAGGTTACTAAATTCTGACATATATTTTTTGTAATTTTCATATGTTTCTCATTAGTGTCATTTATAGTTTTTAATTTGTTTCAAATAGTATCCTGTAATTAATGTGAATTTATTGACAGGATGATCGCAATGTTGGATTGAAGGAGTTATGAAACCTCGAGTGGATATACGATCCTGACAGGACTAAATAATCTCCTAACAAACTAACCTAAAGTTCAATATTCGGGCATCGGGAGATTGATGCAAAACTTGATAACTTTATAGATGAGTTAGGACCAAAATATCCTTAAAATCAGATTCTGAAGTCCGTGATAGGCAACTGGTTGTTTTCAACGACCATGCAGAATTTTCAAGAAAGGTAACTCTATTGCAATATACCAATAATATAAAATCTTTTCCAACATTATCATATTACTAGAATCGTTTCATTTCCAATATATCACATGCTACATTTCATTTTTCAAGAAGCTTTTGGTTACAATGGTCCGACTAATTCAACGAGAGACATCCTGACGTTGTTCATGCAGCTGATCCACCTAGTAAAGTTAGAAACATAGATCAAAACAACAATGACAATATTCGCGACCCTCTTGAAGATTCATTTTACATTGAACTGGTAATGAAACAAGTTGAAGAGATAATAAAGTGTATAGAAATGCAGGATAACTCTGAAACAATTCAGTATATCCAAACAACAAAGACAATTAGTTTGAGTAACAAAATTTATCACGTGTGACTTTTCAATTTGTGTATATAGATTGAATGCGAAGATACCGGTGATTTGCATGATGAGACAACAACTGGAATACTGGTGAAACATCAATGAAGACTAGCCATTTTAACCAATTCTCCATACGTTGCAAGACAGCAGAACACAGTGGCATCAACATCAAGATTTGATGCAAGTGCATTCAAGTATGGGTTGGTTCCAACTACTATTGAGGACATTAGAGCATTTGACGTCTGGTTTCGTGATGGTTATAGACCCGACAATGTGTAAGACATAATTATATTTATATATCATGCTATATACTAAATAAATGCATTCTAATATGTATTCCTGTTATATAGGAAAATGAAGTTTTTGATGAAAAAAAATGAGCATTGATCCCCCTTTTGATTTTGGCCCCGTTGAGGTTAGTGATAAGACATTGTGGTACGAACTTCGAGATATTGATGAATCTCTAAGAGACACGGTATTGTATTTTCTATACATATTTTTTTGTTACATGTTCTTACATATTAACTATAAAATTGCATGTTACAACTTCAACCCTAACATAAGCAATCATAAATACTGGCCAACAGATAACAAGTAGTAATTAATTTCTAAGTACCACAATTATCCAAAATCTGATTTCTGTATCAATGATTGATAGAGTTGTTACAAATTATATTTTGTATCACTGACTGATATAGATGTTACAAATTATATTTTGTATCACTGACTTTGTTACTAACTATGTTACATACAATATTATTTTATTTTAAATAGAATATGTTACATGAATTGATATTCTGTATCACTGATGTTACATATGCCACAAATGATGAAATCATGAGTTTTATTAGTTAAATATGATATTATGTGTTACATATCTATATCATGCTGATGTTACACCATTTTTATTTTGTATATGGGTTTTTTTAAAGATGTTACAAATGGATATTGATGTATATGGCAATCTATATCAATGTTCGATACAAATGTTACATTTCAAATTGATGTCACATATTTACTAATGTATATTATTACCCACCTAATTCCACAGCATATAGATATCTGTTTTTACTACTTGAGGAAGATGGCCACATATAGCCGCAAAATGACATTCAAGGCAACCACTACGAACACATTTTTTAGCAGCATGGTCAGGTGGATATTTCCATCTTTCAAGAATAACGTCAATGCCATTGCCAGAAATGTGTCAATGCTTGAATATCCACTTGGAGAATATTTATATTGTAACACACTATGGGCAGATATTGATCATGTATTGATGCCTATTATGATGGGTGAACATGCACATTGGATACTTGGAGACTTGGACATAAAAGCAAGATCATTAAATATTTTCTACTCATGTTGGTCGACTATAAGAGATGTACAAGTTATGGCTGACGTGCAACCATTTGCATGCATCATCCCTCACTTGTTGGCAAGGATTGACTTATGGCAACCATCAATTATCAATGGAGTGGAGCAGATCGAACTTCTAGACATCAATATTGTACACAACATACCTCAACAAGATAATAGGTTAATATCTATATTATTGTTTATTTTCTTTTTGTATCACAACCTCCATTAATAGTTAACAACTTATTTGATGTCGAATATATTATTTTTACTATGACTGATTGCGAAGTTTTTGTCATCAAGTATGCTGAACACATACTGAATGGGAATATACAAGAAATGCCAAATCCATTTGAAACTACAATTGAAACGACACATCTGGCAACATTGTTATACAAACATGGAATGGACAAGAGTATTCAGTGAAATGAAACAAATCCCGATTTAACGTCCTGAGAGAAAGAAAATCAAGGAATGCTGCTAAGAAAAAGAACGCAAAGTAAGAGTAGAATATCCATTGACTTTAACAATTTTATTTTTGTTATTTTACGTCCTGTCATGACAATCTTAACTCAATTAGGCAAGGGAAAATATGTATGACGTAGCAAATTCTAATATGTTAAATACCTTCTTTTTTTTTTGTTGCATAATATGTATCAATAGGTTTTTAGAGTCAAATGTCTATATTAATACGAACTTGTTTAAGTTTAGAATTGGTTTTGCAATTGTAACAGTTTCTGTTAATCATTGACACCCACTGATTCACTTGTTATATTCTTTGTTAATAGTGAAACTAATGTTCGTAATATGTTAGTTGTGATTTTGTGAAAAAGCAAGACGTTTTCATTATGAAAACAGGTGTGTTTAGAATTGCATTCTTGATGTTAGGCTCCTGTGATGTGGTAAATGAAAATAGTTTGTGATTCATTTACGATACAATTCCCTTGCTAAATTTTAGATACATGCATCATGCCACAATGATATTACTATATCAAACCTTCAAAGAATTATGTAACTGTAACAAAAAGATGTTACAAATTATATTTTTTGTCACTGAATATGTTACTAAATATATTACATATTATATTATGTTATTTTACACATCACATGTTATATGAATTGATATTCTGTATCACTCATGTTACATATGTTATAAATGATGAAATCATGAGTTTTATTTGTTAAATTTGGCATTGTGTTACATATCTATATCATACTGATGTTATACCATTTGTATTTTGTACATGGGTACAAAACATATCTCATTGATTATGTTCAAAGAATTGTATCAAATCTCAATTATGTAACTGTAACAAAACAGATCCCATTTATTTATATTGTAACAATGTATTCAATTCTATGAAGAAGAAAAAAACAACAGAACACTGTAACATTATTTTAATCTGGATTTTTATCAATTATCATTATGCTTGTTGATCAATCTCAATAGATATTTACACGTTCTCTTTTTGTACCTGTATCACTCACATCTCCTACACTTTATAACACTATTTCGTTCACAAACGGATTTGAACATTCTCTCTTTAAGCCTTCCTGCTTTCCTCAATAGATTTGGAACCAATACAATCATCGAATCTGTACGCATTGCCACCGCCCAACCAGCACTTTCACCTAAAGGGTATAACGCTACCTTCTACGCTACTATGTAAGCCTCTCAGGTGTGGTACCAAGAACAATATTTGTATGTTTTCATACCATTCTTACCGATAACGAATAATGCATGTTGACACGGGATACCGTCAAACTTATAACCTGTTACATGTGCATGTGCATTTTTCAATGTCGACCGAATTTTGTGTATTCTCTTCGGTAACTTAAAATAGGACATCACTTAAACCCAAAACCTGTATTATAAACACAAAATAAATAAATATGTAACACATATTCATTCTAATTTCATGCAACCATACCAACCATATAAATCATGTAGTTACCTTCAATTTTAGTGCGTTTTTGGAATTTTTCTGCAACAAATTCTCATTCTTGATTGAAAGTCGTGTAAAAGTGGAATGTGCCTTATTCATATTCTTGTAAAACCATTAATTAGGCAATATGTTTCTCAAGCTTTCGAGCATTGTCACAATTGGATAATTCTTTATTGATTTTGTCACGGCGTTTACTGACTCTACAATATTCGATATCATCGTAATGTACCTGTTAGTTGGCATATGACACTACAACAAAAATAGCCTTTTGCAATATTTAAACAACAACATTTATTAATTGCTTGTTGCTAAAAATGGTTTATAGCAACAATCATTAAATGTATGTTGCCATTGGTTAACACAATTGAGATTTGGAAACAATATTTAAATGAATGTTGCCAATGTCTCCTTTTGCAACGTTCACAATATGTTGAAAAAAAAAAATTATTTTGACATTTAACAACGGGCAGAGACTGTTGTCAAAAAAATAGAATATTTCACAACGTTTCGCGCACGTTGTTAAAATTGCGGTATTTTGGATATTTTGCAACGTTCAACGTCTGTTGCCAAAAATTAGATATTTGGCAACGTTTTCTGAATGTTGTTAAAACTTTGGCCAATTTTTAAGTAAAATTGACGCGTGAAAGTGTGAAACCGAACCTGCGAAAACTATTTTATTGGCTCCAACCCAAAATCAAATTGAAAACCTTTGTTTCTATTCATTTCTTTCTCTAGAAAATCTGTGAAACTGAACCAGTAATTGAACTCGCCCACCAGGAATTGAACTTGCCCATTTTTTTCTCCGTATCATCGGTGAGATTGAATGTAAAATTGAACCAGTCATTCCCTTTCTTTCTCTGTATCGTATGTGAAATTGAATCTAAATTTAACCGGTTGTTTCCTTTCTTTCTCTGTATCATCTTTGAAAACCTCATTTTAATTATGTTTTCAATGCTAGGGTTCGGAAGAAGAGTAAGCTTTTGAGCATTCTAAATCTATTGCCTTATTTACCGACTCGGAGCTACGGTGATATTTTGGAGAATCGTAAATCTGATACAGGTAATCAAACTCTTTATATGCTTGGGCTTAACTTTGGGTATATATGTGGGTTGAATTACTTAGTGGAGTTTCCATCACTTTTCTCCAATTTTGCTAATCAATTGAAAATTTGGGTTTAGATTTCTATTATCTGATTTTATGTTGGAAGCTTAACAGAATACCTTAGTTTTTAGAAGTGTTTGAGTTTGTAGGTTTTGAATGTTGTTGATTTATTCTTGTATCTTATATTTCAGAATACAACTTTGTTAATGTGTCAAGGATAGCCATCATTTAGTGATACAACCTGTTGCATTTTGGATTCTAAAATGTGATATATTCCCATATGTGTGCTTGCAACATGAATAAGGGAACAGAGGTTTAGTCCTCATGACTGAAATCAAAGAGTACATTTATTTGGAACTTTTTTCTATTGCACACGAGGTTGTTATCTAGAGGTATGATTCCATTATCAATAATCTGTAGAATGTGGTATTGTAATTTGTGAAATAACGAAGCATATATTATGTTTTCAATTAGTGTTGGTGAAATAGAAAGATTCTACTGTTACGATTGGAATTGAACTTAAGACTCTCTTACTTAGCAAGTTCGATTGGCTATGCTGATTCTTGGTTGAAAGAAAGATAATGTGTGATGATAGAACATGCCTTCGTTGTTATGTTATTTTATAGAATGTGGAATGTATTGGTAGATTTTGTGCTAGCTTTTAAACATTAGTTTCAAGCTCCCTATGTCAAGTGAAAAGGATGCCATGGTGATAAAGAAAATTGAAAGGATGCCATTCTCGGAGCTTCACCTATAATACCCGACCTTATCTTTCTGCACAATACATTGTAACACACAAATCAATTCATGAAAAAATAGACAAACGATATTGGTCGAATGAACAATAAAAGAAGACTTACCAGATAGGGTTGAATGACCTCATGTATATTGTCTAATACATCTATATGGTAATCAAAATCAGTATGTGTATAAGACCTAGCGGTTGCGTTAAATTGCTTTATAATGTGTTTCGCAACCTTCCCAAACCTCATCTTTAAATTTTGTAACAAATGATACGCATAAAAACCTTGTGTTATGTTTGGATATACCCGTTCGACTGCCTTTTGTATGCTTCCATGCCTGTCAGAGATGATGCACATCTCCTCCATCTCTCCGTAAGCCTCCTTGAACCTTGATAAGAACAATTCCCCTGAATTGTCATTCTCACCATCACCAATTCCAAAAGCGAGAACGAATATGTTATAGTTTATATCTTGTGTGCAAGTGGTAAACAATGTACGTCAAGAATGTTCTGTCTATCACAACCACATGTTTGCAATTTCTCCATCCTAGCAACAAAGCCCCATCGCCATGAACAAGTATTTGAAAGTATTGTTCGTACTTGTCTCAACACGCGTAAATGTACTTGTATTCTTCTCCCTTAACTTGAATAAATAAGATGGGATGTGAATGTATGATTCCTCTAGATCTATAATATCTTTCCCAAGACATACTCGTGTGCCCTCCAAGCCTTTCCATAACTCAATGTTATACCGTATATTTTCGACGCGTCATTTATTATATCTCTTAGAGTGTATATAGTTTTGGCATCCATGTACTTGTGTTTTATGCAATCTCCCAATAGTGAACTCGTTGACTGTCTATGATATCCCATAATTATATCTATCGAACAAGTATGATCGTATCTGATGTACCTTATCTTAAACATCTCTCTGTCACCCATTTTAGAAGCTTTAAATTACCACATGCAATTTTTATCTTTGCACTTGAAAACATATTATTTTTTGTCGGATCTATACACAATGTAATGATATAACAAAAAAATTTCTTCAAAACTTTTTTATCCCTAAAAATCATACCGCTATCAATTTCGTCAAAATCCGGATGGTCAATTACACAATTATCAACGTCAAATTCATCTTTTGCCACATCTGAGATGGTTTGGTAAACACTACAAGCAAATGTATCACCGCTGATAATACTACTATTAGAAATATGTTCCAAATCGAATCCACCACCAGCAATATCACACGAATTATTCACACTTTCAACTGAGATAATATTTTCCAATGGATTTGTAACAGTAACTCAAAACTGGTAAGTTATTAATAATTGTTCCTTACTTTTTAATCGCAAATAGAACAACACCACATTATCATTCGTTATCCTTGTAGGAGCCAATCCACCACCCACATCATAATGTAAAGATATTACGATTTTATTTCAATCAAAATTCAATACAAAATTACCGTATCAACCAGTTGGACGTAGCTACAGTCATGTGGTACCAAAATTTCTACTATTTCTCCATTGTTGTCAATGAGAACATTTATAGTATCCATCCCTACAAATAAATAAGAAATATAAATAATCAATTTAGAATATTACATATATCCTCGTTGCTGAAACCATTAACAGGCAACATCAATATGTTACAGTCAATGATATGTAACATTTAACAATATTAACAAAAAGATATTGAAATGTAACATCTATTGCAACAAACGTAAATCCACATCATCAATTATAACTAAAAAGACTACATGTTACAAATTTAATATAACATAACGTCAAATGTTATGTACGTTAGAGATTGTGAGCAAAAAATTAAAAATTGAGCAGCAACATCAGAAGATACTAATGTTGTATTACATCGGAATAATTAGTCACTACAATTTGTTACAAAATAATAACATAAAATATTATGTTACAAAATTGAATGTAACATATGTTATTCAACTAAAGCATTTAACAGAGTAGAAGGTAACATATTGTAATCTTCTTTGTGAATAACTGAAACAAAAATAGATTATATGGAATCAGATTGTTAAATTGAGACAAATTTTACTTTATGTTATTATTCTGATCAAAGATGTTCACATAAAGATGTTTTTCATGGAAAATCGAATAGCGTTCTCTGTGGGAATTTTTTTTTCTATTCTGGCCAAGAATCAATTAGATGCCCATTTTATCTCCAATTGATAACAATAAAAGATTTGTCCAATCAATTCTGGTCTTTACGTATTCAGTTACCATATGTTAGATAATATGATAAATTATAATAATTGTTTTTTAAAAAAAAACTATTTTTGGAATATTTGTAACAGAAATGGTTTTTTGAAATTATTTTTAAAAAGTAGCTTATTTATGAAAAAAATTCCCATAATAAAAGGGCATCTTTCTAATTTTTTGGTCAGAGAATCTTGGAAACCAAGAATCAAGTTAAAAAGCCTTGATAGGAATAGATAGTCAATAGAGATACTTCGGAACAAGAAAAAAAGCACTATTGAACATAACTGATAGAATGTCTTCTATTATTATCTACGAAAGTAGGCAAAGGTGGAGACAGGGGTTGAGCACTTCTTCAAGGCTCGACCCGGCTACATCTGGACGAACACGAAGGTTTAAAAAAAATTACATGGCCTAGTCCTGTTGAAACTATTAGCATGTGCCATTTTAAACCAAAATCCCCATTTTCTCCTAATATTTTCGTTCCATTTCATCAACAGATTCCATTGTTTCCTTTGGAGATGATCAACAAGTTCTATTGAGATGATTAGCGGCCCAACCCAGTCCATTTGAAATCATCAGCAATTTCCATTGTTTCCAGTGAAGGCAAGTTCCATTTTTTCCTTTGGATATTGTGGAGGCAAGTTCCATTTTTTTTCGTTCCAGACTTTCATTGCTCTTTAATTTTATACCCTAATGATTTAATTTTGCTGATGATTTTTTTGCTGATGAAATGATGATTTTTTTGTTGATGATTTAATTTTGCTCATGAAGTGATAATTTTTTTTGCTAATGATTAATTTGCCCTATTTTGTGATTTTTGTGTTGAATTATTGATGATTTTGGATTTTGTTCAAATAAACGGGCATATAATTTACATATGGATTTTTGTCGTTTAAATCGTCTATGTAGTTTAAAATTG
Organism: Forsythia suspensa; assembly: GCA_023638005.1. NCBI lineage: Eukaryota > Viridiplantae > Streptophyta > Magnoliopsida > Lamiales > Oleaceae > Forsythia > Forsythia suspensa. Next base: position 39,862,046 of record CM042675.1, on the reverse strand, counting down.
TTATATTTAGTTTGTCGTGTCTATTCTCATTTTTTTGCAATTACTTCTCGTTTATGATTTTATTTCAATTTAAATTTACTTGTATAATTAATTTTGTGGAATTTCTTGATTTTTTAGAATATACAATAGTTGCACAACAACCTCCTACGAAGAAAAGAAAAACTTTCTTCAAACCAAGAATAGATACACCAACTAAAGATTCAAATCAACATCAAAATACTCCTCCAATTCAAAATCAATGATCTCTTCCAACACCATCTTCTAAAATTGAGCAAGATCCGGGAAAAAGAAATAGTATATATGACTATCCTCTTGATAAATAGATGAGATCAGACGGGCATATTTGATAGTTGAGCCTTATCAACCTAAACCCCGAGAATATAAAGCAAGAAAGTATAAAGATAAAACTCGTCATTTCCAATATAGTTGGTTTATTCAATTTTCTTGGTTGGAATATTTGCCTTCAACTCATAAGGCTTATTGTTTTCCGTGCTTTCTTTTTGGCAATGATGGACACCAGGCTTCACTTTGAACATTAGTAACTACTTGGTTCGATAATTAGAAGAGAGTTCAGGGAAAAGAGTGTGCATTTCTTCTACATGCTGGTTCTTCAACTTCATCACATCATAATAGGTGTGTGGCAAACGCTCAAGATTTAATGAGACCGGCTCAACATATTGATAAGGACATTTATAGGGAAAGCAAAGAAGAGTTATGAAAAAATCGATTGCGGCTAAAAATGTCAATTGTAAGTGTTCTATGGCTAGCATTATAGGGGTGTTCTTTCAGAGGTCACGATGAATCTAAAGAGTCATTGAATTGTGGAAATGTAATCGAATTGATTGATGCATTTGGAGAAATGAATCTAGATGTTAGAAACGTTGTGTTCGGTAATGCACCAAAAAAATGTCAAATACTCTAGTAAGGTTATCCAAAAGGATATTTTGAGAATTATGGCCAACAGACTGCGTCGGTAATTTGTGAAGAAATTGGAGATGCTTATTTTTCTCTTCTTGTTGATGAAGCACAAGATGAATCTCACCGAGAGCAAATGGCCATTATCTTGAGATTTCTGAACACTGCAGGTATTCTAACAAAATGTTTTTTTTGCTATTAGAAGTGTTAGTGAAACTTCTTCAGAGACACTAAAAAAAGAGATATGTGATGTTCTTGTTCAGTACAACCTCCAGGTTCATAAATTGAGATGCCAATGGTATGATGGTGCTAGCAATATGCATGGCCAATGAAATGGACTTCAGGCATTGTTTCTTAATGATTGTCCATATGCGTACTATGTCTATTGTTTTGCTCATCGAATCGATTGCAATTGACATTGGTTGCTATAGCCAAGCAATGTGATCATATTTGGGACTTCTTTTCTCTATTAGACAATATCATTAATATTGTTAAATCTTCTGCTAAGCGCAATACAGAGCTGCAAGCTGTCCAAGAGAATATGTTAGCAACTGGAGAACGCGAATATGGACGAGGGGCTAATCAGATGACAACCTTGCAGTGATCAAGAGCTACTTGCTGGGTTCTCATTACGAATATGTTAAGAGTATGACATATATGCATGCTACAACTTGCAAGGTGCTTGAGGATCTTCTTGGCAACTGTTCAAATCCAAAGGTTCGGACGAATATTCACGGTGCTTGCAAAAACATCAAGAGCTTTGATTTTGTATTTAGCTTGCATTTAATGAGTTCAATTATGGGAATCACTAATTTTCTTTGTCAATCCTTTCAAAAAGAATTTGTTGAGATTCTGGCTTCTATGAGATAAGTCTCTACTGTAAAAAATCTTTTTTGAGAATTAAGACAACAAGGTTGGGAGAAACTACTTCAGAAGGTGAAAGATTTTTGCTCAAGACATGACATTGATATACCTAACCTAGACATCAATATTGGTCGTGGTCGCAAGCAAATTATTGTTGAGCATCATTATCACTTTGACGTTTTCAATGAAACCATAGATTTTCAGTTGACAGAGTTGTATACAAGATTTAATGAGACATCAGTTCGACTCCTTAAACATAGTATGGCTTTGGATCCTAAAAATTATTTGAATCATTTAATGCAAATGATATTTATGAGCTTGCAATGGAGTTTAATCCTTAGGATTTTGAACACCAAGATAGAAATGCCTTGTTGATTGAATTGAAATATTATCGTGAGGATGTGGTTCACAATCTTCAATTTGAAGTACCTACACTTTCAAAATTATGCGAGAAGTTGGTTGAAATGGGAAGGTCGGAGGATTACAAAATGATAACTAAATTGATTTGCCTTGTGTTGCATTATCTGTTTCTACTGCGATTACTAAGAGAGCATTTTCAGCAATGAAACATGTGAAAATGAAATTCGCAGCAAAATGAGTGATGAGTTTCTTGTTGATCGTATAACAATTTTTGTTGAGAGAGAGCTTATTAATAAAATAGATATAGATTCTATTATAGAAGAATTTACAGTTGTAAAAGATCGTAGGACACAATTTTCTTTAGCTAATTTTAGATCTTGAATATTTTTGTGCAATGACTTGTTGTAAGTTTTTTAAAGATTATAACTTATTTGAAAACATTAGATTCTCATAAAAATGGGTTCAAAAAAATATCAGGGGTGCTGCCCCCGAACCCCCGTAAGGGGAGGTTCCCCATCTCCCGGCCCATCCCTTTGCCATATCCTGACTCCACCCCTAAAAGTAGGTGCATGGAATTATATCTTTTTAAGATGAATAGTAATTGTGATTGTTTATAAGTTATTCAAATATCATTTTTATCCACATATTTCGTAAGGTTTACAAATTTTATCACATTATTTCGAATATTGAGAATTTGTCGCTCTATTTTCATTATACCGGTACTGACTTGATGACGACTGGTGATGGTAAAAATTTTCCTATCATGACGACTGGTGATGGTAAAAATTTTCCTATCACCTTTAATGGTTTCACATCGCTTTCACATAATGATCTTTTTTTTTGTCTATCTAATGTGTTTTGTGTGCCCTATACGAAGAACAATTTAATTTCTATTTCTCAATTATGTGACACTATTAATATCTTGGTTGAATTTAACCCCCCCCCCCCCCCCTTCTCTATTTCACGTGTAGGATCTTTGTATGGGGGCATGTCTGTTGTGCGGTCGCATTAAACATGGAATATATAAGTGGCCCACTACCAAATCTTTCATACTGCCTCTTTTATCTTTCCCAATGTCTACACGTCTTCCACGAAGCGGCATCATCATTTTGGACATCCATCTGACACCATTCTCAAATCTTTAGTGTCCTCCCATACACTATTTGTTTCGTTTTATCTTTCATATTCTTAGTATATTATGAATTGCAAGTGCTCAAAGAGACATATATTAGCATTTTTAGAGTCCTCTATTAGTTTGTGTCCTTTAGAAGTTGTTTTCACTAATGTATGGACCTCTCTAGTTTTCTCCATTCATAACAATAAATACTATCTTATTATGGTCAATCAATGTTTCAAATATATGTAGTTATATCCAATGAAGCGTAAATTTGATGTTTCTACAATCTTTAACACTAAACTTGTCACGTTACCACAACATAATGGATTTGAAGTGCGTTGCCACCATCATATTGTCGAAATTGGTCACGCTCTGCTCAACCATGCATCCATGCTGGTATCCTTTTAGAGTTATGCCTTCTTTACTGCTACCTACCGTGCATCCACGCCTTCCTCGCTGCTCCTACTTAATCAATTGCATAACCATTCCCGTCTCTCTATGAGCTTTCCATTTGAGATCATCTTTCCTAGGTTGGGATGGCAACACGGTCGGGTCGGGCCGACCATTACCATCTCTATCCCATCAAGGATTTTGGGAAAGCGGAATGGGATCAGGATCGGGGATGGGGATTGAAAATTTTCCATTTATCGTATTAAATAATTAATTTTTATTTTTTTTTAAAATATCAATTAAATTTTAAAATATAAAAATAAAATAATTCATGTGAGTTCAGAGAATTCAAGGTGGGGCGGGTGTTTTTGCCATCCCTATTCCTAGGCTCCCAAACTATGCCGACTGTTGTGAAAATAACGTGATTGCAAGTGCACAATATCGTTAACAAGTAATAAAGTGGACTTTTTGAGTCCGGATTATCGTTCCCACGAAGACTATCTTATTTAGATACTAGTTAAATTAATCAAAGCGCTAATTCATTGCAAATAATTTAAAATAAATTGAGTTGAAAGATTTAAGCTAAAACTCTGGATTTTTCGAAAGTAATAATAAAGAAAAAATCAAGAATTAATAAAATATGATGGTTAAAGCGTTTGGACGAACGAATTCACCTAGTTGTCATCTCTAATTCCTCTTCTCAAGATTTGTTTTCTAAAGTTGTATTCGGTCGAATTCACAAATTTAACCTAATTTACCTCTCTTGAGTTCAAATTGGTCCTATCTAATTAAGTCAACTTAGGCAGTCGAATGGTCCTTAATTAGATGCATGAGATCTCCTAGGAATTCAATTCAGACCGCAGAAATAATAAAAGCGTATCTCTACCTTTCATCCAATTGCCGGATTTTACTACGTGATCTAGATCAATAATTCACTTCTCAGTTCATTACAATCCATAAAATCAATGAAATAATGGCCAATCATTCAAAGCATTAAGAAAAGAAGTAAAATCAAATACTTAATCAATTTATAAATCAAAACTTGAGATTCGAAATTAAAGAAGTTAACTTAGGCTACATCGTTCATCCAAACATAAAATCTAGCTATTCATAACTCGGGAGAAAGAAAAGATGAAAAGAATCGAAAACATAACCGGATCTTGAAAATAATAGAGGAAGAGACGTTGAATATCTTGCACTAAGAAATCTCTGTCTTCAAGCTCCAATCTTCAATTCCGCCTTGTTCTTCGTCTCTTGGTATCTCTCTCTCTCAATATGATTTTTTACAAGAATTTCAACAACCATTGTTATGAGAGTCTAAGTCCTATTAATAGGTCTCTCAAGATGACCTAAAAGATCCCTCAAAATCCTCAAAATCGTGGACTATAAGTTTCCTAATTGTTTTTGAACTCAAATAAGGAAATAAAATAAAAGAAAATCCATGCCAAAAAATGGCACTCGGGACGAACGCCAGCATCTTGAATGAACGCCCAGTGGGAAAACTGCTCACCAGTTTCTTTGCGCTTGGTGGGCGCTTTTTCAGCTTTAGTCTAAGCGTTCGCCCACTCATTTTCATCCCATTCTGCGCATGTGGTCCTTCAAATTTTGATTGTAGTCATTTTAGTCCTCTGATTCCTTCTTATATTTCAATTCAGGTCCTCTTTTATTTGCACCCCTATGTCCTTCAACTTTTGGAAGTTTGCAAGTTGATCCCCATCTCCAAGTTTTCAGATACTTTCAGTCCTTTTCGCCTATTTTGCTTTGTTTTTCTCCAATTCCATCCGATCTTGGGTTTTGACCTGAAATAATTAAATCAACACACAATTAAGTAGAAAAGTACTTATGAGCACTTACAATTGTCCACTTTTGATAGTCTAGATAAGTATAAAATCACACTTATCAAATACCCTCAAACTTGAACATTTGTTCGTCCTCGAACATAACTATTTACTTCAACAACCAAACAAAATATATTATAACAGATAGCTTGCCGTATTTGCCTCATGTTTTGAACAATCAAACAATTCATAATAATACTTCTAAATCATGCTACCAAAATCAATCATTTTGACTTATCCGATGCTTGACAAATATCAGTGTGTACACATAGTCAATTCAATCACCATGAGCCTTTAGGTCGATGATATTATGCCCCTCCAATGGTCGAATATTTCCTTTCTCACTCGTAAGAATACACACCCCCAAACTGATATTCAATTTTCTCACCCTGGGTATTAGCTCTAAAGGGACTCTCAAGACACTTTTTTTTACTGCTCAAAATTTGGTTAGGTCTAGCCAATACATTAGCTATCTAGATCTGTGATGATTCTCCTTTCATTGAGTGTTTTGACCATCAAGTTTTCACGAAGTAAAACAAACCCACTAGTAATCTATATCCCCAAGTTATGCGCACAATGGTTCAATCTTGCTCTCTCTCTCTTCTTCTTTTTTTATCTTATGTGTAAGACCTCACTCCCTTAAGCTTTCTAGATGACCCTTGTAGCGAGCTTTAGGCCGATGGCTCCCAAGTCTGTTAAACCTTAGGGCACCGAGTTTTGAGAACTCCAATGGACTTTATCACTCGAGTCAACTAGGCTACGAAGAGAGGTATAAGATAATGCAAGTGCCTTTTTTTTTTTTACAAGATAAACACGCGGGGATTAGATTTCTAGCATCCGGTCAATACCTAGATTCCACTTGGTAGCCAAAATACACTCCACACAACTATTATTCAAACACAAAATCAACACCTATCTAAACACACTGCCTTTGGTTTAACCACCCCAAACTAGCCTTTCACCCGGTTAGGTAATTGAGTTGTCAATTGGTAGAATTGGTTTTCTCAACTAAGATTCAATACTCTTTCACTGTATTCTATTCAATATACCAACCCAGCGTAGTGAAATTCATGACCATAAATCACACTTAATCATATCTCACATGGATAAGTAAAGTTTATAAAACAAGCACAAGTAGCATAACCTAGTCATAATTCATGAATTGACATCAGTTTCAAATAATATCCTCATAGGCCGGAAAAGCTATCCAACATACAAGCACACAATTTTTTTTTTTAAAGCATACACAAAAATAATGAAAGTAATTAAAGTCTAATTAAAGTCACCCCCAAGCTTAAAGTTCACATTGTCCACAATGTAAGAAAAATGTAGAGCAAAAGTAAATACTAGGAAACGATCAGGAACTTCCCAGGGGTAAATGTGGAGAAGATGCATCCTATTTGGTGGAGTGGTCCTTCCGTAGAGGTTGAAAAGAAGCAAGTCTTGTGAAAGGCCGAGAGGCTTCTCGATATGTGCACGACATTCTCATCGAGAGTTTCCATACGGCTCCCAATACGACTCACCTGATCGTGCATTGCATGGTATTGGTAATCCAGGGTCCGCTGATTGGATCGAGTCGAGCATCGGTTCTTTGCCAATCCTCACACGACTAGTCACATAGCGCAAGTCACCAAGCATAGCCTCCCGGTTCGATATATGTGTATAATCGTGTTCTCAATGGGCGTAATCGCGACCCATCTCTGTCTCGAGCCACCATAAAATTGCACGAACCGAACGTCAAGTCGGAACCAAAGGTTTTCGGTGGTGGGGGCGGTGCCTCATCGTGAAAATCTTCATCTGCAATCCGGCCCTAGCGGTGTGTGCTCTAGTACCTCCACCGCCAACTTGGTCTCCGAGTTCTCAACACTACGGGCATTGAATAAGGGAGCGGGGGTGGGCTTCCTCGGCCGGGAAAATGGAAACTCCCGAGTGAGACAGATCCCGCTTATAAGACAAGAAAAATGAATGGCGCTACCGAGTCCACCTCAAGAGCTAATTCTTTGATGAACTCAAAGATGTGAGTCCCAAAGTCAAACTTACAGACACCTTGCTAGATGATATAACAGGATGGCCCGTGCTCATTAATTTTCGTCCTCTCATCTGGTGGGGCTAATGTTGGGCCGACAAAAATATGTAAGACGCGCAATTCCCTGGTAAGCTGATCATGCATGAACCGAGGGGTGTCCAAAGGCCAAGCATCATCCCGACCATATAAATAACGGGCCACCAATGCCATGTCAACGTCGTGCGGAGTGGGGAGAGGGTCAAGCCCAGTGCGTGTGAGGCCATAATATCTGTCGATCATAGTGGGGGTGAAACGTATCCACTGACCTCTCACCCAGGTTCTGTGTCGGTGGGGAGACTCCAGGGCATCAATGTCCGGGTTGAAATTGGCAAAAAACTCCCTAACTAGAGTAGGGTATGCGGCGTGTTGAGCACCGGCCACCTTGCTCCACCCACAGTGCTGGATGACTCGTTCCAACAAATGATCAGAGAAGTCGGTCCTAGTTACCTGGCGTTCCTTGTGACAAAGCTTGGGTAACCACTTAGTTTTATAGCTTGATTGGATGGCCTCAGTTTGGAACCGTGGTATAGACCCATTATCAGGCGGCTCGGCCACATGTCTAGTCTGGGTAGAAGGCCCGCTGACCTTCCCTTTCCCTTTCCCTTTCTCCGCAGCAGTAGCTTTGCGCTTGGGTGGCATGTTGTACCTGTAGAGACAAAATGAAAGGAAGTATGTGAGAGAACGAAGTGGACCAAGGATTTACACAATCGAGAAAACATAGAAAAGAGTTAAAGTTTCCCGAGCCATCATTGGACACACATAATGCCCTAGCGTGGTGTGTATCGTGTTCAAATTATAGGCGAACGGATGTCGAAAAAGGCGACGAAGGGGGGGACGAAACGGGGTAGGAGGGTCTGCCGGCGGGTAGCATGGCGAGCCACAAAGTTCGTAAAGGGACTAACCAGCAGGATGCATGATCAAGATATCCTAAGGAAAGCATGCAATGTGAACAACCCTGAACATAAAACAACAAAGTCCAAGTGATGGCTAGACCCAATTTTACAAGAAAGTTCTTTAAGGCATTTTAACAAACACTTTGAAGGCATCCTATTTGTATGGGAAAATGAATGAACAGAGATCATGAATTTTGCCCAAAAATTGTTAAACCACAATGCACAATCACAAACCCAGCAACTACCTAACCCCAAACTCCTCCAATGAAGCATAAAAATCCACCCAAACACCAATTCACAGCGTAAATGGAAGATGAAGATAGACACGGAAACCATACCTTACAATGGAACTTAGGCAACGTGAAGATGATGAATGGAGGGTCAATCAAGATATGATGCTAATGTGATGCAGTTAAATAAGCATAAAGTTGTGTGGGTGGCGCACGGGGAAGAAAGAGGAACCGGGTGGGAGGAATGAGAAGGTCATGTGAAAAGAGAGAGAGAGAGAGAGAGAGAGAGAGAGAGGGAGAGAGGGAGAGAGGCGGACGGTTTGTGCTTAAAACCAGCAAAAAAAAATTTTTTTTTTAAATCTTTGGTGACGCTTTGGTGAACCAGGCATTCGCCCAATGCAAAAAAACAGTGCAGCATACCCGCGACTGATGAAGCTTAACGCTTAGGTCGATTGCTTGGGCGTTCGCCCAAACCAACAGACCCTTTTTTTTTTTTAACATTTGGCCTGAAAGAAATTAAACCAAATAAACGTAGCGAAATATGATAAGAACGAGGAAAAACAACAATCCTAAAATTCTATATGCAAAACAAATACTAGATAAGGGGTAGAGAATGGGTTGCCTCCCATTAAGCGCTCAATTTAGAGTCTTGGGCTCGACTGTTTGGCTGCAATCACTCTGGCACTGCAATGTCAATGGTGGATTTTGCCGTTGGGAAATCCTCTACATAGTGTTTCTCTCTCGGCCGTTAACTTTGAAATTTCCTTTGGTTGGATGAGTCAATTCAACCGCAACCATACTGAAAAACCTTGGCGATTGTGAATGGTCCCACCACTTTGATTTCGATTTTCAGTGCCACATTTGAGTCGCGAGTTGTACAACAGAACTTGATCCCCAACCCGGAATACCCGGTGCGAATGTGTTTATCATGCCGCCTTAGTCCTTTCTTTATAGATCACCGAGTTTTCATAGGCATCCATTCGAATTCATTCACTCGTTCAACTACAGCACTAGTTTCCCGACCTTGTCCAAATCCATGTTTAAGCTGTTTTGGTGCCCAATAGGCCTTGTGCTCGAATTCGACCGGTAGATGGCAAGCTTTTTCAAAACCAAACGATAAGGAGACATGCCAATAGGGGTTTTGAAAGTCATCGCGATGCGCCCATAGTGCATCATCAAGCTTCTTGGACCAATCTTTTCGAGTTGAATTAACGATTAGCTCGAGGATTCGCTTCAACTATCTCGTTGGATGTCTCCACTTGCCCATTAGTTTGAGGGTGATAAGTCATGGCAACCCGATCTGCACCCCATATTTGTTGAGGACCGATTTAAATAAGCGGTTGTAAAAATGAGAACCACCATCACTTATAATAGCTCGGGGAGCTCCATATCTTGAATATATTTTTTTTTATGAAACCAACCACCACTGTTGCATCATTAGTTGGTAATGCTTTTGCTTCCACCCACTTGGACACATAATCAACCGCTACAATGATGTACTTGTTGGAATAGGGCGGTGGAAAAGGTCCCATGAAGTCTATGCCCCAAACATCAAATAATTCTACTTCAAGGATGTTGTTTAACGGCATTTCATGACGGGCGAGATGTTACTGCTCGCGTTGGCATCGATCACATGATCTACAAAAAGCGCACATCTTTGAATAATGTGGGCGAAGAGAAACCACATTTGTAAAACCTTAGCAATGGTTTTGGTAGGACCAAAATGACCCCCATAAGTCAAAGAGTGTACACGCAAGCAAGTATCGGTTTCATTTCTTCTTCGGAACACATCTTACGATAATCTGATCTGGGCCTCTTCAGATAGATAAGGTTCCTCCCGGAGGGTAGAATTTAGCTTCATGGACAAGTTTTTTTTTTCGATAAGAAAATTACGGTGGGAGAATTTGATGACCAAATAATTGACTAAGTCGAAGATACCACGGTGCATTCCCAATCTGCAAGATTTGTTAAATGCTGAAACACTTCATTTATGTCCACACTATCGGTTGCTTCTCCCTTCTCCAGTCTAGATAAATGGTCTGCCACCTGATTTTCTGTCTCCTTTTTATCACATATTTCAATGTCAAATTCTTGTAGCAACAAATCCATCGAATTAATCTGGGTTTGGCATCCTTCTTCCCAAACAAATACTTAAGAGCTGCATGGTCAGTGTAGACAAGTACCTTTGACCCAATGAGATAGGAACGGAATTTGTCAAAGGCAAAACTACACCTAGCATTTCTTTTCGGGTTGTTGCATAGTTGATCTGCGTGCATCATTAAAGTCCCGCTTGCATAGTATATGACATGTAAATTTTTGTCTCTCGTTGCCCCAAGATCGCACCCACTGCAAAGTCGCTAGCATCACACATAAGTTCAAATGGTAAACTCAATCCGGTGCAACAATAATTGGTGCGGTTGTCGATTTTGCTTTCAAAGTGTTAAAAGCAATAAGACACTTATCGAGAAAAGTTGAAAGGCATGTCTTTCTCCAAAAGGCTCGAGAGGCTTTGTAATTTTTGAAAAATCACGGATGAACCTCCTATAAAATCCTGCATGTCCAAGAAAACTTCTAACCCCCTTAACTGAATTCGGTGGCTGCAATTTCTCAATCACTTGAATTTTTGCTTTGTCGACTTCTATTCCTTGAGCTGAAATTCGGTGTCCCAGAACTATTCCTTCTTTCACCATAAAGTGACATTTCTCCCAGTTGAGTACAAGATTAGTTTCCTCACATCTCTTCAACACCTTAGATAAATTTGTCAAGCATACATCGAAAGAGTCTCCAAAAACTGAGAAATCATCCATAAATACCTCAATGTATTGCTCCACCATGTCTGAGAATATAGCCATCATGCAACGCTGAAAAGTGGCAGGGGCGTTACACAATCCAAAGGGCATTCTTCTAAAGGCAAAGGTCCCATAAGGACATGTGAAGGTGGTTTTCTCCTGGTCTTCTGGAGCAATGGAGATCTGATTGTATCCCGAATAGCCATCCAAGAAACAAATGGTGAGAGTGCGCCTTGCAAGCCTTTCCAAAGATCCCGATCAATAAAGGGTAAAGGAAGTGATCTTTCCTTGTGGCATTATTCGAGTTTTGATGGTCAATACATACTCTCCGACTGTGACCAATCGTGTCGGAATGAGCTCATTGTTATCATTCTTCTCAACTGTGATTCTTCCTTTTTGCACACTATGTGAACCGGACTTACCCACGAACCGCGAGATCGGATAAGTTATTCCCGCATCGAGTAATTTCATCACTTCATTCGGACCACTTCCTTCAAAGTAGGATTCAATCTCTGTTGGCTCTCCACCGATGCCTTGAAATTGTCCTCCATACGGATTTTATTCATACACACGTAAGACCGATTCCTCTAATATCTCGCAATAGTCCACCCGATAGTCATTTTATGTTCCTTGATTATTACGAGCAATTTTTCTTCCTCCAATTACATCCATATCATTAGCAATAATCACTTTGGAAGGGTAGTAGAAGTCCCTAGGTATGCGTGTCGAATGTGAGATGGCAATGGTTTCAACTCAAGAGCGAGGAGCCCTCTCTATGGATGGTACTTGGTCTTTGTAGGTTTTCACAAAGTGGTTCAAAATATCTCGTTCTCTTGTAAGAGACGGTGGAGATGCTTCTAGTTGTAAGGCTCGTGCTTGTATAGCTAGATGTTACGATTTTGTTGATTCGAACACATCATACAAATCATGAGTTCATCCGGTAGATATTCTGCTTCAAATGTTTCTACAATTAATTTGTCCACCACATCGACTTGAAAACAAGAATCAAGAAGTTGGATATTTCATCGCCTTAAAAACATTGAATATAACTCTTTATTGTCCACACCAAGAATCATTTTCCTTCACAAACATCGATCGGTAGCTCTCCACAGTAGCTAAAAATGGTCTTCCAAGAATAATGGGGATATTGCTCATCTTCCTCCATATCAAGAATAATGAAGTCTGCTGAAATATGAATTTATCGACCTTTACCAATACATCCTCAATGATACCTCGAGGATGCTTGATAGATCGATCTGCCACCGCACCACGAGACGATGGTTGGTCTTGCTTCTCCCAATCCTAGTTTCATGTACACAGATAAAGGTATGAGATTAATACTTGCACCCAAATCACACAAAGCATGATCAAAATAATTTGAACATATAGTACATGGGATAGTGAAACTCCCTGGATCTTTTAATTTAGGTGGAAGCTTTTTCTGAAGAATTGTATTGCACTCTTCCGTCGAATAAACCTGTTTCATGCTCTTCCGGTTTCGTTTGTTTGAAAGAATGTCCTTCATGAACTTTTCATAGCTGGGCATCTGTGCTAATGTATCGGCAAATGGGATGTTGACATGGAGTTTTCTGAAAATTTCAAGAAATTTTGCAAATTGTTTGTCGAGCTTGTGCTTCCAACAACCTTTGAGGAAAAGAATCGGTGGCACATAAGCTTTGGCGAGGATTGGTGTCTTGGCTTTGGATGATTCTGCATCTTCCTTTACAACTTCTTCTTGTGGATGCGCTCAATGCTTCTCACCTATCTCATCCTCGGCTACCAACTGTTTGTCCCTCTTCTCAGGTCGTTTTATGTGAATTTACGGTAATTGTACTCCACTCCTTGTCGTGATTGCTTGTACTTGTTCTTTTGGATTTGTTACAATATTGCTATGAAGTGTCCCTGGAGTTCTATCTGATAGTTGTAAGGCCACCGGCCAATCTAAGTCTCTAATTTCACGATAGATGCCTCGTTGATTCGATAATTTGTGTCCCGCCTCCCATTAGTTTATCGGTCTTTTTTGCATGTCTTGTTGGAACATTTCTCCCAAACTTGGTCTTCTCTCATCTTTGAGCATTGCCGATACCACCGCTGTGATTATCGACCATCTAAAATTTAGGTGTTGCTTCCACCAGGATTGTATGTTTGAGAGTAAGGGTTATCTTTAGCGGCGTGTGTTATTCTCGAACAAAATTTACCTGTTCATCCGGAGAGGCCAATAACATACAATCAAGTAGAGTGGTTAGCCCACGCGCACATCATCATGGTCTCTTGCCTTGCATTTACTCCTTGTGTTTATGTTCTAACCAAGAGCTCAACTGTTTCATCAATGCGGCAATTTGTGCATTGGTAGTGACAGTTGTCTATCTCATGTATCCTGCTACTTTCTTCTGAGTGGTTCAATCGAGATGAAAACATGGTATGAGTGTTTGCTATCACTCATATAAATCCCAAGCTTCATTGACATTTTATTCGCAATGGACCCGTTTGCTTTGAGGAGTCCACTATCGATTTGGATTGAGAAGAAAGTCCGAGTAGAAATATTGAGCTCAAGTCCCTTTTAATACCATGATTTGGACATTTTCTCGAGCAACTCTTTGAATCATCCCCAAGCTTCATGATCTGGCTCTCCATCAAGTTGTTGAAAAGTCAAAATTTCCAACTTCATTTTGGCCACTTTAGCCGGTGAAAAGTATTTGTTGCGCAATTTTCTAGCCAAGTCATCCTGTGTGGCGATACTAGCATGTGGTTCGAAATCTAACCATTCAAGAGCTCCATCTCTCGGTGTATGGGGGAATAACCGAGAAGTCGATGGCATCCTCATTCACTCCTTGAAACTGAAAGTTACGGTACATCCGTAGGAATCGAGAAAGATGAGTATTCGGGTTTTCATTCGCTCTGCCATAGAACTGCAGGTTATTGCTGAAGAGATTAATAAGATCGGCTCTTAATTGAAAATCATTCCGACCAAAAGCTGGATAGACTATGCTTGAACGATCGAGAGCCGTTGGGGTTAAGAACTGAGCCATTGGCATATTCCCATCGTCATCTTCTTCTTCTTCATTGTGTAGCTGAATTTGCTTTGTCGCCAATTTGGTACTCGCAGCCGGTCGCTTCTTGACTTCTCTTCTTATTGGTGCATCTGCCATTAGAATTTTTTGCTGATCTCTCTGTTTTTGGTTGTGTTTTTTGCGTCTTCGTCTGAAGGTACGTTCAATCTCAGGATCGAAGGTTTCAAGATCGCCGCCTTGCGCACGGAGCATACAACAAACACCTTTTCTGCAGTAAATAAAAGAGAAGAAAAGAGTATCAAGATAAAAATGAATTAACTATAAAAATTACTCTAAACTAATATTAAATAAGGATAGTCCCCGGCAACGGCGCCAAAAACTTGTTGTGAAAATAACGTGATTGCAAGTGCACAATATCGTTAACAAGTAATAAAGTGGACTTTTGAGTCCTGATTATCGTTCCTACACGAAGACTATCTTATTTAGATACTAGTTAAATTAATCAAAGCGCTAATTCATTGCAAATAATTTAAAATAAATTGAGTTGAAAGATTTAAGCTAAAACTACGGATTTTTCAAAGCAATAATAAAGAAAAAATCAAGAATTAATAAAATATGATGGTTAAAGCGTTTGAACGAACGAATTCACCTAGTTGTCATCTCTAATTCCTCCTCTCAAGATTTGTTTTCTAAAGTTGTATTCGGTCGAATTCACAAATTTAACCTAATTTACCTCTCTCGAGTTCAAATTGGTCCTATCTAATTAAGTCAACTTAGGCAGTCAGAATGGTCCTTAATTAGATGCATGAGATCTCCTAGGAATTCAATTCGCATCATGCAAAGAATAATAAAAGCGTATCTCTACCTTTCATCCAATTGCCAGATTTTACTACGTGATCTAGATCAACAATTCACTTCTCAGTTCATTACAATCCATAAAATCAATGAAATAATGGCCAATCATTCAAAGCATTAAGAAAAGAAGTAAAATCAAATACTTAATCAATTTATAAATCAAAACTTGAGATTCGAAATTAAAGAAGTTAACTTAGGCTACATCGTTCATCCAAACATAAAATCTAGCTATTCATAACTCGGGAGAAAGAAAAGATGAAAAGAATCGAAAACATAACCGGATCTTGAAAATAATAGAGGAAGAGACGTTGAATATCTTGCACTAAGAAATCTCTGGTCTTCAAGCTCCAATCTTCAATTCCGCCTTGTTCTTCGCCTCTTGGTATCTCTCTCTCTCAATATGATTTTTACAAGAATTTCAACAACCATTGTTATGAGAGTCTAAGTCCTATTAATAGGTCTCTCAAGATGACCTAAAAGATCCCTCAAAATCCTCAAAATCGTGGACTATAAGTTTCCTAATTGTTTTGAACTCAAATAAGGAAATAAAATAAAAGAAAATCCATGATGTTGAAAATGGCTGGGCGAACGCCCAGAGCATGCTGAGGGCGAACGCCCAGTGTCGGAAAAACGACTTCACTGCTGTTTCTTTGCTTCAATGGCGCGCACCAGCTTTGGTCTAGTATGTTCGCCCACCTCATTTCATCCATTCTGCGCTTGTGGTCCTTCAAATTTTGATTGTAGTCATTTTAGTCCTCGATTCCTTCTTATATTTCAATTCAGTCCTCTTTTATTTGCACCCCATGTCCTTCAACTTTTGGAAGTTTGCAAGTTGATCCCCATCTCCAAGTTTTCAGATACTTTCAGGTCCTTTTCGCCTATTTTGCTTTGTTTTTCTCCAATTCCATCCGATCTTGGGTTTTGACCGAAATAATTAAATCAACACACAATTAAATAGAAAAGTACTTATGAGCACTTACAATTGTCCACTTTTGATAGTCTAGATAAGTGTAAAATCACACTTATCACCGACTTAGTATATTCAATTGTCTGTGTTATCCACATCTTTCCCCAGGCTTCAAATAAATTAGAGGCACGTTCCATTCCTTGTATGTTTATAGTACAACTCAGTGGTTATTTGTCTCACGTCATGTTGAATTCATTGAGTCAGTCTTCTCGCTTACCTCTCTACTACTCTCCCATGCCATCCAACCCGCTATTGATCAATGGTGCCCCTCTAATTCATCTTATGTATCACTTCTTATACCTATCATCACGTCATGTTGCCATGCACTTGCTCCAACATGCCCGCTATTGTGACTAACCCGACACTATAGCCACCTTATCGGTCATCTAGTGGCACAACCGTGGGGCCTTCTTCCCAGCCCCTATGCGAACTGTCGCATCCACCTACAGGGATCTCCATCATTATCCTTCTCCAATAGACTATTTTTCCTCGTCGTCTCCCTCCAAGGCTCCATCCACCAACACCCATCCTATGCATACTCAAGCTTCCATAAACCTAAACAAAAGCTCAATCTTGCTTTTTCCCTTGTGTCAGACACAATTAAGCCCTTATCTCACATCATCACCCTAAAACATCCTCAGTGGCGTCATGCCATATCTAATGAATTTGATGCCTTGATTCGAAATGGAACTTGGTATCTCGTTCATCCTCAACCTTTTCACAATTTTGTAGATTTGTAAATGGGTTTTTCGTGTCAAACACAAACTCGATAGATCTATTGAGCGCTATAAAGCCTACCTCATTGCCAAAGGTTTCTACCAATGACCTGTGGTTGACTATCATGAAACTTTTAGCCCGGCTATAAAATCCACCACCATCCGCCTTATTCTGAGTCTTGCTCTTGCTCACAATAGGCCTTTTTGTCAATTGGATGTCAATAATGCCTTCTTACATGGGTCCTTTACTGAAGATGTCTTCATGTCCCAACTTCTGGAGAAGGTGATCTATGGTCTTAAACAAGCCCTTAAGGCCTATTAAAACGAGCTTTAATTCTTCATTCTTTCCACTGGCTGCAGACATTCTCAATCCAACACCTCTCTATTCATCTACAATTTCCAACAGTATAAGCTCTTCATACTAGTCTATGTTGATGAACTAGTCTTGATAAGTTTACCTCTGACTTAGGGCACCGATTTTCCCTGGGTCTTCTTTCATTTTTCCTTAGCATAGAAGTCACTTTCACCCTCCTCCTTCTGAGCTATTTCTTTCCTAACGCCAATATCTATGTGATCTGCTTCAGTGCACAAATATGCTGCAAGCCAAACCTATCCAAACTCCTATGTTCACTACTACAAATATTAGCCTCAGTGATAGTACCACCCTCCCTGACCTCACTAAGTATCAACAAGTCCTTGGCAGCCTTCAATATCTTCTTCTCACCTGTCTGACATTGCTTACTTTGTCAATAAATTATCCTAATTCATGCATTGACCCATCACCTAACATTAGGTGTCAATCAAAAGACTCATCCATTATCTCTGTGGGACTTCTCGCCATTGTCTCTTTCTCCGTGCTAAATCAAATAATCTTTTACGTGCCGACTCAGATTGGGTCGAGAAACCTAATGACTGAACGTTTACTAATACTTATATTGTATTTCTTGGCCACAATCCATTGCCAAGATATCGCGTAAACAACAATATGCAGCTCAATTTTCAACAGAAGTAGAGTATCATGCAGTTGCATCCAATGCCTATGATATTAACTGGATCAAGTCTCGTCTCTAGGAATTGACGAGCCGCTACCCAATCAAACAGTAATCTACTTCGACAATGTCAACAATACATTTTTACGCTCCAATCCTATGTTCCATTCTCAAATGAAACACATTGAGATTGATATCTACTTTTTGCATGAAAATGTTCAAAACAAAGAGGTTTGTGTTTTTCATGTTACCTCTCTTGATCAACTGGTTGATGTTCTTACCAAGCCACTATCCACAGCTCGGTTTCTTCTCATACAAGGCCTCTATCTTGTGAGGCATGTTAGTGATAAAGTTGTACATCAAAAATAATTTGTCGTGTACAGTCCTAATTGTATTTGATTATTATCTTATATATAGTTCCAATTGTATTAGACTAGATTACTAGTTTTTTAATTGTATTATATTATTATTTTGTACCGTTCTAATTGTATTAGAGCATCGCTAATGCATTTTATGGATTTCTATCTCTATAGTTTACATGTCAGTGATGTCTAATAAATAGACACCCATGTTCAAAATTGGTCTCTAGTAGGTTCTATTTACAACACAATAATCTTGTCTATGTGTTTTTTTTTCTTAAAATAAAAATAAAATCGCATTTAAATATACATATAAATATAAATTTTGTTCAAAATTAGTCTCCAGTAGGTTCCAAATTTTATTCAATCAGCATATCTAATAGAACTTCTGAATCTAGATGGAGCTCTAGAAAATATCATATTTTTTTCCTACTTAACATAGTCCCTATCAGCTTGAAGAATTTTTTAAACATCATGTCTTTTTCTTATGTGACAAATTTTTTTAACAATCCACTGTTACATTGGAGATGATCTTAGACTAGGTCACTAATTTCCTAAGAACATCTCTAAGAGGCTCTTTAAACATAAGTTGCTCTCTAGTTTAGAAAGTCAATCCTTAAAATTATGCTTCAAGAGACTCTTCAAGTTAACTTTTAAAGTAGAAAATGTATTTGGCTCTCCAAATTACCCACTATCTATAATTAAATACATTCAAAGAATTTTAGTTTTCAATACTCATATATTGACTATATTAAATAGTATGTACAAAATAAAATAGAAAAAAATGGAAGAAAATCATATAATATTTAGAAGAGAATAATGTCAAAATGAATTATATGAAAAAATAATAAATACTTCTTGGAAAAAGTAAAATAAAATTTTAAACATAAAAATAGTGTTTGATCATTTCAAAAAAGTTTACTCACTAAATTTATATATACTCTTTATAAATAAATTGTCTCTTGTATTATATTTTGTATAGTTCTAACTATATTAGACTAGGTTACTAATCTCTTAATGTCAAAAATTGATTTTGAACCTACCATCCTCCCTCAACATATAGAACAAACATTTTTTAAAGGGTAGTTTGCAATTTTGGTCTCCAACCTTTCAAATATGTAACTAATCTACCCTAACTAATTTTTTTAGCATCAGGCATCCACAACCTTTCAATTTGTTGTAAATTACGTTCTCATTGACATATTTTGATAGATTTGTCCTCCTCTTTAAATAAACAAAAATAGAAAAAAAACTAAAAATAACAAAAAAATAAAAAAAATTGCAAATAAAGTCTCATAGCTTTTAAAAAATACAAAATAACTTCATCTTCCCCAAAAACCTACCACAATGCTGGACACCAATCTGAAAATCAACAATCTAATCATGAAAGCCAATGTTGGGATTCATAATGACTATCATTATTGTTTTGAGCACCAGTGTCATCACTCCCTAGTGCCGGGGGATCTCCCTACAGTTTCTCTGGTAATCGTGGGTTATGACTTGATATTAACAGACAGTGACCATCATTGTCTTACCTTTATATCGACACATTGAAAAAGAAGATCATATTTATAGAGAGAGAGAGAGAGAGAGAGAGAGAGAGAGAGAGAGAGAGAGTTTCAACCTTCAACGTCCAAGTTGGGGAACAACCTCTGAAGAATCTCCGCCACGCACCTCTTTTGTCCAAAACAAATTAAGGCATCGGAGTTTCAAAGGTCGAGAGATTGCTAATCGACTAGTGGTAATGTTTGGTGAAAAGGGTGAGATTCGGGTCGGGGATGCCTTTGAAGCAGGCTTCTCTAAACAACATGATGTGTTCTATATTTGGAAAAAATACAGTTTGGATTCTTACAATCTTTGAGACAAATGAATTGCAGAGATTGGTGGATGAAGATTATGATTTGTTAGGTACGATGGATTGGTCGGATCATCATCCATGGTTGGTGGATTTCGACATACAAAAGATCCAATTCAGGTGCTCCAACCTCGTACCCAAAGTGAACCAGTTTGTCGGTTGTATTATTGACGAACACAAGGCTCTGCCGTGATTTTGTGGATATTTTGCTGTCTCTCACAAGGGCTCGATAAATTGTTGGAATCCGACATGATCTCCGTTCTTTGGGTCAGCAAAAAATCATATATCCTTTTCATGCTTCGAAAAAAAAAAAGATTTTTACTCAACTTATCAGCTCAATGTATATGTGATAGCATAAATGATTGTTGTTTAAGAAGTTTCTTGAAGTTCATAAAGTGGATCTACTTATGGGTGTCACTATTGTTTAGATCTTTTGGTCATTGGAATGGTGGTAAATCAGATTGTTGATTTTCAGATTGGTGTCTAGCGTTGGGTAGATTTTTAGAGAAGATAAAGTTATTTTGTATTTATAAATTATACGACTTTATTTGCAATTTTCTTTTCTTTTTTTGTTGTTTTTAACTTTTTTCTATTTTTGTTTATTTAAAGATAATGGCAAAACCGTCAAAATATGTCAATGGAAACATGATTTGCAACAAATTGAAAGGTTGGAGATGCCTGGTGCTAAAAAATTGGTTAAGAGTAGATTAGTTACAGATTTGAAAGGTTGTGGACCAAAATTGCAAATTACCCTTCTTTAAATGGTGATGAAAATTGCAATATATCTCTAAAGAGTAGTGTGAAAGAAATTTCGCCCATGGATTCAACCTTATACCAAATAAAAAAACACGATCCCATGAGGGTGAATTACATAATAAACGATTTTACACACATGTCACGACTTAGGTTTTTCCTACATACATCCACAACATACTCAAACTACGACATGTTACAAACTTTGCAATTGTCACTTATTAAAATGACTAGTTTATAAGAACTACCACTCAATTTAGAACCAAGAACTACAATTACATATGTGGCCAAACATAAGCTGTTTACACACACGTCACAACTTAGGTTTTTCCTACATACATCCACAACATACTCAAACTACGACATGTTACAAACTTTGCAATTGTCATTTATTAAAATGACTAATTTATAAGAACTACCACTCAATTTAGAACCAAGAACTACAGTTACATATGTGGCCAAACATAAGCTGCATATGTAAATACCCAATGCACGGCTATATTTATTTCAACCCAATTCACCGCGTATGTACTCTTTACGCCTAGTCATTCTGAACTGCGAGTCCAAGTCAAAGAAGGCGAAGGGTCCAAAAAACACGGAGTGGAGGGTGATAAGAATAAAACTAGTTCTTGTACAACTCAATAATCCAATCACAATTTACCAAGGATATGAGTTTCAGATTAGTAAACCCTGCACTTTTTGCCAATTTTTCGAGTTCCTTTTTGGTTCTTTCTTTCCCTCCAGGGTTTATAGTCATCATAGCCACATCAGAATGGAAGCATATTTTGGATATTAAATCAGTCTCCGGGTACTCTGGCAACACTCCATCTACCAATATTACCTTACCAGTTTCAGGTAGGGCTTCCCAGCAATTCTTCAATAGCTTAAGACAATGTTCATCACTCCAATCATGAAGGATCCACTGCATACATATATATATAGTTTTGAAAAGTAATTATCAGAAATAAATAAATGCAAAAATGTTTTGAGAAAGTAATTACTTCCGAGGGTTCGTTCGATCTTCTAAATTTTTTAGTTTGCTATATAATCGATTCATTTAATTTCAAGAGTTTGTTAGATTATATTTTGCTACAAACGATTGTGCTTCGCAAAATGTTTTTGGTTCTCTATTTCTTTCATTGATACATAGCAATGAATGAATTTTTTTATGCTACTCTATTCGATTCATTGTTATTTCTAATGAGTTTTTTCACTGGATTCTAAGAAAATATGATTTCTACCAACAGTGGAGAAGAACAATTGAAGTGTTGCCTTCTAAATTAAGATATATTTGTGTTTTTTAGAGATGAAAATTGACCTTCATGAAGATAACCTCTCCTTTCGGAACACTTTCAAACATGTCGCCTCCTACATGCTCCACCCCTAACATCGAAAAAGAAACAATGTAACCCATTTTACCATAAAAGTCATAATACAATTAACTAGTATATGTGATGTCAAAAGATATAAAAAAGAGGATAAATTCTATAGACTAATTAATTCTCAAACATTTGATCAAGACAAGTATAACATAAATCTCGATAACCATAAATGCATGTGTACTCTACAAGATATAAATATAGAAGAAGCGAGTATATAGATACACTTAGTGCATATTTGAATGCAGTACTAGGCAAAATAGCACATAACAACAGGCAAGAATTTGAACTTCTTTTCCTTTCTTAGTTTCGTGCAATATTGTCTAGAGTCCAAATCCAACCATATAAACATGTCATTGGCGCCACAAAAGAACGGGTGAAAACTAAAGGATGTCGATTTTTGTATTGAATATTACCTGAATAAGTAGGTGCATCCTTAATAACGTGGGGCAAATCAAAGTTAATTCCCCTAATATTAGGGTACTTTGAAGTGATCAAGTTCAATGTTGCACCAAGTCCACCACCCACATCAACCATCTCTTTTACACCCTCAAATCCATTGTATACCTCAAGTATTTTGTTCACGGCCATTTTTGTAAAACCGTACATTCCATTGTTCAAGACCTTATTGAATCTGCCATCAGTGCTTGCGTAATCAAACACATGCATTCCATGGGCCCTGTCAAATGGTACTCCACCTTCAAGAACTGCATCCTTTAGATTATACCTACCAAAGAAATGTTTTGATCACTTAATGATAACATATATAGCATATTTCATACGGTGGATTGAATAACACTTGTCAAAATTAAGGGGAAAAAGAAGCTTATTAAGCATGATAAAAACTAGAGCAAATTTCTTAAGATCCCGAGTAGTGCCAAGAAATGAAAATTAGACTTCTTACAATTTTTCTTACAAGATTCTTTCTTGAATTATTTTTTATTATTCCTTCTTATCTCCTTTGTTCACTTTCATATTTGAGCGCAAAACATGTATTCATTTGTAATAGTAAGTAATTAAGATAATTTTGAAAGGGAGTGAAGCTAAGAAATAGATTTCTATGATTCGACTAATACTAATGATGGTGAAAGAGAAGAGGCTAAGATGGCAACAAATAAATTTATAGCCACAATTTGTCAAGCCACTCGAAGGTTGAGTAGTCGAGCTCCATATGCATTGCACACGCTATATTTTGACAGACATTTAGACAAAAATTTGAGATTACTTGTGCAACAACGAAACAATTTGCTCCTTAGTAACTGTTGGAGACCAACTTGTTAATGTGACAATAGATAGGGGACCAACATTGCAATTCTTCCAAACTTATTAAAAGAATACACATCCCATCTTGATATTTTAGAAAAATTCTGGAAAAATTATTTTAGCTGAGAAATTTAAAAGGAAAAGTTTCACTTTTTGTCGCCAACTTATTAGACTACTTTAAAAAAGAGCAAATTAGTTCTCAAACTTTCAGCATAATTGCACAATCAATCATCAATAATTAAAACGGTATAAATGTATGTTAAATTGTCAAGTGAGCCGTGCATGTTCAGTTTTATGAAATTAAATTTTGCTTGTTGTTTTGGAGCAGTGCCTAAAACTTTGAAAGAGACATGTAAGAGACAATTTAACAAAGATTTGGATGGCTTTCGTAACTATAGACCAACTGTGCAGCTACACTGAAAGTCTGTGGACTAACTTGTTTGTCTTATTTTTCATGGCAAATTACTAACTTGCTAATGTAACAGTAACTTGGAGTACAGTGTTATTTATAAAACATTTAAAAAAAGAAAACAATAATTTAAATGAATGAGGATTAAAGTTTTACCAAGGCACCACCATCACTTTATCAATCGGCAAGAGTAACAGGGAACCAAGAGATGTTCCGTCCTCATTCCTCACAAAGTTTTTGCAAATCGGCTCCAAACCGTATAGCCTCTTAACAATTCCATCTTCTCCGCCACTGATACTGCAATTGAGGAACGAATGACTGGCCAGAAACCGCATCATCCGGTCAATCATCGCTGGTGCGTGGTGGTTCTGTGACGGAATTTCGGCGGCTATTTCATCGGAGGATAATTGAGCTTCCGGACCGGCTTTTGCCATGATTTCGAACAAATCGAGTTCGATTGCAGCTTTCAAAACCATGGGCAGATACAAGCCGCTGGGAAGATGAATCACTCGTAAAATGTCTTCTTCTTCGCTTGAGATTTTGGTTTGCTTTTGGGATGAATCCATGGTGAAGATTTTGCAGAGGTTGTAAGGATTTTTGAGAGTTGTATGTAGAGCATTATTTTCTCTCTTGTCTGTGCGTATTTATTAATAACTATTCTTAGCCACGTGAAATGCATGTCCGTTAAAAATATGAAATTAAAATTTTTAAATAAATTGTTTTTCATTTTTATGTTATGTAATTGAATAAAAATTTTGTTTTTCGAAAACTGAAAAGAAAAAAAAAGTTGGTTTTCGAAAAAAGACAAAAAAATGTTATACCCCTCAAATAATTAATCTTTCACAACTACCAAAAAAATTCCTTTCCGACCTTACCATTATCTCTCCCCACCCCAATTCACCCCATCCCACTCACACCCACCTATGATTAAATTCCCCTGACATATATGATCGCCTGACATATATGATCAGCCCACCCCCCCACCCCTCACCCCACCTTACCCTCACCACCTGTGATTAAATTCCCCTGTCATATAAAAAAAAAAAACATTTTATATTAGTGTAATTATAAACATTACATTAAAGATTATGTAATTGAAAAATGAGCAAAAAAAAAAAAAAATTAAAATATCATTGAAATGTTAAAGAAAAATATGAAATTAAAATTTTTAAATAAATTGTTTTTCATTTTTATGTTATGTAATTGAATAAAAAAATTGTTTTTCGAAATCTGAAAGGAAAAAAAAAATTGGTTTTGAAAAAAAGACAAAAAAATATTATACCCCTTAAATAATTGATCTTTCACAAACTACCAAAAATTCCCCTTTCTCACCGAACAATTCTCCCTCCTCCACCACCACCTCCACCTTTACCTTTAACTTTAACTTTAACCACCTGATTCAATTCTTTTTCATTTCCCACCTACCCACATTTTCATTTTCATTTTCATTTTCATTTTCATCTTCATTCATTCATATTTACATATACCTTTAACCACCCGTGATTCAATTCTCTTTCACCTCCCACCTACCTACATTTTCATTTTCATTTACATTTACATTTACATTCATTCATATTTCCAGAGAGTTAAAGAGTTTAGAGCTTTCAAAGTTTATCATCCTAAATCTTCAAAGTCATCCGAAATTTTCTTACAACACAAATCCAATCCTCTAAATATTTGTAATTCAGTATCAAGTTTGATTTTTTCATTAAGCTAATTATTTTGGATGAATTTATATGTGATTTATACATAATTAATTATTATATAAATTTGTCTATAGCATTATATATATACATTTTATATGAACTCCTATATTAGATATGTGAACTGTTTTTTTTTTTTTTTTTTTTTTTTTGTCATTTATAATAGATAATTTTTTTTTTTTTTCACATATGGATATTGAATATGTTGTGACTAAAAATCTTAGATTTGATGGACAAATCACACAGATTAGTAATATAAGATATATAGGTATTTTATGCAAAATTATAATAATCATCAGCTTGCTAAATTTAGGAATAATTATTTTTTGTATCTTGAAGAATTGTAGGGTAGGCAATTGCAGTTTAATGATAAATTAGTATACAAATTTCTTTTAAATATAGTATATACTAATAAAGCAAATGAAATTTGGTTTAAAGTAAATGGTCAATTACTTAGTTTTGGAATGCAGGAATATTGTTTAATAACTAGATTGTTATGTCATGATAATCCTATTAATTTGACGACATACAAATTGTTGGGGAAACATAGACTTCGTAGGAGGTGGTTTCATAATTCGTCACATATATCGTTGAATGAATTGAAAAATGCTTTTGTTAGTTGTGACCATGAGAGAGATAAGTATAAATTAGAATTGACTTTACTTATTGAATGAGTTTTAAAGGCCATGGATAGGGGAAAAAAAATAAATATAGAAACGTTATCATTAGTAGAAAATTTAAATGTATGTTATGAATATCCATAGTGGAGATATTCTATTTTTACATTCCTTCATTCTTTATTAATCTCTTGGGAGCGTTGGGCAACGAAGTCAACTGATAAAAGTGGCGAGATTTTGAAGTAGTATATGGTTTTCCTCTTTCATTTCAGGTGAATAATTGCATTTGATGTAATTAATTTTTCAATCTATTGTGGATATATTATTTTAGTATGTTTTATGTTTTATTTATATTATTTATAGATATGGATCTATGAGGCATGTCCTCAAATAAGTCAAGCATTTGTTGAAAAATTGCAGAATACGTTTTCACGTATTTTGAATTGGGATGCACAACATCATATATATATATATATATATAAAACTATTTTCGAATTTTTCGCGTATACTGAGGTTTGTTAATAAATTAAAAAATTATGTAGAAGAATTGTTGTAAGTTTATGTGAGAATTTTTATAATTTTTTTTATATTGCGCTTTTGTCAATACCTCAACCAACTGAAGGAGAAGTAGAACAACCATATGTTTATACAATAGTTTTATCAGAAGACGTAGTAGAAGCTTGTTTTGATGTTGTGCACCAATTTGTATATGGGGCACAACAAGTTGATGAATTTGGTGAAAAAATGGAACAGATGAATGAACAAGATATAGCTGAACCAGTTGAACCAGGTGTACAATTAGACTATGGAAATACTTGGTCGCCATACATATTTAATGAGTCACCAAAGGATAACTGGCATGCACAAAATGTTCTTTATATGGACTACGCTCTTGAAGAAAACATCTCTGAAGACCCTTCAGGTCATGAGTATGCGTATTCTGATGATTATGCTACTAATGAACATTTGAGCTCATTATTTCTTGAACAACGAGCTTATTTTGATCATCAATTAGCTAGTATAAGAGATGAGCAACATTCGTATTTTGATCATGAACTGGCTAGTACAAGAGATGAGTTACTACAACGCTTTGATCAGCTAGAATCATATGTATCTAGTAGCAGCAGCAAAGATGTAGATGATAAATACCAGAAAATGCTGTAATATATAAATACAAAATTTAACTCATTTCAAGCTGAACATAGTGGTTTTTTTGTTGTTGTTTGTGTGATGATTTGTATAGAGAGATGCAAAGTTCTCTTGTACAAATCCAGGGTATGTTTGAGGGAATGATGGTAGATAAACACACCACTGGTGGTGGTGGTGGTGATGAAATGGAATGTGAAGCGGCTTATGTTAATCCTGTGGTACATGACCAAGGCGGGAAGGAAGTTGTAGCTTCATCATCTAGTTGTGTTGATATTCCACTATTGTGTGATGTTAATAAGCGAAAAGAAAATGATTTTATTAGTTGGATGTATCGTGCAAAGTATCGGTAAGTTATAATATTTGATATTATTATTTAACTTATCTATTTTCTGTATTTATCTAATATATGATTGTTTGTAATTTTACATAGATGTTGTACAATTGTGTGGTGATCAAAAGTTTACAAAAGAAAGGCTACAAAATATTGGCAATCCTTAATATCCTTTGGAGCCTGAGGTAAAGATTATTTATATTGTTTAATTTAAAATATATATTATATGGTAATGAATTATGTTTAAATTGTTATATTTGTCTTTGAATAGGATATAGACATTGCAATGCTCTTGATAAGAGCAAGAGCTGTTAATTTTTCAGATATATTTTTGGAAGGTATGCAGTTTTGGACACTAGTTTTGGAGTAATGCTTCGAAATGTTCGGGCAAAAATGTTGGATCCCAGATGACAAATTCAGCAACATGCTCCGGTTGATTACAATCTTGCTATGCAAGGATATGCATATGGTACTAATCCTAAAAATTTTGGTAAAAAATAGGAGGAGTGTGATCATTTATTGTGGGCTTATTTGATCCAAAATAAATTTTGGGTCCTCTTCCACGTAGATTTAAAAGCTTGTAAGTTGATAGTTATTGAAAATAACCAGCATTTTTTGATGATGCAACGATATATCCTCATATTGTTCCATGTATTAATATCATTCCACACATATTTCAGAACTATGTATCTTCTAATAGACCTGATCTTGGGAAGAAGAAAATTTAGCCACTAGAAAGTCATTTGTCGATATACCTCAACTTCGACAACATAGGTAATGAATTCAAATGATTTATTTGATTTATATAATAATGTTTATGTATACTTATGACACTTTAAATAATATTTGCAATGAGAGCAGAATATTTGTGATTAAATATGTGGAGTGTATTCTAGCTGGACTATCTCTGGATTCTGTTAGAGATGATAAAATAAGTATGTACCGGCGGAAATTTATGTTTGATTTTTTTCATAATGAATTTTTTTTCTTCCCAAATGAACAAAATAAACATAGTTAAATGTTATAGTATTGAGATATTGCTTGAAGTAGGCATGAGCTGTGATGACACACTTTGTTGATTATTTTTATTGATTTTTATATTTAGTTATTTTCTTGTATTGATGTATTGATGTATTGAGATTATATAGGTTTGAATAGTTCCAGCTAATTAAATGCTTGTGAAAGTCTTCAACAAAGAATATAGAATATGGTCTTTGATCATTTTCCAGATGATTCGATTCATTTCATCACCTAATATCACCGATATAAAACAAATGAAAGATCAAAATGTACAAGGAGTGGAGAAAAAAGAAATTATTTTTTGAACATATGTATGAACTTTTTTGAGCATTGACTGTGACATTACTCAAGTGCAAGTCAGAACTTTTCTAAACAACTGAAGGAAAATGCCAATGCACTGTTTGCTAGTACTTATCTAAGTTGTTTTCTCATCTACGGTGTTCCCATTTTTCATTTATTCAGACTTTTAACAAATTTTGAGTCTGCATTAAGTGGGAATGGTGGCTTGTAGTCTATTTTGAGTGCTAATTGAGATGACTAGTTTGCAAAGAATGCTAATCTGGTATCTGGAAATGCAAGAGATGACAAAAGATCTTCGAGTACAAAGTTGTAGTCTTTGTGATAATGCAAGAAAGCCTGGGTTTTTTCTCTGGCTGAATTATTTTGTGCCTAAATGGTTTAAGTTGTCTACATAATTCGTGAATGTTCGAAGCAGGGTAGTGCGGACGTGCAGTGAATAAAATCTAGTGAGGGTTCGAGAAAGATGAAAATTCCTCAATTTATCACCATGCAGTTATTTTTTGATCGCCCTAAGAGAAATGGTAAATAATTTTTTTCTTTCTTCGTGGTGGTGGTGGTGGTGTGGTGGTGGTGGTGGTGGTGTTGTGAGGGGAAGGTGGAGGGGAGTTGGCAGGCCAAGGTTTGGTACAAATGTTTTATATGACCTTTTTTTTAATGTTCGGATGAAAATCAGGCGGATTTGACGAGAAAAGTACAATTTGTGAAAATAGAAAATTAGTTATATATTTTGAATGAATTTTCCTCCATTTGTTGTTCTAGTATATTGTTGCATGAGAAAATTTCATTCGAATTAAATATACTTTAATTTGTTCAATCGATTAATTACACTTTAATTTAATTTCAATCAAGATAACTTTGTTTACATCCATAAATTTGACTAGCGGAATTTGATGATGTGTCCGTCAATCAATGACGGCCCTGTTTTGTATTTGTTAGTTGCTGACCTAACAAAAGTGTAAATGTACATAATAATCTCTACACGTTTTTGGCATAAAAACGTTTAAATCTATCATCTCCACCACATTAACAATATATTTTCAATTTAATTTACCATTATTTATTTTATGCGTGTTTCAATATTGTTCTTGATTTCAATTTTATTGTCATCTCTTTTTAACTATTTGGATGATGACATTTTTGGTTTATCAAAAATACAATTCTATGCCATCATGTTAATTAAAAAAAGAAAAGAAAAGAAAAGATGTCATTATCTCTCTTTTTTCAATTATTTGGATGATGACATATGGGTTTGTTTTATCCTGTAATCTATATTGTTCTCTTGATAACTACATTTTTTACAAAAAAAAGAAAAGAAAAGATGTCATTATCTCTCTTTTTTCAATTATTTGGATGATGACATATGGGTTTGTTTTATCCTATAATCTATACAATTCTATGCCATCATGTT
The DNA here is from genome assembly GCA_023638005.1 of Forsythia suspensa. Lineage (NCBI taxonomy): Eukaryota > Viridiplantae > Streptophyta > Magnoliopsida > Lamiales > Oleaceae > Forsythia > Forsythia suspensa. Next base: position 39,831,501 of record CM042675.1, on the reverse strand, counting down.
AATTACATTGTCGATAATTTATTGTTGATCAAAAGAGTGGGAAAGTTCATTGATTTCTTTAGTTCTCAAATCACAATTCATGTCTTGAGTAATGAAATTGTAAATTCCTAGGTCCGAGTTAGTGAAGGGTAAATGAGAATTGAAGTCTAATTAAATCAAAGCTTCACAAAAAGAACACAAATTGTACCATATTAATGAAATTTTTTAGGGTACATGCAACAATTTTTTTAAAGTTTTCATCATTAGATTCTATTTTGCTACAAACGATTGTGCTATGGAAAATGTTTTTGGTTCACAATTTCTTTCACTGATACATAGCAATGAATGAATTTTTTTTATGCTACTCGATTCGATTCATTGCTATTTCTAATGAGTTTTTTCATTGAATTCTAAGAAAATGTGATTTCTACCATCAGTGGGGAAGAACAATTGAAGTGTTGCCTTCTAAATGAAGATATATTTATGTTTTTTAGAGATGAAAATTGACATTCATGAAGATAACCTCTCCTTTCGGAACACTTTCAAACATGTCGCCTCCTACATGCTCCACCCCTAACATCGAAAAAAAAACAATGCAGCCCATTTTACCATAAAAGTCATAATACAATTAACTAGTATATGCGATGTCAAAAGATGTAAAAAAGAGGACAAATTCTATAGACTAATTAATTCTCAACATTTGATCAAGACAAGTATAACAAAAATCTCGATAACCAATGCATGTGTACTATACAAGATATAAAGATAGAAGAAGCGAGTATACAGATTACTCTTAGAGCATATTTGAGTGCATTACTAGGCAAAATAGCACATAACAACACGCAAGAATTTGAACTTATTTTCCTTTCTTAGTTTCGTGCAATATTGTCTAGAGTCCAAATCCAACCTTACAAACATGTCATTGGCGCCACAAAAGAACGGGTGAAAACTTAGAAAGAATGTCGATTTTTGTATTGAATATTACCTGAATAAGTAAGTGCATCTTTAATAACGTGGGGCAAATCAAAGTTAATTCCCCTCATATTAGGGTACTTTGAAGTTATCAAGTTCAATGTTGCACCAAGTCCACCACCCACATCAACCATCTCTTTTACACCCTCAAATCCATTGTATACATCAAGTATTCTGTTCACGGCTATTTTGTAAAGCCATACATTCCATTGTTGAAGACCTTATTGAATCTACTATCAGTGCTTGCGTAATCAAATAAATGCATTCCATGGGCCTTGTCAAATGTTACTCCACCTTCAAGAATTGCGTCCTTTAGAATATACCTACCAAAGAAATGTTTTGATCACTTAACGATAACATATATACAGCATGTTTCGTACGGTGGATTGAATAACACTCGTCAAAATTAAGGAAAAATGAAGCTTATTAAGCATGATAAAAACTAGAGCAAATTTCTTAAGATCCCGAGTAATGCCAAGAAATGAAAATTAGACTTCTTACAATATTTCTTACAAGATTCTTTCTTGAATTATTTTTATTATTCCTTCTTATCTCCTAACATGAGCACATATTTCTCAGTCATATGTTTGCAAATCATATTATGGGCCGTGTGAGTGTTGGCCATTATAATATGCAGTAATACAATCTTTGTAACATTCACAAGATTCAAATATGAGATATGTTAAATTCCATCTATGACCAACATCAGTACAAAAATATTTTCTTAAAGCCTATTTTCAACACATAGAGCAGTAAAAATTTGTTTTCTTGCTGGACAAATCGTAATATAATTAATAGCATATCTAATTTTTTCTAATTGTTCTTCTATAAATTTTAATCCATCTTTCACAATAAAATTAAACATATGACATACACAACAAATGTGAAATTAATTACCATCAAATTCTGAACTAAAATGTTAAATTAATTTTTCAATTACTATATTGTTAGGACTTGCATTATTAAATATAAAACTACGAATTTTAGAATCACAATTAAATTTACGTAACACGCCCAATAAAACATAAAAAATATTAACTCCATTATGAAGATAGTCAATTTGTCTAAACGCTATACTTTTTTATGCATTATCCAATTACTATCAATGTAGTGTCATTTTTTGTTATTACATGTCCATAAGTCTGACGTAAAAGATAAAACGCCGTTATAATTATTAATATCATTTATAATAACTTTTTTCTTATTATTATACAAAATAATAGTGTCTTTACGAAGAGTATTTTTAGAAATAGAAACGTACATTGGTTTGAGATATTTTTGGATAAAGGTCGTGAAATGAGAATTTTTCACCAAACTCAATAGAAACTCAGCATTTGCCACCAATTCCATTTCATGCTATCTTATGAATATTTCCAATCCAATTGTTTAGATTGAGATTACTACTGGACCCGGCTCCGAGAGATTTAAACTGGAGTTGTACCTGATTTGATTCTAAACCTCTATGTTTGATTGAAATTTTTGAAGTGTCTGTTTAGATAGGTCATACCTATCCCCTTTTGCCAAGCTAACTTCTTTTACAGTGTTTACTTTGTGCTTTTGTACTCGAGGATTCCGTCATTGGTTTACCGATCGATACCAACTCAAAATGCTGCCAGCACCTAGCCTTTTGTTTGGTGGCTTTTCGTTTAGTGCTAGAACTGGTAGTCGTATGTGTGTCGACGTCTTCTTGAATATCATCCAAATTAATTGGATCAGTGTTACCTCTAAACTTATCAATAAAATCGTTTGAAATTGGAATGTCATTAAGACCACTGAAATCATCATCACATCGATTGTAGGTCATTTGGAACAAAATAATAAAGAGAATAGTAGAAGATGAAGATGTAGTAGAAATGTAAAAAGTTACTAGAAGAAGTAGAAATTTTAAATTTAAAAGTAGAGACTAAAATCTAGATAATGATATTTGAAATACTAATTATAAACTAATATTGAGAGAATGAAATTTGAGAATTGTTGTTGAATTGAGTATATAATAGATTGAGAGATTGAGGTGTGAAAAAATGAGTTTATAATAGGGTATTTATAGGAAAAAATATGAAATTTTGAAATAAATAAATAAAGATATTGCTCAACGGTCACAAAAATGTGACCGTAGGGCACGAGCCGGCTCGTGGTAACTGCCCACAAGCACAAAAAGCTCTTAGCACGAGCCCACGAGCTCATACGAGCCGGCTCTTATTTTTGCCGAGTGGGATGGGCTCAGCACTCTCTCTCTTTTTTGGGCTCATCCCTAGACTATCCTGAGCCCATTATGGGCCGAGCCAACGAGCCTATTTGCCATCCATATTAATAAGTGTATATTTAATATGTTTTATTATCAATAAATATGAACTATTATTATATTTGTATAGTACTTTTCCACGGTAAAATTTGACTGTATGATATATGAGAATGGGTTAATGAGATTTGAACTCATTTGTTAATGATGGAGTATTGATGGGTGAAGATGACGATCTGATTTTCGGTGATTATAATTTTAGGATTGAGGCGTTATATAGAAAGGAGAAAATTGTTTAAAGGAGAGTTTCGTTTGAAATGAAAATTGATGACGTAGATACACACGGACATATGTTTTTTTCTTCTAGTAGAGGAGACTTGATATCAATAAATATGAACTATCATTATACTACTATACCACTTTTTTTGGTGGGATCCGATCGTAGGCTTTATGATGATGAATTGAGGCAGTGAATAAATTTTGGAGATGATCGATGGAGGAAGATAATCGATTGAGGAAGATGGATTGAAGAGGTGAGCAGATTTTGGAGATGATCGAACCAATAAGATGGATTGAAGCAGTCAACAAACTTTGGAGGAGATGATTTTGTGAGGAGAGAAATTGAAGATGTAATGACACACGGACGTTTAAATACTTTTTTCTTCTCGTAGCAAAAAAAACTTTTTACGGTCGTGAATAATGTAGTAGTAAACGTAAGTAAAAAATTTACCTTTTCAACTATATTAATTAAATTTTCTTAATTTTTTTGAAAATAGAAGTAAGTATATATTTATGTAGTGGAGGGAGTATTTAACTTCTTACTTTTCTAGAGTCATCCCAATTTTTGTTCGAAAAATTTGTTAAGTAATGTATGTTTTATAAAAAATTGATAAAAATGTGAGTCAAAGTCAACAATTAATAACCACATATTTAATAAAACTCACAACTTTTATCAATTTTTCAACCACATATTTTATCAATTTTTATCATAATCTACTATAAAACTAATTTTTAGCAAAACCAACTTGACACGAAGATTGAAGACCGCACATATAATTTTTTTTTTTTATGTATTTATGTTTATTTATTTTTCTTATACAATGTGCTATACAAGTTTTTTGATCAAGATTTTTTTATTTAACATAAATCAATGTACTACAAAAGTAATAAAATGCTTGAGATTATTTATATATATCGAAGATCAATATACTAAAAAAAATGAATAATGATATTCATAGTCGCTCATTACCGATAGTGATCCTACGTGGCATAGTCAGCAACTATAAATAATTCATCCAATTAAGTAATGCCACATAGGATGATTATCGATAATAATATTACTCTAAAAAAAATATAAAGTTTGAAATTTAAATATCAATAATTGGTGATCAATCAAGGTTGGAAATCTTCACTTCACTTTTCATTAAGGGATTAGATATTAATTATCATGTACCATTTTAGAAATTAATTAATAACATCTATTTATTTATTTACAAGTTATGGAATATATGTGTGTGTGAGCGTGTATTTTACCATTAACTAGGCATTCTCGTAGTTATTATTGTCATTTCCTTTGTTTTTTCTTGCTGGACATATATCTTTACGTAGGATAGCATTTAAAATCCACTTATCCAAGAGGATAAATCTAAAAAGGAAAAGAACAAAAATTGCCGAACGCATATCGACACCTAATCATATTATATTAGCAAAATTACAAATTTCGACGTTCATGAATTCTAGCTTTAGTAACTATTAGAGATATAATAATTTAATTGAAATAAAATATAAATTGGTAATGCATGAGAGCATGTTTGGCATTGTTTAATTTAATTTTTTTTTTTTAATTCATTTTCAACTACATATTTTACGGGATACATATTTTAAGTTGGTGAAATATGTGATTAAAAGTTCACAAAAATTATGAATCCTATAAAATATGTAATTGAAAATAAGTTTAAATTAAACTATGCCAAACATACTCTCATTGAATCACCAATTTATATTTTATTTCAATTAAACTATTCTATCTTTAGAAGTTACTAAAGATATAGCATTCATAATACAATGATGTAGTTACTTGAAAAAAATATAATATTCATCGTATCATTATTGCAAATAAAATGCACTTTTTGGCACAAATGATCCTCATCGTTTGTACCATTTTCGATTTCAAGACCTATCGTTTGAATGATATTAATGTCCCTATATCAATTTTTTTGTGCAAAATGGTCCTTTCCATCCACTTACGACCGTATTCACTTATTCAAGAGGATAAATCTAAAAAAGGAAAAGAACAAAAATTGCTGAATGCATATCGACACCTAATCATATTATATTAGCAAAATTACAAATTTCGACGTTCACGAATTCTAGCTTTAGTAACTATTAGAGATATAATAATTTAATTGAAATAAAATATAAATTGGTAATGCATGAGAGCATGTTTGGCATTGTTTAATTTAATTTTTTTTTTAAAATTCATTTTCAACTATATATTTTACGGGATACATATTTTAAGTTGGTGAAATATGTGGTTGAAAAGTTCACAAAAATTATGAATCCTATAAAATATGTAGTTGAAAATAAGTTTAAATTAAACTATGCCAAACATACTCTCATTGAATCACCAATTTATATTTTATTTCAATTAAACTATTCTATCTTCAGAAGTTACTAAAGATATAGCATTCATAATACAACGATGTAGTTACTTGAAAAAAATATAGCATTCATCGTATCATTATTGCAAATAAAATGCACTTTTTGGCACAAATGATCCTCATCGTTTGTACCATTTCTGATTTCAAGACCTATCGTTTGAATGATATTAACGTCCCTATATCAATTTTTTTGTGCAAAATGGGTCCTTTCCATCCACTTACGACCATATTCTCCATCAATGAGTGCATGGCGGCACTCGACTTATTCGCTAAGGGTATTTTCATCACAACGTAGTTATGAGTCTTTTTCCGTTCAACATGAACAGACATCTGAGGGAGATCGATAAAGAAATCGTTTACAGTTCACATTAATTAGTCTGTTAATTTCTCTACTAAAATATCACGCTCATATTCATCACTATAAGAATTGAGTTCAAGCTTTCCTCAATCTCTTATCATCAATGGACTCCTAACGTATACGAATGAGCGACTTCCATTCCCCATCAAGTAAAATAAATTTAAATATTGTTGATTATACTATTATTATTGTGTATTTTGTATATTTTGAAATTTTAAATATGATAAATGTTGTGAAAATATTGTGATTGCAAGTGTACAATATCGCACAAAAGTAATAAAGTGGACATATTGAGTCCGGATTATCGTTCTCATGAAAACTATCTTATTTATGTATTAGTTCAATTAATCTTTAGTGATTAATCTGTAGAATGCACTATAAAACTTCTTTGAGAGATTTGAAACTAGAACTTTAGATTTTTCAAAATAAGAAAAACAATGCAATAACTTATTTGAAAGCGAAAATCAATAATTTAGAGAAGAATGATGGTTAAAGCGTTTGGACAAACAAATTCATCTAGTTGTCATCTCTAATTCCTCCTCTCAAGATTTGTTCCTAAAGTTGTATTCGGTTGAATGAATTCAACCTAATTTACCTCTCTCGAGTTCAAATTAGTCCTATCTAATTAAGTCAACTTAGACAGTCAGAATGGTCATTAATTAGATGCATTAATTTTCTTAAGAACTCAATTCATACCACAAAGAATAATAAAAGTGTATCTCTATATTTTATCCAATTGCTTAATTTTACTACGTGGTCTAAATTAATAATTTGCTTCTCGATTCATTACAATCTACAAGATCAATGAAATAATGACCGATTATTCCAAGCATTAAGAAAAGAAGCAAAATCAAATACTTAAACAATTTATAAATCAAAACATGAAATTCGAAAATAAAGAATTAAACTTAGGCTATATTGTTCATCCAAACTTTAAATCTACCTACAAATGATTGAGGAGAAAGAAAGCGTTAAAAGATTTGAATACATAACCGGGTTTTGAAAAAAAGATGAAAAGATGTTGATTATCTTGCACCAAGATATCTTAATCTTCACGTTCCAATTTTCTTGATCTTGGTCGTTCTTCGTTTTCTTCGCCGTTCTTTTTTTCGTCTTCTCTTGTGTTATCCAAAGAATTAACCACCCTTATTTTGACCTAGGTTAGGTCTTTATATAGTTTTTTACTAATTTTACAACTCATGTACATGAAAAGACAAAAAAGACATTTGGAATTAAAATATAGTTAAAAACACCTAGACACGTGAGCGATTGCATTCTTTGCGGTCGAACCATAGATCACAAATAACGATCACACCGCGACAAACAGAAAACAAATTGGCCAATTTCAATTCCAATAACAATTTGCACACTTGGTCCTCCAAGTTTTGAGGAGTATTTTATTTGGTCCTTGTTCAACCTTTGTCCTTTTTGTCCTCTTATTTGTAGACCAAGTCCTTAAACTTTGGATGTTGTCTTCTTTAGTCCTCTAATTTCTTCTTTCATTTCAATTTAGTCCTCTTTTATTTGCAACCCAAGTCTTTTAACTTTTGAATATTTTCAAGTTGGTCCCCATATCTAAGTCTTCGTATTCCTTCAGTCCCTTTTTACCTATTTTGCTTTGTTTTCTCCCATTCCATTCGAACTCGGGTTTTGACCTAAAACAATTAAATTAACACACAATTAAGTAAATATTCATTCAAAATTACATACAATTGTCCAATTTTGACACTACAGATAAGCGTAATTCGACACCTATCAATAAATCATGTTAATGTGTTTTTTTTTTCTTTTTTTCTTTTTAACAAAATTGTGATATCTTCATCTCGCACATAATGCCCTCTCGCAAGATTCGGGCTATTCCACAAAGAAGCACTCAACTATTGTTAGTATGCCCCTTGAATTTATGTTTTATTTTTTGTTTTGGATAGGTCAATTTCACCGGCGACTATTGAAGTTTCATCAAAATTATAAAACAGTCACTGAAGTTACAAAATTTCAATGTCAATCATTGAAGTATACTAATACGTTCAACAACGATCACTTTGTTAAATTTTCAGCGTAAATTGATGACGTCTCGCCGTTAAGTATCCACGTTGCACACAATTGATCGACATTTGACAAAAAATAACGCCACGTGAACTTAATGTACTAATAACAATAAATTTGACCACAGATAATGCACTTAAAATATGAGGACCTAGTTATAATTTTTGGACAATATCTAAATCAAATCCTCAAATCATTTGCACAACTCAATTCAACCAATTGGGGGAAAATTATATTATATTAGCAAAATTACAAATTTCGACGTTCATGAATTCTAGCTTTAGTAACTATTAGAGATATAATAATTTAATTGAAATAAAATATAAATTGGTGATGCATGAGAGCATGTTTGGCATAGTTTAATTTAAATCTTTTTTTTTTTTTTTAAATTCATTTTCAACTATATATTTTACGGGACACATATTTTAAATTGGTGAAATATGTGATTGAAAAGTTCACAAAAATTATGAATCCCATAAAATATGTAGTTGAAAATAAGTTTAAAAAAAATTTAAATTAAACTATGCCAAACATACTCTCATTGAATCACCAATTTATATTTTATTTCAATTAAACTATTCTATCTTTAGAAGTTACTAAAGATATAGCATTCATAGTACAATGATGTAGTTACTCGAAAAAAATATTGCATTCATCGTATCATTATTGCAAATAAAATGCACTTTTTGGCACAAATGATTCTCATCGTTTGTACCATTTACGATTTCAAGACCTATCGTTTGAATGATATTAATGTCCCTATATCAATTTTTTTTGTGCAAAATGGTCCTTTCCATCCATTTACGACCATATTCTCCATCAATGAGCGCATGGCGGGCACTCAACTAGTCAGCTTATTCGCTAAAGGTGTTTTTGTCACAACGTAGTTATGAGTCTTTTCCATTCCACATGAACAGACATCTGAGGGAGATCGGGGAAGAAATTGTTTATAGTTCACATTAATTAGTCCGTTAATTTCTCTACTAAAATATCACGCTCATATTCATCACTATAAGAATTGAGTTCAAACTTTCCTCAGTCTCTTATAATCAATGGACTCCTAACGTATACGAAGGAGAGACTTCCATTCCCCATCAAGTAAAATAAATTTAAATATTATTGATTATACTATTATTATTGTGTATTTTGGATATTTTGAAATTTTAAATATGATAAATCATGTTAATGTGTTTTTTTTTTTTTTTTTTCTTTTTAACAAAATTGTGATATCTTCATCTGCACATAATGCCCTCTGCAAGATTCAGGCTACTCCACAAAGAAGCACTCAACTATTGTTAGTATGCCCCCCTTGAATTTATGTTTTATTTTTTGTTTTGGACGGGTTAATTTCACCGGCGGCTATTGAAGTTTCATCAAATTATAAAACAGTCAATGAAGTTACAAAATTTCAGTGCCGGTTATTGAAGTATATTAATACATTCACCAACGGCCACTTTGTTAAATTTCCAACGTAAATTAATGATTTCTCGCTGTTAAGTATCCACGTGGCACACAATCGATCGACATTTGGCAAAAAATAACGCTACGCGAACTTAATGTACTAATAACAATAAATTTGACCACAAAGATGCACTTAAAATATGAGGACCTAGTTGTAATTTCTGGACAATATCTAAATCAGATCCCCAAATCATTTGCACAACTCAATTCAACCAATTGGGAGAAAATTAGGGCATATTCTCTTGGGTGTTTTCAATTTTCCGTTTTCTATTTTCATGAAAACGCATTTACTTAACCAATTTTGAAAAAAAAAAAATTCCAAAACGTGCAAAAAAAATACAAAGGAAATGGAAAATGGCAAAACGCGTTTTCTTTACAAAAAAGGGGCATTTTCCAAAATGCACGTTTTGGTGAAGGAAGGTCTGCGTTTCGAATCTTGAATGTGAATTTTTTTTTTCATTTTGTGTTGGACAAGGAAATTGATGATTTAATCATTTTTCGCGTTTGCTTAACAAAATGTAGTTCCTTTCCAAAATGGTCAACACACACTGAAAGTTGGGATGGTCATGGGTTCAAGTCACCATCATGCTTTTTCCCTTTTTAATTATTTTTAATTGTTTTTAAATATTTTTAATTCCAACAATAATTGTTTTTAATTATTTTGAACTCCAACAATAATTGTTTTGAATTATTTTTTAATTCCAAATAATTAATTGTTTTTAAATATTTTTAATTCCAACAATAATTATTTTGAATTGTTTTTAATTCCAAGTACGTCCAAATTTCTAAGAAATTTCAAGTAAACGCGTTTTAGAGTTTTCTTTTTTCGAAACAATTTTCAAAAATTCCAAAAAGAACATATTTTCAAAAATCTCAAAATAAACATTCAAAACACAAAACACAATTGAATTCAAAACACAAAACTCAAATTCAAAGAGAACACCACCTTAGGGTTTGGGATCGTTTTTGGGGGAAAAATTGGGTTGTGTAAATGGTTTGGGGTTTGATTTAGATGTTGTCCAAAAATTGCACGTAGGTCCTCATATTTTCTATGAATCATTTGTGGTCCGAATTTATAATTATTAGTACATTAAATATGCGTGACATCAATTTTTGTCAAATGTTGATCGATTGTGTGCCACGTGGACACTTAACGGTGACAAGTCATTAATTTATGATGAGAATTTAACAATGACCTTTGGTGAACTCATTAGTATACTTTAGTGACCGCTAGTGAAATTAACCCGTTTTGGACACAATTACAAGATTAAGTTTGGACAAATCAGTAGAGGTAAGAAGCATGGAATGACATTCATGCAAGGATCGGTTTGAATCAAGAATTAAAATGGACTTGAGATATTTGAGATAATATCCTTGTTGAATAGTTTTTATATTTCATCTAAAACGTTTGAAATATCTAATTTAATAACATTGATGTGTTAACGAGTGGGTCAAAAATTATCCTCTTCGGCCACTTGGAATTTCAGTAGCTTTCCATGAGATGTGATCAATTTGTTCACTTCTTATTTAAATATGAATATTGTCTAAATTAAAGTGGCAATGAATATTTTCAATTTGTCTAAATATTTAAATATGAAATACTATTATGTTATCGGTTTTGTTTTAATGCCTATTATTAGAGTTATTTCAATATATATTTCATATGCAACACATTCTTCTTCTTCATTCAGGTTGATTGAATCAATTTAATCCGAATCTTGCTGGTATGTTGTGCTATTGTAAGTGTTTGCGTAATGGGGGAAGGCTTGCTAAAAAAAATTTAAAAATAGGGATTATTCGTATAAGACATATTGAAGGTGGATATGAGGAAAGAGGTAATATGAAAATATTTACATATACTAATGTTGCCCTGTGTGTTGCACGTGCTACAATTAAAATTGTGTTTATAATAGTATTAATTGAACTTGATTACAAACTATCAAGTATTATTGTTAATAAGTTTTGAATTGAGTGAAAATGCCTTTCCCATCCGTTCTTTCAATTCATAGAAATTATAAAAATACAACACAAAATTTGATCTAAGCTAATAAAAAATACATAAATATTCATATGATGATTTTGTCACAATTATAGAAAGAATGTCTCTTATTTTGAATTGATTGTTCAATTGATTGCTATTTCGTAATATTAAAATCAGCAATAATATATATATATATATATATAGAGAGAGAGAGAGAGAGAGTTTTAATCTCCTAAGCACTGTGCTTAGGTAGCAATTAATTAACACTAATTAATTGCCTTTATTTAGAAACATGGTTAATAGGTAATTAAGTTGTTAGATTCATGTTCAATTTTAACTTAAGTTGCTTTTCAAATTTTTGTTAATTATAAATTTAGTCTTTATTAATTAATTAAAACCTATTATATTTAATTAAAAGTAGTCTTTTAATTAAAATTAATAAATCTAGTCTTTATTAATTAATTAAAACTTCTTATATTTAATTAAATCTAGTCTTTTAATTAAAACTAAGTAAGCATTAAAAATGTTTGTGAATTAATTAATTTAGCAACTAATGTTGACTACTTTGACTTGCTTCCCGTAAAACTCCAAGCACCATGGGAAAAAAATGTAGAGCTCACGTTTACATTCATCCCAAGGGCAAAACTCTCCAAGTGGAGGCAAATTTGATAAATAAATAAAAAAAAAAAATTATCATCTCATTAATTGAATGGTTAAAAGACTTTCAACAAAAATTCATGCCAAACAACTTCAAAGAAGCACCAAGAAATTTAATCCAACCACTACAAATTGTAATAAAAAATTATAGATAAATTGAATCTGAAGACCAAACAAATTGAATCCAACCACTACAAATTGTAATAAAAAAATTATAGATAAATTGAATTTGAAGACCAAACACTTCGTCACTTGATTTATCCATTTTTCTCCCCCTGCACATGGGAAAATGTTCAACACAAATTAATTTGTTGTGTGAATATAAGATAAATTGAGTCGGTAAAATACAATAATGGTGATAATCAGCACCTAAAAGACAAGTCTAAGCATTTAAAAAGGAGAGATTCGAATCATTGTACTCATCAATAAATTATCACAAATATTCAAATACTCACTTACATGAAAGTTGCAAAAACTCAACCATGGAGAACTTCATCACTTGGAGCAGAGGATCTATAAAATAATAACATTAACATTAATAATGAAAATAATAAATTCAACGAAATTTGACAAAATAAAAATAACTTTCAAGTAATTTTGGACAATTTAAACTTATCGTGTGATTGACCACGATGTCCACATCCATGACAAAACCTCTCTTTATTCATTGCTTTCTCTTTTGATTTTTTTAATCTCTTCCCACACCCCTTTGTTCTTACTTGTGGTGGTTCGTTGATACTTACGTGCTCTTTAATGCTTGTTTGTCCCATGGATACATGTTCAATACTATTACCGATGTTAATCTCCATTATTTTAGTGTGAAGATCCTCCAACCCATTCACCAAGAGATTAACTCCTTCCTCAGTAAGAGATGCTTCATCAATCACAACACAAGACAATTGACATAGTTTAGAATGCCTCAACATCAATGACTGGTTTGGAATGTCGTTCAGTTCTTCATCACCCTTGTCCAAAACTTGCCCAACCTTTGCACTTTTGGTCCACCTTTGAAGAATATATTGAGTTGGCAATTACATTATTTGTTTGATCCTAAAATACGCCAACATATGTCTACATGGAATTCCTTCACATTCAAATTGTTGACAACTACAATGTACTATATCTACAAACTTATTATAAATAAGTTTTCGAGATCTTGACGTAGAAGATTCATCAACCCTTTCAATAGTATAAGTCACACTTGCTTCGTCTTCACATAAGATATTTATGATGTAGGCTTGACTCTCAAATATCTCATTTTGAAAAATTTGTAAAACTTTTCTTGTATAAACCTTCGACATTTGTGCCTCCATTGGCCATACAGATTTCAACTGTAGTTTTTCATTAATATTAATGTGGTTAGCCATCAACTCTTGATATCTTTGGTGTCCAAGTGCTCTATTAAAGCGTATAATAAAATCCATCAATGAGTTTTTCTTTGAAATGTACCTTTTAAGAAATGAATAAGAACTTTCCGCTCTTTGAATGCTCGACATTCCTGCTGAAAAAATATGCTTAACAAATGCAGGGACCCATCTATCACTCATATCATATATTTGGTGAAGCCAAGCATTATCTACCAATTTAGTAGACTGCAACATATTAATCCAACTTGTTTCAAACTCTTCAATAGTCTCAGAATGTAAAATAATGTTCCTCATCAAATGGTAGTTGTCACGATAAATTATTGTATTAAGCTTTTCAGAAAATTTATTTTGAATGTGCCAAATACAATATTGATGAAAAGCATTTGGAAGAACTTCACAGAATTGCTCTTGTCATTGCGGATCTTGATCTGTGATGATCATTAGGGGTGCACCTTTAGGCATAGCATTCAACCAACGATTGAATAACCAAACAAATGACTCTATTGTCTCATCACTTAAAAATCCATACCCAAATATTATTATGCGGCCATGATGATTAACTCATCAATCGAGCAAAAATCATCCCATATATATTTGTGTTGTAATGAGTATCGAAAATAACTACATCACCAAAATAGTTATAAGCTCGTCTCGAGCAAGAGTCAGCCCAAAAACACCTAACCAATCTTTCTTCACTGTCTCTATCATAATCAAAGTAAAAACTTGAATTTTTTTCCTTCTCTAATGTAAATAATTCAATCAACGACTCAGCATCAATTCTCTTCATCTCTTCTCTCAAATCTCTTTCATAATTTCTGATGTCTCTCTCTCTCTCTACATCCAATATTTTGAGGGCCCCCATATCCAATCTCCATCAAACTTATTTGCTGACTGGTCGATATATTTGCTTCAGAGAATCCTTTTGCCAAGGCCTTTTTCGCATTTGAGACATCACGGTGAGATCTTAATAAGTGAACTTTTGTAGGAGTTGTGAGTGTATGATTATGAGACTCTACAAAGTTACTAACAATCCAATTTAGAGATGATTTCGGTCTAGTCATAGTTAATTTAGCCTTGCAACCCACCCGAATGATCCCCGGATTTCTTTGACCTATCCGTTCAACTGCGTGTTTCAACTCTTTTTTATATTTGTCATCTGTCTCACTAAATTGTTTCTAGATGAGTTCATTTGTCTCGGCCTCTTCTTACTATTAAATAATCTAGCACTAAACCCAAAGATCTTTTGCATGTGTTATAAAACTCATATGCACCTTCAATTGTTTCAAACCCTTGCCCAACTTTAGGCTTGCGTTCTTCTGCAGTTTGGGGTGTGAATGTTTGAATTGATGTCTCATCTTCCATGATAAATAAGATTACACTATTTAACCTACAAAGTCAAGACAATTTAATTAATTTCTATTTCTATGTTTTAAAGCAATGGATTTATAAAAAAGTATTGATTATTTAAACACATCAAACATTACAGCAAACCAATTCTTTTTGGAAAAATGAGGCCCACATTGGAAAACTACAAACTATTAGCACAATAAATATAATTTATGTATACACACCATTGGGATGACTAATCGCTGGAATTAATGAGAATTCAACTAATGACTAATCACTATGAAAATTCAATAATGACTAATCAAGATCCATCCATCAAAAATAATAATAATAATAACAACAAAAGATTTCAAATACTTACCGGTGAGAAGGATGAGAGATAGATAAATTCCAGCAGAGAGAAGAAAAAGAAAAAGATGAAGACGGCAATATAAAAAGAAAATAATGAATAATGAATGTTTAAAATAAAAAATTAAGCTAAAAGCATGTATATTTAGAGGTGGGCTTCTAATTGAATGTGAAACTCATTAAATAATTGCTTCCTAACCCTAAATACAGACTAGATTTAATTAAATATAATAAGTTTTAATTAATTAATAAAGACTAGATTTATTAATTTTAATTAAAAGACTACTTTTAATTAAATATAATAGGTTTTAATTAATTAATAAAGACTAAATTTATAATTAACAAAAATTTGAAAGGCAACTTAACTTATAATTGAACATGAATCTAACAACTTAATTACCTATTAACCATGTTTCTAAATAAAGGCAATTAATTAGTGTTAATTAATTGCCACCTAAGCACAGTGCTTAGGACAACTTAACCAATTTTGACAACCAAAATAAGAGATTTCTAATGGTAGCCAATATGAGAAAATGAGCTAAAACATTGATTTAGAGATTGGTGGTAGAGCAAGTTATACAAAAAGGCTAACATGTTGTATTGATGAGAGTTATTTAGAACAAAATGGAATCACTTTCTTCCTCAAAAAGCCAACATAACTACTTGTGGTTATAAAAGCTTCAACGAAACAGTATTTTCAACATACCAAAGCTCCGCTTGCAAAATATAGACAAAATATGGGAACAAAGTGTTTAGAAAATGTTCTTGTAGTCAAATTGAAGTGATATTATCAACAACATGATATGAGTAGCCTTTTTCTTTACTTCGATGCCGATGAAGTACGGTCACTGAAGTTGTAGTTGTTTGTGTCAACATCGTGACTGTCGAATGTAGTAACGTGGTCATTTGGATGCATGCTTTCTTCTTGTCACTAAAGTTGTAGTTGTTTGTGTCAACATCGTGACTGTCGAATGTAGTAACGTGGTCATTTGGATGCATGCTTTCTTCTTGTTTCTGTTTTTTCTTTTCTTGAGGATCGCTCAAAGCACCAAAAAGGAACCTTCAGAAGAATTATTACTCTCTTGTTCTCTTGGAATTGTTGATATGAAAAAGCTACCGGATTGCTTGTTTGTTGATGGAAATTCCAAGGCTTTAGTTTCCTTTATAACAGTGATCGGATCTAAGATAAAGAAAACATCAAACAATGTTTGGTTTGGAATTTCGCCCTATTTACGGATTTAACATAGACGGCATGCTCATCTTCTATATGAGTACGGAAGATTGGAACATTGTTTGGACGATCTTCCTCTTCAGATTTTTTAGTATATATTGTTAGCATAATTGTATTTGAAAGAATCAACAAAAGAGTGTACTAATAAGTGTGTGATATTTACCATAGTGTCTTGGTGCATGAGTTCTTGAGCAGAGCAATCAAAGAACTTCTCAGTAGCCTCACCAATCACTGTTCCAGTTATTGAACCAGTGTTGTCTCTCAACTCAACTATAGCTCGTCCTCTATTATGATAAGAATATGATAACAAAATTTTTGAATACGTTGAGAGGAAATTTTGATGGTGTAAACAAATGTAATGTAAGATTTATCTATTTAGAATTAAAATGGAGGAAAGATATTTACCTTGGGATTGCTCTTGAATGTGGAAATTTATAGAATACACACAGATATACTTCATTGTATTGAGCAACTGATACCTTGTTACAGTTACTACATGCCATATACCAAACACCTTAATTTATTACTTCTTATTAGTTAGTTATTAGACGAGATTTTACGAAAAAAATTCTTTCTAGGAAAGAACAATTTTTTTTTTTTATGCAAAGACATAGGAGAAACTACTATTTTTCATTATATTTAGAATGAAAATGGATTCCATCATATTCATATATAGTGAAGTCTTACCCCGGATTCCCACAAAAGAAAATCATTCTTCACACTTATTATTAGTTAATAATGCTAGTGATTGCATTTCTATGTTTATTCTGATAAGAAAGTCTAATGTTAGATGGAATTTGATTCCTTTTTATCTTATATGAATTATATGCGGCATATCTTTTTTCACAAACTGAACTGAATTGAGTTCAAATGACACACGCAGCTGGACCCGAATCTATTTTTTATCAGGTAAGATGAGAACATGGATCAAAACAAAAGAGTTTGAATTCAAAAAAGTTGGGTGGATATTTATAGAATACACACAGTATACTTCATGGTATCTATTTAGAATTAAAATAGAGGAAATATATTTACCTTGGGATTGCTCTTGAATGTGGTATTTATAGAATACACACAGATATACTTCATTGTATTTAGCAATCGATACATTGTTATAATTACTACATGCCATATACCAAACAGGTTGTTTCGTCCACTTCAAACTTAGCGTTGCTTTGATCCAAAAACATTTTTGCTACATTTGAAACAATGTCATTTAAATTGTTGATAGATAGTTGTAAACATGGAGTATCCCCTGTGAAAGTCGGGCACATACCCGACTCGAGCAACATATAAGGCCCCTAGTTGTAAAATTATATATGAGTATATAACAAATAGAAATGATATTAAATATTGTTAATGTATGGATTACCATGATTAGTGGTTCTTGCACTTATTTGATCTTTGTGAATTTGTTTCCCGGTGGACATGAAATAATTGCTGAAGTTGGTAGCATGTATGATTTCTTCATCACTATGCTATTTAGCATTTCAATGTTGGCCTCTATCCTAATATTTGTGTATTTTTAGAAGAATATAAACATTAGAGAAGGAAAATTATATTTGCAAAGGTATGTCTCATTAGTTTTATAAAATTTACACTAAGTGTAGTATAAATGTTGCTCATTGGATGATTATCATGAGCATAATTTGCATTTAGTATTTTTAGAAATAAGTTTTACATGGATTGACAATGTGGATGAAATATTTGAAGATGTATTACCTTTCCATGAAGCTATTAATGAATACAAATTGCTATCATAAACAGTGAGAACAAATGTGTTTGTTGTGATTAAAGAATGAATATTAATAGAGAAGGATTACCATGATTTCATTTCAGCAGCTCTTTTGAAGTTCCCATTGATGGAGATCGAGCTATTCATCTTTGTGGAAATTGATAATCCTATCAAGTATGGCAATAATAAATAATCAGTGAAAGTAATGTGTAGAAATTTAGTGTGTTTAATGTTGTTTTTACCATTAAATGAAGTGACTTTTAAATGTTTACCGACGATTATTGGTCTTTTTGTTAGCAGGTTAGAGATTTCGATGCATTCATGCTCTAATAAATAAATCATGTATTATTTCTCATGCTCCTTTCAAAATTCATTCTTTTTTTTTAACTCACCACACAAACCACATAAGAGGTGAATTGTTTTTTGATGCAAGCTAAAAAAACACAGTATGCATAAAGATGAAGGTCGTAGCCTGAAATCATAAAATGGAGGTAGAGAAATCGGGAAACAATTGGATGTCAGAATCAGAAGTGAAGTATGTGTAAGCGGGTTATGAGGAAATAATAAGGAAGGGGAAAAAATTAAAAAAAAAAAATTGAAACACAAAACGGCTCTGTTTTGGCGATGTTGTGAATAGTAAAAGGCACATCCATACTTTTAGTATAGTTAAGGATATATATATGTGAAAAGTAATTTCAAAGTAAAATTACAGCATGTTTGGATTAGCTGAAATGCTATGAAAGTAGCCGAAATCTCGATTCAAACTTCTACATCGCTCTTTTTCAACTCGAGACTCCTGTTCCTTTTTATTGCCAATGAACAAGCTTGATGCAATTGTCCTTATTCAACTCCTACGATGAGTATTATTATTGCTTCCTTTTTTATGTAGTTATGACGATTTACCAAACTCGACATAACATTCGAACTCATCTCACAGAGTCCTTCTCGCTTGAAAAGAAAAGGCCTCTACCCTAAAAAAAAATTACTTGTTTCCAATAAGACAGCTCAAAGTTTTCCAATAAGATAGCTTAGAGCATTTTCAAAGATCAGACTTTTTTTGTCTTGTAGTAAAAATTTCCCGATCATTAGTCAAATGGTCAACTCAACTTGGTTCTATTAATAGACTTGTAACAGTCAATATCAGTGAAACTTAAAACATCTAAATCTTGCGTTTGTGAATCAAACATTCAAACTCAACTCGATTTCAATGCTCTAATTAGGAATGGCAACAGGGCGAAGATTAATATATCATCATTTTTCACCCGCTTTCCTCATTTATTTATTTGTTTAGTCCTTAATATTATTTTTAAAATAAGATTAAATTTAAAATTTAAAATAAAATTAAAAAATAAGAATTGGAACAGGTTGAGGCAGGAATCGTACTTACCGTCCTGTCTCGATTCCTCAATTGAGCTGAGCAACGGAAGATGGGAACATTTTATGATCCTTAACTATAATAAGCTTTCAAATTTCAAAAACATTTTGGTTTATGTGGTTCATGACCCATGTGCTTTTTATAAGGGTAATTTTCACAAATAACATAAAAATACAAATTATTTCTAATAATACTTTCTAATGCACAAGCGTGTTTGAAATGGGTGGTGGACTCAAAATGAGTGGTTTGGGGTAGATTCTCGAGCTTAATTATGGGTGATATATGGTAGATTACATTAATGCCATGAACTATAGCTTAGGCAAAGTGGTGATAGTATCCTACATCAGTTGGTATCAGACCTAAAGGTCTCATATTCGAGTATGCTAATGGAGCATTCTCATATAGTGGTTGGATAATGCAGGAACATGCTTGAATCGGAGGTAACTTGCTTGAAACGGAGGTGGGCCCGAACAGAGTAGTCTTGTGGTAGATTCACGAGGCTTGATTTGGGTTGACACATGGTGGATTGCATTAGTGTCATGAGTTATAGCTTTTGAACAAAGTGCTAGTAATACCCTACATCACTTTCAAACATTTTTTTCACAAAAATACCGTCTTATTTTTTGTTGTCTTACTTTTTGTAAGAAAAAATGTGTAACACATTGTGTTACTATGTGTTACACACATCACAAAGTGTGTTACGCATGTAACACTTTGTTATGTCACCGCCACCAACACCATTGACACCCATCATTGCTAGCAACCACTTGCATGAAAACACCACGACCACCTCCATCACAATCACCGGCCCAAACCGCATTTCACCACCCACAAACCTTATCTCACCACTATAACCAAATTCTCAAGAATTGAATTATTCGTTTCTACAAATTCAATTCTCGTATAGCAAAGGCTAAGATATTTTTTTTCTTAATATTGTTCTGACTACCACTGATCAGATTCACAATTTTTTCTTAAATTTGATTAGGTATCTAATTCTTATCGTGCCTAATATTTTCCCGACTAATTCTTAATTGGAATTTTGTGCTAACATAAACTAGTGATCGCTACACTAATATAAGAGCAATGGTGGTGGTTGTAGTATTGTGGGAGCATGGAGCGGAGGTGGGGGGATCCTGAGAGAAACCAGGACCCCCCAACTTTCTGAATTTTTTTTTTATTTTTTTAATTTTTTAAAGTTAATAACTAACCAAAACAAAAAATACTAAAACCCAAACCCAACAATGAATAAATTAAACAAATAAAGCTCAACAAAAATTCATCTAAGATCACTTCTTATTCTCACAAACACAGTTCACTTTCACGTCTTCAGTCTTTGACACACAAAAATTGATTGCAATTTCATCTTCAGCCTTTATCACTTAAGCTGGAGATTTTTTTCTTCTTGCTATAGTAGAACATTGATTTCACGAAACAAATTCTAGCTCGCTTTCAAGTTGTGATTCTTTTGTTGTCTGCAAGGGTTCTCAAATTGGAAGAAGAAACATAGTTTCAAAAAATATATTGAAAAATTTAGTAGTGTACACAATCTAGCTTGGATTAAGTTAAACCATTCAATAAACAAGAAGAAACTATTAAGGCGGTCTTTTCAATTCAAAACAAATACCAAGTTATCGAATTTATTCAATCGATTGTGTTTATCTTCTTGTAAACTTTTAAAAATTATGATTTATAAAAAATATTAGATTATCATAAAATGGGCTTGATGGTTGTGGTTTGAGAAAAAAAAATTTGAGTTCCCCCCCCTAGCCCAAGGACCCCCCAACTTAAAATGTCTTCTTTTGTGTGAGAGTTGTGGTGGTGCATGAGATGGTAACTAGTTGCTGGCATGGGGTTGTGGTGGTTTATTATTGGGTGGGGAGGGTAGTTCTGTTGGATAGGAAGAATAGTCAATTTTCTTTTTTTCTTTTTTCTTTTTTATTTATATGTTTTTACCTTATTTAAACTTGTGGACAAAATCTTCTTTTAATATTCCAGAAACTATTTTTAGAGGCTAATAGCGTCAAAAAATGGTTAATTTCACTGATGGTCGCTTAAGTTTTATTGAAATTACAAAACCATCACTAAAGTAACAAAGTTTCAGCGGTGGTCACTGAAGTTTACTAAAGCTTGCACCAAATGTCACTCGCTGAAATTCTCCAATTAACTTGATGACGTGTCACTTGTAAATGTCCATGTGGCGCACATTTGAATGACACGTGGCAAAATTATTGACATGTGGACTTTACCCACTAATTATAATAAATTTGAACATCAATGAATATCTCTATAATATAAAGAACTAGCTGAAAATACTTCAAAATAAATTTTATAATAAATACCTCAAAAATTGCATCTAAGGTCCTTCAACTTTTTATATCTTTAAATTTTGGTCTCCAAATTTTTAATTATCTTTCAGTTAAATCTTTCAAAAATTACATCTTATGTCCTTCAACTTTTTACATCTTTACACTTTGGTCCCCAAATTTTTAATTATCTTTCATTTAAGTCCTCCAAAAATTGTATCTTGGGTCCTTCAACTTTTTACATATGTACACTTTGGTCTCCAAATTTTCAATTATCTTTTAGTTAAGCCTTCCAAAATTGCATTTTAGGTCCTTCAACTTTATAAATCTTCAAACTTTGGTCCCCTAAATCTTTGATTTTAGTGGTCAAAATAAGTACAATTTTAGTGGTCAAAATTATTATTTACAATTAAATCCTTGACTTTACACTCGAATTTTCACATAAACTAAAAAATAATAAAAATAATATAATTAAATAATAATTTTGACCACTAAAATTATACTTATTTTGACCACTAAAATCAAGGATTTAGGGGACCAAAGTTTGAAGATGTATAAAATTGAAGGACCTAAGATGCAATTTTTGGAGGGCTTAATTGAAAGATAATTAAAAATTTGGAGACCAAAGTGAATAGATGTAAAAAGTTGAAGCACCTGAGATGTAATTTTTGGAGGACTTAAATGAAAGATAATTGAAAATTTGGAGACCAAAGTATAAAGATGCAAAAAGTTGAATGACCTAACATACAATTTTTGAAAGAATTAACTGAAAGAGAATTAAAAATTTTGGGATCAAAATATGAAGATATAAAAACTTGAAGGACATTAGATGAAATTTTTGAGGTATTTATTATAAAATTTATTTTGAAGTATTTTCAGCTATGTCCTTATATTATAAAGAGGTATTTATTGAGGTCCAAATTTATTATAATTAGTGGGGTAAAGTCCACATGTCAATAATTTTGACACGTGTCATCCAAATGTGCGCCACATGGACATTTAGAAGTGACACGTCATTAAGTTAATTGGAGAATTTCAACGAGTGACCTTTGGTGCAAGTTTTAGTAAATTCGATGACCACCATTAAACGCTGTTACTCAATGACGCTTTGTAATTTCAATGAAACTTCAGTGACCATCAGTGAAATTAACCCCGTCAAAAAATGAATGGGTGAGAATAAAATTTCCAAGAAATAAAGGGTCGAGATAGAACTGCAAAAGATGATAAATGTTGAAGACAAAAACTTCAATTTTCACTTAAATTTACTAAGTGTGTGACCATTTGTGAAACTATTAATAACTTATTAAAAAAATACTTTAATTAATAATTTCAATGCCTAATGAGAAAAGAAAAATATTTTAATAATCAATTTGAAATTCAACAAAAATTTCAGTGATGAAATTTATAAAATAATAAATAATGATGAATGACTAATTAATCTTATCAAAATATCTATATAATTTTATCTACTTATTTTTTAAAAAAAAAATTGTGTTCTATTTAAATTGTAATTCTAATTGAAACACTATATATAATAATCATCATTATAAGGAAATTTGGCACAAATGGTTCTTAACATTTTTCCTCATTGTGGAAATGATGCATAATGTTTTTTTTTTTTTTGGGCACATAAATCTCTAACATGTGTATTTTGATGCACAATTGTCCTTATTCGATGACAAATACAAATATGTACTTAGTTTTAATTAAAGAATATTGTATTTGGATTCCAAATTTTTACAAAATATGCAAATAGGTTCCGGTATATTTATTAAATAATATTTAATTTTGCATACTAATATATCATTATAGTCGTTTGAATTAAATTTTTTATAAAAGAAAAATATAAAATTATTGTACTTTAAATATATGTAATTGCAATGTGATGTGAAAAACTTGAATAAAAATTAAGTTAAAAAATAAAAAAATGACGTACATAATTTTATGACATTGAACGACTATTATTATATTTTTATGTTATTTATTTCTGAATGATAATAAAACGGTAAATTAAAATATGAAGAATACATTTGGATCTTTTATATTTGTAGTTAATAAACATATAACTCAATTAAATAAAAGTATTTGATCATCAAGTTTGTGACAAAGTTTTTTTTGTTATAATAATAAAATAAAGTTTAAATTTTAAATAATGTAATTACTTAATAATAAAATAATAATTTTATTTGACATATTTATTAATAATTATGAGTTTAAATTTTAGTTATTGTTTTAATTCAAAAAAAAACTTTTTTTTATTCATTTTTTATAGAAAATAAAAGTATTGACCCATTTGTACTTTTTACAAAATTTAGCAATCCAACTACAATTTTTGCTTATTAAAATTAAGTGTATATTAGTTTTTTCATTAATGAATGACCAATTATGCACTAAAATATATAGATTAGGGACTTCTTAGGGACCATTTTCATACTGAGAGAAAAGGATAGGGACCATTATGAAAAAAAATTAACTTAAGTGGCGCAATTTTCTCCGATAAGAACCACTCATTATGAATAGAAACTGAAACGGCTTCAAAATTGTCTCTTCTTTCATTTTTGTTTTCTTCTCTCTTTCTTCTTCTCCTCCTCCTCCTCTCTTCTTCTCCTCCTCCTCCTCTACTCTGTTAAAAAAAATGGAATTTTCAGAAAATTTTAAAGAAATGATGGAGAATGAATCAAATAATGAAGGAATTTCCGACAACTTTATCTACTGCATATGCAGGTAATGGCATGCAAAATACATATAGATTTTCAATATATTCTTTTCTGTTCTTTAGTTATTTGCACAGACACATTTTACATATGGATGTTAGGCACTTTTTTATTGTATATTTAGTTAGACGCTCTATATTTGCTACTTTATCGGTTGGTCGAGTTTCTTATCCCTTATGCAATAACTCGACCATGTATGATTATAATTATTGTGTATAAATAAACAAGCCCTTCTCATTTAGAAGGGGCAGAGAACATTTGTTCAAATAATAAAAAGTTCACATAATTTCTCTCTCAAGAATAAAAACTCGATCAATTGGCGCCTTCTTTGGAAAGATTTTTCTTCTCTTTCTCGGACAAGAAGAACTAGAAGTCATGTTGAGCGAAACTAAATGAAGGCCTAGAATAGAACATCGAGATGCTCCATCACAAGAAACAACAGCAGAGGAGCAGACTCCATTGCAATTCACCACCATCCAAAGTCACTATTTTACAAGACCAGATGACCACCGTTATGGAGATGTTGCCAAGAATGGTGCCCGCCTCAGACATCGAGATGTGCCGGTTATTTCAAAGCTCCTCAGCGCCAGAAGCCCCCCACCACTGCAAAATCCCCCTGGCGGTTGAGATCCTACCATTCGAAACTATACAAACACATGAAATGACATCTACAAGCCGTCATTCGATACTAGTCAACTAGGAAAGTATTTTGAATGATAAAGTGGATGAGGCGATTGCGTGAAGAAAGAGCCGGGGTAGACCAATTTCTATAAAAGAAGATCCATTTGCCGAGGACGTGATGAATATACCTTTACCGCCAAAATTTTAAAAAAAAAACTAACTGGAGAGTTTGATGGAACGGGTGATCCTATCGATCATAGATGAACATTTCAAAATCGGGTAAGATTGCACGGCTGGCCAGATGCCACATCATGTAGGGCGTTTCCCATGACATTGCGAAAAGACGCCAGAGAGTGGTTTGATACGTTGTCCCCACGGTCGATATCGTCGTTCGCAGATTTTGCTAATAAATTTGCGATTTGTTTCTCAAGTAGCGGCGCGAAAAAAGAAGACGACGATGGGGCTTATGCAAGTAACACAAGATAAAGGAGAGTCTCTGCATGCGAATATATGTCTCGATTCAACCGTGCAACACTAGGTATAATAAATTTATAGATGTTATCAGTAATTACAGCACTGCTTAGTGGATTGAGAAACTACGGCTTCAGAGCCAGCCTCTCAAAAAAACCGGCCGATTCTATGACAGGATTACTTAGACGATGAGAGGAATACATTGATCAAGATGAGGTATTGAAAGCAACACGATGCGACCAAGATGTGTACGATAGTGGAAATAAGAAGAGATGACGTGAAGAACCTTCGATAAACCAGCATAACACCAGGAGTTTGACTGAGTACAAATATCGACCGAGACCTAAAGTAGTTAATGCATTCTCGTAGATACAATTGAATGCACATTTGTCTATTATCCTTCGAGAAATATCCACGTTGAAGGAGTTGTAGTGGCTAGAGAAATTGAGATCCGATCCATCCATTCGAGACCATGGCCGCAGGTGCGAGTTTCATAAAGATCATGGCCATACCACGGATCAGTGCCAAACGCTACGAAGCGAAGTGGAGAGGTCGATTTCGGAGGGACTGATAAAACACTTCATAAAGAAAAATGACGAGCATCCTGAACAGATAGTAGAAGGAGAATGAAGGAAGAAGAAAGCAGGGGTGATACATGTTATTGTTGGAGAATCGGCTAGGGGTGGATATTCGAGAAATTCTAGAAAAGGTTATGTACGATCGCTATATGTAAACTCGATCGGTGTGTCAAGCAGATTTGCCCAGTTGGTCACCTTTAATGACGGAGATCTAGAGGGAGTGTCTTTACCACACGATGACGCATTGGTGATTACAGGTGACATAGCTAACTTCGATGTAAAAAAAGGTACTTGTAGACACCGGCGGTCAAGACAAAGCGTCTTGGTGGGAGGCGTTCAAAGGTCTGAAAATACCAACTCATCGATTGAAGTCTATAAACACTCCGTTGCAAAGATTTGGAGGAGGGACGGTGATACCTGAAGGAATTGTTGATCTCCCAATCGTCTTGGGAAAACATCATTATTGTGTAACATTAATAACACCCTTTTTGATAGTCCGCACACCTATGGCCTACAATTCTATCTATGGTCGTCCGATTATAAAGTCGACCAGGGCAATCATATCTACCCAACACCAGTGTATGAAATTTCCTACCAGCCGAGGAATTAGAGTAGTTAGGAGAGACTAGTTAACATCGAAGAGATGTTATGTAGACAGTGTTCGGCATGAAGGTAACCCAATAGTGTTAACAATCGAAAAAAGGAGTATCAACAAGCACAACGTTTTGAACCAGTGGAAGAGGTAGAGGTGGTGGAGTTAGAAGAAGGCAGAAAAGTTAAAATTGGTCAATCGCTGAGTGAAGAAAACAGAGACAAACTTCTAAACATGCTTCTGGAGAATATTGAGGTGTTCGCATGGGGTACTGACGACCTACCGAGCATCGATCCCTCGATCGCTCAGCACCGATTGAACAATACAGCATGCTTCAAACCCGTAAAGTAGCGCAAAAGATAGTTCGCGCCAGAAAAACAGTAAGCCATAAATGGAGAGTTAGAAAAATTACTCAAAGCAGGTTTTATCAGAGAAGTGGAATATCCTGAATGGTTGGCCAATGTAGTTCTGGTAAAAAAATCTACCGAGAAGTGGAGATTGTGCATAGACTTCACCGACCTAAACAAGGCATGCCCCAAAGATTTTTTCCTCTACCATTAATAGATGCGTTAATAGATGCCACGACTAGAAAGAAAAGATTTAGTTTTCTTGATGCCTTTTTAGGGTATCACCAGATCTCATTAGCACCAGATGATGCTGAAAAAACTTCTTTTATAACAGACTTTGGGACTTTTTACTACACAGCCATGCCCTTCAGGTTGAAGAATGTCGGAGCCACGTATCAGCACATGGTCAACAAAGTATTTGGTAGCCTAATCGGTCTAAAGATAGAGGCCTATGTAGATGATATGGTAGTACATAGTAACCAGGAAGAAGACTATGTTGAGGATTTGAGAGAGATTTTCCAGGTGGCAAAACAGAGTCATTTGAAATTTAACCACGAGAAATGCACATTTGGTACCACAAGAGGTAAATTTGTAGGCTTCATGGTAACTCAAAGAGGAATAGAAGCCAACCCCGATAAAATTCGGGCGATCATTGATATGACTAGTCCAAAAAGTAAGAATGAAGTACAAAGACTTACTGGTAGAGTAGCAGCACTCAATCGATTTATGTCGAGGGCATTCGACAGGTGTCACCTATTTTTTAAAGCCATTAAAAAGAGTAACAACTTTGAGTGGACGGCCGAGTGTGAAAAATCGTTGGCGAATCTGAAGTCATTACTTCAACATCATCCCATCCTAAGTAGGCCAACTATGGAGAAAACACTGAGGCTGTATCTAGCCGTGTCCCCGCACGCGGTCAGCTCTGTCCTCATAAGAATAAAGGAAAAGGTTGAACGGCAGGTTTACTATGTAAGTCACGTTATGAAAGATGATGAATCACAGTATAACCTAGCAGAGCAATTGGTCCTATCTCTGATAGTTAGCGCAAGAAAATTAAGACCTTACTTCCAAGCACATCCAATTGAAGTTGTAACGAATCAGCCATTGAAGCAAATTCTTCATCGACTTGAAACATCCAGCAGATTAATGAAATGGGCAGTTGAGTTGAAAAAATATGACATAGAATACAAAGCGCGATCTTCCATAAAAGGGCATGTCCTAGTAGACTTTATCGCTAAATTATCACCCAGATTTATCTCCGGGAAAATCCTCTTTGGACGCTATTCGTAGATAGATCATCCAACAAAGAGGGGTCAGGAGCGGAAATTATATTGATAAAACCAAATGGAGAAGAAATGAGGTATGCTTTAAGGTTCGAATTCAAAGCTACTAATAATGATGCAGAATACGAGGCCGTCATTCTCAGATTGCAATACGCGTTGAAAATGGGAGCACGGTCGATTAAAGTGCATAGCGACTCCCAACTAGTAGTCGGACAAATTCAAGATGAATTCAATGCTAAAGATGATCACACGGCTGCCTACCTGATGAGAACCAGAGGCTTGCAGCAACGTTTCCAAGAATATGAAATCGTGAAAATAGCTCTAGTTGACAATTCACGGGCGGATGCATTGTCTCGATTGGGTTCAACCTGTTTAATTCTCGGTCGCATTCATCTCCACATCAAATGATATCTCGACCGAGTTTTATATCCATGATCGAAGTTGGTGAAATAGGAGAACCACCCACTTGGATAGATCCTTTGAGAGCCTACTTAACTGAAGGTGTCCAGCCCAAAGACCAAGTTTAGGCGAGAAGATTGAGGATAAGGGCAGCTAGATTTATAATAATAGACGATCACTTATTCAAGAAGGATATCTCGACTTTGTATTTGAAATGCATTGACGCTGATAGAAGATATGTAATACTTACAGAAATACACTCGGGGATGTGCGGAAACCACCAAGGTGCAAACATGTTGGCCTTCAGAGCCATCCGGCAAGGATATTATTGGCCAATTATGAAAGCAAATGCAAAAGAGCTGGTCCAAAAGTGTGATGCCTGCTAGAGACACGTAAACAATTCATCTCTACCAACCGAGTATCAAACTACGCAGTGTTTGGTAGATGTCCATTTTTTCAGTGGAGGATTGATCTCCTAGGACCATTGTCGATAGCTAGCCAGCAAAGGAAATTCCTAGTTGTCGCAATCGATTATTTCACGAAGTGGGTAGAAGCAAAACCGCTTGCCAAAATAACAACCAGGAAAATACAGAGTTTTATTTGGAAGAATGTTATTTGCAGATTTGGTATACCACGAGTGATAATATCCGACAATGGAAAGCAATTTGACAATCGGGAGTTCGAAGAATTTTGCAGTAGTTATAAGATTGACCTGAGGAAGACATCGGTCGCCCATCCTCGAGCAAATGGTCAAGTGGAAGTCACTAACCGTACTATCTTATGGGATATTAGGACTAGATTGGAAAAATGTAAAGGACACTGGGCAGAGGAAATTCCGAACGTGCTATGGACATACCACACCACGCCGCGAGAGTCGACTAGAGAAACACCATACCGATTATGTTTCGGATTAGAAGTTGTAACACCGGCCGAGGTATTGGAGCCTTCACCATGCATAATGATTCAGCAAGCCGTGATGTTGAGTTACATAAATCTGAACTCGACTTGCTAGAGGGGTAAGACAAAAAGCATTCACAAGGATGGTTAATTACAAACGAAGAACGGCTGCATATTTTGACAAGAAGGTAAAACCTCGAAGGTTTGAAAAAGGATATCTAGTCCTCAGAAATGATTCAGCTACAGGGAATCAGCCGGGCAAGTTAGATTCTAAATGGGAGGGACCCTTTGAAGTCATCAGAAAAGTGAAGAAAGGAACATATATTCTAAAAAATCAACACGGAAAATTCCTTGGCCGACCGTGGAATATTGAACACTTGAAATACTACCAATAAGCTGTAAATTCTTATTGTTTTCCTTTTTAGTTGTTTTCCTTTTTAGTCCGTAAATTTTACTCTTTGTTTCAAATTAAATAAATGGGGAGGACAAATGATGAGGACGCTAAGGATATGGTTAAAAACATGACCAAGCCGGGTGTGGCCCTTGATTCCTCCCAGCCATAAATTTCATTCGTTACACGAGTTCAACTATTCAAGTAACTTGGCCAACAATACAAATGATGTTCTTATCTAAATATAGTCAAGCAATGGACTCGTCCAACTCGGCCCTCAGACTACGGTCGTGACTACGGTCATATGTAATAGCGACTACGGTCATATGTATACTAGCGATGACTACGATCATAACATCGACTCTACGGTGGATGACTACGGTAATAATGACTACGGTCATATGTAATAACGACTACGGTCATATAACAAAGATAACTACTACGGTCGTGGCTACGATCATATATAATAACGACTACGATCGTAGTTTCATGAATACGATCCTCATTACATGGCCCCGGTCGTAAATACTCGATCACGATTGACGTTGCGACATTAGTTCAAAAGTGATTTATCCCAAGTGGTTTATAGAAAAATCATTCACAACAACGTTGGGCTAGGATAAACCACATCTCTACCCAAAGATGTTTTCAAAAAATAAAGCGACAATAAGTTTGGTTTCAAAAAAGTAAAGCGACAAAAGGT
Source organism: Forsythia suspensa (assembly GCA_023638005.1). NCBI lineage: Eukaryota > Viridiplantae > Streptophyta > Magnoliopsida > Lamiales > Oleaceae > Forsythia > Forsythia suspensa. The sequence continues at coordinate 39,800,443 of CM042675.1, read as the reverse complement.
TGGGGAGAACTAGTCTTCTGAGTCATCATCATCGTCTTCATCGACCGATGGCATAAAGAGGGCACCTGTGAAGTCAGCATTTGGGAAACGTTCTGCGAGCTAGTCCCGACTCTTCCTAAAAGCCATGTCTCGACCGTGCACGCCTACCATGCCCATGGTCGTCATGTATTCTTCGCTCTCTTTATATTCTTCGATTGCAGCCTCTCCTTTTACGATTAACTCTTGAGAAAGACGGGTAACAGTATCTTCCAAAGATTGAACTTTGTTGCTTGTACACTGCAATAGTTCCTCGCGCTCTTGCAAAGACCTCTCTAGATCAATCAGCCTTGCTTCGCAATCGTTGATCATATCAGTCTTTTCGGCCAATGCTCTACGGCTGTCACATAAATCTCTGCACTTCTCTTCTAGAGCGCGGCTGGTCTGTTCAATCTTTTCTGCTTGGTCGCGAATCTTGCGAAAGGCAGAATGACGAAGAGACAAAATTTGTCGCAGAAATAAAATATCAAAAATAAAAAGTAAAAGACTTAATGTACATCATAATCACGCAAAAAATGTACTCGCCGTTCTTCCACCATGATCGACCGCTCCAAGCTCTCTGGAGATTTATCCTTGCTTGCCTCGACCACCTCCCTGTCTAAGCAAGAAGAGATGACTTGACAATCTTCCATCACCTTCTCAATCGGACGACGCATATTACAAGTTGGTCGGGACTCAGAGACCACACACGCGTAAAACAAGATCGAGGAAATTTGGGGGTATCAGTTGGTAAAGTCACTGTTTGAACGACCTATGACGAATCAACAAATAAAGCTTCTGGTTGTCCAGTTGAAGGGGTGACATCAGAGGAAGGCTGATCAACCAAATGAGGGTCCCTGCGTCTCTTTCTTTGACCTCGAGAATTCTTCCCAACTAGTTCCTCCAAGAAATTCTCAATAAACTTGTCGGAAGACATATGTGAAAGAACACACATAGGGTCAGCAATCTAGGTTATATCGAAATAGTCAAAGGAAAGACTTTTCCTACCGTATGGACGGCCGATGCCTACAGAAAGCAAGGCATCATCTGTTAATACATAATTCATCGATCGACCAAGAGGTTCAGCCACTCGTAATATGATTAACGAGTCAATTTCTGGTTCAGTGAGGATTGGAGTGGAGTTAAAATCTTCGAGAGGAGGAGGACGCTCCAATTTAAGAGAATAGCAAACATTCCATCGACTGGCTTTACGAAGAAATACCTATTTTTCCAACCACTATTGGAGGTAGGACAGTTGAAAATCTTAAAGTGCTCATGGGTGGGAAGACCGCGGTCACGATGAGAAAAAACAAAATAGCAGTCGTAACGGTCAAGCAACTTCATCTCAAAAAGTAGGCGAAACACATCGACCGATGGTTCTATACCACGACATAGACATACGAGTAGGTAATAGTTTAACATTCTTAAAGCATTGGGCACTAATTGACCGGGAAAAAGGTTAAAAGTATAGAAAAATTCAACTAAGAATTGATGTAGCGAGAATCTAAGCTAGTGCACTTGGGTTGTTTCCGAGACTATCTGGTGCGATAAATTGCTACTTCTCCATCGCGACCGATGGAAAGATATTTTGAAAGCGATCCAAAGACCTTATATAGTGTGTTTTTACTAAAGAAAAATGGTTGATAGTGTGCTTGAAGAAACACCAATTATGAACACACAAAGAGGTTGTTTCCGTGTGGGAGGTCCGCGTGTTCGGGTGCTTAGGAAACTCTATTTCGAGAAGAGAAACGGCTTCTTGTTCATCCGACGAGCTATCCAAGTTAATAATGTTCATGAAAAGTGAAGAGGCAATATGTGGAAAAGAGGAGTTGTAAAAGAGAAATAAAAAGGTAATGTTTTTGAGTATTACTTGTTAAGAATGTTAAGAAATTTCAAAAAATAAAGGAAGATAGAAAAGGAAGCAACAATGACGTCATGAAAACACGCTTTCCCAGAATGGCGCCGCCTCTTCAGTCACTGTGCATCTAGGAAATATGCGCCCTATTAATTACGGTGGCCGCGAAGTCTCCATGTGAATTGACAGTCGGTCTGTAAAGTAGAACATCGGTCGCGGTCTTGTGTCTACTTAATCAATTGATGCGTCCTGTGACGAGATAACTCTCAAGATATAAAAATTCTATATGCTTGAGAGTAGAGGACTACTGATACTAGGCACTCTTTTATTGTATATTTAGTTAGGCGCTCTATATTTGCTACTTGATTAGTTGGTCGAGTTTCTTATCTCTTATGCAATAACTCGACCATGTATGATTATAATTATTGTCTATAAATAAACATGCCCTTCTCATTTAGAAGGGGCAGAGAACGTTTCTTCAATAATAAAAAGTTCACATAATTTCTCTCTCAAGAATAAAAACTCGATCACATATATTTATCAAATTCTTTTTGTTTGCTGAGGTTATTGTACATTTGCGCTTATTAATCTATTACAATAATAACATTAATAATTTGCTTAATTTATGCGAGATAAGAGGTATGTCGAAGACTAGATTTAAAGAATATATATCTTCTCTCGTTGGAAATATTAATCACCAAACTCGTTTAGGCTCAGATTTAAGCTTAAACAACACTAGAAACCACAATAAAAGCTCGACCCAAGAACACCTCTATTTTGACCCAAATAGTTAAGCTCACAAAGAACTAACTTAATCTCACAAAGTGAGAAACCAAAATCAACAACAATGGAGGTCACAGTGAAGAAGAAGTAGACAACCATTTTTCTCTCTTGGTTTCTCTCACAAGACACTCAAAATGAAGATGCTGGAATGAATAGAAAAGTGTCCCTGCAAATGCATTATTACAATTAGGTTATTCCAATTGGGCCATAAGCCCAATAATATTAAAGACCACTTATAACACTATATTTGGGCCTATTAAATAGAGTGGGCCATTGAGCAACTACAAGATAAGCCACTCCAAAATGGCCCGCTAAGTTTTGGGTCGAGCTTTAATTGGATTCACTAAGTGTTGTATTTTTTTTCCTTAATTTCAATCATCAGCCAACGCCTATGAAATTAATCTTAAATCATCATTGCCGTTTGAGGTTGTTTGCCGTTAATACGGTAAGACCACCTGAGTTCAAGTCTTGCAAAACTTACGTTTTTAGATGAGATTGCTAACAAGGTAAAACCTTAGGTATAATTAGAAATGATGTCATTAGCTGGCCTCTGACATCTTGTTTCAATCAATTTATATAAGTTCTTCCATTCTCGAGGATATTTTGAATATATAAACGTTCTATGCTGTTTAAAATAATCAATTTTGGGTTGTATTTATCATCACGTGATAAGTTGAATTTTATTGAGCTTCATTGCTAATAAGCCTTCTTATGTTTGTTCTCATATATATTTTGCAGAGATCTCCTTTACAAGCCTGTTGTTTTGGGTAAGGTATTGCTCCAAATCAGTGAAAGCAATCGTTTTCTGTAAGTAATGAATAATTTTCCTCTGTTGTTGCAGCTTGTGGTCACATCTCCTGTTGCTTGTGGTCATTTTCCAATAAGAGTCCATGAGCGGTCTACACCAGTCACATTGTCCAATATGTAGGAACGGATATTACCATTTTCCATCTATATGTCTGACACTTCACTTGCTTCTCCTGAAGATGTATCCTATTGACTATAAGAAGAGGGAAAATCAAACTCTAGGTTAAGTTTTCATTCTTAGCTTTTGTTGGTCATCTTGCGCATACTAGGTCAACAGTAAAACTATGCCAATAAGAATTGTGGTTTAACACTACATGATGGTTTTGCATATTCCAGAAGATGAAAAGGAAATGGGTTTCTTCTCACCGCAATTTGACGGTCCAGCATATGAGTTGCAATCTGAAGAAAAGATTATTTGTCTTGGTGATGTAAGTCAACCCTACATTTCTGAAGCCAACCTGCTATCAAACCTTTTTTCTACTAGAAAAGTAAGAAAAGAAGATACTCTAGTGAAGTCAGATCGAGTATGTTCTCATTCAGTTCTCCATGCGTATTCTAACAAGTCAAATTTGCAAATGCTAACTGAAGATGATGAGACAATTAGTACTAGTGCTAAGGAAGATAAGAATTTGCATTCAAAGTATCAAGAAGGAACTTGTGAGCCGGTTTCAGTTAATGATGTATTGTGTGGTTCGTGCAATAGTATGCTCTTCCAGCCCGTTGTTCTTAATTGCGGTCATGGTTCTAATCACAACCTTTTCATCTAGTGAACAGATTTTGACATCTAGAAAACTTCTTTTCATTGCTCATATGTTTCAACTCGGAACTAATATGCCTTACCCCCTTCTCTGCTTTCTTCCCATAAATGATTCAGTATTTTGTGCAAGTTGCATCATCATCCAAACAAAAGGGTATTTTTTATTTCAAAGTCTTTTTAAGGCCTAACTAATTTTTCATATTTTTTTAAGGCCTCTTTTGTAGAAAAAGTCTATAATACCCTTACTATATTTTTATAATAACTGAAATGCCAATGACACAAAAGACTCAAAAACCCTCAACGTTGATCTCACTCCGTTAACGACATAAAATTGGTAAATTGAAGAACCCTGCTCCATCCAATTTCTCCACTGTAATCTTGGATTTCTTCCTTCATTTTCTATGGGGGAAGAGAAATACTTGATGTCATTTGTTGTTGCCGCGAAGAAAATTACTTCTCACTCCATTTGTTATTGCAAATTCGTCATTGGTAATATATTCTTTTCGCTTTGATTATTTCATATGTACATGTCATTCTTTTGTGTCTATTCGAAATGGGTGTTGAGGAATGTTATTCATCTGAAATGGTGGAGCTAGGGAAGAAGCTGCATTATTTCTGATTTCAGGAACATTTGAAACTACTCTAGAACATTTAAAACTACTGTGGAACGTTTTAAACTATTGTAGTCTTGTTGAATGACAGGGGTCGTTTTAAACGACGGTGGTTGTTTTATGTTGAACGACATGAGTCGTTGTTTAAAACAACGGTGGTTGTTTTATGTTGAACGACAGGAGTCATTTTAAACGACGGTGATTGTTTTAAGATGACCATCTGTCGTTTTAAACAACAAAACACATTTTGAACTACTATTGCAGTGTACTTGAAGTTGTTTGAAGTACAACATTTGATTTTTTGAGAAACAATTTTTTTTTTTAGATTAAGTAATCAAAGTTTTAATGAATTGTAGGAATAGAGACACCATTATGGATCGCTGTATTTTATTTTGGTCTTTCTAGAACTATACTTGATTTTCACTAATTGATTGTGTTATGTTATTTGTAAGATGGAGTATTTCATAAATAGAAATCTTGTAACTGGATCTAATGTGTCATCGAGATCCACGCTACTGAAAATTGATGCAATATACGATGCATTAGAATATTGAATATAAAGAGCTATTCCTCAACTCATGTTTTGGAAATTTGTACAATGTGAGGTCTATGCAAATATCTCTAAAGCTAATTCACAACATGTTAATCAAGAAGGTGCGTTTAGAAATAACAGACGAGTTCTAGTTTTGTTTGGAGAATGAGCAAGCTACCAAGTTCTCTTTTTTCGAGTTTATGCTCGTGACCGACTTTAAACCAGGAGATGAGGTTGAGTACAAAAATAGGATAGTGCAGAGTGGGCGATTGTTTGAGAAATACTTTGGAGATGGGGATAAGATCACCCCTAGCCGTTTGTATGAAGCGTTTGAGAATGAAGAAGACGATATGGACGACAAGTACAAGTTAGGACTGGCATGTATCTATGAGTCGATCTTTGAGAACCAAAGAACTGAACACAAAGATAGACAATCACATATTGGATTTGGTTGACGACTTGGATTTATTCAATGAATATCCATGGGGGCGGAAGATTTATGACCTCACAATGCATGCATTTATGAGAAGTTGGGAAGAAATGAAGGATAGGTATTCTTTGTGGGGGTTCCCATTGGCGGTGCAAGTAATGGTCAATGAATCTAAAATTTTCATTAAGTGAAAAAATTAGATATAAAAATTTGGTAAGTAAATGAAGAGAACATCTATATGTAGGTTTGGGCATTTGAGGCAATACCACGCATAGCACACTTGTTCCGTACTCAGATGCAGGAAAAGAGACTCCCGAGGATGTGCTCGTGGAATTCGCACTTAATGCCTGAATCTAGAGACATTGCAGAAGTCTTGGACGATCCACGGTACACGTTCGGTGCACATTGCATTCTAGTCCCAATGAGAGGAAGAAGAGTATGTGAGATTGTTTGTTTCCGGTCCTAGAAGAGAAGATCCAATCCTCGATGCCTATCTTCAATCTGACGGAGCGAGCGAGCGCTGTCTGCTGGAGATGAAGAGCCAGATGATATATTCGAACAAGTGCAAGAGGATGACCCCATACGTTCTCCAGTTGCACGGGATGAGCATGAGGTATGTATACTATAATAAATTAATTGCATCCAATCCTGCCACTTGCATTCGTTTGTAACACTCTATTTTTGTTATTCTTTGTCATGTCCAAGCAAGTCAATCATCGCCCGCTGTAGCACCTCGTGTACCTTTACGGAAAGAGCCGTCCGTGTTGCAAATACAAAAATATGCTAAGGTAAATACTTGAAAAAATAAAAAGCGACGGATCAAGTTGACGAGCTGAAGAGGAAGGTGGACATGTCGAAGAAGAGCGGAGCGGCGTAACCCACATTTGCATGGAGAATATATGGACGGCGACAGAGGAATAAATTGGGATGGGGCTGACATATCATTTGGTGATCGAGGCGAGAGGTTGCGAGAGGAGGCGAGATGATAGAAAGTGGATACGAGGGTAAATGGAGCAGTCGGGAGAGTGTGGAGGAGCTGGTAGATGTAGGTGTAGAAACAATGGTAGAGGGTGAAGCAGATGCGATCGTACATACAGGTTCGGGGCAAATCATGTCGATGGTGAAATGGAGACTCGGTAGATCACGAGATCGGACAACGGTGGAAGGTGATCGGGAGGAGGAGGCCGTAGATCACGGTGTAGACCTGACGATAGAGGGTGAGCGGAGGCGGTCAGAGATCTGAGGGTTGGGACAAGCTGTGGAGGGTGATGCGGAGGAGGCGGATCAACCACGTGGGCAGACTACGCGATTTGTCGAGACGGAAGGATGTACAAGAAAACCTAAGGTGTTCCTACGCGGAATAAGAGAAAGCCGTAGAAAAGCCCCGGCGTGACAAGCGGTAGCGCGGAAACTAGAGTTAAAAGCACTTCACGGTGGGTGACTTCTCCATACACGGTCGAGGTCGATGGAGAAAGCACATTGATGCTCGGTTTGATCTTTTCTCGAGATGTTTACCACCGCGAAGGATAAGGAGTTTTACGATGGTACAACTTTGTTAGGTGATGGGTAAATATCGTTTCCAACTTAGTGCAAATTTGTAATTTCTATTTTGTTTTTCTTCATTCATATTTTTTCCATTATTGATTTCGCCCGATGTCGACCACCAATTGGACCATTTAAAGTTGAAGAATGCAAAAAAATAGTTCCATGATGTATTCACGGAGGAAGCTTAGCTTTCGGATGAGGTAAGTAGCCCCAACATGTGAAATATATGTTCAACATACTTAATTACTTTGGCTAACACTTGCTTATTTTGAAGCACGTTGATTTGGCAATGCAATTGTTGCATCGTGACGATAAAATATCTAAAATCCTTGACCGTTAAATGCGTCATATTGGACATCAACTTCTACGTCAATTTCATGCTAGCTATGCTTGAGTTAAATGCAAAAAAATCATCCGACGAAGCTACGAGAAGGGTTTGTGATTACCTCGGCGAGTTTCAAAACATGGTCGAAGTATGAGGGTACACCCATTTATATTTTCCAGTCTGTAGTCATAGTCACTGGTATGTTGTTGAGGTAGACATCACCAAATCGACGATGTTCATATACGATCCAAATAGGAGCTGCTCTACGGATGATCAAATTAGAGCTGACTTGAAGCCCATGACAACGATTCTTCCTATGCTTCTAAAAAAAATCAACATTGTCATCGATGCTCTAGCAATAGAACGAATAACGACAACTTCGATAACAATCCAACTCGTAAGTTTCATATAACAATAAGCAACTGCTCAACTGCGATCATCTATTTTAATTTACACTATTAATGTCCAACTTCAAAACTATGTTGCAAGAGTGATTATGGTGTTTACGCCATCAAATACATAGAATTTTTAAGCATTGAAAGACAAGCAGAGCTAGTTAACAGTTTTCACATGCAAAAGTGGAGGAGAAAACTGGCTGTTGAATTATACACTCTTGATTGTACTGCATAAAAATAATTTCTCGTTTGTTTTGGTTATTTATTTTGATCTGCTTTTTGTTGAGTTTAATGATGTTGATAGAACGAGAAATTATTTTCTATGGAGTACAATCAAGGGTGTATAATTCAACAGCCAGTTTTTTTCTCCACTTCTGCATGTGGAATCCGTTAACTAGCTCCACTTGTCTTCCGATGCTCAAAAATTCTGTATTTGATGGCGTAAACACCACAATCACTCCTGCAACATAGTTTTGAAGTCGGACATTAATAGTGCAAATTAAAATAGATAATCGCAGTTGAGCAGTTGCTTATTGTTATATGAAACTTACGAGTTGGATTGTTTCGAGGTTGTCGTTATCCAATCTATTGCTAGAGCATCAATGATAATGTTGATTTTCTTCAGAAGCATAGGAAGAATCATTTTCATGGGCTTCAAGTCAGCTCTAATTTGATCATCCGTAGAGCAGCTCCTATCTAGATCGTATATGAACATCGTCGATTTGGCGATGTCTGCCTCGACAGCATACTAGTGACTACAACTGCAGACTGAAAAATATAAATAGGTGCACCCCTCCTACTTCTGACCATGTTTTGGGAACTTACTTTCGAGGTAACTGTCGAACCCTTCTGGCAGCTCCGTCGGATGATCTCTTGCATTTAACTCAAGCATAGCTAGCATGCAGTTGACGTCCAATATGACGCGCGGACGGCTGAAGGATTTTGGATATTTTATCGTCTGCTGACGCAGCAATTGCTTGCCAAATCAACGTGCTTCAAAATAAGTAAGTGTTAGCCAAAGTAATTAAGTATGTTGAACATATATTTCACACATTGGGGCTACTTACCTCATTTGAAAGTCAAACTCCCTCTGGGAATAAATCATGGAACTATTTTTTTGCATCTTTCAACTTTAAATGGTTCAATTGGTGGCTGACACTGGGCATAAATCAATAATGGAAAAATATGAATGAAAAAAAAAACAAAAATAGAAATTACAATTTGCATAATAAGTCCACTAAGTTGGAAACGATGTTTACCCGTCACCTAACAAAGTCGTACCATACTGAAAACTCATTATCCTTCACGGTGGTCAACATCTCGGAAAGATCAAACACCGTAGCATCAACGTGCTTTCTCCACTGACCTTCAGTCGTGTATGGAGAAGTCACCCACTGTGAAGGCTTTTTAACTCTCGTTTCCCGCGGTTGTTCTTCTATGCCAGGCTTTTCTACAGCTTTCTTCTTACTCCTGCGTAGGAACATATTAGGTTTTTCTTGTACATCCTTCCGTCTCGACGGATCGCGTGGTAGTCCGCCCACGTGGTTGATTCGCCTCCTCCCGCATCACCTCCATCGTTGTCCCAACCTCTCAGATCTCACGGCCTCCTCCGCTTCACCCTCTGCGTTGTGTCTACACCGTATCTATGGCCCCTCCTCCTCGATCACTCTCTACTATTGTCCCGATCTCTGTATCTACCGGGGTCTCTGCGTTACCCTCGACACGATCTGTCCCGACCCCTGTATGTACGGACGCATCCGCTTCATCCACTACCGTTGTTTCTACACCTGCATCTACCGGCTCCTCCACACTCTCCTACCCCCCGTTCCATTTATCCCTGTATCCATTTCTCTATCATCTGCCTCCTCTACAGCCCTCTGCCCCTGATCACCAAATGATACGTCAACCTCATCCCAATTCATTCTTCTGTCATCGTCCATATATTCTCCATGCAAATGTGGGTTATGCTGCCTCCGTTCTTCTGACATGTCCACCTTCCTCTTCAGCTCGTCAACTTGATCCGTCAGTTTTTTTATTTGTTCAAGTATTTGCCTCAACATATTTCAGATTCGCAACACGGAAGGCTCCTCCGTAAAGGTGCACGAGGTGCTGCAGTGGGCGATGATTGACTTGCCTGGACATGACAAAGAATAACAAAAACAGAGCGTTACAAACGAATGCAAGTGGCATGATTGGATGCAATTAATTTATTATAGTATACATACCTCATGCTCATCCCATGCAACTGGAGAGCGTAGGGGGTCATTCTCTCGCACTTGTTCAAATATATCATTGGGCTCTTCATCTCCAAAGAAGACCGCTTTGCTCGTCCGTCGTGAAGATAGGCATCGAAGATTGGATCCTCCATTCTAGGACCGGAGACAAACAATCTCACATACTCTTATTCCTCTCATCGAGACTAGAATGCAATGTGCACCGAACGTGTAGCTGTGGATCGTCCAAGACTTCTGCAATGTCTCTAGATTCAAGCGTTAAGCACGAATTCCACGAGCACATCCTCGGGAGTCTCATTTCCTGCATCTGAGCACGAAACAAATGTGCTATGCGTGGTATTGCCTCAAATGCCCAAACCTACATATAGATGTACTTGTCATTTACTTACCAAATTTTTATATCTAATTTTTTCACTTAATGGAAATTTTAGATTCAGTGACCATTACCTGCATCGCCAATGAAAACCCCAACAAAGAATACCTATCCTTCTATTCTTCCCAACTTCTCATAAATGCATACATTGTGAGGTCATAAATCTTCCGTCCCCATGGATATTCATTGAATAAATCCAAGTTGTCAACCAAATCCAATATGTGATTGTCTATCTTTGTGTTCAGTTCTTTTGCTCATTCTCCAAACAAAACCAGAGCTCGTCTGCATTTTCTGAACGTACCCTCCTAATTAACAGGTTGTAAATTAGCTTTAGAGATATTTGCATAGACCTCACATTGTACAAATTTCCAAAACATGAGTTCAGGAATAGCTTTTTGTGTTCATCATCTAATGCATCGTATACCGCATCAATTTTCGGTAGTGTGGATCTTGATGACACCTTAGATTCAGTTACAAAATTTCTGTTTACAAAATACTCCATCCTACGAATAACATAACACAATTAGTTAGTGAAACATCAAGTATAGTTCTAGAAAGACCACATACTTTTTAGAACAATAACATTGATCAGAATGTCATGTAGTCGTTCAAATGACAAATGCAATCATGTGTGAAATAAATGCGATCAAGACGTTGTAAACTTGTACAAGTGAGAATATTGTAGACCACTCATGTAGTTCATCCTAAAGGTGTGTTTGGGACAACTTTCTTAAAGAAATGTCAACAAATTTTGGAACCCACAACTTTCCAAACATTGGGATATTGTGATTTAACCTAAAAACCCTAATTACAAAATCAACTTTACCAAACACACCATGTTTTCTGAAACAACTACACAAATAACCCCTAATTTCGAAATTAATTTGACAACCACCCTCATAGTGGAGATTTGGAATCTTTATGACAATCCAGCCACCTGACTCTGCTTCTTGACAATGGGAGTTAGAGTGTGGAACTTCACAAGAAATCTGAGTTAGCGTCTTGTTGGCGGCGATTTTATGTCGTAGACTTTTCCTTTTTTAACAAGTTCGGTGAATGGGTGAATGTATCGTATACAGTGAAATAAAATATAAGTACAAACGTATAAAAGTAAAAACGTCTAGTGTTGTTATAAAACGACGGTGTCGTTTTATACATGTCATCGTAAACTGCACTATAGTTTTTCAAAAACGTCTCGATCGAACTCATTTACAATTGATTGATCGACACGATCGAGTTCAACGATCGAACTCATGTACAATTAATTGATCGACAAGATCGAGCTCGACGATCGAATTAATGTACAATGGATTGATCGGCACGATCGAGTTTCACGATCGAAGTAATGTACAATCAATTGATCGATACGATCGAGTTCGACGATCGAACTCATGTACAATTGATTGATCGACACGATCGAGTACGACGATCGAAGTAATTTATAATGGATTGATCGACACGATCGAAGTAATGTACAATCGATTGATCGATACGATCGAACTAATGTACAATTGATTAATCGACACGATCGAGTTCGACGATCGAAGTAATGTACAATGGATTGATCGACACGATCGAGTTCCACCTTAATGTACATTCGATTGATCGATACGATCGAGTTCGACGATCGAACTCATGTACAATTAATTGATCGACACGATCAAAGTAATTTACAATGGATTGATCAACACGATCGAGTTCCATGATCGAAGTAATGTACAATCGATTTATCGATACGATCAAATTCAACGATCGAACTATTGTACAATTGATTGATCGACACGATCAAGTTCGACGATCAAACTCATGTACAATTGATTGATCGACATGATCGATGTTCGCTAAAAATGTACCCCAAGTGCACGGGTCGCGTTCAAGTAATAAAGTGATGAGAAAGTGTCGAACCCACGAGGATAGATAATTTTGCTAACATCCAAATCAATCTAGCCCTACTTTAAACACACAATAAAACATATTGTTTTGATGATTAAACTAAGAATTCAAAGATGATGAAAAGTAAACTAATAAGAAAAATATTAAAAGAGAAATTTGTAGGAAATAAAATCAACTAGAAGAAAATACTAGGAATTCGACTTAACCAATTATTCCACTTTAAAGTTTTATTTTCCATTATCAATTCCAAGACAAGGTAAAAATGTCAATCAATGCTCCTAAAATGTCTAGCAATCTCTCCCGAGTAGAGCCAAACCTAATTTTACACAAGACTCCCAAGCATTCCTACCGAGAGAATTATATGTAAAAATGCATTAAAACTCAAGAACATTCATTAATGATTGCACAAAGTATGAAAGAGTATTTCTACATTCCATAAACCTTGTATTGTTAATTAAATGTGCTAAACCTAATTTCAACCTCCCAGTAGCAATTAAGTCACAAAAGCATTTCAATGGTGATCAATCATCTCAATACACAATAAAGCCCAATAATCAACAACCATAAAAACTAAGCATAAGGAATCAATAACAAGAACAATGCACTTTAAAGCTTCATAAATAGATTCATCTCATTCCTAGTAAATAAACTTAGCCCATAATATTTACAAGGACAAAATGTAAAATAGATACAAAATACATCACCGGGTTTGATAAAGTCAAGAGAAATGCAAGATTTAGCTTGAGTCCATGGTTGTCTTCATTTGTCCACTATAAACCTCCATTCATCTTTCTCTATTTACAAAATACACACAATGATGTACAAAAAAAATCAAGAAAAACCCACTTCCATGGAGTTTTTCAAGAACCCCCAACCTTCTTCTTCTTAGAGAGCTTTTAATGGGAGAGGGAGTATGAGAGAATGCCTTCAAAATGTAAGAAAAACGACTACTTAAAACCCTATAAGAGATAAAAGTAGAAAGACCAAAAAGCCCCTGAAAATCTGGACAAAAACGCAGACAGCAGCAAAAAAACACCATGCGATCGCATGGAAGAGCATCAAAGCTCTCTGCTAAAAATTTTGGGATCTCGCGATCGCGCATGTGATCGCATGGGCCAAAATACAAAATGTTTGCTTTTGACTTTTGATTAATTGCAATTCTAGTCTCTGAACTATCTGAAATGTTGACTTTGGTCCTTGAGTTTTTGGTTGTCTTTCATATAGGTCCTCCATAAATTGCAACATTGGTCTTCCATCTTTAGACATATTTATCTTTTGGTCCCCAATATTCTCGATTTGCACAACTTTAGTCCTTTTTGCTCTTTTTTCGCGTGGATTTCTTCCAATCACCATCCAAGCTCGGGTTTTTACCTAAATAAACAAAAGAACATAAATAAGTAGTAAACAACTTGAAAGAGCTCACAATTATCTATTTTTAAAGGCTAAAATAAGTGCTAAATCCGCACTTATCACACCCCAAACTTGCATTTTGTTTGTCCTCAAGCAAAATGATCTAAAATGTCATGCAAGCACACAAGCACAATCAAAAAAAAAAAGGACAACAAACACGCAAAATATTAGGGAGCTTGCCACCTTACCATGATCTTTTGAAGCTTGCTTATAATTCATGGAAAATCTACACAAATGCTAAAAATAAAAATAAAAATCAACTTAATCCATGTTAGATGCATGTGTGTGCATAGTCACTTTGAATCATTGCAAAACAAAAATTGGTGAATACCCAACCTCAATGATCAAAATTTTCTTTCTTTCTCGTTGGAGCACTCCCCAAACTTGATATTTTCTCTCTAACCTGTGGTGTCTACTCAATAGTTTCTCTCAAGTCACTCAATCATTTCGCTCAAGTTTGGTTAGATCTAGCCAATGATTGTAACCACTTAGGCTTGTGAAGATTCTCCAAAGAATTTAGTAGTTCAACAAACAAACTTTCACCAAGTAATTCAAACCCACAAGTCATCTAAATCCCAAAAAATAGTCATAGTGGCTCAAACTTGCAAGATTTGCTAAGAAAATCTCATGATTTTTTTTTATTTTTTTTTATTTTTTATTTTTTTTTAACAATCATGCAACCTTACTCCCTTAAGCTTTCTATTTGACCCATGTAACGAGCTTTAGGTCGGTAACTCTCCAGTTTAAAAGAGACCAAAGGGTACCGGACTTTGAGATGCCCCAACGGACTTAATCGCTCAAGTCAAAAAGGCTACAAAGTAAGGTGAAAGAATTAAAAATAGAGTAAAAGTATAGCCATCTTGAGCACAACTAACAAACTTTTATAAAAGGATTAGATTCCAAGCATATGGTCATTACCAAGTTTCTGCTAGTTAGTCAAAACTACTCCACACACATGTTCAACAAGCATGGAATCAACACACTCCCAAGAAGATAAATCACGACTCAACCGTTTCCAAACTATCCTTCCATTTGGACAATTTAAAGAGATGATATGTAGGTAATGGATAGCACCGTTTGAGTTCTAAAAATCGCTTATGAAGAACAAGTGCACTCAACATTTGTATGCAATGAACATCATGACTAGAGTGCTAGAAAGGGTATCTAACATGGAAAAAGTATATTTATCAAAAACCACAAGTAGCATTTATGTCTTCAATCCATGAATCACAAACAATTTCAACAAAATCACAACATTAGCCGTGAAGGCTCTCTAACAAGCAAAAACAAGTAAAATACCTAAATTAGCGGCAAGGCTCTCTAACAAGCAAATACTCAAGCAAATACCCCAAAATTAAAATGTACATTGTCCTCAATGTAAAACTAAAAATCAAAAGAGAGAAATAGGAACTCCCCTGGGTGAATTGGTTGGTGATGGCAACTTCAAGTTGGAGAAATCTTTGCTAGGACTAATGGAGATTGCTTGGAGACTACATTTCTTCTTGTTGTGGATTCGTTGCTATTAGGCACATGCCAAACAAGAACAACAAAATCAAAATTCATAAATTGTCCAAGGAATGAAATCATGCCAAAAGAATGAACTACTAACAAAACAAAAAGTAAGGGAAAGAAAATGGGTTGCCTCCCATTCGGTAACTTCTTTATAGTCATTAGCTAGACTTTTAGCACATGATTAAGCGGGGTTGGTGAGATGGACAATTGATTTTCCTTTGGAAAAGTCATCACCCCAATAATGCTTCAACCTCTGACCGTTCACTGTAAATGCCCTCTTGCTTTCATCCTCAACTTCCACAGCCCCAAATGGATACACTCGCTTAATTGTGAATGGTCTCAACCACCTAGAGCGTAACTTTCCTGGAAAGAGCTTGAGCCGGGAATTAAATAGTAGAACTTGTTGCCCAACCTCAAACTGTCTTCTTTGGATGTGGTTGTCATGCCATCTTTTGGTGCGCTCCTTGTAGATTTTGGAATTCTCATATGCTTCAAGTCGAAACTCATCCATTTCGTTTAATTGGAGGAGTCTCTTCTCACCGACTTCTTTCCAATCAAAATTGAGCTTTTTCACTGCCCAATAAGCACGATGCTCCAACTCTACGGGTAGGTGACATGCTTTTCCAAACACTAGACGATATGGAGACATACCAATGGGAGTTTTGAATGCAGTGCGGTACGCCCAAAGTGCATTGTCCAATTTTTTGGACCAATCCTTCCTCGAAGCATTCACCGTTACCTCCAAAATTCTTTTTAGCTCTCGGTTGGATATTTCGACTTGCCCGCTTGTTTGAGGATGATAAGGAGTGGACACTCGATGACGTACACCATATTTAGCCAACACTGACTCAAATTGGCGATTGCAAAAGTGCTTACCCCCATCACTGATGATTGCTCGTGGAGTACCAAAACGGGTAAAAATGTGCTTTCTCAAGAAGTTGATCACAACCCGACCATCTTTGGTGGGTAATGCCACGGCCTCCACCCACTTTGAGACATAATCTACCGCCACCAATATGTATTGATTAGAGAATGATGGTGGAAATGGTCCCATAAAGTCAATACCCCAAACATCAAAAATTTCAACTTGAGAATATTGTTGAGAGGCACTTCATTCTTTCTTGAAACATTCCCTGTCATCTGGCACCGATCACATGTCTTCACAATTCTGTAGGCATCTTTAAATAAGGTAGGCCAGTAGAAACCGGATTGTAACACCTTCGCAGCAGTTTTAGAGGGCCCAAAATGCTCGGCATATTCTGATGAATGACAATGCTGTAGGATATCCATTATCTCTCCTTCTGGCACACATCTCCTGATTATCTGATCTGGTCTCCTTCTGTAAAGAATTGGATCATCCCAAAAATAGTGCTTGATGTCTGCAAAGAATCTTTTCTTTTGATGGCTAGAGAGATCTGGTAGAGTGATGCTGCTGGCAAGGAAGTTGACAATATCTGCATACCATGGTGCTTCCTCAACTGCAAAGATTTGCTCATCAGGAAATTCCTTATTTATCTCTCCACTTCGCGACTCTTCCCCAATCTCAAGTCTAGATAGATGGTCGGCGACCACATTTTCACTCCCCTTTTTATCTCTGATCTCTATGTCAAACTCCTGTAGTAAAAGTATCCATCTGATAAGTCGAGGCTTAGCATCCTTCTTTGCAAATAGATGCCTCAGAGCAGCATGATCTGTATGAACAATCACCTTCGATCCCACAAGATAGGACCGAAATTTATCGAAAGCATAAACCATTGCAAGAAGCTCCTTTTCTGTGGTGGCATAGTTTAGCTGGGTATCATTCAAGGTCCGACTGGCATAGTGAATCACATAAAAAATTTTATCCCTACGTTGTCCCAACACTACCCCAACTGCAAAATCACTAGCATCACACATTAGCTCAAAGGGTAGACTCCAATCAGGTGTAACCAAAACTGGTGCTATCACAAGCTTTTCTTTAAGAGTGTTGAAGGCATGTAGGCACTCTTTAGAAAAGTGAAAAGGAGTATCTTTCTCCAAAAGGTTGCAAAGTGGCTTCGTGATTTTTAAAAAATCTTTTATAAAACGTCGATAGAAGCCTGCATGCCCAAGAAAACTCCGAATTCCCTTTACTGATGTTGGAGGTGGCAATTTCTCAATTACTTGAATCTTTGCTTTGTCAACCTCAATTCCCTTTTTGAAATTAAGTGCCCCAATACAATTCCCTCTGGACCATGAAATGGTACTTCTCCCAATTTAGGACAAGATTGGTTTCTTCACAACTGCAAAACCAAAGATAGATGATGAAGACATTCATCAAAAGATGCTCAAAGATTGAGAAATCATCCATGAAGACCTCGATGTATTTCTCCACCATATCTCGAAAATATGGATATCATACAACACTAGAAAGTAGTTTGGAGCGTTGCATAGGCGAGCGGCATCCTTCTATAAGCAAATGTGCCGTAAAGACATGTGAATGTAGTCTTCTCACGATCTTACGGAGCTATCGAATCTGATTATATCCGAATACCCATCCAAAAAGCAATAATGTGAATGCCCGTTAACCTTTCCAACATTTGATCGATGAATGGCAAAGGAAAATGATCCTTTCGAGTTGCGGTGTTGAGTTTGCAATAATCAATGCAAACTCGCCATCCCAGAATCGCTACGGTTGGAATGAGCTCATTGTTGTCATTGGGCACCACCGTGATCCCTCCTTTCTTGATACTACTTGGATTGGGTGACCCAATGCTACGTCTCGATATAGGATAGATGATCCCCGCATCTAAAAGTTTTATCACCTCGGCGCCTTAACTATCTCTTGCGTGTTGGATTCAATCTTCTTTGACTTTGGACGATGGCTTAAAATCATCTTCCATGAGAATCTTGTGCGAATGCATCAGTAGGACTAATGCCTTTGATATCCGAGATAGACCATCCTATTGCGCTTTGTGCTCTCGAAGGACTCGTAGCAATTTTTCCTCTTCCAAATTATCGATGGAGTTTGCAATGATAACCGAAATTGTAGAATCATCACCCAAATAAGCATAAGGCAAGTGAGATGGCAATTGCTTGAGTTCTAACTGCGGAGGCTTTTCAATAGATGGTGGTAACTTTGTTGACTTTTCTCCAAGCTCCTGGAAAGGTGGTTGCCATTTATAAGTTGGATTTGCCTCTAGTTGCTTCACCATGTGCTTAGTTTCTTCTTAATTGAAATCCTTAGTAAAAGAATGAACCAAACACATCTCAAGCGGATCTTGAGAATGATTTTGTGCAAATGATTCTCCCACCATTTCGTCTTGAAAACATTGAACACCACTTCTTCATCATTTAACCTCAATATTAGCTGGCCTTTGTGCACATCAATCAAAGCTCTTCCAGTAGCCAAAAATGGTCTGCCCAATATTAGAGGAATATCCTTGTCTTCTTCCATGTCTAGAATGATGAAGTCGACAGGGAAAATAAATTTGTCAACTTTCACCAAGATATCTTCAATGATTCCCCTAGGATATTTGATTGAGCGATCGGCTAACTGCAAAGAAACTGTTGTTACTTTTGCCTCCCCCAATCCTAATCTCCTATAGACAGAAAATGGCATCAAGTTAATGCTTGCACCTAAATCACAAAGAGCTTTATTAAAATCAATATCACCAATGGTACAAGAAATAGTAAAACTCCCTGGATCTTTAAGCTTAGGTGGCAATTTGTTCTACAAGATAGCACTACACTCTTCGGTCAACATCACCGTCTCGTGCTCCTCTAGCTTCCTCTTGTTAGACAAAATCTCTTTCATGAATTTTGCGTAGCTAGGCATCTGAGCTAAGGCATCGGCAAAAGGGATGTTGATTTGCAACTTCTTGAAGACTTCCAAGAATTTCTCAAATTGCTTATCCAACTTGTGCTTTTTCAATCTTTGCGGAAATGGGATTGGAGGCACATATGCTTTCACTTGAGGAGTTGCCTTTGTAGGTGGAATATCCAAATCTTTTTCTTGACTAGCATCTTGCTGTGCATTTTCTTGATCTCCTTGTTCATCATCAATAGAGGGTGTCTTGTCATGAGTGGCAATATTTCTTTTGACTTCTATCTCAGGCAACTGAACCCCACTTCTTGTACTAATTGCTTTGAGCTGCTCTCTTGGATTAGTTTCAGTGTTGCTCGGGAATTGCCCTTGTTGTCTTTCAGAGAAAAGTTTTGCCATCTGACCCATTTGATTCTCCAAGCCCTTCACGGATACTCTGAATAGATTCCTCAGTTCGTTCTTAAAATTTTAACTGTTGGTGTGCCAACTGAGCCATAGCTTCTTCCCAACTCCCTTTTTGTTGAAAATTCGATGGTTGTCTCGGAGCACCTTGTTGGT
Organism: Forsythia suspensa; assembly: GCA_023638005.1. Taxonomy (NCBI): domain Eukaryota; kingdom Viridiplantae; phylum Streptophyta; class Magnoliopsida; order Lamiales; family Oleaceae; genus Forsythia; species Forsythia suspensa. The sequence goes on along the minus strand of CM042675.1, from coordinate 39,780,624 downwards.
GTTGGTTGTTGCTCTATGAAAAACTCGGATGATTTTTCCAAGATGGATTATACGTGTTGGAGTAGATATTACCTTGTTGATCGGGATGATTACGAGCATAACATGCTTGCTCGATAGATGTTGAAGAACTGGTCAACGGTGGGCAATTTTCGGTTGAATGATTTGCTCCACAACCATCACATTCAAGAGTAGGCGTCTGAATAGCATGAGTTTGTCGATTGCGAGCTATAGTATCCATCATCTTTTTTTTTTCCATGGCGGCCATTTGTGCGTAAAAGGCGAGATATAACATCAACCTCATGCATCTCTGCTGCCCTTTTTGTTACTCCCCTATCGACCAGACCAATTCAAACTTGTCTCGGCCATTCTTTCAAACAATACCCATGCTTCATTAATTGTCTTTGTGTTGATTGACCCATTTGAGGATGAGTCAACAATGGAACGACAATGTGGAAGTAATCCAAAGATAGAAATATTGAACTTGCAAAGCCTTCTTGATACCATGATTAGGATACTTCCGAAGCATCTCTTTGAACCTCTCCCAAGCTTTATGAAAATTTTACGTGTCTTGCTTGAATATGGAGATGTCATGCTTCAACTTTGCAACTTTGGCGGGAGGAAAGTATTTGTTTGTGAATTTTGAACAAGGTCATTCCAAGTAGTAATACTTCCATGAGATGTGAATCCAACCACTCTCTTGCTCCATCTCTCAAAGTATGTGGAAATAATCTAAGTTTGATAGCTTCCATGTTGACATCTTGATATTCAAAATTGCTCACCGTCTCCAAGAAGCGTGATAGATGCATATGAGAGTTTTCATTAGAACGCCCATAGAATTGAAGAGTATTACGAAGAGGTTGATGACATCCGGTCTCAATTGAAAATTTTCCTTCCCATAAGCCGGGATATGCAATGCTAGATTGGCTTTGAACCACAATTTGGAGTAATAATATCCCTAACTAGCAAATCATCCTCATCTATCTTAACCATTTGATCTTCTTAAATCGCTGCTATGTTCACTTCACTCTATGTCGTGCTTCTCTTTGTTCTCTTCTTGATTATGAAAAGTTCTTTCAATCTCGGAGTCAAACACCAAATTCGCAAGATTTTCAAAATCTTGCAAAGATAATATGCCTAAAAATAACAAAGGTAGCAACTGGAACTTTAAATGGAAAAATAAAAATAAAATAAAATTAAAGAAGTAAAGCTAGAAATAACAAGGATCTAACTAATTAAATCTATCCCCGCAACGCGCGCCAAAAACTTGTTCGCTAAAATGTACCGCAAGTGCACGTGCGTCGCTCGCGTTCAAGTAATAAAGTGATGAGAAAGTGTCGAACCCACGAGAATAGATAATTTTGCTAACATCCAAATCAATCTAGCCCTACTTTAAACACACAATAAAACATGTTGTTTTGATGATTAAACTAAGAATTCAAAGATGATGAAAAGTAAACTAATAAGAAAAATATTAAAAGAGAAATTTGTAGGAAATAAAATCAACTAGAAGAAAATACTAGAATTAGACTTCACCAATTATTCCACTTTAAAGTTTTATTTTCCATTATCAATTCCAAGACAAGGTAAAAATGTCAATCAACGCTCCTAAAATGTCTAGCAATCTCTCCCAAGTAGAGCCAAACCTAATTTTATACAAGACTCCAAAGCATTCCTACCGAGAGAACGTATATGTAAAAATGCATTAAAACTCAAGAACATTCATTAATGATTGCACAAAGTATGAAAGAGTATTCCTACATTCCATAAACCTTGTGTTATTAATTAAATGTGCTAAACCTAATTTCAACCTCCCAGTAGCAATTAAGTCACAAAAGCATTTCAATGGTGATCAATCATCTCAATACACAATAAAGCCCAATAATCAACAACCATAAAAACTAAGCATAAGGAATCAATAACAAGAACTATGCACTTTAAAGCTTCATAAATGGATTCATCTCATTCCTAGTAAATAAACTTAGCCCATAATATTTACATGGACAAAATGTAAAATAGATACAAAATACATCACCGAGTTTGATAAAGTCAAGAGAAATGCAAGATTTAGCTTGAGCCCATGGTTGTCTTCATTTGCCCACTATAAACCTCCATTCATCTTCCTCTATTTACAAAATACACACAATGATGTACAAAAAAAATCAAGAAAAACCCATTTCCATGGAGTTTTTCATGAACCCCCAACCTTCTTCTTCTTGGAGAGCTTTTAATGGGAGAGGGAGTATGAGAGAATGCCTTCAAAATGTAAGAAAAACGGCTACTTAAAACCCTACAAGAGATAAAAGTAGAAAGACCAAAAAGCCCCTGAAAATCTGGACAAAAACGCAGGACGGTAAGTAAAAAACACCATGCGATCGCATGGTAATAATCCATGCGATCGATCGCATAGAAGAGCATCAAAGCTCTCTGTTAGAAATTTTGGGATCTCGCGATCGTGCATGACGCATGGGCCAAAATACAAAATGTTTGCTTTCGACTTTTGATTAATTACAATTCAGGTCCACTGTACTATCCGAAATGTTGACTTTGGTCCTTGAGTTTTTGATTGTCTATCATATAGGTCCTCCATAAATTGCAACATTGGTCTTCCATCTTTAGACATATTTATCTTTTGGTCCCCAATATTCTTGATTTGCAAAACTTTAGTCCTTTTTGCTCTTTTTTCACGTGGATTTCTTCCAATCACCATCCAAGCTCGGGTTTTTACCTAAATAAACAAAAGAACATAAATAAGTAGTAAACAACTTGAAAGAACTCACAATTATCTATTTTTAAAGGCTAAAATAAGTGCTAAATCCGCACTTATCAATCGAGTTTGACGATCAAGTAATGTACAATGGATTGATCAAGTTCCACGATCGAAGTAATGTACAATAGATTGATCGATAAGATCGAGTTCGACGATCGAACTCATGTAAAATTGATTGATCGACACAATCGTGTTCGACGATCGAAGTAATTTACAATGGATTGATCGACACAATCGAGTTCCACGATCGAAGTAATGTACAATCGATTGATCGACATGATCGAGTTCGACGATCGAACTAATATACAATTGATTGATCGACACGATCAAGTTCGATGATCGAACTCATGTACAATTGATTGATCGACACGATCGAATTCGAGGATCGAAGTAATGTATAATGGATTGATTGACACAATCGAGTTCCACGATCAAAGTAATGTACAATCGATTGATCGATATGATCAAGTTCGAAGATCGAACTCATATACAATTGATTGAGAGATATGATCGAGTTCGACGATCGAAGTCATGTACAATTGATTGTACATCATCGAAGGTTTTTTTTGAACGTCTATAGACGTTTAACACAACTGTAGTTGTTCTAAACTAAACGTCGGTGGTTGTTGAAAACAACATCAGTTGTTCTATATTAAACGTCATTAGTTGTTTAAAACAACTATACATGTTATGTTCGTCTATACTAACATACTAAACGTCGTTGGTTGTTTTCAATAACGATGATCGTTTCACAAGATATTCAATTCTTTGGTTCGTCAACTTTACCAAAAAACGTCTAGTGTCGTTCAAAACAACTCTACTTGTTATGTGCTAAACGTCGATGGTTGTTTAAAATGACTGGTGCTGTCATGCAATTTTTAACACGCATAATGGATAGTAAGCAGCTAATAAACACAATATATATAGTCCAAAATAAAGATAAATAACATAAACACAACATACGTGCATTCGACATAACGATAAATCAAATATATTACGTTCAAATTTGTTTTCTATAGAACAAATTAAAACAAAACCATAGACCTACACTACTCTTCTACTCTATTGTCACCAATTGGAATATGGTGTGTACATCTTAGACGGTTGTGTCCGGTTGCTCCACACTTGCTACATTTATGCCTCTTGGAAAACTCTCCAGTAAATGGTATCCTCGATGTTCTCTTACGTCCAGCTTGGCACTTAACTACTGACAGCAAGACTATTAAAGTCCTGATATACTCAAGAACAACCAAATCAACTTCATTAGGCACAGGGAATATTGTTTCAGCATACGCCACTCTCCAATAATCAGTCATATAATACAACGAACACAATAGACAAATCAAATGTCTACTCACCTTCGCCGCTGCGATTACATGCTCATATGGTAAGCGCTCCAACTGAAACCGTCTACATGTACATGTTTTCTCGTCCAAGTTTACAGTATACCTCGACATTCCATTGCTCACATCATATCTTATTATATCAATGGAATCCGCCACGTACTTTCTGGCGTTACTATGATTCTTAATGAGTTTTCTTCCATTGATGGAGTTAGAGTGCTAGTGCAACCTTGTGCAATCATGCGTCTTTTGTAAAACCATTTCTACAACTTTCTTCAGATGTTCTCAATCAGTCCAAAGATTGGTAACTCTCGATCTTTCTTCAACAACGAGTTGATTGACTCCGCATTGTTCGATGTCATGATGTAGTAGCGGTTCTCCTTAAAGTATGACCTAGCCCAACATTCATACTTTGTTTTCTGTAAATAATCACAACTACATTTATGTATATTCTTAATTTGAATCATATAATTGTCACACTCTTTCATAGTATAGGCGTCCGCCGCTTTCTTGAACAGTGATAAAACCTCTGAATTTTTTGTCTTTAGTCTCAAGTTGCTTTTTATGTGATAGATGCAGTGGCCATGGTACGTGTTCAGGTATATAGCTTCGACTCCATTGATGATACTCTGCCTTCGGTCAGATATCAAAACAAGGTCCGATTGGTCACTAGTTACTTCCTTCAACTGTGTAAAAAACCAGTTCCACGATGCATCAGTCTCCGAATCAACTATTTCCCATGCAATAGGATATATCTGCATGTTTACATCTTGACATGTAGCAACAATCAGCATACCTTTATATCTTTCTTTCAACAATGTTCCATCTACAATAATTACTAGCCACATGCAATTGTGAAATCCACGAATACAAGGTCCGAGAGCCATAAAAAAATATAGAAATCCGCTATCACTATCAATCTGTAGACATGTTACCGTACCAGGATTGTTAACGGACAAGTTGTGAGCATACGAGGCCAATTTAGCGTAGCTTTCCTAAGGTGAACCTCTTAGATCTGTAAGGGAAAGTTCTATAGACTTCCATGCCTTCCGATATCTCATGACTACTCCAAAGTCATTTTGCACGTCATTAATGACATCTGCTGGTCTGTACATCGTGCTAGAGTTTAGAAACTTTGGCACTATGTGTCTCCATACAACCCACGATCTTGCCTATCTATGATCATTGTCGTGAATGCTTAAAGAACAGGTATGTTCACGTTTGTACTTGCGAACTTTAAAGTAATCACATTGATCGAATTTCGTTGCTCGCAAACGCCATTTACAATTCTGATCGAAGCAAACAATGATGTATGTCTGCTTGTTTGATTTCTTCACTCTGAATTCAAAGTCATACTTTATTGCAAGCAAGTGCAACTCCAATATTAGATCCTTTTTTGACTTAAAGACTTTGTCATCTGGCACATCTTCATCTGTTGGAATCACATGCGTTGTAATAGGTAAAGATAAAGCTAGAAGTTGCTCATTTGTAAACTGATTGTCTTCGACCACCTCAGGTCCAGAAGAATAGCTACTGGTAGTATTCTTAGAATTTCCAGCTGGACTTTCGACATTTTGATTATCTGTATTTATATCCATCACATCCTAATAATCATCTACATTTTCATCCACTTCATTATCGTTGTTGGCTTGCAATCATACATCGTTTTCTAGAAATATCTCCAAGTCTTGCCAATAGTCATTCCCTTGTGATTGAACATTGTTGAATGACAATGTCTCCATTTTGATTTCACGATCGAATTCACCTAGTTCAACTGCATCAATTTTATCATTAACCAGTGCTGGACCTTTGCTCACACGGGTTATGCAAATGGGACGAGGCTGACCTTGTTTATTGAGACCTACATACCAGTGCATGTGTTTGTCTAATGTAATATGGATTGACTCCACAAACATTGCATCACCAGGTAGAAAAACCTCATCTCCAATTCATGCAAGAAAGAGTCAACATTGCACAAGTCTAGTAGTTTACCATACAGCTCTTTATATGAAATTTCAGTAACAATTTCAAGTCTATCCACAACATGACTATCACTCCGTTTCCAATTGCACTTTCTCCTGATCATCCCCAACAAACTCGCCAAATAAAATACAGCGATCCATAATGGTGACTCCATTCCTGCAATTCATTAAAATTATGATTACTTAATCTATAAAAAAATTTCTCAAAAAATCAAATATTGTACTTCAAACAACCTCAACTATCGCTACAATACTAATTCAAAATGTGTTTCGTTGTTTAAAACGATAGATGGTCATCTTAAAATCAACCACCGTCATTTAAAATGACTATTGTCGTTCAACATAAAACAACCATCTTCATTTAAAATGACTCCTGTTGTTCAACAAGACTACAGTAGTTTAAAACTTTCTACAGTAGTTTCAAACGTTCTAAAAATTAGAAATAATGCAGCTTCTTCCCCAACTCCACCATTTCAAAGGAATAATAACATTCTTCAACACCCATTTCAAACAGACACAAAAGAATGCCATGTACATATGAAATAATCATAGAGAGGAGAATATATTACCAATGATGAATTTGCAACAACAAATGGAGTGAGAAGTAATTCTCTTCGCGACAACAACAAATGGCAGCAATTCTTTCTCTTCCTCCACAGAAAATGAAGGAAGAAACCCAAGATTACACTGGAGAAATTAGAGGGAGTAGGGTTTCTTCAATTTACCAATTTCACGTCATTAACAGAGTCAAATCAACGTTGAGGGTTTTTGAGTCTTTTGTGTCAATGGCATTTCAGTTATTATAAAAATATAGTAAGGGTATTATAGACTTTTTCTACAAAAGAGGCCTTAAAAAGATATGAAGAATAAGTTAGACCTTAAAAAGACTTGAGTTGTTTCAAAAGGCCTTTTAAGAAAGTACCCCATTATAGAATAGAGACATTTTAAGTGTGGTTGTATTCCTGGCAGCTGATTTTTTGGAGTTAAACCTAATGTTCGTCTTTTCCACATTAGCCTTGCGCTTGTCATGCATTTTAAAGTATAGAAGTCTCCTCAAAGATTGAAATTCTCTTCATTCCTGGAATTTTTGTTCTCTCTCCACTAGATTTGCACAAAAATAAATTGTCTTCTTTTCGTTGTTTCATTAGAAAATTCTCAAGCCTTGGCTGCCCCTGATGTTTGTTCTGTCTACATGCTGCCTACCATTTATAATAACAATATGTGATTCCAAGTTCTCCAAAAGGTGTTAGCTATAATTTCAAGTTTAGCAAGAACATAAGATTCAGGTGAATGGTTTTTCATTTGCAAAAGACCAGAAACAATAACATGGTAATGAATGAAAAAAATGACAAAAATCCGAAAGAATAACGATCAAGACGAGAACTAAGCTCTCTATCCTTAAAACGATTTTACCCCATCACACAGTGCTTACGATATGTGGTAAAAGTCTTCCAAGATACAACGACTGAAGCACTTGCAAAAGTAGCACAAGTACTGCAAGAAAGACGAACCAGGAGAAGGGAAGTAATCTCTGAAGGACTAGAACTATGTGCGTATGCAAAAACAAAAAGAAGAGAGAATGTATGGTTTTTTGTATCACTGAAAGTCTGAGGATTCCATTTAAATAGATGATGAAGGTGGCTGGCGGTTTAATCAGATGATGGAGGTGGTGGTTGAGCAGTTTCGACGCATCTCTCTCTCCATTCACCATCATGCGCACGATTTAAAACAAACCGATACACCACCACTTTGTAATCTGATTCTTTGGAGGAAAATAAAATGAATTTGAATAAATTTTATCCAAAAAATTAAAGTTTAACATAGGCCCGACCTGACCCGACCCGACCCAATCCGACCTAAGCCCACAACCTATGACCCGAACCCGAACACGTGTGCGTGTCGAGCGAGCCGCCGAGGTCGAGTGACGTCGGTGGTCGGTCGATGATCGATCGACGGACGGACGGACGGGGTGGCGCGCGCGTGTGGGATTTGCTCGATTATGAGCATGCCTACGTATTCTCCCCTCTAAAGACTTGCGGTGTCCCTTGGGATCCAAACCCATTTCCAAACTTGGAGTTTATTAAGTGGTTCAAGGTTGAGTTTCCAACCAATGTGGGACAAACACTTTTCAATTATGTCCCATTTTATTCCTCATTTATTGTCCAACTTTCAACCATAATTTTTCATTCATAATGGAATGGTTTTGCACAATTAAATATACTATGTTCATCTACTCAAAACGTAGAATTTAATCTACTATTTACTTTGACCAATCGAAGCTTGGGTCCCACCCAATTATTATGCCAAAGTGGTCCATTTCCAACAATCCCCCACATGAATGGAAATTATCATGAATATGCTAAATGCAATGTAGACTGGATTCAAAGAGTACGAGCGAAAGGCTTATTGCATCAGGAAATGTAGCTTTTGGCTTTGAACCTGCCTTAGTGGAATACTATCGAGTTTACTTAGCTATTCAGTAAACTTGATGTCTTGAACTGCCAACTGTTAATGTAAACCAAGACAACAGTATCCACATAATAACCTTCCTATCAATTCTTTGGTTCTCGTAGTTGTGTTCATTTTGGCCATGAACAGTTCTTGATATTCATAAGTGCTCTAGAGAATTTAAGCCTCAAATTCTCATGGAAGCGGCCCCACTTCACACTTATATAGGTGATTTCCTATGAAGAGTATTCTGATATACTCCACTTGGTTTATCCAAGTTATAGGAATCATTAAAAGTTATAACTTAACCTTTTACATTCTGCATACACCACTTTTATAAAGGAATGGATAAGTACTTAATCGAATCTTAATAACTTAGTTGTCCCATTGAACCAAGATTTTGGGATCTCCAATCAACAAGGTTGGGTTACCATCATTAAGATTCATGCATATTAGGCTTTAATCTCATTCCCTTTGATAGATAACATACTTGATCTCTTGGTAGGCCTTTTGTAAGTGGATCCACGAGATTTTCCTTTGATTTCACATAATCAATGGAGATAATACCATTTGAGATCAATCGCTTTATAGTATTGTGTCTCGACGTATATGTCTAGACTTACCATTATACATGCAATTTTCTGCCCTTGCAATAGCCAACGATTGTCGTAGTGAATGCTAATTGCAGGTACCGGCTTAGTCCAACACGGAATATCCTCTAAGAAGTTACGAAAGTCATTATGCTTCTTTTCGACTTTATCTAATGCTATAAACTCCGATTCTATTGTTGATCGAGCTATGCAAGTTTGTTTTGAAGATTTCCATGACACGGCCTACACCACCAAGTGTAAAAACGTAACCACTTGTGGATTGAGAATCTTTCATATCGAGATATTCAATTTGTATCACAATATCCTTCTAATACTCTTGGATATCTCATATAATGTAATCCAAATTTTAAGGTATGTTTCAAATATCGAAGTACCCTATTCAATGTCTTCTAGTGATTATTGCTTGGATTACATATGAACCTACTCAGTTTATTAACTGCAAACGCAATATCTGGAGGTGTGCAGTTCATTAGATACATCAGACTTCCAATAATTTGAGAATATCTTAATTGATATATAGGTTCACCTCTATTTTTGGCTAAGTGTATACTCGTGTCTACTGGAGTTTTGACTTGAACTTTCATCAAAGACTCCAAATCTATTTAGCACAGACTCAACATAATGAGATTGTGAGAGAACAAGGATATCTGGTGTTTTAGAAATTTTAATTCCAAGAATTACATCTGCTACACCCATGTCCTTCATGTCAAAATGTTTTGTTAGTATTTTCTTAGTGGACATGATAATATCATGATTGCTACCTAGAATTAGCATATCATCCATGTATAGACATACTAAGACATATGTTGTGGGTGTACTTTTATTATACACACATTTGCCACACTCGTTAATTTTAAATCTATTTGACAACATTGTTTTGTCGAACTTTTGGTGCCACTGCTTTGGCACCTGTTTTAATCCATATAAAGATTTAACGAGTCTGCAAACCTTTTTCTCTTGTCCTTGAGCAACAAATCCTTCAGGTTGCTCTATGTATATTTCTTCTTCTAACTCACTATTTAGAAATGATGTTTTAACATCCATTTGATGAATTTTAAGATTGTGTATTGTAGTAATTGCAATAAGGATTATTATCGAAGTAATCCTTGTTACTGGTGAGTAAGTATTAAAGAAATCAAGACCTTCTTTTTGTCTATATCCTTTGCTACCAAACGAGCCTTGTATTTATCAATAGATCCATCCGATTTTAACTTTTTCTTGAAAATCCACTTGCAACCTAGAGGTTTACTTCTAGGTGGGAGATCAACCAACTCCAAGTGTGATTTTGTATTATTGATTCAATTTCATTATTGATAGCTTGTTTCCAAAAAGGAGCCTCTGGTGTTGACATTGCTTCACTGAACATCTTAGGTTCATTTTCGATCATATACGTTAGAAATTCTAAACCAAATGATGTAGACTTTCTAACCCTTTTACTGCATATAGGTTCTTCTTCATTTTCACTATCATTTGCATTATCGTAAGTTCGTTTTGTTGAACTTACATCAATTTTGTCTTTACGAGGAAAGACAACTTCGAAGAAACTTGCATTCCTTCATTCAATGATCATATCTTCATGTATATCAGTGATCTCAAACTTGTGCACAAGAAAGCGATATGCACTACTGTTATGAGCATATCCAATAAATATGCAATTTATAGTTTTCGGTCCTATTTTTATTTGTTTAGGTTTTGGCACTTCTACCTTTGCCAAACACCCCCACACTTTCAGGTATGTATATGAAGGTTTGTGACCTTTCCAAAATTCGTAAGTTGTTTCATCCTTTACATTGTGTGGTATTTTATTAAGAATGTGATTTGCCGAGAGGATAGCTTCCCTCCACAAATTCTAGGGTAGACCAGAACTAATCAACATAGCATTTATCATTTCTTTAAGCGTGCGGTTCTTATGTTCCGCAATACCATTAGATAGAGGTGAGTAAGGAGCCGTTGTTTGATGAATAATGCCTTGTTCAGAACAAAATTCTTCAAATGGCACTCCATATTCTCCACCTCTATCACTTCGAACAATTTTTATTGTTTTGCTAAATTGATTTTCAACTTCATTCTTATAATATTTAAACATATCTAAAGCCTCATCTTTGCTTCTTAATAAATAAACATAGCGAAGACTCGAGTGCAATCGTCAATGAAAGTAATGAAATACTTTTTCCAACTTTTAGTTTGTACAATTTCAAGTCACATATATAGTCAGAATTAATTCCAAAGGTGAAGTATTTCTTTCAACAGAAGGAAATGGTCTTTTGGCTAACTTAGCCTCAACACAAGTTTTGCATTTGTGATTAGAATCGAAACTTAAAGAATGTAGCAAATTTAAGTTCATTAATTTGAGCACAGATTTAAAGTTTGCGTGTCCTAATCTGTTATGCCATAAACAAAAGATTCAACGATATATGCAGAAGTAGAAGCTTCATTAATTTTGTTCAATTTGAGTACAATAGTAAGGACGTTCATCTTGAACATCCCATCAGTCATATATCTCTTTTCCACATACATTCCATTTTTAGTTAGTATAAATTTGTCAAATACAAATACTAACTTAAACCTATTCTTACTAAGAAGAGAACCGGAAACAAGATTTTTTTGAATATCTAGCACATGCAGCACATTGTTGAGGACGAGTTCCTTGCCAGACATCATCTTCACGGTCACATTTCCTTGTCCTTCAACCTTTGAGCTTGAGGAATTTCCCATGTACAGTTGTTCTCCATTGATAGTTTTGTAATCAGAAAACATGTTCTTTTCAATTCATATATGGCGAGTAGCACCAGTGTCCACCCACCATTCTCTGAGATTTTCAACAGAATTACATTCAAATATTACAGTAGATAGGTGCATTTCTTGAACACCTTCAGTCAGATTATCAGTTTCAACTACATGTGCACGATCATGTTGCTTTTTAGGCTTGCGACAGTCAATTGAGCGATGTCCAAGTTTGCCACAATTGTAGCAATCTCCTTTGAACTTCTTGTTCTTCTGGTTGTTCTCAATTTTCTTAGGAGCATAACTTGAGTGCTTCCTTTTCATGTTCTTCTTTGAACTTGATTCAACTATGTTTACCTTAGCTTCCATGCTTGGTCCCCCATTCCTCCTTTCAGACTTTTTAGTGTCTTCTTCAATCCTCAAGCGCACAATCAACTCCTCCAAGTTCATTTCCTTACGCTTGTATTTAAGGTAATTTATAAAATCTCTCCATGAATGTGGGAGTTTCTCAATTACAGCTACTACTTGGAATAACTCACTTACAGTCAATTTTTCAACATGTAAATCATGAAGGAGTACCTGTAAATCTTGAACTTGAGAAAGAACAGGTTTAGAATCAATCATTTTATAGTCCAGAAATTTATCGAAAAGAAACTTTTAGTTCTAGCATCTTCTATTTTATATTTTTTCTCTAAGATTTCCATAATTCTTTTGCAGATTTCATTATGCTATATACACCATATAGTGATTCATTCAGTCCATTCAGTACATAGTTTTTACATAGAAAATCAGAATGTTTCCATGCGTCCAAAGCAATAACCGAAGCTTGATTATTTTCTCCTTGTTGAACAGAAGGAAGATCATCCGTGAGAAACCTTGCCAAGTTTAGCGTGGTTAGATAAAACAGCATTTTCTGCTGCCACCTCTTAAAATTGACTCCATTAAATTTTTCAGATTTCTCCCCATGAGGAATATGAGTCGAGGCAGAAGGACCAACCGCATGAGGGGCGTCACAAGAGGGTGCCACAAGAGGCGTCCATAGTAGGGGGATTTGCATTAGTCCCAACAGTGTTAGCTATTTTCAAACAGAAGTTCAACAAGTTAGATTTCAAAGTTATAAAATTTCAGTTTTGTAAACTGAACTAGTTACTGCAATGTTAGAAACAAAACAATTTAATGCCAAGCATACAATTTGGTAATTTTACAGTTTCAGTTTTGTAAACTAAACTAGAAACTACAATGTTACACAGCAATCTGTTGACAGAGATCACATAAAATTTCAAAACTTTACTTATAGCATGTAATTTTCAAAGGTTGACAGTAATCATGTAAGAATTTTCGAATTGGACAACATGTATGTAAAAATGTCAAACTGGACTGGAATCTAACAGTATGCATGTACTACTCTCAAACTAGACTGGAATCAAACAGTATCAAACTGGACTGGAATCTAATAGCATCAAACTGGACTGGAATCTAACAATATGCATGTACAGGCGCAACAAAATCAAAAATTTAACAGTATGCATGTACATTTTTGAAATTCACAGGGACAGCACTAGAAGTTTGAAATTTGCATGAAACGTGCACAACATACTTTCGGAAACATGAAATGTATCTACAACTAAAATAAAATAAAAATCGTCTTAAGTTGTTAGCTGTAATTTCAAGTTTAGCAGGAACATAAGATGCAAGTGAATGGTTTTTCATTTGCAAACGACCAAAAAACAATAACATGGTAATGAATGAAAAAAAAAACATGACAAAAATCCAAAAGAATAACGATCGAGGTGAGAACTAGGATCTCTATCCTTAAGACGATTTTACCCCGTCACACGATGCTTACAGTATGTGGTAAAAGTCTCCCAAGATACAACGACCGAGCACTTGCAGAAGTAGCACAAGTACTGCAAGAACGACGAACCAAGAGAAGGAAAGTACTCACTCAGAAGGACCGGAACTATGTGCGTATGCAAAAACGGAAAGAAGAGAGAATGTATGGTTTTCTGTATCACTGAAAGTCTAAGTATTCCATTTAAATAGATGAGGAAGGTGGCTGGCGGTTTGATCAGATGATGGAGGTGGTGGTTGAGCAGTTTCCCACGCATCTCTCTCTCCATTCACCATCATGCGCACGGTTTAAAACAAACCGATACACCACCACTTTGTAATTTGATTCTTTGGAGGAAAATAAAATGAATTTTATCCAAAAATTAATGTTTAACATAGACCCGGCCGACCACCCCACTTTGGCTTTGACGGGCCACGTGCGACGCTGAGCATTGCTCGATTATGAGCATGCCTACATCCTCTCCCTTTAAAGACTTGCGGTGCCCCTTGGGGCCAAAACCCATTTCCAAACTTGGAGTTTATTAAGTGGTTCAAGGTTGAGTTTCCAACCAATGTGGGACAAACACTTTTCAATTATGTCCCATTTTATTCTTCATTTATTGTCCAACTTTCAACCATAATTTCTCATTCATAATAGAATGGTTTTGCACAATTAAATATATTACGTTCATCTACTCGAAACGTAGAATTTAATCGACTATTTACTTTGACCAATCGAAGCTTGGGTCCCACCCAATTATTATTCCAAAGTGGTCCATTTCCAACCGAAGGCAGTAAGGAAAAATTGTGCATCTCAAGTTCATCAGGAGAGGATACCTTACCTCGGTGGAAACCCGGTTCGAACGTCCATATTGGATATGGTTGTGATTCTTGTGGGGTACGTTCCTGATATTCCTAACTTAATGCTTTCATTTGTAATGATGATGATCCATTTCATGTTCTTTTAAAACCAAACCAAGTGTTCTTTGGATGCAAACCGAACCAAGTTTTTGTTCATGTTGGATGCAGTTATTTGTTGGATACTTACTATTTATCAGAATTAATGTGTATATTTCTCAGAACCAAGCTTTATTTTCTCTCCTGTATTCACAAGTCTCTGCTAATGCTGAAAAGCTCCATGATGGAGATTATGCACTATATTATTATCCGAGTTTCTGCCTGCAGATGTATCCAATAATTGGTGACCGATACAGATGTAAAGAGTGCATGGAGGAAATAGGCTATTACCTCTGCGAAGATTGTTACACGACTCGCTCAAAGCTTCCTTGTCGGTTTAATCAGAAGCACACACCAGAACACGGGTTTGAAATGATAAAATCGAACACTACGTGCAATATCATGTTAAGACTGCTGAGGGGACAACTAGAAGAAGTTGCTGCTGCTTCCAATGCATTCAGTGATGCTCTAGAAGATCTAGCAAATGTGTTCTCTTCTCTGTCCAATACTACCCTTCAAGATGCCGAAAATGGTTTGGATGCTACCAATACATCCACCGACACTGAGGAAAACCAGAGCGATGACTGGGGGCCCACATGAAATGTCACAACTCACAACTTCGTACAATTTGCAGTTGAACTCCTTGGTAATGTGCAAGATGAATGTTGTATACCTGCTAGTTGTATACCGTCCAGTCCTACTCAGTAGTATGTATCAAACCTGTACCTAAAATTCATTTTTCCATGTCAGCGATGCCAAGTGTGGAACTTCAGTCTAACCTGAATTCGATCGACCAGGATATTGGACTACCGAAAACTGGCTTTCTGGACTAGCAAGAAATATTGAATAATAAAGTGGACTAGTGGAGCGACTAAATCTTAAAGGTACATATACATAGCAGATTTCAATGAAATTTCATATAGATTTAGAAGTGGTATTATAGTTTCTTTTGATTTTTTTTTTCCACTAAATTGTGTATTACGTGAAACTTGACCTTTCTTGATCAACGAGAGCAAAATATCGTTTGTTTACCAATAAGCATTTGTTTGGTGGAGTTTAAATAGTTTTTTAGTAGATTTTAAAAAAGTTGTGAGATATGTGATTGAAAATTTTATAAAAATTGTGAGTGTCATGAAACATATTGAAATGAATTTGAGAAAAAAATGAGTTTAAGAAAAAAAGAGTTTAAAAAAAAGTTCCACTCTCTCCAAATATATTTTGAATTTGGAAAAAAAAGAGTTTAACTGCTAGTGTCTTTCATTGAACTAGTAACACTTGGTTCCAAAATTCACTCTTTTTCAGTGAAAAAAGTGATTATCGTACGCTATTATTAATCATATATAGTATCACCATCATAAGAAAATTGAATGCAAACCCCCCCACCCATCTGGTCTACTCGCCCACCCATTCGGCCCATCCGAAATAAATTTTATAAAATATTACTAACTTATTTTACTTAAAAATGTATATTTACATTTATAGCAAAAATTGTATTAACTTACTAAGCATAATAAAATTATAATTTTAGTTTTATATTATAATACTAACTTATTTTACTTAAAAAGTATATATTTACAATTATATAAAAAAAATTATAATAAATTACTAAATAAAAATTAAATAAATAACAATACAATTTTTTTTATTTATTTATTTTTTCTTTTTGCATGCTCAACTGAGCATCACCTGTAGTAGCACTTGCTATTGCAGGTGAAGCAAGGGCTTGTCAAATCAACGACTTTCAACCGTGAATTATTTTTTTTTTTTTTTAATTAACCAGGCCATCTGTTTGATTTTTTTTTTTATTATTATTTTAATTAACTGGCCAACAGTTAACCATGGGACTCGATTGATGCCGAACCTCAGGCTTCCGTGAATGCGACCCCTCAGGTTTACAAGTCGGTCCGCCCATCTTGACACTTCTAAGTACAAGGATTATAATAGTGTGTTTGGATGGGCTTTTTGAGTTCCAAAAGTACTTTTTAAAGAACAAAAGTGTTTTTGGTTATATTTATGGTTGTTTAGGCTAAAGTAAATAAACACTTTTAACTAAAAAAGCTGTTTTAGTGAAGCTCAAATTTTGAGTTTCTCTAAAAAATTAATTGAACTTTTACGGAAAGTTATAATTACATTTAATGAACTTAAAAATTAACTAAACTATCATTAATACATCCAAAAAAATATTAATTTATTTACCACATTAATTACTTATAACAAATTACCATTTCATATATTTATATAAAATGAAAAATATATATTGACGTGTTAAATAATATAATATAAATTATATATAATATGTTTGATTTAAATAATTAATTAATTTTAAGTAATATAATATATATACTAAAATAAATATGTTATTATAAGTAATATATTAATTTTAATAGTTATTATATAGGATATAAAAATATTATTTATTTTAAAAATAATAATATTAGATATATAATAATTAATTAATATTTAGTTAGATATAATAAATTAATTGTGTAATAATAATTAAATTAACATATTAATTTAATTGTTATTATAGGATATAAAATAATATTATTTATTTTAAAAAAATAATATGAGATATATAATAATTAATTCTTCGTTTAATCCAATAAATGTAAAATTTATACAAAATTACTTTTAAACTTATGCAACCAAATACTCAATTTAATATTTGCAGCACTTTTTGAATTCATATCTAAACAATCAATAACTTTTTAGCAAAAGCTCTACAATTAAAAACTCTACTGTTAAAAGTTCTACTCTCAACAGTTGTGCCAAACGGACCTTAATTGAGTTTCATTGCGTTAAATTAAGACGATTACGAATTTCCCTTTACAAGTCTTTCACTTGAAAAATTATTTCGTGAACTGTTTATGTTCTGTCAATGGGAATTATCTCCCAAAGTGGCGATTCGAACTTTTGATTCATTCGAAAGAAGAACTTATATTGAATGCTAATACCAAATGAGCAATATTTGATTTACAAATTATTTTGAAAAATAAGATTATCCAACGTGTTCAAATCTGTATCAAAATATATACCTATTAGAGAACAACCCTTATTTTGGATATGGTGATTTAGGTATTGTTACCATACGATTCTAATATGGCCTCCACATCAACAAGGGCCCTCATCCCGGCCTTGCTGGGGCCTCGGAAATTCTAATAAAGGGCCCCAGAGGCCCATCAAAAATCCTAACCTTCCGCAGTCAAGGTTTCGACAATGCCCAATCGAGTGACTTAGCGTCTCACCGAACCATAGGGCCTCTCGAATTAGTATCAATTGGGCCGGCGGACAGCGTGATATCTTAGGAATGACCAGAGAAGTAGTTAAGGAAAGATTGTGTTGGTTTGGCGCGACGGGTCCTCACAAGGAAACCAAATCACAATCTCCTAAAATCATGCAACGTGATAAGTTGAGAGAAGGAATCCTTATCCCATAAGGAAGGAGGATCCAATTGGGTGTCGATCGATTTGTTACATAAGTCAATCGTAACTCTTGCGCTTATAAATACGACGTCTCCGGTTGTTCCAAGTGCACTCTTTTTGCACTTGAACCCCACCCTAAACTCGCTCAAACTTACGCACTGTCTCTCCCACACCCAATTACTTGCCTCCCCGTATATTATCTCTATATCTTGGCGATTGACTAGATCGTCGGAGTACCAACGATCGCCGGACCCTTTTCTCCCGTGATCTTGGTGCATAACGATTCGTCCGAGTGTGCAGGAACAACATCTGTTTGGCGGAGGAGTGATCGGAGATCTGCTGACACGTGGGCACCGCGGGTTTCGGCGTCAACATGTAGAATTAGGGATGGTAATTGATGAGCCGCCTGCGGCTTGGTGGCTCGGCCCATTATGGGCCGAGCCGAACTGTCCTAAAAAATCAAGGGATGAGCCAACTCGACCCTTGAAAATAACTAGACGTTTGCGGGCCGGTCTGTAGATTGGTCCATGGACCAGCTGCGGACCTGGACCATGAGCTAGCCCGGCTCGTGGGCCACAGTCCCAACTTTTCAAAAGTTGGGGACCAATTTCAACAGTTACAAAAGTGACCGTTGTAGCCCACGGTCACTTTTGTGACCGTTTTGTCCCTCTTTTTTTCCAACGGATAATTCCCCCCACCTCCACCTCCACCTCCACCTACACCTCCATCCTAAAACTTTCATATTCTTCACAAATTCACAAGTCCATCAACCTACATAATCCAAAAAAATTATAGTCAATATTAGTTCTTTTATTGTGCAATTTATAGTTAAATTTCTACATTTCTAGTTTTCTACAATTCTACATTTCTATTTTCTACATGGATCGATACAACATACATGGAAGTGGTGACCACCAAATTCATGATGATTTTAGTGGATTAAATGATATTCAAATTCCTGAATTTGGTGATGATTATGGAATTGAGAGCACTGATCTCATTTTCGATTTAGAGAATATCGATGAAGAATTAGAAACGACCAACACTACTATAACGACTGGGTCAACTACTAAACAAAATGCTCGGTGTTGGAATTATTTCAAATTAGTGCCACCACACAGACAATCAATCTTCAAGGTAATGTGTAAATATTGTAAACAAAAATTTACATAGCAAAAAGGTGGTGGTATGAGCCATCTAAATTGATATTTTCTAAGCGTATGAAAAGTATGGGAGAGTTGATACCAACTAAGCTCAACTCGGTTTGGATATTCCGATGGATCTTATAGTTGTAGTACGAATCTTAACAATTGGGTGTATTCACAAGACTCTATGAGCCAGGGAAGGCATGACTTAGTTGGTGGCCAATGGTGAGTTCCTACTTAATATAGCGAAAGCCCTCACTTTACCAAATTCGTACAAATATATATTCAATCAAGGTATGTGCTCTTTACTAAAAACACTCTTCGTACTGATAGTATTGCTTTATATAATAAATAAAAATAATATATAATAAATTATTTAACTAAATATTCTGGTGTTATATCATTCACTTTGGACTTATGGTCGTATAAATCGTAAATGATATATTGTTGCTACTTTACATTATATTGATAAATTATGGATTGTGTATAAAAGAATAATTACTTTTAAAGTAATTGACTATCCATAAATTAATGTATATTATTAGAGAGTATAATTGTGAATCTAAAATTCGCAGTTTCACATTTGATAATGCTACACCTAATAACATTGTAATAGGTAACTTAGTTCGAAAATTAAATCTGAATTTTGGTGAATTTTATTTCATATTTGATGTATATGTTATATTTTTAATTTAATTGTTCAAGATGGTTTAAAATATATAGGCTCACAATTAAAAAAAATTAGGTATGTCCTAAATTATATTATTGCTTCACCTTCTCGAAAATAAGTATTTGATGAATTATGTGTAGAAAATTCCTTCTAACAAAATGTTTGTGTACAGACATGTGCAATATGTGGAACTCTATTTATTTAATACTTCAAGCATGTAAATGTTATGAAAATTGTATAATGACCGACATTCACATGGTCCGGAATATGATTTGCAAACATATGATTGGAAAATTGCATTCCATATGAAAAAAAAAAATTTTTTTATGCCACAAACGTATGTTACACATGTACTTGCGTATATTATCCTACTAGTTCATTAGTTTTAAATTATTTTTATTTTATTTCAAATAATTAATATTTATAATTTTTTTTTATGATACTTTAGTAGTAATAGAGGTTAAATTTAGAAAATATTGGTCACAACATACTTAATATGTTAGATGAAGATGAGAGAAATAATTTTGATATACTTAAGTGGTGGAGACAAAACTAGCGTTAATACTCAATTGTTTTTATTATAGCACGCGATCTACTAACACATCCAGTATCAACTGTAATATTGGTGTTTGCTTTTAGTACAAATGATAAGATTTTGAATGATATGAGGTCAAGACTAAAACTAGACATATTAGAGAGTTTAATGTGTTTAAAAATTGGGAGGATGAAGAATTTCGAATCTAAGATAAAGTTGACCTCATATTGGCCGAAGAGGTGCAAGAGCTGGTTATATAAAATGTAAGTATTGTTGGTGTAAATTTATTTAATTTTTCTTAATTTTAAGTGTTGAAATTTAAGTTTATCAAAAATTGTACACATAAAAACTTATTCGTGCACAATTTTAACTCTGCCTATGCTAAAAGTAGTCGGTCTCAACCTTCAGAAAAATGATAAGAGTTTTAAATATCAATTTTATCATAACTTATTTTATTTCAAGTTTAAATATCAATTTTATCATAAATTATTTTATTTCAAGTTTTTAAACTCAAAAATAAAAATAAAAAATTAAATTTCATGTGCAGTCCTTGTGGCCCATGAGCCACATGCTAGTCCGAGCTCGTGGATTTGGGATGAGCTAAGTCATGGCTCATCCCGTCCCTCTAAAGGTCGAGCTCAGCCTGTCCCTTAGGTTGAGCTGGGCCTTCTTGACAAGTTAGCTCATTATTATTCCTACATATAATTATTACTATTTGAAGATGGGTTTAGAAGTACCAGGAATGTAAAGTACCATATATTTTAATAATAAGAAGTGAGTGGAAAGTTAGTATCATAATCGAATTTGACATCATCAAATTAAAACTTGGTTATGTGGTTTATAGAGAGTTTTAATTCGATTTTGTTTTTTTAATTCACCTATTCTTATCATCGAACCCGAGATTTTCACCTATTCTTATCATCGAACCCTTTCATGTTTTTTTTTTTTTTTATCAACATAACCATCGATATTTTAATGGATTGCACATTATTATAATATGTTCACCATGTAAGTATGTAACCTGTCCAGTGCACACGAGGATATAATATAATTATATGTAAAGTGCAAATAATGACTTCTGTGATTATTATGTAAAGTTGGTTGGTAGGAATGGGGGTGGGTCCAAGTGGGGTAGGGGTTTCATATTCTCTTTAGGCCAATGAGAGGACAAAGTTTTGGCGGGAAATTTTGAGAAAAAAGATTCTCTGTTTTGTTGGGTTAAGAAAAAAAAAGGACCATTAACAGTAATAACTAATTAATAAGAATTGATATGTAGGAAAAAGCCAGAAATTAGGGAAAAGACGACTGCGTTTTAACTCGTTTTGAGCATTCCAAGAAACTTAGAATCTTAATCTTGTTATGATCAGGCTCTTTCATCAATTATTATGCACAAACAAGTTGGTAACAAAATGACATTTCAATTTCATCATGCCATAGTTCAAACTTGGCAAATAAAATTAAAAAGAAATTTTGATTAGTAAGGGTCGAATTCGCAGTCGAATTTTAAGTTCTAAAGTCTTAAAATCAAATCTCACTCTCTCTCGACTCGTCAGTTTAAACCTATCGTCTTTAAAATAATTTTGAGTGGGATAATTGGTTGAGGTATCGATCGAGCAGCAAGATTTAATTTTAGAGTACTTATAAACACTTATAAATTAGTTAAATATTATTTTTATCTACGTATTTTTTAAGATCTATAACTAAAATACACTTTTTATTTTCAAATTCTATAGGACCTACTATATATAATATACAAAAAACATTACTGGCACACGACACAACATGTCAACATTTAATAGCTATCAAAATTGAACTAATCATCTATAGCGCATATTTATTCGGTAACTTTATACTTCGATTTTCATTTCAACTTTCAAAATAACAAAGAAGACGTCATTGCTATGTTCTATTTTTTCCATGTATTTTGTTGCCATCTTCGTCGAGCATCATATATAGGTCATTGCTTTAATTAAATATTTAAAAAATAATTTTAACACTGTTAAATACGCAATAAGCCAACCTGCTGTGTGTGACACAAAGCTCACTGGCAGCCTTATAGTTAAAAAATTGATTTATTAGTCAACCTTAGCCATAAAAGAAGTGGGCTCTAATTTTTTTACACAAAGTCAATAAAATCTTTCTTTCAAGATAACATAAGACTTCTTTTTGCCCCATAAATGCAGAAGAACGGAAGGAATCCAATGTCTTCCTACTGAAGAAAAATAAAGAACAAGAAATGAATGGCAAGACGACTCACTTATCAAAAGTCTAAACCTACGAGATAATTTGAAGTTGAATGTATAATTAATGCGAGCAGAATATTTTTCGATGGTTTTGATTTTTTTTTTTTTTGATGATTCATGTGTTTCAAGTTTCGTCTGACTAATTCTGAAGAGTGGCGGCCTTCTCTCCTGATTCACCACCCAGGTAAATCCGGACGCGGTCACAGCTTATATACACTTGGGCCGGACATTCAAGGATTATTCTCTCATGAACCACTGTCTTATAACATAGTTGTTGCCTTCCAACAAGAAATGTTGCCTTTTAGGTGCCACGGAGGTTCGAAATTTTAAAAAAAAAACGAGGCATTGCGTTGTTAAGGGCGGATTTAGGTGAAGGTCAAGATTGGAAAAAAATTATTTTTTATAGTGTAATTTTTTATTTTTTCAATGACAGTCCGGTCTTCAAAAATTCTTGGATCCACTCCGTGTGTTGTAATAGAAATGAGTAAAGAAATTAGTTCAAAGTGACGAGAATCGAAAACTAATGAGATAATTAGATATGTGTGTATGCACGTGTGTACAATCCAATTGAACACAAAAATCGAATTTATAGAATTTGATACAACCGGGAAAAAAAAAACTATATAAATGAATGGATATTTGTGCTTCTTAAAAATCCTAGCGGAATCCATGTGATTCTCACCCTGCTAAAATCAAACATGTATTAAAACTAACAAAAATGTACAAGGAATTTAATGAACGTCATAGTTTTGCCAACACAAAAATAAACAATGAGGGAAAATCTTTAATTCCTGCATGACTCTTGTCTAGTCCATGTTCCTAATTATTATTTTAATTAGAAGATTATAATTAAGCCCTTGACCTTAATTAATTGGACTCTAATTCTTTTGCTCTTTTTCTTTTCCAAGAAATAATAAATTTTAATTAGATTTAAAAAATTATAAGCACGAGAGATTAATGTAAGTAATGATCAATTTTAATAGTATTGTGTGCATTATTTTACCATGTAAGACGTTTCGAGGAATGAATATCAAACACGTTCTTCTAAAATAGATAGAATATTAAATATATTTTTAATATTGTCGAGTACTCGTGATAAATTTAATAATTCTCTAGTTGAAATTATGCATGCTTGTAATGACTAATTGTAGACGTAAT
Source organism: Forsythia suspensa (assembly GCA_023638005.1). Taxonomy (NCBI): domain Eukaryota; kingdom Viridiplantae; phylum Streptophyta; class Magnoliopsida; order Lamiales; family Oleaceae; genus Forsythia; species Forsythia suspensa. The sequence continues at coordinate 39,756,789 of CM042675.1, read as the reverse complement.
CAGCTTGCTAAAAGTCTAAATACATAAATAATAATATTTTTTATGATTTTGTAAACGAAATTTCAAGTTGATTCTAAGTTTAACGCACTAAGTAAAAATCTTAAAGTACTATACTGAATGACTCCACGAGTTCGTCCGTCCCATTTCTTCTCAACAAATGCCAATAAGTATTTGCAAACTCGTGGACAAATACACTTATGGAGCTTTAATGGTAGGATTCAATATTTAAATCATTTGCAAAAATAGTAATTTTTCTTTTTCCTTTTCAATTCATAACAACATCACTCTCTCACCCCCAAACTTTAAGCAATCCATTTGAAAGCCATCTTTTTATTAGCTAAAAAAGCAAGCAAAAGAAAAAAGCCTGAAGGCCTATTCTGTGTTTGATTGTTTAGTTTTAAGTTTTGAATTTATTTTTAGTTTTTTGTCTTGAGAGTCTATTTTAAGATTGTTGAAAACGCGTTTGGTTTATCATTGTGAAAATTTGTTTATGAAAATAGAAAACAGAACACTTTCTTTTTGAAATTTTGATAAATTATTTTATATCATTTTATTCAATAAATTTGATTATTCAGTAAAATATAATAATTTAATGCTAATATATGATAAAATAATATATACACTTTAACGTAAGTGAATTTTACAATATTTTTTACAAAAATAAAATACAAAAAATAATAAGTAAAAAAATAAAAATTAATGACGTTGACTATGAATTTTAATCAATTTTCATTTAAATTAATTTTTAAAATTTTTTATTTAAATAACCAATGAAGGCTTGAATTATTTTTTAGTATTTATAATTTTCATTTTCATAGAATTTTAATATTATTTTATAGAATTTTTTTTATAATTTTATATTTTATAGAATTTTTGTTTATATAATTTTTTTATATAAATTTTGTTTTAATTTTTTAGAATTTTTACTTTTTTAGAATTTTATATTTTAGAATTTTACTTTTGTTAGAATATTTACTTTTTAGAATTTTTTTTATTTTTTTAAGAATTAAGAATTTTATTTTTTTTAGAATTTTTATATTTTATTTATTTTAGAATTTTATTTTTTAAAATTTTTTTAAAGAATTTTGAATTTTATTTTTTAGAATTTTTAGTTTTAGAATTTTTGTTTATATAAATTTTTATTTAAATAAATTTTGTTTTCTTTGTTTTAAGTGTTATCCATATATTCATAGAACACACTCAAAAATTCAAAATTTTTGTTTTGAGTTTTGTGTTATAAATTTAACATTGTTATCAAAAATGAATTTTAAAAAATAACATAGTAAACAAGTTTTGAATATTATGCAAAACTGAAAATAGTAAAGAAAAGATAATCTTAGTTATCGAGATGCACGAGTTGTACATAGCCATAACATGCATAGGTAAAATTAAAATAGAGTAAATAGCACCAGGAGTTCCGAACCTTTGAACGTTGTAACGACTAAGTCTTGAACCTTTGTTTACTAACAGTCGGAGTTCCAAACCTTTTAAACGTATGCACCAGATGTCTTTTTTGGACGAAAAACGTGAAAATCACTGTTAACTCATTACGCGCACCACACGTGATTAATTTTTGAAGGGTAAAATTGTCCAACGCTACTCAAATATCATTCAGTCAAAGAAAAAACAAATTGAATCTCAAATATCATTCAATCAAAGGAAAAAACAAATTGAATTTGGTGGTGGAAGATGGAGGCAGTGAAGTTTAGTGGAGGTGGCGGAGGAGTTTGGTGGAAACTGGAGGTGGTTGTGGAGGCGATGGTTGTGGAAGATGGAAATGTAGCGCATGAGTTTGAGTTTGCTGAACAAGAGAATCCAGATTATGAACACTCATTTGCCTTTGCCTTTTCTTCTTCTTATGATAAAGCGAATTCATGAACTCCTTCGTTGCACCTCCTCTTTTCCTATCGCTTTTGCCGCTCTGGCGGTTGAAAGATTCCAATTTTTGAGCTGGCGGTGGCATTGCTGGAAGTGGTGGTGGAGTATTTGAAACTTCATTGGGACGCATTGCCAATGTATCAACATAAATATTATTGGCCTTCTAATCTCTTTCCCGATCAATTCCTTCTAAACTCGACGTTGGTTGTAAAGCTAGTTTGAGTTAGAAACACGATGATATGTATTGACATGTATATCATCGTAGAATCGCTAGCTATCATCTCCATAGGTCCAATTTGATGAAAATTCGCGTAGATCTGGATAAGAACTACTTGTCCACCTCATGGTTGAACTTTTGGAGAGCTTATTTTCATTATCTGAATATTGATTATAGCATTGATTTGTAGTGGATGGATTTGATTTATGGACTTCATTTGTAGAATTTCTTTCTTGATGAATATCTCTTTGGTTTGATATTTAAGTAGTGTTAGACAATTTTAACCTTCAAAAATTAATCATGTGTGGCGCGTGAAGAGTTAACAGAGATTTTCACGCTTTTCGTCTAAAAAGAACCCCTGGTGTATACGTTTAAAAATTCAGAACTCCGGCTGCTAGTAAACAAAGGTTCAAGACTCCATCGTTATAACGTTCAAGGATTCGAGACCACTGGTACTATTTACCCATTAAAATAATATGTAATAAGTGAGTTTAAAATTTTCGACTCTTTTTTCTTCATAAAAACTGTCAATATACAATTATTGATATAAATTCAAGTATGAGTACCCATATTTTAAAAACCACTTAGAACATTAACTCGAAAAAAAAAAAGAAGATCAAAAGTCAAAATGTTAAATTAGAGTTGAATCGATAGTAAAAAATTGAAATAAACAATTAAAAAAAATTGGGGGTGAATTTTGTGGGTTTTGATTTCTAAACGTGTTCTGAATTTGTTAATTTTCACATATTATAAATTGAATTTTAAACTAATTTTTGATTTATTCCAATTAAATTGACCGACCAATCCAATTTTTTATAACTTTAGTATGTACTTATGCACCCATATGTACACAAGCATAAGACTCTGAGAGTGTTTATAAATACTTGTAAATTAGTTAAACATTATTTTTATTCACATATTTTGTAAAACGTACGATTTATAATCTACAAAAAAAAATTACCGAACAAGCACTAAGTCAAAGTAATTTTCTTCCACTGCATTTGCAAATCATAATTATAAGAAAAAAACACTTTTCAAACAAAAAAAGATAAAAACACTTCTCTAATAAAACATACCATCTAAGATTAATATATCATATATTCATATTAATTGTCCGGTACTTGTTTAGTTTTTTATGGTTCTGACCACTTGCTTCTTTACCTAGGTATGTCTAAGTGTATGTGTATATTTCTTTTGATCTATACAAATTTACATTTTCGACCAAAAAAAATAAAAATATATCATATTATCGGTGTTTAGATTATGCTAAACACTAATGACATGGTATATTAATTATCAACAAATCTAATCAATAAATGAGACCCACTATTATTTCACAACAAATCAAATCTCACAAATAACATATCATGTTATCGATGTTTAGAAAAACTAAGCATCAATGTTTAGGAGATCATTTTTGTCCAATTGATTACGTAGTATTAGATCACGTTCGAAAGAATTATAAATAATTTTTTAATTTCTATTTATATATATTATTCACTATTATTTCATATGTTATACTAAAAGTAAGTTTGATAAAATTTTTGTAAATTATAAGCAGTGAATCCTGTAAAATGTGTATATAAAAATTGTAAGTCTTATAAAATATGTGGAGAAAAATGAAGTTAACACACACAAACATACCCATATATTCGAAGTGTGTATGGCATGATACTCGAATATCTATATTTTATTGAGCGATGAAATTTTCTAAATTAATTAAAATGTATCAATTAATAATACCTTCTTTAAAAAAAGAAAAATAAATAAAATATTTGCTGCGGGGAGAAAAAATAAAATAAAGCAAGTACGGTGCCCTCAAACTCCAACCCTAGCTCTAAACCCCCACCCCTACCCTACGACCACTACCCCACGCCTCACCCCCACTATAGAAAAAACACAAATTAAAGCACCCCTCCGCCCCTTTCATTTCCCTCTGTGTCTCTGCCCTCTCTCTCTCTCTCTAAAACCTTATGAAAACTCCTCTATAGAAATCAAAGAAACACGCAGTGTCTCACACATATTCGAAGAATTGCAAGAGGGATGGGAAAATACATGAGAAAAGCTAAAATAGCAGGTGACGTAAGCGTGATGGAACTCTCACAGTCTTCACCCGGTGTACGAACCCGGGCCAAAACCCTAGCCCTTCAACGCCTCCAATCTTCCGCCACCACTGCCGCCGCGCAGTCAAAGCCCGAGTCGTGTTATCTCCAGCTCCGTTCACGCCGCCTCGAGAAACCAGTATTTTTGAGGCACCAACAGCAGAATTCCCAAAAAGGGTCTGCACAGAAACCGGGGTTTAGTTGCGCAGAAAAAGAGGACCCGGAAATCAAAGATTGTTGTGAGAAAGAGTATTCCGGGTCAGATATGAAGTCGGGTTCAATTGGGATGGCTAAGAAAGATGAGTCATGCTTTGAAATGCAAAGCAGAGAGTGTGAAACAGGGGATTTGGAAATTGAGGCATCTTTTGGAGAAAATAATTTGGATTGGGAAGCTAGAGAAAGGTATATGCATACACATATTTTATTTTTGCTAAAAAATTTCCTTATATATGATCATTTATTTATTTAAGAATTACATGGACTTCTATGCCTGTTCTGTTCTGTTGAATTTTTTGAGTCTATTTTTTCATTAGCTGCAATCTTGTAAAATCTATTGGCAGGAGGGAAGGAGGAATGTCAATTATAATATAAGAGAATTTTTTTATATAATATATTACTCTTATTTTGTTATACAAGAGAAAAAGTAAATCTTTTTTAACATCTTTGGGGGTAAAAAATGAGTATTTACTGTATTAGGCTATTAGCTTTTGGGGCTCTCAAATTTTTTGCTTTTTGTGGATAGGAAATACACAAAAAAAGAGCCCTTTGGGAGGACTTTCATTCTCACTTTCAGAAAAAAAAATCTTTTTATTTTTATTTGTGTGTGTTGTTTTTCCTCCAAGTATTGCTCTTGCAAACCACTTTTGATTGTCCCTCATAGATTATTTTTTATCATTTCCCTCTTATTGGTAGGGTCCATGTTTAAAATTTTGAAACTATAATTTGAGGTTCTTACTTTTGTACATCAGTGCAAATAATTTTTTAGCAGCATAAATTTTATTAATTTTTTTAGGGTTTTGTTTCTCACGGGGGAGAAAGATTTGAAAATAGTTTTCTGACAACTTTTACAATGTAACATTGCTGTTTGATTGAATGTAAAGTGTCTCACTTTGGAGAAGTATTTTTCAAGCAATCATATCTGTGTATTTTCTGAGCAGTGAAGTATTTAATGGAAAAGCCATTTTATTTTCTTTCAGTTTGAGTGACTTTAATACTACTGGGGTTAGTTTTTATTCATTGCATTGTGTTGTCAGATGTAGAAACTTTGTAAATTGCTTTCATAAAAGGTAAGCAGCGTTTGTGACTGGATAGTTCTTTTTAATGAAATATAAAATCTTGTTTCTGCATAACTGGCAGCCCCACTAGCCTTAAATAAAAAAAAGAAAAAAGCCCCCACATGCCTGCAGTCCCATGCCAACCCACAGTAGTTTTCCACAGTTTTTTGTTTTTGTTGTTCTTTGAATCTTCTTGTAGATCTAGTAATGAATTGAAGGGAGTGGAAAGAAAGGACTAGCTAATCCCAGATATTTATTTGGGAAAGAGGGTTAGTTTGTTATCGTTGTTGTTGTAGTTCTTTTTTTTCCTCCTCCTCCACCAATGGTGCTTCATTGATTTTATTGGTATATGTACACTTTTTCCTGTGTAAATATAATGAAATGCATGAACATGGTTGGCTGCATATTTGAAAATAAGTGGATTCATTTTGTATTCCTGAATGTACTGATGAACACCAACATTTTTTGTGTGTATTATGCGTAGAACCAAGAATATCTCCCAAAATGTTTTACTAGGAGACTAGGAGTTCTTGATGGTAGATAGCACAATTGTTAAAAAAAAATTAGGGGATCTGGCTGTTTAAAATTTGATTCAATCATCTTATTGAGAATTTTGTCTTTGCTTATTGACAGCAAGTACTTTTTTTTACCATACTTGTGATTGCAATAATGTATCTTCTTCACGGGGCCAGCCACAGGAAATTAGGACTGAAAAGTATGTGGGGTCTCTGTTTTTGTACTATACATAATTATCTTGGATCCGGCATTTTTACCCTTCTGGTGTAATCTTATTTTCTGCATGTGGACCTTGTTATACATGATGCAGTGCCTGAAATTCACACTGCAAGTGGGTTTAATTTTTTTGGTTTGTCATTGCATTTTTTGCAGGAGCACTAGGGAAAGCACACCGTGCAGTTTGATTCGGGCCGCCTGCACAGTCTCGACTCCCGGCTCGACCACAAGACGGATAAGTCCCGAGGCAGATATTCAAAGGTCCCGGGATGCAATTCTCAGAAACATTCCTACTGCGCGTGAGATGGAGGAATTTTTTGCACGTGCTGAGCAGTCACAGCAGCGCCTTTTTATGGATAAGTACGAAATTCGCTTGCTTAACTATTGAAACGATTATTTCTTATGTCCATTGAGCTTAATTTTGCCATATTTGGTGATCTGCAGGTATAATTTTGATGTTGCGAATGATCTACCCCTACCGGGACAGTACGAGTGGGTGAGAGTGATGCCTTGAGCAGAATAACCGATGCTGATTTATGTTCTTCCCCGCAATGATTAATCGCCAATGGTGAGAAGCTTGAAAGGAAGAAGATATAATTATGCTGCCATTACCGGAACCATTAATTTCTGTAAAGAAGTCACAGCAATGGAAGATGTGTAGTTTAATGATGTTTGAAAAATTAGGACTGCTAAATTGACTAACCATTTGGTAGTAGAATCATCAGACAATGTAACATTAGGTCCATGTAATTTGCAGGTAGTGAGATACCATTTTTCTTTTTATTGTTAAATTTTGCATTTATTTTTATTTTTTTCCTTCTTGCATCTAATTCTATGCATAAAAACTAAAAAGCTACTTAGAGTATTTGATCATCTGCCACGAGAGCTTTAGAAACGAATAACCTGAATCAGCGGTTGATTTTTGTTTTTTTTGTTTGTAAGTAGTGGGGAAGAGAAGAAAATCAAAACATGCATGGACTTTATCGAGGTCGGGTAATGAGACCCGCCTGCTGAAAAACTCTTGATCATGCCTAAAATGGTGAAGTTAAGACATTTAGTGTGTTTGGAAGGGTATTTTTGCGTCCAAAACACTTTTTAAAGTTCTTAAAGTATTTTTGGTTGTATTTATGATTGTTTGTTTAAAGTCAATAAATATTTTTTGACCAAAAAATTTGTTTTAGAGAAGTTTAATTTTTGAACTTCTCTAAAAAAAAAGTAGAAACTCCAATTGAACTTGTACTGAAAATTGTAATTAATATTAATGAATTTAAAAATTAACAAAATTATTATTAATACATTAAAAAAAATTTATTTATAACAAATTGTCAGAAAAATATATATTGATGTTAAATAATATAATACAAATTATAGATAATATGTTTGATTTAAATATTAATTAATTTTAAGTAATATAATATATACTAAAATAATTATGCTATTATAATTAAATTAATATATTAATTTTAATAGTTATTATAAGATATATTAGTTTATTTATTTTTTAAAAAATTATATGAGATATATAATAATTAATTACTTTGTTTAATCAAAAATACTAAAATAATTGTTATTATAATTAAATTAATATATTAATTTTAATAGTTATTACATGATATAATTTTTTAATTTATTTTAAAAAAAATAATATGAGATATATAATAATTAATTACAATTTAGTCAAATAAATATAAATTTATATAAAAGTACTTTTATATTTATACAACCAAACATTCAATTTAATATTAATAGCACTTTTTGAATTCATATTTAAACAGTCAACAATTTTTTAACAAAATTCTATTTCTATTGCTAAAAATTCTACTCACAACAACTGTACAAAAGAAACTACGTTATCGGATTGATCTAGTCCCCAAGCAGATAACATTCACCTGACACGTGTCCACGTTAATATTGAATACAAATCCCGTTCATTTCAAACCCTTTTTCCCTTTGAAAGATAAGATTGAAGGCCTCGAAATTTCCTAATTGTAACATCGACATATGTTATTATAGTTGTCAATGGAATATTGGGACCGATTGGGACCGGTTGAAAAAGTTGTTGGATATATTCATTTGTTCACTTTCTCGTAATCAACATTGTTAATTTATTGATTTATTGTGTTTTTTGTTTGTGTTCCCCATTTGAGACTATCTTGCGTCGTCATGCAAGGTCTTCCTTTTTCTTTTCTTTTTATTTTTATGTTCTAGTCGAATGAAAACAAGATTTATTTAGGAGGCTAGGTAGATTACGTGGGGAGTTCAAGTGACATTAAAAAGAGGGGTACCTCAAAATAGCCGTTGTAAACATGCTAAGGTAACTTATAACTAATATGATTAAGTTATGGTTAATTATTTTTGCGATAAATGGTATAATAAAAAAAGTCAGGTAGACAACTATAATTTTTTTGAAAATAAGATTTAATTATAGAATGTATTGTAAATCAAATTGAATTGGAGTATTTTGTATTCTATTTTGGGAATAAAAAAGCTGATTTTTATGAATTCTTCCATTGTTAGTTCTCATTTAAGATAAAAAGTGATCCCTAAGAAAAAATGGACGAAACTATATGTTTGTCTGTGAGGATGACAACACGCAATACATTGTGGTAAGTTTTGACTTCAAAAATTGGATAGTGTCATACATGGCAAAGAAACTCATAATGTAACTCATTTTCGCATATCGTGACTTTTGTAAATTGGTTTATTTTTAAGCCAAGTATTTCTTTGTGACTTTACGAATCCAATCCATTTAGGCAAATTTGTTTGCCACTGACGACGCTGGGGCAACGCCGTCATGGGGTTCGACCTTCTGCCAGTTCGGGGTTCGGGGGCAACGCCCAGAAAGAAAAATTCAGATTTATCCAGTATATTTAAAGGGTATATTTGGCATCTCGAAACCAATATCGAATGAATGAGAAAATTACGAAAAAAGGACAAAATCGGTCAAATATTTTACCATGCGATCGCATTGTATGTAAACCTGCGATCGCAATATGGCTAAAATTTTAGCGAAATGTAATTTGGTCCTTCCATGCGATCGCAGGAGGCAAAGCTCGCGATCGCATGGTTATTCTGATGAAGATCTGCTCTATTTTTTTGTACCTTGCGATCGCAGCTTGGTTAAACCATGCGATCGCATGGGTTCTGCGTGAAACAGACGTGTCCTTTGAAGTGTTGCATGATTTGGTTTAATACCTTTTCGTTTCCAACCGATCTTCAACGTTAAAAGGAACTCGGACGTCCATTTTACGTAGATATTGATACGTAAAACACTCTTGCAATTTTAATTCACTCATATTCCATCTTATACGTAAAACACTCTTGCAATTTTAATTCACTCATATTCCATCTTTGAACCAAAAATTCATTGCATTTGTGCATAACTTTTGGTGTTTCATTTCATTCATTCTTGGAGTACAAAACCGATTTCCTAGTTCGTTGTGCTTGTGGTTTGTAGTGCTTCAACCACAAGTAGGAAGCCGTTATATCTTGGGAGTCATTTGCCATTTACCGTAGGCACCAGTAGGGGGCAAAAAATAGACTTAAGGACAAAGAGTTCAACTCTTGCCTCGGTGTATTTTCATCCTTTCCATTTTCGGTTTGATTGCTTTGAGTCATTTCTACGTAAATTCCGCCAACAACTTTCTCTTCGAAAGAGTAAAGCAAATGTTCTACTTTGATCGTTGAACACTAAGGGCACTCCATCGTGTAGCCAACTCGCTCGTGTGCTAGCACCACTAGTATAGGTCCTCCCTATGACCATTCTTTTGCACCCCTCCCTTGGATGCCTCTTGGTAGTCTGTCAAGTTGGCCTTACAAGCCATAAATTGCATCCATCACTCTCATCTCAAAGAAAACCATGTGTTCCAATATTCGTATTGCCTTTGCCTATGGGGAATCTTCAATTTTTTCTTTGACTTCGTTCAATTTTGCTCCATGTTTTGTAGTTTTATAGATGGCAGGTCTATGTTTTATTTTCAACTCAATTGTATTTATGATCACGTGATAAGTTGATTTCAACTGAGTTCTATTGGCAATCAATTCTCCCTTGCAAGCCTATTGTTTTGGATAAATTGTTGCTCCAAGTGTGAAAGCTATTGTTATATGTACTTTATGACTAATTTTCAAATGATGCAACATGTGGTCACATCTCTTATTTCTAGTGTGTAAATAACTCCATCAGAAGTCTATGCCAATTACGTTGTTCAATATATATTTTCTATCTATATTTCAGACACTACATTGTTGCTCCTGAAGATGTATCTTATTGCCTATAAGAAGAGGGATTTCCAAACTCAAAGTTAAGTTTTCATTCTTGGATTTTGTTGGTCTTTTGTTGGACATAGTAGGTCAACACGAAAACTATGCGACAAAGAACTCTTGTTTAATACTACATGATGGTTTTTTATAATTTAGAAGATTAAAAGGCAATGGATTGCTTTCCAATTTCCACTGAAAGTTGATGTCTTGCATGAGTTCCATTTGAAGAAAACATTATTTATCTCGGTGATGGATGTTAACCCTGCATTTCTAAAGTTGGATATGTTCTCTTTCAAAGATATGTTTTAATAAGTCGATATGTTCTCTTGATTAGGCGTCTAGATCTGTTTTTCCACAAATTGGAAAATGAAAATTTTCCAAAAATTTTTTGCATTTTTCCAAAATTTTCCAAATTTTCTCATTCAATAAGTCAGATTCCATATTTTTTCAAAGTTTTCCACTTTTGGCATATTTTCTGGGATAGATTTTAGATGATTATATTTTCCAGGCAGTTAGTATTAATGTTATTTTCTTTCTAGAAGATATGAATTTAATGTTGCAGATCTAAAGTATCAAGATGGAACTTGCGAGCTGGTTTTAGTTAATGATGTATCGTTTGGTTTGTGCAATAGTATGCTCTTCCAGCCCATTGTTCTTAAATGTGGTCATGGTATGAATAATTACCACCTTTTCATCTTGTGGACATGTTTTGACATCTATAATTTTTTTTTTCATTGCTTATTTCAACTTGGAATTGATATGCATTACCGTCAAGTTGGCCTTGTATGGCATAAATCGCATCCCTCACTTTCATCTTGAAGAAATCATATGTTCCATTCGTGTTGCCTTGACATCTATGGAGTCTTGGCATCTTTTCTTTTAGTGCGTTGTCTCGTGAACAAGCAAGGCTCCCTAGTCTTTATAGTTCCATCTATTTATAATTGACAGTGAAGATCTTATTGACCTTAGAGTTGGTATTCATTCACTAGATCTTTCTATCTACATATTTATAGGATTATTTCACAGAAAGTTGTCTATACAGTCTTTCATAAGACAACCAAACTACTCTAGAATGTTGCCTCCAACAGTGTCTACATCTATTGAAAGTACCTTTGTGATATACTCTAAAATTGGCATTTTTCAAAACGTTTGTTATATTTTCAGAGTTCTACGAAAATCCTATCAAAGTTCTGCAAAATAAATAAGCTACCTGCCTGCTTCGGCATTTGATTGCATACGACCTTTGGTTGTGCCTACGTTTACCTTCCTCGTAGGTTGTAATGCTAAGCCCTACTTTCCTCTCATAACGGTGGCTCTTGTCTTGGCACTGTAGCGCTAAACTTTGTATCAAACAGTCAAACTAGGAAAAATTTTTCTCGAATGTGACATTATTTTCCTCGAAAAATAGTGCAATCAAACGGACGCTGTGTTTGATTGCACAAGATTTTCCATGGAAAAAGTCTCCACCTATTTTCCAACTAATATATTTGATTACACAAGATTTTCAATAGAAAAAAATATTTTCCCACCCATTTTCCAGGTGTGTTTGATTGTAACGTTTTTTTTTCATGTAAAACCTTTTCTTATTTTTCTTGTTTTCAAGAAAAATATTTTCTTTGAGGGGTGGGGGTGAGGTTTTATTTTCTATGGAAATTTTGTCTTATTTTTTAATTAATAATTTTTTGATAATTTAATTCTATAAAATTTATTTTCTTTCCATTCAAATTTTTTGATTGCAATGAAACACTTAAGGGTGATGTGATTGTGGCACAGTCAAAGCATGATACCTGGCTACAATTTTCCATGACAAAATGCAATAATTAGAGTACCATTCTCCCATGGGGTAGTTTAATTATTGACTTCAAAAATATCTAAATATTAATTGATTTTGTCTTGTTCTATTATAGATATACATGTTGTGTACCGGTAATGATCTCTTTTCTATAGTAGAGAAGATTTAGAAAATTCACTGGACAATTAAAATCCAATGGACACTTGTCTAATGAGTTTTATAACTCATCTCCATTATGGAGAGGAGATCACTACCATGTTATGTACATGTCTCGTATTAGAGGTTATTTAATCCCATTTGTTTGCACGCGCACACATTTTGATTTGTTTATGCTATCTTAAAATGTCAATATTATTAAGAGAAGTAGTTTAAACTCTCAAGTGCAGAGCCACATGGAGCCGAGTCTTGAATGACAGCCTGCTTAATTTTGAAAAATTTGTGGAAGAGCAAAAAATTTATCTCGCACTAAACTGTGGAGCAACAAAGAAGAAACGGAGAAAAACATAGAGAATATTAACATAAATCAAAGGTCGTGATTATTTGTTAAATACATTTGTAGTGGAACAATTTATTTATTTATTTTATTTTTAATCGATGTAAAATTTACTCTTAACTTCTTTCATAAGATAGCAACTCGTGTGAGAATATTAATTTTAGAATCTAATTATTCATCTAAATTTTACGCGAATTGGATCACTTGTACGAGCTTGTTGGACTCTATACTATATTGAGTTTGAGATTTTTTTTCAACAAGTTAACCTTCTTGAACATGGTAATTGTAAGTTCTAGTTGATTATTTATTTTTATTTTATATTTATTCAACGCTGAGATTTATCCTTAACATACGATATCATATACACAAACACATATGCATGTGCATGTTATATACATACGTATGTATGGTACGTATATACATACATACATACACACACGGGGAAAGACACGAAATTTTGACCTTGTGGGGCCTTGACACGAATGACGAGGGTTAGCTTGGATTGTTCTAAAATCTGAGTCTTTGGATTCAGGTTGTGACTTGTGAGTGGTGTCAGGACAGTCCCTTTAATGGAGTTTGTAAATTTACCATTATTACAACTTTGTCTTCTCTCTGCAAATATTTAATAAAGCTGCACAGTCACTTATTCAATATTTTACAATCTTCGCATGGGACATTGCACGGACAACATATGTGACCAATTTTGAAAAAACACCAATCAAGTGGCAAGTCATGTAGTCGTTTATTCAAGCGAGTCAAGTTAGATTGTGAGCTATTTGAAGCACATTTTTCATGATTCCTCTTTTAATTTGTTGAATGGGAAATTAACATTTCATTTGACTAATTATTAGAATATATATTGTTCAAAACTTAATGTTAAAATATCAATAGGTTATTTTTTGACCTAGGTAAGAATCGTCGATATATTATGATTAAAGTGATAGTGATTATACTTGAATTTAAAAATTTTATTTACTTTAGTCATATTGATCAATATGAACGGGGACCACTCTCATTTTTTGAAAATATACAGTACTAGCAAACTAAAGTTATCGATGCGTGCCGTCCTCAATCCATCATTTGGGTTCCATCAAATTTGGTGTTTTTTTCCCTCGATTCTTTATGAGGAACAAACGATTAAAACACAATTGATTCTTCCATTTAAGTGGTTCTCGATCCTTCCTAATAGCATCTTATAACCAATTAAAGTGATGATTTCAAAATAAAAATGAATTCTATAAAAAGATAGCAATGGCTATTTCATCTAGAAGTTTAAGATTTTCATTAGACATCAATACTTTGCCTTCCACTTAGTTAGCAACCCAGAAGATGCTCTAAGGATCATTACGACAGCGATTCCCATCATTCTAAATTACAAAACTTGATGAAGTTACCTTAATTGCAACAAAATTAGCGAGAAACCGTCCAATGCGTGAAATTGAAGTATATAGAGTAAAATTACACTAGTCAATGAAATTTACACAAAAACCTTTTCTTGTTTTTTGATGGGTGAAACTCCAAAACTACAAATGATGGGGGTTGGAAAATCATGCTAATGTCTCTAGAAACACACACACAAAGTGATGCGTGTGAAAAACAGAAGAGGGAGTGGAGGGTACGGGTGGGGTGGGGTACAAAGATTTTTGATAATTTAATTATATAAAATTTATTTTCTTTCCATTCAAATTTTTGATTGCAATCAAACACTTAAGGGTGATGTGATTGTGGCACAGTCAAAGCATGATACCTGGCTACAATTTTCCATGACAAAATGCAATAATTAGAGTACCATTCTCCCATGGGGTAGTTTAATTATTGACTTCAAAAATATCTAAATATTAATTGATTTTGTCTTGTTCTATTATAGATATACATGTTGTGTACCGGTAATGATCTCTTTTTATAGTAGAGAAGAATTTAAAAATTCACTGGACAATTAAAATCCACCTGGACACTTGTCTAAATGAATTTTATAACTCATCTCCATTATGGAGAGGAGATCACTATCATGTTATGTATATGTCTCGATTAGAGGTTATTTAATCCCATTTGTTTGCACGCACACACATTTTAATTTGTTTATGCTATCTTAAAATGTCAATATTATTAAGAGAAGTAGTTTAAACTCTCAAGTGCAGAGTCACATGGAGCCGAGTGCCGACGGCCGCCTGCACTTAATTTTGAAAAATTTGTGGAAGAGCAAAAATTTGTCTGCACTCAACTGTGGAGCAACAAAGAAGAAACGGAGAAAAACAAAGAGAATATTAACATAAATCAAGGGTCGTGATTATTTGTTAAATACATTTGTAGTGGAACAGTTTATTTATTTATTTATTTATTTTATTTTTAATCGATGTAAAATTTACTCTTAACTTCTTTTGTAAGATAGTAGCTCGTGGGAAAATAATAATTTTAGAATCTAATTATTCATCTAAACTTTACGCGAATTGGATCACTTGTACGAGCTTGTTGGACTCTATACTATATTGAGTTTGAGATTTTTTTTAACAAGTTAACCTTCTTGAACATAGTAATTGTAAGTTCTAGTTGATTATTTATTTTTATTTTATATTTATTCAACGCTGAGATTTATCCTTAACATACGATATCATATACACAAACACATATGCATGTGCATGTATATATGTATATATACATACATACATACATACATACATACACACACAGGCAAAGACACGAAATTTTGACCCTGTGGGGCCTTGACACGAATGACGAGGGTTAGCTTGGATTGTTCTAAAATCTGAGTCTTTGGATTCAGGTTGTGACTTGTGAGTGGTGTCAGGACAGTCCCTTTAATGGAGTTTGTAAATTTACCATTATTACAACATTGTCTTCTCTCTGCAAATATTTAATAAAGCTGCACAGTCACTTATTCAATATTTTACAATCTTCGCATGGGACATTGCACGGACAACATATGTGACCAATTTTGAAAAACACCAATCAAGTGGCAAGTCATGTAGTCGTTTATTCAAGCGAGTCAAGTTAGATTGTGAGCTATTTGAAGCACATTTTTCATGATTCCTCTTTTAATTTGTTGAATGGGAAATTAACATTTCATTTGACTAATTATTATAATATATATTGTTCAAAACTTAATGTTAAAATATCAATAGGTTATTTTTTGACCTAGGTAAGAATGGTCGATATATTATGATTAAAGTGATAGTGATTATACTTGAATTTAAAATTTTTATTTACTTTAGTCATATTGATCAATATGAACGGGACCACTCTCATTTTTGAAAATATACAGTACTAGCAAACTAAAGTTATCGATGCGTGCCGTCCTCAATCCATCATTTGGGTTCCATCAAATTTGGTGCTTTTTATCCTCGATTCTTATGAGCGAACAAAATGACGAAAACACAATTGATTCTTCCATTTAAGTGGTTCTCGCTCCTTCCTAATAGCATCTTATAACCAATTAAAGTGATGATTTCAAAATAAAATGAATTCTATAAAAGATAGCAATGGCTATTTCATCTAGAAGTTTAAGATTTTCATTAGACATCAATACTTTGCCTTCCACTTAGATAGCAACCCGAAAGATGCTCTAAGGATCATTACGACAATGATTCCCATCATTCTAAATTACAAAACTTGATGAAGTTACCTTAATTGCAACAAAATTAGCGAGAAACCGTCCAATGCGTGAAATTGAAGTATATAGAGTAAAATTACACTAGTCAATGAAATTTACACAAAAACCTTTTCTTGTTTTTTGATGGGTGAAACTCCAAAACTACAAATGATGGGGGTTGGAAAATCATGCTAATGTCTCTAGAAACACACACACAAAGTGATGCGTGTGAAAAACAGAAGAGGGAGTGGAGGGTACGGGTGGGGTGGGGGTACAAAGCTGAAAAATATGCTGTCGGGTTATCAACTTGAAGTTGAAATGTGGAAATCTTTTTCTTTAGTTATGTCTATTTCAAGTGTAACCTGTCGTCGATGTGATTGGATTTGGGTGCGAAACAAATATTCTCTAATTACTAGGTTGTTGACTACAAAATATGTCAGATAGGATTTAATTCTAATTATTTTTAATGGGTTTTGATCTAAGCGACACATATTTATTCAAAGAATTACTAAATTTTTGTATTCTAGAATCGAAAAACTGGATCAAGTTGCTAAATGAAAAAAATCAGAAAAATCAAAATGTGATTTTGAAACATTCTTTCTAATGGGGGATACACGACTTTTTATGACATGCTTTGTATATTATGTCAAACTAGATGAATGCTCTTGAAATCTTATTTTTAAAATTTAATTATCGACAGGTTATTAATGATTAAACATGATACTGGGGAAATGTTTTAAATTCAAATTTCACTGTCATTGTTATCAAAATTTCCTTTTAAACAAGGTGATATAAATAGCTTTGTGGAAAATAATACTTATATTCAGCAACCCATGATTTAAGCCCAAATAAGTTTAATTGATATGACTTGAGTAGTTAGCTCTTTAAATTATTTAAACTCAATTACTATATAGTACTACCGGTAGTCATCTTCCGTAGCATTACTCAATTGGATGAATTATTCATAATTAATGGCTATAAATACATTATTCAATTGGAGTAAATAATTCATCCAATTGAGTAATATTACGTAGAATAACAACCGGTATTGAGGGACTATAAATAACATTATTCTAAGTATTTACTGTTATCATGTCCAATTCAATATATTAAATTTACCTTAAGAGCTCAGAATTGAGTCAAGACAATGCTCCCTTCACCTGAACAGTAGTAAAAAATAAACACTGATTGTATCTCAGTTCCAAATGTAATCTCATTTTCCCTGCAGCAACAATGTCCATTCTTTGTTTTCAAAAAGCACATGGTGAAAATACTAGCATCTGTCAATCTGCACCAAGGTTCATAATTTTACTGAAAAGTCGAATTTAGTTATCATCAAAATTATATTTGATGGCATTCTCACTGAATTTCCTAAGCCATTAGAGAACCATTGTCTCAGTGAGAAACATAACTTCCATGACAGTTACATATTAAACTTGGAATCAAAATGAAGGCGTAATTAATATAAATCTTCGAATCATGCAAAACAAAAATATACATCGAACAATCCCCTCCAAAAGGGAAAAACTAAAGTAAGAAATGAGGACTAGGTTTTTCACTTTTTATGTTGTGACATTTCTATAAACAAGCTGGAGTATCAAATCCTAAATGATAAACAAGTTTCCTTGGATTTAAAGGGATTGGCAAGTTTCTTTGGATTTAAAGGGATTGGCGGTTCCCTTCCTCCAGATAGCCCGGCCATAGACAAGCATGAAGCCCTTTGGTAAGGTGTGGGGAGAGGCTTTGGGAATTTTGTACGATCACCCTTGAATTTCATGTAAATTCATATACAGTTATTGTATTGCTCACCAACACAGACGCATGAAATTATCATCAAACCTATAATCGTTTGCACATTTGACACTAACTTTTTCTTGTGAGGTGACTTCATCTCTCCCAGGAAATTACCTTGAGGTCTTGCCTTCGTGGACTAACAATTGAACTTTTCTTCTCAGAATCAAATATCTTTGCAATTTTCCTCAGTCCCTGCCAAATTATCTGACCAATAAAAAAGTTCGTCAATTTAGCAAAATAAATATGAAAGTAAAGAAATGAAGATCAAAATGAAGTTAATCCTGACAAAGGTGGAATAAGAAGTAAACTAGCACCTCTTCCTCGATTTCAGCTTTGAAGGCCCTCTAAGTTTCTTTCTAGGGAAGTTGCAGGCCCCATACTCATTGTATGTTTTGCTTCTGACATTTCAACTTCACATGCACTAGTATTTGAGACAGTTCCGTTCTCAGTTCTAAGCTTTTTCAGTTTTTCTAGTCGAACAGCACGAAGCTCATATCTGACCATTACCATGATAACGAATATTATTCACACACAGTTCAAAAAATGATCAATAGAAGGCATGGCAATGAATATTCTTGTTATCATATTAATTACCACACAAAGTAAAATGTGGGGATTTGCAATTAAAATACAATGCATCTCTGTTCACTCTTAGTAGTTTGGAAAGGAAATATATTAACGTAGAACATGAGTATGCATCATTTTTCTGAAAGGTGGAATCCAAATATATCATTGTCGGGTCATTACTACTGTCTTATAATTATTTTTACAAAGTTATGGATTACACGATGATATCCCTGGACACATGTAGAAAAACGTATGACATTATACACTTTCATTGATTTAGGGGGATAAAGATCTTGATTAATGAAATGAAAAATGTGTCCGCTTATCTTGCAAATGTTATTCAGGTAGTTCCAAAATCAAGATTACCCGGAGATCTGCATGTGTTGTAAAAATAATTTTGGGAAAGTGGTACATGTTTTTGATTTATGCAGGAATGGATAGCTGAGTAGCAAAAGGATTCTATAAAGGAATGCCACGACTTTAGAAATATGGTATTGCAGTTGAAAATTGAAGTATGGGTTTTTCCAATGAATTTACGGAAAAATAGATAATTCTTTTACTTATGGAGATTTATAGTGTCCTGCATGTTGCACTGGTTCTCAACTAATTAACATGAAATACAAAATGTCAGGATTCCCAGATGACATATTCGCACATGATTATCTTATTTATAAGACACCACACTTTTCTAGATAGAATGCCACAGAAAATGTAAACTTATATTTATCTTAACTTAAGGTCACATCTCAGGTAGAAAATGCATTCTGAGCATAGATCCTTAGTCTCTTCCATCACATTCCTTCATCAAACCCGACATCCCCTCTCCCCTACTCAATTCTCAAATCCTCGTAACTAGGTTAAAAAATGCATTACATAAATACTAGTAAAATTAACAATCTGATGAGTAATAATTTAGGGAGACAGGAAGCGTGGGAGCTATTAATTAACAGGTTTCACAAATTACAACAGACAATTCCTTTCCAAAACATTTTTCCCACTTAAAAGTAGAGACGAAAAATATCTATGTTTTGTTCTCCCTTCTAAATTCATACTCATGTTTTATGACCTTATAATTTCTTAGTCTCTTCCACCCCTTTCCTTCATCAATCCCAACATGCCCTTCCCCCTACACAAAAGAGGACATTGCCTATCACCATATTTTATGACCTTATAATTTCTTAGTCTCTTCCACCTCTTTCCTTCATCAATCCCAACATGTCCTTCCCCCTACACATAAGAGGACATTGCCTATCACCTCTACATATGTCGGTTAAACAAAAATAAATTGAGAACTTCGTCCGTGCCTTGAAAGTTGAGATTTCTCTAATTAAATTAGTAATACTTAATATGAACATATATATACACGATAAAACTAATAGATGTACTAAATTTAATATTAATAGTATCATAAGAATTCATCTGAGAATGATATTAATTATTTGGGCTGTGAAATGCAGCTGTTTCATGGGAAATTCTATTAATTTTTAGAAGTTATTAACTTGTCAAATATTTTTAGCACCAACTTTGTTAGCAAAATGCAGTGACAAGAAATTATGTTTCTATCAAAATTGGGCATTTCTTGACAAGTCAACAATCTGAATCCAATAACTGCATCCAAGGATGGGTGAAGAAATCAGTAACTCCAAGGTTTCATCACATTATCTCACTTAGTTTTCAATCTTTAATTAACAGTCACAGGAAAAAAAGGTTTGAAGATGCATATCAATTGTAATCTTTATCTAATTAACTGTTCAACAAACATATCATATAACATCTTTAAACCGGCAGTCCCAAGAAGAACACAGATTTTCCTAGGACTTCAGATAACATACTAAGAGTCACATCTAAAGCTAGGCGAAATACTTGCAATACGTCTGAGTATCCTTTTACCCCACAGTAAACTTCTACCAAAATATTAGCAGCATTAGTTATCAGGAGTTCCATCTGTTTTATGTCAGTTTTTACCAGATCCACTCCTAACCAGTCCAACTCTGAACTCCTCTAGTATATTAAATGATGTCAAGGGCCTAAGGGGAAAGTATTTGCAATCCCCGGAGAGTCTGCACTTCTCTACAGTGAAGTAATTGTGGGGTTTGAAAGGGAAACTATGCTTAGAATTGCAGCTTGATAAAACAATATACGAAATATAGATGCAAAGTCAAATGAACTCACTCAATTACGTAACTCCTAGCGAGCGTAAAATATATTCTCCAAAACTCTCTCTCCTTCAAATAGCGAGGGCACAATTTGAATCGTAGTTGTGAAAGTTCCTGGAAGAGGGGATCAAGAATGATTTATTAAGATATAGAAAATAATATACTTCACATAAATATATTCAAAGCAACCATGAATAGCAAATCTAAGCTCAACAACTTTTCGATAGTAAATGTTATAATTTAGGAAAGTTTAAACTATAAAAGCACACCTAAACTATTTGTCTCAACTGGAGGACCTTGAAAATGTTTCCATAATACTTTACACTAGTATATACCGCTTGCCCGCGGTGGAATTCGACTGTAGGATTAAAAAAAAATACATACTAGGGTTACGATTCAAATTCATAAGATAGATTTTGCAAAAGAGAGGAAACAACAGAGTTGAGGAGCCTTTTTGTGTGAGTAGCAGTGAAAATCTCTACGGTCGTTGATTAGATCCCTCTTATCTATAAATTTATCTGAACTCTCTCTCTCTCTCTCTCTCACACACACACACACACACACACTCGCACGCCTGAGCAAGGAGAGGTGATGGCGAAAAAGAACTGTTACTTACTAGGAGTTAATCAAGCTTGTGACAAAAGAGTTGTCAAAAGGTAATTATGGAGTATCTTGAACTCTAGAAACTTCCAGTTGCATTAGCGACAAATGCATGAATCATGATTAGAATGTAACATTTGCACGGATAAGTGGTCATATGTAATTGTTCTAAAAACTATATTCTTTAAATTTAATAGCAGAAATTATCCTAGATTGGATTTGATTTTTTTTTTGATCTCTGAGATTTTCGTATCAAATACAAAGTCATAAATATATATTCATAACATCACTTATACATCCACTATCCCAAACTCGCCCCCATTTTACTGTATGATACCGCATCAGCACTTGCTTTTATTTACTCTTGTACCTATGGCACACTGAAATCTACCTTTTCCTCTTTATTTTCGAGCAATTCATCGATAATAAAGAATTCAAAAACTCATTATGTCACACGAGTAATGTTAATCAGTTAACTCCAACAAAATTCCAGATACATTTTTTTCCCTGAATCTACATTAATTGGTAAACATCAACAAAATCTTTTGTTATAAAAACGAAGAAAGAGGGGGGAAAAACCTGACTTTGGAGAGAACAAGCATAGCATGTTTTTCTTGCCAATCAGAGAGATCCTTCCGTACATTTCCACCATTTCCACCGCCATCACCTCCTTCATCTGTACAGCCATAAAACAATATGTTGCACACATTAAACACATATATACACATATCTATGCATAAATCTGTACACACACACACATATATATAAAATGAATACCAGGAAGAGTGAAATTCTTGAAGGTATCAATAGAGAAAGACTTGACGAATTCTATCAATTGATCGGTGATTCCGTAAAATTGCTGTTGTTGTTCTTCCTCTTTGATTACTTCTTGGGAATAATTGGTGTTGGTGGAGGGCAAAGAGGTATTTTTGAGCTTCGAAACGCTGCGTCGAAACCACGAGTATGCATCCATGTCCTTCTCCTCTACTGCGTTGGCACAACTGGTCTACTTCTTTTGGAGTTTTGGATTAAGCCAAAATTAAGGGCTTGTTCTTTTTGGAAAAAAAATAGCACTTTTCAAAGCTTTTTAGGGGTGTAAAAGCAATGAAAAGTAATTTCCTACTAAAGAAAAAATAAATTTTTTGAATAAAATTTAGATGTTATTCTAAATCTACACAAATAGCACTAGCTAGGGGTGAAAACTGAAAAGTAATTTCCTACTCTTTCATATATTTTTGAAAGTCGCTTAGATGTTATTACTCGCGTTTGATTGCAATCGGAAAAAGTATTTTTCTACTTTTTTTTTCTAATTAAAAAAGTGTTTGATGGTCATTTTTTTTAAGTAAAACGTTTTCTTATTTCTACATAAATGATCACATTTTCCTTGAAAAACCATAAAACATTTTCTTAAGAGGGAGGTTTTATTTTATACGTAAAATTTGCCTTCTAATTGACAATTGCCGAAAAACAAGTTCTTGGCAATTGAATTCAGTGGAATTCGTTTTCTTTCCATCCAAATTCAAGACTTGCAATCAAACGCACCATCAGTGATTCGAAGCATACTCTGTTTAATATTATTTAATAAATTGAAATACTAGTATACTATTTATCGGTATAATTTGACCGTAAAAAAATAAAAAGAGATTGATAGAAGTTTGTGAGTGACCGATGATGAATAATAATGAGGAATAAATTAAGAATGAAATATTTGGAGAACAAATGGTGAAGGAAATGAGAGATTTGAGTAGAGATTTTTTTTTTAAAGGGTGAAGACAGACATACGTATATTATTTTTTTTTTGTGAGCGGAATGAATACCTTCTATCAATGATAATAGAGTATTGTTATATTTTTGAAAAATTCTGATTAGATTATTATATATATTATTTTTTATTGAGAATATAATTTTTAAATATATTCAATTATCTCATTAACTCTTTTAGATAAAATTAATATTAATTGCAATTGAAAGAAAAAGTTAATAAAAATTTAATTTTGAATAATATACAAAATTGAATGAATAGTTTCGACAAACAATCAGGTCTAATTCGATTTGTTGAACTACATAATATAAAAATACTAAACAATAATAAAGCCTCTATTTCGCAAGATTGTTTAAACAATCCATTTAAACGGACACAGAAATCAAAATCACTTTTTAATCACACACATTTCTCAAAATTACTTTATAACCACCAAAATCACCTCAAAAATGATACAAAATTTATCTTGATTTCTTTGACTGAAAATAAATTTTAGTCCACCTATGTAATTATCACAGTTTATCAAAAAGGCAAAACGAAAATACTTTTCAATCTTTTAAAAAATAGTCTTTTCAAGATAATTATTACAACGTATTTCTTCTCAATGTGAAAGTCTGTAATATCATCACTTTGTATATTTCAGCAAATAAATTTACATTCAAATCGGGTTTGAAATATAATATACTATTTTAACACAAATTTCTCTCACATTTCTCCAAATCACTTTTTAACCACGCATTTTTTGAAACTACTTTTTAACCACAAATTTTAAATTAATAATATAAAAACTAATATAAGAAAAACATTTATTGGACTCAAAGATGAAAAACAAATGAGCAAACATACGGACATACCCGCCTAATGTTAGCAATCCATGTTCGTATACACTAATTGACTCCACAATCAAATGTAACCTAAACCTAAAACCATCTCATCTCTCCATTCTACCCGCCTCACTCGAGGGTGTTCTTCCTATCTTCATATTATATTTTTTTTCATCCAAAACATTGGAAAAAATTCAAGAATCATGCCACCGGTTTTCCTAATAAATCAAGATATGTGGAAAAAGATGAGTAACCGCTTTTTTTTTGCAATATTATTGTTTTGAATGTTCATCATTTTTTAGCATTTTCAGATTTTTTTTTTTTTGGAGGCCGATCCATTGCTTGAGTTTTGTTCTTCATTTCTGATCTAGAAAAAGATGAGTCCACCTTTTTTTGCAATATTATTGTTTCGTGAATGTTCTTCATTTTTTGCATTTTTTGTATTTATTTATTTGGAGACCGCCCATCGCTTGAGTTTTGTTTTTCATAAGAAATTATTGAATATTTTTTAAATTATTATGATATGCACTTGCTAATGTTTTAAGAAAATTAAATTCTGAAAGGAAATTGCTAAAATAAATGGGTTTTATAATCCTTGTAAACTGTTTTTTTTTTCCTTGTTTGAAATTTATGTGGATTTATTTTATTTTTATTATTATTGTTGATAGTTCAAGACAACCCTTTTGGCGTGTTGCTCGAGTTACCAACACACAAGATTCAGAGGATATAAGCCATTTATGGAATTATAATGCAGCAGTCCGTCTACACAGTTTTCGAATTGGAAGGCGTGTAACTTCCTCTCAAACCCACTAATTCAAATTATGACTGCTGTAAATTTTTAATTGATTAAGTATAAGAATCAAAACTATTTGTATAACCATGGAAAAGTATTATTTTTATTATGCTTGTATCAAATTCTTCAATTAGCTGATTCAATTAAGCATAATTACTATGAGATGGCATCCAAAATTGAAAACTCAGAAAATCTAAATCTTCTATGTACTACTAGAACCTATTAAAATCATGGTATAAAATTACTAAATATGATTTCTATCTAATACAATTCTATCTGGCAAATTAGTATCATTCCACCTCGGACACTATAGTACATATTTTGACATTTCCTTTTTAAAAGCATACAAGTCTTAAAAAGAAAGTGCATAGGTGCACCTTCCGCTTTAACTCTTAGAAATCCTAAAATTGGATCTTTATCCAATAATGTCTACTTCATCATATTGTTACCATCCTTCGCCTTTCTTTTCTTACATTCTCACAACCGAAACTCATCTCGATTTCAGTTCATTTTTTAATTATTTTCTGCCAACAGCCAAGATCCAAACAACAGCCAAATATAATAAGTAAAAGCTAGCTGAAATCCCGAGCAAGATGGCTGCTGAAATGGTGGCTTTATTAGCAGACATCAATAAAGGAGCAGCCAATGCCACAACCAAGAACAAGTAACCTATTGCATGAAGTTTTGTATAGAATCCTGTTACCAATGCCCTTTTCCATCTTGTCACTATCCTTGAACATAGATTTGTCAAGGATAAGGTCTTGTCATTATAAGACATGGCTGATACTAATACTGTTGCAGTGGTAGAGAGGATAGAGATAAAAAGGCACCAATAATGAAAGCCATTTGCACAGCCAGAAGAATGGCAAAATCTTGTCTGAGACGTCCTCCTTGGCCAAGAAGCAGGGTTGGATCGGGCATAACAGAGGTAGTATTTGGTGTAAACGGGCTCTGATTAGGTACAAATGAGCTAGGATCTGGCATGAAAGAATTCATGAAAATGCCAACCATATCATTAGTCAAGGATTTGATGGAGAAGTTGAATGGTTGTTCAGATTTTAATGCAAGCAATTAAAGAAATGTGTAATAGAATAGATCTTAAATCAAGGGACTAATAAGCAACTTGTTATGCTAATCAAAGTTATTATCATTTATTTTAAATTTACTGCATACAATTTTTTTATTTTCTAGATATTATCATACACTATATTTCACTTTTTTTTCTATGTCTTTCTTAATAAATCAAAACATAGACTATCAAGTTCGACATTCTTTTTCTTCCGAAATTTTGTTTTATCAAGTATTTAATTCAATTAGGATTTTGAAATCAACCCCACTTGTCTTTGAGTACTTACTAAATCCTACTCCCATTTTGTAATTTCAAATTCATGATGATGGCGTTGGTTGAAATTGGTTTAAAAATTTGAGAAATTGGTTAAATGTTGAAAACTAACTAAAGTGATTTCGTATCAACTTCGACCAAATATTCGCACCGACCCAATCTATTTAGGCAAAATAGTTTGCCACTTCGCCGCTTCGGCCGAAACGGGATCGACCTACCCGATCAAGTCGAGGGACAACGCCTCGTGGAAGCTTCCTGAGGAAACGCCCAAAAGAGAATTCATTTCTACATGTGTTGAATGGTATATTCAAGGCCCCTCGAACCAATATCGATGAATGAAAAATTACGGAGAAAGACAAAATCGAGTCAATTTTTTTTTTACCATGCGATCGCAACTTGTCGAATTTCCATAGAATATTTTTGGTCCTACCATGCGATCACAGAGAGACACCATGTGATCGCATGGCTTAACGAATGTGACGCTCTTCCAAGTGTCGCACGATTTGACTCCACACCACTTCGCTCCCAATACTTCATCATCTATAAATAGAACTCTAGGGACGCCCTATTCTCAGACACCAATGATATGCAAACATAAAGTTCATCCTATCTCCTTCTCTTGAACCAAATTTCTTGCATTCTTGTTGTAAAATTCGATTTTTCATTTCATATTCATTTTTGAGTACAAAGGCATTTTCCTGGTTTATCAGTGCTTGTGTTTTGAAGTGCTTGCAAACACAAGTGAAGGTCGTTGTATCTTAGAAGTTGATTGTCATAAACCGTAGGCACCGCTATGGGCAATTGATTTAATGACAAAGTGTTCAACACTTGTCTCGACTTTGCCGTTAATTTTTTTTCTTGCCATTAATTTGTTCTTTGAAGTCACTTTACACAAAATCACCCAACAATCTTAAGTCAAATTTTCTTACTTTCGTATTTTGTTGCAAGTGACATCTCTTGATTTGGTTGATCTTCTTCTATTTTACGTAAATGTAAATGAATACAACAGCTTAATATTGATACTATTTCGAATGATACTTTGAATATGGAAACTTCTCAAGGAAGTATTTCCACCGGTGCGATACCTCCAGCTTGTGGCTCTCCTACTCTCAGATATTCAAACTTCGCTCCACATGGAAAAATCGGAGAAATTTATCGGTTGAATTCAAAAGATGGCATCGTAAAATGCTATTCTATCTCACAACCCTCAACTTGGCAAAATTTCGAATGAAGATCCTCCCGCCATACAAGAAGGAAAAAACAATCGGGCATCATTGATTGCTTTGGATGCCTGGAAACATTTAGATTTTCTATGTAAGAATTACATTTTAAATGGTTTGGACAACACTTTATATAATGTGTATTATTCTAAGAAATCTGCAAGGATTTATGGGAATCCTTGGAAAGGAAATACAAAACTGAACATGCTGGAATAAAAAAGTTCATAGTGGGAAAGTTCTTGGACTACAAAATGGTAGATTCAAATATGGTCATCAGTCAAGTGCAAGAGTTGCAGATCATACTCCATGACATTCACGCGAAAAATATGTTTCTAAGTGAATCATTTCAAGTGGATGCAATCATCGAAAAACTTCCACCCATGTGGAGGGACTTCAAGAACTATCTCAAACACAAGTGCAAGGAGATGAACATTGAAGAACTTGTGGTCCGACTAAGGATTGAAGAAGACAACCAAAATTTGGACAAGCGTGTTGGAAATAGCATACCACAATCAAAGGTAAATGTGGTGGAATCCAATATCAACAAAGGAAAGAAGAGAAAGCATTCTGTTGAACCTACAAAGAAGAATGCAAAGAAGTTCAAGGGCAACTACTATAATTGTGGAAAGGCTGGACATCGCTCCGTCGATTGTCGCAAACCAAAGAAGCAAGCCCAAGCGAATATAGCTGAATCTGATGTCATATCAAATGGCATATCTGATATGAACTTATCAGGGGTTGTTTCAGAATACAACAATGTTGGAAATCCTATGAAATAGTGGGTTGATACAGGTGCAACCCGTCACATATATGCTGATAAAGAAATGTTCACATTATGCACTCTAACTGATGGAGAAAAACTGTTTATGGAGAGCTCCTTAACATCCAGAGTGGAAGGACAAGGCAAAGTGATATTGAAGATGACATCGGGAAAAGAACTTAGCCACAACATTGTTCTTCACATACCGGATATTCGCAAGAACCTTGTGTCAGGTCTTTGTTAAGAAAGAATGGATTTAAGTTAGTCTTTGTTTCGTATAAGTTTGTACTTACCAAGAATAACATGTATGTAGGCAAAGGCTATGTAAAATATAGACTATTCAAAATGAATGTCCTAATCACATTGTAAATCGAAAATATAAGGAATAAAACGTCATCTTCCGCTTATATTCTTGAATCATCTAATTTATGGCACAAGGTAATGCTACGATACTTGTTGAAAAGTAAAGATGAAGCTTTGGAAGTGTTCAAACACTACAAAATCGGTTGAAAATCAACTTGGAAAACGAATAAAAATGATTCGTAGTGATAGAGGTGGAGAATATGTTGCATCATTTGAAAAATTTTGTGCGTAATATGGAATCACTCATCAAACTATCGCACCATATTCACCCCAATCTAATAGGATTTGTATAACCATGGAAAAGTATTATTTTTATTATGCTTGTATCAAATTCTTCAATTAGCTGATTCAATTAAGCATAATTACTATGAGATGGCATCCAAAATTGAAAACTCAGAAAATCTAAATCTTCTATGTACTACTAGAACCTATTAAAATCATGGTATAAAATTACTAAATATGATTTCTATCTAATACAATTCTATCTGGCAAATTAGTATCATTCCACCTCGGACACTATAGTACATATTTTGACATTTCCTTTTTAAAAGCATACAAGTCTTAAAAAGAAAGTGCATAGGTGCACCTTCCGCTTTAACTCTTAGAAATCCTAAAATTGGATCGAAATGTGTAATAGAATAGATCTTAAATCAAGGAACTAATAAGCAACTTTTTGATTCAGATTCAATAATCAAAGTTATTATCATTTATTTTAAATTTTAGGCGGAAAATGAAGTCGACACACATATTTTTTATTTTTAAATCTAGATATTATCATACACTATATTTTATTTTAAATTCTTTTTTTTTTATTTTCTATGTCTTTCTTAATAAATCAAAACATAGACTATCAAGTTCGACATTCTTTTTTCTTCTGAATTTTGTTTTATCGAAGTTTCATTTTGAAAATATCAACAATATATTCATTCGAGTATTATAAACATGTTCAAAAATATATTTTTTATACATTATAGACCAGATTTCATATTTAATTCAATTAGGATTTTGAAATCAACCCCACTTGTCTTTGAGTACTTACTAAATCCTACTCCCATTTTGTAATTTCAAATTCATGATGATGGTGTTGGTTGGAAATTGGTTTAAGAATTTGAGAAATTGGTTAAATGTTGAAAACTAACTAAAGTGATTTCGTATCAACTTCGACCAAATATTCAGATCCGACCCAATCTATTTAGGCAAAATAGTTTGCCACTTCGCCGCTTCGGGGCGTCGAAACGGGGATCGACCTACCCGATCAAGTCGAGGGGACAACGCCTCTTCGTGGAAGCTCGGAGGAAACGCCCCCAAAAGAGAATTCAGATTTCTCTACATGTGTTGAAGGGTATATTTGGCGTCTCGAAACCAATATCAGATGAATGAAAAATTACGAAGAAAGACAAAATCGAGTCAATTTTTTTTTATCATGCGATCGCAACTTGCTGAATTTCCAGCAGAATGTTTTTTGGTCCTACCATGCGATCACAGGAGACAAAGCCATGTGATCGCATGGCCTAACGAACAGACGCGTTCTTTTGAAGTGTTGCACGATTTAACTCCACACCACTTCGCTTCCAATACTTCATCATCTATAAATAGAACTCTAGGGACGTCCTATTCTGTACACCAATGATATGCAAACATAAAGTTCATCCTATCTTCTTCTCTTGAACCAAATTTCTTGCATTCTTGTTGTAAAATTCTGATTTTTCATTTCATATTCATTCTTTGGAGTACAAAGGCATCTTCTGGTTCATTGTGCTTATGTTTTGAAGTGCTGCAAACACAAGTGAAGGTCGTTGTATCTTAGAAGTTGATTGCCATAAACTGTAGGCACCGTTGCGGAGTAAATTCGACTTAAGGACAAAGTGTTCAACACTTGTCTTGACTTTGCCGTTAATTTTTTTTTCTTGCCATTAATTTGTTCTTTGAAGTCACTTTACAAAAAATCACCCAACAATCTTAAGTCAAATTTTCTTACTTTCTCTATTTTGTTGCAAGTGACATCTCTTGGATTTGGTTGATCTTCTTCTATTTTACGTAAACAGAAATGAATACAACATTTAATATTGATACTATTTCGAATGATACTTTGAATATGGAAACTTCTGAAGGAAGTATTTCCACCGGTGTGATACCTCCAGTTGTGGCTCCCCTTACTACTGTACATTCAAACTCCGTTCCACATGGAAAAAATCGGAGAAATTTATTAGGGTTGAATTCAAAAGATGGCATCAGAAAATGCTATTCTATCTTACGACCCTCAACTTGGCAAAATTCTTGAATGAAGATCCTCCCACCATACAAGAAAGAGAAAACAATTGGGCATCATTGATTGCTTTAGATGCCTGGAAACATTTAGATTTTCTATGTAAGAATTACATTCTAAATGGTTTGGACAACACTTTATATAATGTGTATTGTTCTAATAAATCTGTAAAGGATTTATGGGAATCCTTGGAAAGGAAATACAAAACTGAACATGCTAGAATAAAAAAGTTCATAGTGGGAAAGTTCTTGGACTACAAAATGGTAGATTCAAAGACGGTCATCAGTCAAGTGCAAGAGTTGCAGATCATACTCCATGACATTCACGCGAAAAATATGTTTCTAAGTGAATCATTTCAAGTGGCTGCAATCATCGAAAAACTTCCACCCATGTGGAAGGACTTCAAGAACTATCTCAAACATAAGCGCAAGGAGATGAACATTGAAGAACTTGTGGTCCGACTAAGGATTGAAGAAGACAACCAAAATTTGGATAAGCATGTTGGAAATAGCATACCACAATCAAAGGTAAATGTGGTGGAATCCAATATCAACAAAGGAAAGAAGAGAAAGCATTCTGTTGAACCTACAAAGAAGAATGCAAAAGAAGTTCAAGGGCAACTACTATAATTGTGGAAAGGCTAGACATCGCTCCGTCGATTGTCGCAAACCAAAGAAGTAAGCCCAAGCAAATATAGATGAATCTGATGTCATATCAAATGGCATATCTGATATGAACTTATCAGTAGTTGTTTCAGAATACAACAACGTTGGAAATCCCATGAAATGGTAGGTTGATATAGGTGCAACCCGTCACATATATGCTGATAAAGAAATGTTCACATTATGCACTCCAACCGATGGAGAAAAACTGTTTATGGAAAGCTCCTTAACATCCAGAGTGGAAGGTCAAGGCAAAGTGATATTGAAGATGACATCGGGAAAGGAACTTAGCCTCAACATTGTTCTTCACGTACCGGATATTCGCAAGAACCTTGTGTCAGGTCTTTGTTAAGTAAGAATGGATTTAAGTTAGTGTTTGTTTCAGATAAGTTTGTACTTACCAAGAATAACATGTATGTAGGCAAAGGCTATGTAAAATATGGACTATTCAAAATGAATGTCCTAACTGTTGTACCGAAAAATATAAAGAATAAAAGGTCATCTTCCGTTTATATTCTTGAATAATCTAATTTATGGCACCATTGATTAGGACATGCAAACTTTAATTCAATACGCAAGTTAATGAATTTAAGTTTAATTCTTTTAATAACGAAAAATGCAAACATGTATAGAGGCAAAATTGCACAAAACACATTTTCATTCGATTGAACAAACCTCAACACCTTTAGAACTAATTCACACTGTGTTGAAAAAGTTTATACAAACAAGAGGTGGTAAAAAGTATTCAATCACGTGATGATTGTACAAGGTAATGCTACGTATACTTGTTGAAAAGTAAAGATGAAGCTTTGGAAGTGTTCAAACACTACAAAATCGAAGTTGAAAATCAACTTGGAAAACGAATAAAAATAATTCGTAGTGATAGAGGTGGAGAATATGTTGCACCATTTGAAAAATTTTGTGCAGAATATGGAATCACTCATCAAATTACTGTACCATATTCACCTCAATCTAATAGGATTGCTAAACGCAAGAATTGAACACTAAAGGAAATGATAAATGCAATGTTGATTAGTTTGGGCCTACCTCAAAACTTGTGGAGTGAACTCATACTTTCTGCAAATCATATCTTAAATAAAATACTACACAAGAATAAAGTTGAATCACCTTACAAATTATAGAAATGTCGAAAACCTTCATACAAATATCTCAAAGTATGGGGGTGTTTAGTAAAAGTACAAATACCCAAACATAAACAAGTTAGAACTGGACCAAAGACAATTGATTGTGTCTTTATTAGATATGCAATCAATAGTAGTGCATATCGATTCTTGGTTCATAAATTGAAGTACTTGATGTACATGAAGGTATGATTATTGAATCAAAAAATGCAGTCTTCTTTGAAGACAATTTTCCTTGTAAAGAAAAGGAAGTAAGTTCAATTAGACAAACTTATGATAACTTACATAGAAATAACGACAATCTTCAAGTAAATGAAGAACTGAGACGTAATAAAAGGCAACGAATTCATAAGACTTTCAGTCTAGAATTTGTAACCAATTTACTAGAAAATGATTCAAGGACATTTGATAAAGCAATGTCCTCTCCCGAAGCTCTTTTTTTGGAAAGAAGCTGTACGTAACAAAATTGAATCCATCATGAGTAACCACACTTGGGAATTGGTTGAACTCCCTCCGAGAAACAAAGCTCTAGGCTACAAATGGATATTCAAAAAAAATTGAAGTTGGATGGATCAATAAATAAATACAAGACTAGATTAGTAGCCAAATGGTATAGACAAAATGAAGGATTTGATTTCTTTGATACTTATTTACATGTGACAAGAATCACGTCTATACGTGTCTTAATTACAATCGCGGCATTGCATAATCTTGAAATACATCAAATGAATGTTAAAACTGCGTTTCTAAACGGTGAATTCGAAGAAAAAATCTACATGGAACAACCCGAATGGTGTGTTGCACAAGAAAATGAGAAGAAGGTGTGCAAACTTGTAAAATCATTGTATGGATTAAAACAAGCACCAAATCAATGGCATGAAAAGTTTGATAAAATTATGTTGTCAAATGGCTTCAAAATCAATGAATATGACAAGTGTGTCTACATTAAAAACACACCTAACGAATGTGTAATCGTATGCCTATACGTTGACGATATGCTAATTATGGAAAATAACTCAAAAGTCATTTCCTCGACTAAGAAAATGTTAGCAAAACATTTTGACATGAAGGATATGGGAATGACGGATGTGGTATTAGGGATTAAAGTCTCTAAGACATCTGATGGTTTGTCATTATCTCAATCACATTATGTTGAAACTATACTTAAGAAGTTTAAGGTGTATGATGACAAACCAGTTAAGTCACCAATTGACTTAGGTATACACTTAGCCAAGAATACTGGTGAGCATGTATCTTAATTGGAATATTCATGTGTCATAGACAATTTGATGTACATTACCAACTGCATAAGACCGGATATAGCAGACCGGATATAGCATACATAGTCAGCAAGTTGAGTAGATTCACTAATAATCAATGTGTTGAATATTGGAAGGCATTAAATCGAGCTCTTAGATACTTAAGACATACGGTTGAATATGGATTACACTACTCAAGAAATCCCGCAATGTTAGAAGGATATACTAATGCAAATTGGATATATGATACTAAGGATTCAAAATCCACAAGTGGTTATGTATTTATCATTGGAGGTGGAGCTGTGTCTTGGAAGTCTTCTAAGCAAACATGTATAACTCGATCCACAATAGAATCTGAGTTTATTGCCTTAAACAAAGCCGGAGAAGAAGCAGAATGGCTTCGTAATTTCCTTGAGGAAATTCCATGTTAGAAAAAGCCAGTTTCTGCAATTAACATACATTGAGATAATCAGTCAGCAATAGCAAGGGCACAAAACAGTATGTATAATGGTAAGTCTCGACATATCTGTCGGAGACATAATACCATTAAACAATTAATATCAAATGGTATAATCTCTATTAATTATGTGAAGTCAAAAGAAAATTTGGCTGATCCTTTGACCAAAGGACTTGCAAGAGATCAAGTGTATCATCTCTCAAGAGGAATGGGTCTAAAGTCTATTGAACAAAATTACTATGGTGGAAACCCAACCTTGTAGATTGGAGATCCTAAAATCTTGGTTCAATGGGACAACTAAGTCATAAAAGATTCGGAAAAATTTGTATAAGAATAAGTATACATATATACTTTTAATGATTTAAAACCTTGAAATAGAAAGGTAAGAGATCACCTATATAAGTGTGAAGTGGTGTCGCTTCTACGAGAATTCGAGGCTTAATTTTCTTATAGCACTTATGAAACCAAGAGTTGTCCAGGGCCAAAATGGACACAATCATGAGAATCGAATTGGTTAGATAAGTTATGGTGTTGGTACAATTGTTTGAGTTTACACGAATAGCTGGATGGTTCAAAGATATCATGTTCACCAACTAGCCTAGTAAATCCAATTGTACTCAACTAAAGAAGGTTCAAAGCCACAAACCACCTATCTTGATGCTATGACTTGTCGCATGTATTCTATTTGTTAGAATCTGCATTTCATTTGCATCATGTTTTACATATCAAGGAATTTCCATTCATGTGGGAGATTGTTGGAAATTGGTTTAAGAATTCAAGAAATTGGTTAAGTGTTGAAAACTAAGCCTCCGTTTGGTATAGATTATAAACCGGTTTATTTGACCAAAACGGTTTATTTGACCAAATTGGTTACCAAAAAGTAGTCAAATAAACCATAAACCGAATAATCTACACTAACTAAGTGAACTAAAGTGATTTCAGATCAATCAACTTCGGCCAAAATATTCGGACTTCGCCAAAATATTCAGACTCGATCGCATAGCTTATTGAACAGGCGCGTCCTTCTGAAGTGTTGCGCGATTTGATTCCACACCACTTTGTTCCAACACTTCATCATCTATAAATAAGACTCTAGGGACGTCCTATTCTATACACCAATGATATAAAAACATAAAGTCCATCCTATCTCCTTCTCTTGAACCAAATTTCTTGCATTCTTGTTGCAAAATTCTGATTTTTCATTTCATATTCATTCTTTGGAGTACAAAGCAATTTTCTGGTTCGTTGTACTTGTGTTTTGAAGTGCTACAAACATAAGTGAAAGTCGTTGTATATTGGGAGTTGATTGTCATAAATTGTAGGCACTGTTGTGGGGCAAATTCGACTTAAGAATAAATTGTTCAATACTTGTCCCGACTTTGCCATTAAATCTTTTTTTTTTCTTGTCATTAATTTGTGTTTTAAAATCACTTTACACAAAATCACTCAACAATATTGACATACGGGTCAACACAATTAAGAAGTGGTGCTTGTACTTGTCTAACAAGGTATCATCCAGTTAAAACTTTAAGTCATGTTAAGTTTGATTTGTATCGAGATTAGTTTATCAAACTTTTACTTTAAAGAAGACTAGTCAAAAGTTTGTAGATAATTGACACGCAAATCAATTTTATAGTTTCACTACTAGTAGTAGTATCTTTTTCGTTTTTGTATTCAACCATTCCATCTCATCATAAAATTTAAATCATCACCTATATAACGCAAATCTCTTTAACAAAGAATGCAAAAAGCGAAAGAGAATCAATCTTGTAAAATAGCAAAACAAAGAAAATAGGATTAAGTTGCTTGTTTGATAGTGCTTTTGGTAGATTATAAAGTGTGTCTTTTAAAATATATAGATAAAAAATTGATTACAGTTGTAATTCTTATAAAATATGTAGATAAAAATGATATTTCATCAGTTTATAAATTTGAAAAAACAATAACTGTAGTAAGTATCGCATGCTATGGAATGAGAATAAATCAAAAATAAAAATTATTTTTCGACTAGGATTTTAGACAATTCATTAGATACTTGAAAATAGATTTTTTATTCTATTTCACGGTCTAACTTCAATTTTTTGTTTTTTGTTTTTCACATAGACCTTCTCGATCTATTCTACCAAAACTTGATAAGTGCTAAAATACATATTGATACTAAGACATCTAACACAAGGATAAGTCCACCTAGGAGTAGCATATAGGTCAAGTTGCCCGTGGGCTCATTTAGTGATGAGCCCGGGGGCGGGTCGAGCCTTAAATTTTCTACAAATTGAGCAAGCTCAGCTCATGTTTTGAAAATTTCAAATCTTTTACAAAATTTGCTTTTAAAAAAGAAAAAAAAAAGCCGACTTGTGGGCAGTTCGACTTTACCCATGAGATTCCCGAGCAATGAGTCGATTTGACACACTGTCAACCTGTAAATCCAACAAGATAAGGGAAAACTGAAAATTATTCACTTTCCAAACAAGTGCAAAAAAGACTTCAATACAAGTTATGTTAAAAGTTATCAAAAAAAAAATAAATAAATTAAAAGAGAAGAAGAAAAACTATCAATATTTGGCTATTTTGTTTAGATGTTATTGGATATCCTTTTATGTTCCTATGTTGAAACTGGGTTTTTAGTATTTGATACTATGCAATTTTTCTCCACCAATAACTTTCTACGACCTTATACAATTGTAAAATATAAATTTCTCGCATTCAAAAAGAAAAAATAATAATATATGTTTTATGATAGCTTTTAGGTTTATAATTTTTCGACCACCCCCCCTCCCTCTTTTTAAGACAATTGCAAAGTTCTAAACTCCCATGTAACAAAAATTATCAATACAAACATTAAAATAACACGTAATTTAAATATTTTCAAATTTATAATTTGAAACTGAAACTCTTCTATGATATAAAAGCTTAGTTGAACCCCAACAAGAATTATCTATAATTCTAATTTCTTCTAATTTCAATTACACTCCATTCGAAAATATGAAATTTATTATATTCAAGGTCTCACGTTGAGTAATCCGGATCTAGGATGATTCATTAAACTTAAAAGGCCTTAAATATTCATTAATAAATTTTGAGAAGGCCAAATTTCCTTTTGTTTTATTATTTATTAACGGATAATATTATATTTGGTCTTCAATTTTTCAAAAATGTAATGTATATATCTTTAACCTTTTGAAGAAACTAGTTAAGAATACGTGCGTTGCACGTGATTTTGTAATAATATTATGATTTTTTTATTTTAAAATTATCGATGAATATAACACTTAAATAAAACTCACTTTCAATCATAAATTCATCAATGATTATGACCAATTAAGGAATTATATTCAAACTTCTTGGGAAAACATGTGGTTCATAAAAAAATACATGGCCAACATGAATATTAAGTTTGAAAGATTATTGATACTCTTTTAATTATATTTTAAAGCATATATCTAATGGCATATCAGAAAAGGCAACTTTCTTTTATAAAAACTAGTATCAAATTCTAAATTACATGAAAATAGTACATATAAGTATAACACAATTTTTTATTGATTTTCTGTATTTATATCATTATAAAAAGTACACGAAAACAAAAAATTTAGCCTTTTTAGGTAATTATTTCTCAAAAAAAAAAGAATCTCAAAATTTTTTGACATAAGATAAAGAAGAATTTTCTATTGCAATATCTATTTAGTTTTAATGCACCCATAAATTAAGGGGTTTTTTTTTCCACTTCATGCATTCTTTTCCGTATTTCCATCTGAAATATTATTAAATTTCAAGAAAATTCAAAACAACCAGATATTTGGACAATAATTTTAACTCATCACATAAAATCACATATTATGCGAGATTTATCTTCACTTTATACATAACATGACTCACTTTATCCAAATTATATCTTCCTCAACCGCGTGTTTGAAAAAGTTAGAGTAATACCAATTCTCCTTGTTCTAACTCGTTCTTCCACAATAAATATACGTTTAATTGCTTACAAAATGACATAAAACATCATTCGAGCTTAAATCCCTTTGTTATCAAGACTACCACAATAATTAACATTTTTACATCGAAAAAATATTCTAAATCAAGAAAAAAAGATATAGAAATCAAAATTTAAAATCAATATTACCATCATATATATTCTTAAAATTAGTGAATCATTCATGAAAAATTAACACATCCATTATTACCACATTATTATCAAACTAATTATCAAAATCGCCGTTGCGAGGAAAAAATTATTCTAGGCATAATAAAAAACAAAGACGAATAACAAAGGAAGAAAGTATGAATCAATAATAAGAAAGTCAAAATGCAAAGTCAAATTCATCTTGTTTTGTTATGTTGATGAAGGAATTTGCTTAAATTCTCGTGCATAATAAGATTGACTATTTGATTGTTTACAATTAAATATAATAATTTCAATATATTAAAAATTTTATTAGTATATTTTTATTTATTTTTATTAATTACAATATATATAAAGGAATTTAAATAGACAAATCACTTTCAATGATCAAAATGCAATATTTATATAATATTAAATAGTTTAAATTAAAGCTAAAATAAATTATATTAATTGAAAGATGATTTTAGGAATTATAAGTTATTTGAGGGGCAATATCATCCATAAATATTTCTTCCATATTTGGAACAGAGGAAGAAAGTATGAATTAATAATAAGAAAGTCAAAATGCAAAGCCAAATTCATCTTGTTTTATTATGTTGATGAAATAATTTGCTTAAATTCTCGTGCATAATAAGATTGACTATTTGATTGTTTACAATTAAAGATAATAATTTCAATATATTAAAAATTTTATTAGTAAATTTTATTTATTTTCATTAATTACAATATATAATAGAATTTAAAGAGACAAATTATTTTAAATGATCAAAATATAATATTTATATAGTATTAAATAGTTTAAATTAAAGTCAAAATAAATTATATTAATTGAAAGATGATTTTAAAAATTATAAGTTATTTGAGGGGTAATATTGTCCAAAAATGTTTATCCTTTTAAGGAACTTTTAGAATTAGTATAGAATAGATGAATAGAACCCTGATGACATAATTTGTCTATTTTTTCTATTATCTAACTCAAGTAGATTACACGCGTTATTTGACTCAAAAATAAGCACATAAAATCAGGGGGTAAAAATGTCTTGTCACTAAAAAAAATTGATAATCTTCATCTTCTCCAATACACTCTTCCCCCATGGCAGCCACACCACCGCCATGCCACCACCATCGCTCCACCACCACCCACCTAGAGTAGCGGCGACTCCACCACACACAGTCAACTATTTAGACCCATGACCTTTGGTCACGACTCACTTCTATCTACCAAATACAATTCAAATTCCCATAGCCCATCTCTCCAGCTCCAAACCTACGGCTGCCACTACCCACGGTCGTGACACTCGATACCAAATTCCACAATTCCACACCCGATAATGCAGACACCACCATATCAACTCGAAATCGCACCCCAAAACTACTGCAAAATACCAAAATTGTAAAGTCAATTCTAAATGGATATTGAATTGAAGTTGGGGGCATCGATAGTGTAGAACCTGTTGGAGTTCGATTTACACTAGATCCGACATGGATGAGAAGTAAACAGCTGCAACTGTTGCCACCCACCCACATGCAACGTCAACTTTGGGATTATTGTTGTACTGATAATCACAACAATAATAAAACGATAAATACCCAACACACAACAATAACCCACCCAACTCTTTGTTCACCATAAGTTTTTCTATAAATACTTCATGCATTGTGAAGTAAAAAGATATGAAAATCAAACTCCTAGTCAAATTTATGTCTATTTTGTTTATCCGACACTCATATTATATATTGTTTTTATTTTTCAAAAACAAACTTGATCTTCACAGTGTAAACGGCTACCGGACCACCTATTATACGTTCGTGCCAAAAAACAAATATTATGGACTATTTTCGCACTGAAAACAAATATTAAAAATCATTTGCACCAAATTTCCTTCAAAATTTTCAACATAACTTTCAACTTTCTTGAGCCTATTCTAAGTCATAGGACACCATATTTTTCACTCTACAAACCCAATCATTTATCTTAAATATCATCAATCTTAGAAAAATAGTCTCCATAATCAATTTGTCTTGATTTTTTTTTTTTAGGAATTCACAATCAATTGTGTTCAGGGGAGTTTTCTCCTGATCCACATACTGACACATCAGCAGGTGGGCTGTTTTATCCTGCTCCCAAGAGGTGGGAGAACACTCCCCATCGTGTTCAATACTATATTGCTTTTGTTGAATTTTTTTTTCGATCGAGTTGCTTTTGTTGATTTTTTGAGCAAATGGATGATTGATCAGGACAAGTGTGTAACCTCTTAATCAAAGTGATTTGAGATGCTGCTTTGAAGAGTTGGATATATAAAATACAGAATAATTGATCAAATTTATTATTATTTAAAAATTTCTACACATAAAAATTCTTAACATTATTACAAAACAACGTACAATACACATATTTCTAACTAGTCGTTATTTAGTCCTACAAAATTATTTTTTCTTGTAACGTCCTAGTTATTCGAGGAAAAATTAAAAGAAAGGAGATACCATGGCACCTCTGTTGAATCACAAGTCCTAGAATAAAAAAGTTAAGATAATTCCTAAGATACATTTGATAAATTAACATTTGGATGATTCAATGAACAAGCATTTTGCATGTGCTCCTGTGGAATCATTTGGTCGTGACATTTGAACTATTCAATTACCTATCCCAAAGAGATAGAAAGCGATACTTAGCTACTTTGAATTTATTTTTATGCACAATATGCGGTCGTCGAAAAGATACATCTTTTGCAGTTTTGTAAATAGATAAACATTTTTTAGTATGTTTAGCTACGTTTCAAATATTTTTTTAACTTATTTGCATTGACAAATATAATTTTCAAAGTAACTCTGAAACGTAGCTAAACATACTCTAAAATCTCGTTTATTTTCATGTTCAATAGCACTGTAAATAGATAGACATTTTAAAACGTGAAATAGATGTGTTTAAAAGTTATTTTTAAAAATTATATTTAACAAAATAAATAAGTTAAAAATAAAAATGCTCGGCTTTTCACTATTGTCATCGGCTATGAGAGTGTCTTCTAGAATGGGCAGAGGCATGGGGAGCATGGGGGCCTAGGGTCCCCCCCCGCCCCAAGTTTTCAGAATTAAATTTATTTTTTTTACTATTTTTAATTTTTTTTTATTAAACAAAATATTTAGAGACTCATTTTAATATCTCAAATTTTTTATATTTTTATATTTAATTATATGAGTTATTTGAATCAAATTGACGTCAAATAAATTTTTAATTAAATTGACATGTAACCACAAAAACAAAATAAGAATATTAAATCTAATTTTAGCAGTCATTTTTTATTTATTATTTTAAATACATCATTTAATAATTTTTTATCCGAAAAAGATGTGTTGCGAAATTTCTCATGAATACTTTGAAACAACATCAAGTACATACCCAACGAGTGAATAAACATAAAAGTGAAAGAGGTAACACTAAAATGAGAATTAAATGTGAAAATATTTAGTATTAAATCAATTTCTAGTAGCCCTTTTAGTTTATTATTTTAAATTTTTCGTTTAAATATTTTTTAATCAAAAAACTCGTTACAAAATTTGTCATGGATACTTTTAAATGGTAAACATAACAAAAAATAAGTCGAAAATAGGTGATGTCAATAAAAAAATAAAAAAATTGGATTATAATATCTATTATAGTAGCCATCTTTGACTTGTTATTTTGAATTTAATAATTTTCAATCTAAAAGATGTCTTGCAAAGTTTAACGTGAATATTTCAAAACAATATCAAAAACTTACACCGACGAGTGAAGAACGTAGTTTGAAAATAAGTCAAAAGATATAACGTCAAAATAAAAATTAGAAGATAAAAAATAAGACTATTAAATTCATTTCGAACACTCATCTTTGACCCGTTGTTTTGAAACTCTTCGTTAGACTTTTTTTTTTTCAATTTGAATGATGCGTAGTGCCAAGAAAAATTTTTTCCTCTACTAAAAAATTTCTGATTTAGCCACTGTTTCTAAACAATAGTAGAAAATAAGTTTGAAACTCCAAAAATAATAATAATAATAATAATAACCACTCTTTTGTAACTCGGTTAGATGTACCTCAATACGGGTCACCCTGTATATTGAGTCTAAATCTTGAATGCTCAGCGTATCACAATTATTGTAGCACTTCATTAAATTAGGACAAAAATATAATTTTCATGGCTCCACATAGCACCCCCACCAGGCCACCCCATAATTGCGATGAGTACAGGTTAACGTGACCAAATTTATTGAAGATTTAGTGCATGTTTGGCTAATTTAAGAAAGTTCTATAATAAATAAATATTTTTTTTTAATTGGTCAAATGTAAAAATACGTAAAATAAATAAAGAAATATCTATTGGGCCAAATATTTTGGCCTCTCTCAATACAAGACAATAATTATGTAACTCCCCAAATTTTATACTGCTTTTTATATATTTAATTAGTTTTACTATCGTACATTTGAAAAAATAAAATAATACTATATCAAAATTATTATCCTAAAACAATTTTCAAATTATTTAATAATATTGTATGACTGAATAGAAAGTAAGTATTTAACTTTATAATCTCTTATTTTACTTTAGTTTAAATATATTCAAAATAATACATACTTTTGATATTATTTTATTAATGTTTAATTTAACTCAAATTGATAACAACAATATAGTTGAACACATGATATATAATTTTATGTAAAATTGAAAGTTGAAGACAGTCGTGAATTGACATTACAAAAAATAGTTAACTATTTTAAAAAGATAAATAATTTCTTTAGAATCATATTTAACCTTTTTTGAGTTTCCTTGGTGATAAACCCATAAAACCATGGTTAGGTACATAGTATACAATCATCTCGTCATGTGAGAGTAAACACCAACTTTAGTATATATTGCCACACCTACAATACAAACTTATATGAGTGAATACTATATGCATGACATATGCAAAGTCATTTGCATGATTTTTCTTCTTCTTATTATTATAATCACAATCTCGAAGTTCATGTCTTTCTTCACCATTTCATCTTATTCGTCATTTCTCTCTTAGAGCTCCGAACCCCACT
Source organism: Forsythia suspensa (assembly GCA_023638005.1). Lineage (NCBI taxonomy): Eukaryota > Viridiplantae > Streptophyta > Magnoliopsida > Lamiales > Oleaceae > Forsythia > Forsythia suspensa. Next base: position 39,713,287 of record CM042675.1, on the reverse strand, counting down.
ATGATGTACGATGATTTCAAATATCAATATGGACAATACCATGCTTGCCTTCCAGTGCATGTGGGTGTGGCACTTTCTTTCGCGCCACCAAGGGCTTAAGAGATAGAGTTGTATTCATCGTTGCTCGCCAAGACTCAAGATACTGGACTGAAAAATATAGCATTTAAAATCAAGCTTGACGTATGTATAAGTTGCCCAATGTGCTGCTACATAGTCGTAGGGCCACCGTGCAACCTACGAACACTGCTCGTATACCGATACTGGACTGCCAACACCCTATCATCGACTATCCATAATGACCGTTGGCCTCAAGCGGTATATATATTCGAACACGAAAAATAGTACGGTACACCCGTAGGACGATTCCATTATGTTCAGTGCTATCATCTCTCTTTATTCTCGCTATTTCTTCATTTACAAATTATGAAGGATCACTTCTTTCAGGTCCATGCAATGCACGTGCACGCGAATATCATAGTATATCTCGTGCACCATTTAGAAATTATAATGACATATGACAGTATTCTAATGAAAATCCATGTATATTAGTAACAACACCGTATAATCAAATCATATTTTGAATACTCTAATCACATACAGATATTCAAGAGAAACGATATTATGTTCCATGTATATTGCACCAACGGTAAATTTCATCTAATCACATAGAGCACATTATTAAAATAGTTACTATTATTTGGCATTATAGCTGAGTCCTTAGTTACATCTTTCATTGTCTATCCTAGCACTCAAGGGTTCATTTCTCCATAATTCGTACAAATTATCCACTTGAAATGCAAAATGACCAAGAATCATCATATTAATTGTATTTAGGATCAAACACTATCAAAACGGAATCCGGGGCTAAAAATACCAAAAATAGGATTCTCAAGTAAAACTTGGGATGGGTAGTCAATACTTGAAAAGTGACGCGCCAAACACATAGAGAAACTATAGTCAATAATGATATAGAAATCTTCACAATGCATATAATATGTCATTGAAAAGCTTATTGAGTCAGGAGTCTAATGTATTTTAAGGATCTCATTCCAGAACTTTCTACAAAAAGTTATTTATGTTTTTACCAAAAATACGTTGCTTGATCGAGCAAGAGAAAGTCGACCCCTATTCCCCAAAAGTCATGGAGGCTTCCCAAAAATTCATGGGTGTTGACCATCGGCCCGATAGTTGGTTTTTCTCTAAAAATGAAAACCTCCTTCCCTTATTTATAGATTTTACTAGGAACTAAGATGCAATTAAGACAAATTTTTTTATTTAGTCCTTTAGCCGCAAAAAAATATAAAAAATACTACTCTTTACCACAGTTCTTAAAAACTCATAAAAATTATGGAATGTTACAATTATTAATAATAATAAGAAATATTTAAGTGCATGTCGTTTAATGTAATTTTAAGACAGTAAGTGAATGCTAGATGTTTCTTGTTGTCAAAATAATTAACTTTACTTACTTTTAAGTAGGAATAAAATAGCATATCTAAATATTTCTTAGAAAGTTTGAGCCTTATTAATCCTACCATACCCTTGACTCTTTTTTTTTTTTTTTCGATCGAAATGTAAATATATATTATGATAAAAAAGCTGTTCAATTACACTGAGCATCCCCAGGAATACAAATCGGAAAAGCCAAAGAAAGGTTGAATCACCTAAAAAGATGAGCACAAGGAAATGCAGACAAAAGCGAACAAATCTGTTGGGCATACCTAGGAGAACCAAAAACAAAAGTCATTAAGTCTCAAGAGAGTAATGAATCAAGTGGAATAAAAATATTAGGATACAAAGAAAAAAAATGACTTTGTATATATGTGTTTTAATCCTCTTGATGATGCTATTAGTCGGTGGCTTTTAGATCTTCAAAACCCATCTATTCCTCAAGTCCGGATCTGGTAGTCGTGGTAGCAAACGCGACCCTCTTAACTTTACTTCTCCAACTTGTACCCATGACCCTCTTTTTAATCCATTTCAACGAGCTTGCAATCGAAGTCATGGATCTCGAAATGCCAATCCACTGTTTGATTGAGAACCAAACAATAGAGGACCAAACAATAGAACTGAATCTGCAATGAAAGAACAAGTGTCGGCCGATTTCCTCAAAAGAACCACAGATGGTGCAAGCCCTGTCAATATCAAGATAAAGAAGCTTGTCCTTAGTTAGCAATCTGTCCAAAGCACTCAACCAAAGAATGAATGAGTGTTTCGGAGTGATACAAGAATTCCACACGTCATTTGCCCAAATCTTGAAAGTGCATTTGAATCTAAAGTAATCATACGCTTTGGAATTGAAGGAAGCCGGATCCAGATTCCACGCGGACACAGTTTGAATGGCTGACCGAGAATCACCTTCACGAGATAAGATGTTGTCCTTGATGAAGAACAGTCTTTTGAGCAAAGGAGAATCATCATTCCTCGGAGAATGCTCCCAAATAGAGTTTCCTCTCAAGTACACATGATTGACCCAACGAATCCAAAGAGTATCCTTTTTTTGATGGATATTCCATAATGATTTAACAAGTAAAGCTGAATTCCAGCACTTCAAGTCTCGGAGTCCCAACCCTCCTTCCGTTTTTGGGAGGCAGATGGTTTCTAAGCAACCAACGGCTTCTTGTGACCCCAAAGAAAGTTTCGGCATAATCTCGTAATACGTTCAATCACATCAGCTGGGACGGGAAGGATTGAAAGCCAAAAGCACTCGACCCCTTGAAGAACGGATCTAATTAATTCAGTTCTCCCCGCATAAGAAAGAGATGCTCCTGTCCAAACATTAGTATATGCATCAATCTTATCAATAAAAGGTGCATAATGAAGGATTTTTAACCTTGCAGCTGCAAGATGGATCCCCAAATAATGGAAAGGCATATCACCAATCGAAAAAGACGTAGCATCTTTGATTAGATCACGGTCCTGACCAAAGATTCTAGCGGTGTAAAGAGCTGATTTAAGAGCATTCGCCTTTAGTCCCGAAGTATCACCAAAGCTGTTAAGATAGTCCATCAGAATTTTAATAAAAATATGATCTCCTCTAGCGGCAAGGAGCAGGTCATCCGCAAACGCAAGGTGCGTTACTTTCAGCTGACAGCACTTGGGGTGGAAATTGAAGGCTGAGTTTGCTGTCTTAATTTTCAATAACCGAGAGAGATATTCCATACAGATCACAAAAAGGAAAGGAGAAAGAGGATCACCTTGTCGAAGTCCTCTTTTACCTTTGAAAAATCCATACATGCTACCATTAATTGAGATGGAATAAGAAGCCGAAGATACACATTCAAAAATCTAGTTGACAAAAATGGAGGGAAAACCGAGACCAACCATGGTAAAATGAAGAAAATCCCAATTGATTGTATCATAAGTTTTTCTCAAATCAATTTTCAATAGACATCTAGGAAAAACACGCTTACAATTATATTGTTGAAGGAGTTCCTGTTCTCAATCATACTACATCCCTGTACAAAGGCTGATTGTGCCTGATCCACCAATGTATCAAGAATCCGAGCCATCCTAGAAGCAAGGATTTTTGCAATGACTTTATAGGACACGTTGCAACAAGCAATCGGTCTAAAGTCTCCCACTTCCGAAGTGTGATTTGATTTAGGAATTAAGGCAATATTGGTATGGTTGATCTGTTTCAACAACTTAAAAGCAGAAAAGAACTCAGAAATTGTCCTACAAAAATCATCCCCCACAATATGCCAAGACTTCTTGAAGAAATATGAAGTGTACCCATCCGGACCCGGAGATTTATCTTCACCAATGTCAAACAATGCTTGTTTAATTTCAGCACGAGACCGGAAGAATAAGATAATCGACTTGGTTTGAGGAAACCAGGCCCATTCTCCAAAACACACAACTCAGGTGATTGCAAACACCGTCCGAGTCGAGAAGATCAACGAAAAACCGTAAGAATTCATCGACCACTTCCTCGCTCCGAGGTAGTAAAACTCCCATTCTAGTTGCTAATCGAAAAAATATGATTTCGTTTGACGTTTTCTTGACAATGCCGTGAAAGAACTTCGTGCATTTATCACTATGCATGAGATACCGCTTTTGGCTTCTTTGGAAATAAAATTTCTCTCCGAATCGACAAAGAAGACAGATTGTTTCCTAAGTCTCGTAACCTCAATCTGGAGGAGTTCATTAGCGGTGATCATGCAACCGAAGTTGAGCGTGATGAGTTTAGATTTTGCATTATCGCCTTTGACCGAGATATGAGCATAATGTTTCTTGTTTAAAAGATTCGAGAGGAGTCTTTAACCTTTTAAGCTTTTACAAAGGCTGAATTGAAGGTTACCATTCACGGTTGGGGCCCAATGAGAAGTAACCAAATCACTACAATCGGGGTGCAAAGTCCACTTATTGAAGAATTTGAACCGCTTATTTAAGTGGTACAGATTCTTTGGAAGAGGGAAACCAAGCACGGTGAATGGTCCGAAAAACAACTCGAATGGAGAAAAAAGATTCTGCGAAAAGACCGAAATTCATCCAATTACAATTAACGAAGGCTCTATCCAACTTACTCCAAACAGAGGTGTTATTCCAAGTATAAAAGCGGCCATAGGATCGAATTTGAGATAGGCTCGCATGCGCAGCAAGACTCGAGAAATCTTTCATCTCATAAGGAGTGATTTCGAGAACCATTCAATCTATCATCCATAAGAAGCACACTATTGAAATCCCCAAGGACTAGCCACGAAGTGGACACATAACAATTGTTGTCGATGATAAATTTCCATAGTGGTCTTACGCTAACAATAGAATGAAGTGCATAAGTGAAGCTAATAAGGAAGGATATTGATGATACCTTGCACAACACTTTGCAATGGATAACTTGAGGTAGAGAATGAAGCACTTCAAGTTTGGACTTTAGCGGGATTCCATAGGACCGAGAATCGTCCACCTTCACGAGATAGGAAATTGTTTATTTGCGACCACCCAAGAAATTTGTTTGTCATGACTCGATTCGGTTTATCCGAATTGAGCTTAGTTTCAAAACACCAAAATATCAATATTATGTCGCCTAATAAGGTCCCCGACCTCATTTTGTTTCGAGGGGTTTGTGGAGTCCCCTAATGTTCCGAGCGACGCTTCATGATGATAATGGAAGGAAGAACCCTTCTTTTACCGGATGATTTAGAAGAAGTGCATTTGTCAATAAGGGTGTCTTTAACAATGGAGGAAGTAGTCCCATGTCTCCGAAGATTTTCTCTATACATTGAGCCACGGCGAAAATCAAAGCGAGAGGGCGACTTATTGCTTTACTTGCTTTCCTTTGAGAATGTTCTTTGCGCTTTTTTTTTGGAGACTAAAGTGAATGCTCCTTCTCCATCCGATGCTGGATATGGTAGAAGGAAGACTGTGATTCATAGGATTTTCCACAATATCAAACACATCGGAGGTAATCCTTGAGCAACCGGAGTGATTCTTGAACTAAGGTCGGTTCATGGATCACGCCGGGGTTGGTTGTTGAACAACACAGGAATCGAGTTCACAACAACACGAGGAGTAACTTTATCAAAAGCGGGGCCGCCTCTTTGTTCGAATCCACATTTGACTTTAAATTGCTCTCACAATTGGAAGTATAATGTCCAAACATTTTACATGAAGAACAATTTTTGGTTCATGTTCGTAGAAAAGCAGTTGAACGCTTGCGATCCCATGGGGAGATTAATGTTAACTCTTCTGAACAAGAGAAATAGAGGCATCAACTTCAACAAGAACACGAGCATATGAAAGTCTCTCTTTCACATCTATAAGCTTATCCGTAGTAATTGGTTTACCCACCATTGAGGTAATCTTACCAAGGGCTCTTTGGTTCCAACATTCAAGAGGAAGACCCGCTGCGGTGATCCACACAGCATATTACTAATCTCCTTGTCATCAAAACCCGAAATGATGGATGATTTTCAGCATTAAAGGCCGTCCAAACACAAAATACGGCCCTCCATTGAGCACAGAAATTCTGTCCTCTTCGCTTTCAAACTTGAAAATAAGCCATCCACTTTCATTGGGAAAGAATTTGTATCCAACTTTCCAAGAGTCACAGAGTTTCAAGAGGGCTGCTTTTCCAGGGAAACGACCCGCAAAGTAACCCACAAGACCAAAACCCCATCTATTTTCAATAATATCCAGCTCTGCATCAACCAAGGTAACAACATCAGTGCTGTTTTGAAAAGAGTCCAGTCTCAATCCTTGCCCCAAATTTCTGTTATCCTTGAATAAGTTGACCCACGGAGCTTTTCCCGGTTTACCTGAATTATTTTCAGCGAACAACCAACCTTTGTTCTTTGGTTTTTCATAGGAGCATTCTGATTCCGTGTCCGTATCACCAAGAGTTCTAGAGCTACTAACCGAAGCTGGTTTTGTGGGAAGATGAGGAAATGAAGCAGCATCCAACTCGTTTTCTGAGCAATTTTGAGAAGGGTTTGGACTGTCTTGAGAAATACCTTTCCAGAAATCCTTAGAAACTGAATTATCTAAGGGAGCTGAAGATTCCCCCACAAAGTTATCAGCTTTATTTGAAGTTCGAACAGAAGAATGAACATTCTTAACCTACCATTTAGTAGCAACCTGCTTCAAAGAAGCTAGGGCTTATCGATTTTTCTTACCCATTGCAAAGACAGCACAAAGAACAACTTTATGCTATAAATCTTAAGAAAACTGTAGCAGACACGGGATAATGCTTCAAAGTGCACGTTTCTTGAGAAAAATCCCAGAAATTGCACCTTAAACTGAACAATTAATGATCCCCAAACATCAGAAATGCAAGATCAAAAGGCAGAAAAAAAGAAGGAGAACAGCGAGGGGGTCAAGCACCTGAGGAGAACTTTCTCTCTCTAGGCGAGAGCTTCTCTCTCTAACTCGACTTCTCTTACCCATTGCAAAGACAGCACAAAGAACAACTTTATGCTATAAATCTTAAGAAAACTGTAGCAGACACGGGATAATGCTTCAAAGCTTTACTCTATACAATGCAGTTGAAGTACTGGCCATTCTATACATCTCAATCTAGCGATGATATGTGAAACGTCACAAGTACAACTATCTTTATAGCATGCCTTCTACGCTTACCTATGCTCTTCTGCCATGCCCCATTCCAAGTTCCAACAAAACGATGCAATACTCTAGGCAATTGAGCCATAACTCAAAAACTAGTTAAATTTAATTTACTTTTAAACTTATCGACAAATAATGTATATAAACAAAAACTTGGTCACTCCTAATATGTCATTACATTCCATGCCTTGAAAACAGTCTTTGAATGTGATTGTATGATTGAGACAACTCTTTAAGGGTGACCCAAAAAAAAGAACATGAAAAGATGTAATAACCAAATGCTATTAATTTTGTGGTAGAAAAGGCACTATGCATTCATATTTATATATATCCCTCTTAAATTTGTCCCTCTATAGCTTTTATGATTGATTTGTTCCTACCAGATACCAGTTGTGCAACTCAATAATCCTCAACTTGTTATTTATTTATTTTGTCTTTTATTTACAATCAAACATACACTTAGAGTTTGTTTGGTACAAATTATAATAGATTTTTAATTTTTTATTATTTGACCATAGGAAAAAATGACTAAAATGACCTTTTCTTTTCTTTCTGAAAATTGCATATTTAGTAGAAAAAAAGGTCATTTTTGTCAAAAAATGAATTTTGGTCAAATAATAGAAAACCAAAAACTCATTATAATTTGTACTAAACAAGCACTTAGGAAGCACATCAATGGCAATAATCGTAATTCTCAATAAATTGCGTTTTTCTTTTTTTCCTTCTAAAAAATCATTATGACTATATTTATATATGATAAAAAGATTTTTGGAAATTTCCCACTTAATTCATATTTAATTCTTTTTTTAATAATAATAATAATAATAATAATATTTTCCTCGTTGTTCTATAAATTTTTCTTCGACCATTGTTTTATTTTCCCGCGTTTTTATTTTTTTATAGGATTTTATTTATGTTGTAAATGCAGGAGAAATTATGAATGATTTTTGAAAAGTTGAATGAGCTTATAGGTTATCATTACTAAAATAACTAGTGATATAATGACTAATTAAAAAGACAATTTATCAAATAACATAATATTCGTGGGTGTAAAGCAAACTTGATGGTTTTAAGAAACCATTTGACGACTAGAAACCACATTCATAATTATTGAATCAAGGGCTTGTTTGATAAAGTGAGGAAAAATATGTTGTCCGATTCGGACAATATATCTTCTGTCCGACTGTCATGTGCACATACACGCGGTGGCAGTCGGACATACGATATGTTGTCCGATTCGGACAACATATATTTTTTGTTGGTGAAGTTATTGATAAAATTTAAGCAGATTTTGATTGAAATTGATGAAATGTATAGTTGAAAAATTGATAAAAGTTGTGAATCTTTGATGTTGTGTGATTAAAACTAATTATTGACTTTGTCTTCAAAATTTTAGCAATATTTTAAACTAAACAAACTAAACAAACACTCAGTTAGCATTGTTTTATTTGAATATAAGGTTGGATTGGGTGCGTGTTTGGTTAAGTTTAAAAAGTATATATAAGATTGTTTGTAATTAAATAAATAAATCTTAAAATAAATATTTTTGTGTTAATCAAATTATTACCTAAGTAACCTATATTTTATTGTCAAAATGGTTCGATGACTATAAACGGCACTATCACTTATGTTAAACTAGGGGGTAGGTCGAAGTATGAAATATTTTTAAAAGATAGACTTGTTTATAGCCTATAATATATAAAGTAAATAGTAAAATAACTACACGAAAAGGATTAAAAAATTATAAGTTCCTCGTAACTTTAGTAATGGCTACAAGCGACTCTCACAATCATTAATTTTAAATATAGTTTTAATTTTATTAATGGTCACTGAAATTCAAACAAAATTTCAAATTGGTCATATAAATGTTTTTGTGACTTGTTTAGTCATTATTAAAATTTAATAATATTATATAATTGGTCACTTCATTAGTCTGATTAGCACCATATTCGGCAGTAGTAATTGTTAAACTTTCACGTGAACTAACAATCATTAAAACGACTAATTTCTTCTATCTGACCTCCTAATTTAACTATATCAAGACCTTTTAATTGTTAATGATTAAAAACAAAATTAGGGTTAAAAGATGCGATTTTAGATTTTTGGTGAGAACGTGAAGTTTTTCCTCTTAAGAATCACTTTTTATTTTACTGATTTGTAGTTTCATGACATGGACACATCACTCGTTAGTCAAAGTCAAAGTTTAATGGGCCAATGTCGAGTTAGGAGTGGATGTATGTAACATTATTTAAATTTAGTGAAGAACCTTACGTTTGGTAAAAAAATTTCAAACTTATAAGTTAATCAAATATTATTTTTATCTACATATTTTGTAATACTCACAATTTATAATTTACAAAAAATATTACCAAACATAAACTAAACATGTCACATAAATACTTTAGTAACTAATTTAAAATTTCAATAAACTTTATTGACTATATGTGAAATTAACTTCTTTAAATATATCTTTATCATAATTATAGAAGTGGATAAAATGTCTATTCAACTTAAATTAATTGAAACTTTTGAAACACTTCATAATTGATGCGAAATGTGTCAATACCTTGCATAAATACAAGACATGCATCCGTATCACAAGCCAAAGTAATGGCAAATAAACAAGGAACACTTATGACATACTAACAACCGCCGAGGTCACTTGCAACTTGCAAGTCTATCCTTATGGCTTCACTACGAGTACAAGGAAATTGCGTCAATTACAGACTATACGATTTTAAAAATATTCATTTTTAATATACTTTGACGGAGACTTCGTCAAAGTAAAAATATATGTTGTGGCAAAAGAAAAAACGGACATATCTAAAAGTTGTTTAGATTCTGAAACTTACGAGTTGAAAGACTTTTGTTTTACATATATTGATATCTAATTAATAAACACCCGAGATAGCAATCTATAGGATGGATTAGAGATTCTCTAAGAAGTAATAGTAACAATTTTAGGGAATATTAATTGGTAGATCTAGTCCTTAATTAAGATGGTAATGAAATGATAAATCACATATGACATGAATATTTTAGTGTTAAATCACTAATTGGATAAAAACATATTTGAATGATTAAATTAAATCTCTAAACATGTTAAGATGGAAAAATATCCCACAAGAAAAGAGAATGAAGTTTTTGACTTGTTTAATTACATGCTATTTCATAAATTATCTTGTATTATAATTTGGTGGAATTCCTAAACTATATACTAGGCTAGCCACAAATCGTTCACATGTCGCGTATATTTGAGTGTATATTTAGCAGTGATTGAAATAATTTTTAATCGTTTATATGTTGTGAATCGTATCAAATGTGTAAATAATAAATTGTGGGTCATACGAAATATGTGGATAAAAAATATAGTTGACTAGTTTGACAATTTTAAATTATAATTTAAACTTAGCTACATACATGCATGTGTAAATGACTTGATAAACGATAAAGAGACTCGTAGTAACATGAGATATCTTATACTCTATCACTTACATGGCACGTTAACTAACTTGGTGAAAGAATGTAACTAGTTAGAATTGACACAATAGTATGAATAGTCAAACTGTTAATTCGACGGTGTCATTAAACTCGACAAAGTTGGTGTATGTGAAATTTTTTGTTCAAATGTTTTCGAGCATTCAATATTCATGGTCAAATGGTTTGAGAAAGTACGATCAAATTTTGATTTCCTTCATAAAGTCAATATTTACATATATTGATCATAAAAAAAAAAAAGTGTTTTATTTTGAGATATAATTTTGTAAATACTCACCATATTAGTTTAAAATTGTCTACTAAAATACATGGGCCGTGATAATTTACAATCTTTGTCGAAAACATTTTTTTACTGACGGTAAAAAATATAAACCAAATTTACCCCCATTAATTTTATTTTTCTTTTGGACCATGCCAACCCTAGCATGCTTGTCTACAATAATGTAATCAATCAATTGACTTAAACGTGATAATTTTTTTGTTATCACATAGGCAAAAAGAATAGTGGGAGTGGGAGTGGGAGGTGGAGGTGGAAGATATGATGATGTTATATGATATGATTAAATAGTTTCACAATAATGAGAGATTGGGACACAAATGGACCCCAACTTTTTAATGTGTTGGAACGTGACATGCCAAAGGTGGATGAATAATCATATTTCATAAAATATAATTATCAAACTGACCACCGTCACTACCAAAAAAAATTATTGCACTTTGATCCTTTTTTAAATTTTCTTTTCTTTTTTTTTTTGTCATTTTCTCATTTTATGCAAGAAATAAGAAGCCTATAAAGATTTGATTCTCAAGACTTTTTGCATAATCTTAATTTTTGGACTATTGTTTAATTTTTCATAATACACATGTTTAAAATTTGTTTAATTAAGGTTGGTGGTGTTTTATCTTCTAATATAAAATATATCAAATCATGACCGAAAGGTGTAAGAATTTTTTTGGTTGGGGTCGAGTAAGATTTTTTTTTGGAGGAAATACTACTTAAAAAAAATGTTTACACTTCAAGATTGGACTGCTACTGTATAAAAAAAAAATCGCACTTCAATTTTTTTTTTTTTTTTTTATTTTTTTGTAGTGGTCGTGCCCCCTATATCCACTTCTGGTTATGGGTATTGTAAAACTCATATTGAATATTAATTCTCGTGTGGATTTAGTCTATAGAATATGTGAATAAAAAGTAGATAAAAATTGTGGATCATATGAAATGTGTAGATAAAAATAATATTTGACCAATTTATAAGTGCTGAAAAACACTCCCAAACATATGATAGTAATTCTTTTCGTGCTAGAAAAATAGGTAGACAACCATTACACTTGTTAAAATTTAACGAAAAATATCCTTTATGAAAATAGTCCTGAATGTAGTTGCTTAGTTAAGTTTAATAAGTAGACCACCATTATACTCGATTAAAAAAAAACGAAAAATAGGTCTTTCCACGTGCTGTTTTATAGAGTGAAAACTATTGTGTGATAAAAAAAAATTTAAAATTTTATCAATTTTTTAATTGGTCAAACTTCAATTTTGATTACATATTTTATGGGACCCACAATTTTTACCAACTTTTCAACTACACATTACACCAACTTTTATCAAAATTTATCATAAACTTTTATCAAAAGTCCACATGTCAACTATGCTAATCTAATTACTTTTATTTATTTTGAAATGTCAAAACTTTTAAGAGGGAAAAAAAATCCAAAATTCAACAATTTCCAGCACCGGCCAATTGAATAAACTATAAATGCAGGAGATCTATTCAAAATTATCGTACCCCACTAACAGATTGTACCTTGTCGAGTTTGGTAGTCAAGACAATATTTAATTGTCTACTGGATCCAGACCTATTCCTTTTTCTGATCTGCTATTTGTTATATATTTAATAGTACTACCAAAATATTGAGTTGATCACAAGGGGTTATTTGATTTCACATTCAAAATTATTTTATTATTTTTTTTCTTCATGTTTATATAAAGACATCGACTACTCGAAAAACTAATATGTTTGGATATGCTTAAATTATAATTTCAGCTGGTCAAACATAATTTTTATCCACACATTTCATAAAATCCACAATTTACAATCTATTTTTTATCCATACATTCACCAACAACTTATAATATAAGTATTTAAAAAATAATTTCAGCACTTCCAAACATAAATATACAAATATTATAATACACGAAAAATCAAAAGTAACGCAATGTCAGAAGAGAGTAGAGACATGACCTATTAATAAGAAGCATAAAATGGTCTTTGCTCTTTTTACAATAAGGGTGTGTTTGATTGGATTCTATGAAAAAAAAAAAATTTCAATGTAAGAAAGAAAAAAAAAATCACCAAATTGATGAGAAAACATTTTTCAATATTTTGGCCAAATTCATACTTTAAGTGATTGTACCTTATAATTCATTTTCATTTTCCACTTTCAATCAAACAGTCAAAGTTGGAAAACATTTTCTTTTGATATGACATTATTTTTCATGAATGTGATATTTTCTATGAAAAATTGGCCAATCAAACACACCCTAAGAGAAACGAGGATTGAAATTTACATAGTTCACAATAATTCTATTATAAAATGGTTCGTACATGCATTTACGATCTCAATCGTTTTTAGACACATTTCACTTCCATTCAAATAGAATTTTGTATAGTTGATGCTAATTTTATCTAAAAAGAAAGCTAAATTTGTCATGGATGTCTTCTAATGCTATGTCTAATCTTAGAACTACGTTAGTTGACATAAGAAAAAGACAATTTATGCTAATTGAAAAAAGTAAAAGGTTAAAAAAGAGAAAAATGATTATTCAGGGAACAAATAGTAAAATATGTCAAAACAGAATAACGACTATTCCCGCTTTTTCTCTTTTTTGGCCTCTTTTCTTTATCCAGTCTACATTTCGAATTGTTCTTGACTTTCATGAACAGAAACAAAAGTTACACACAAATTTCCCTTATTTACGCCCCTTTATCTGCATGAATTAGTATATAATATGAGAAAAATAATGATGTTTTTTGAAATATGACCCACAAAAAAAGCCCGATTGTTTGGACAATTGCAGATATGATTTGAACACTAACTGTTTGACAAAATGACTAAAAATCACTCAACATCTCTTACTGGCACTTCGTCTCTTTTCTTATTTTGCTTGTTTAACTTTAACCCCAGTTTCTTGCTTTCTCTCTCACAAAATTTCAAGTTTTTCCTCTGGCCATGGACAAGAATCACCAGCAGCTGCCACTGGCCAAGTGCGCGAGGCAGCGGTGCAGTGAATGGTTTGTTTGTTAATTTTTTCATTTTTTTTTTCCTTGGATTCTTGGCCTTCATTTTATTACGTATGGTTTTTATTTTTCGTGATACTGGGTGTGGGTTTTTCTAGCTATGCCATATGCTGTTTTGTATTGGTGTGTTCACGTGGTTCATTACTTGAATGGACACTTGAAGAAAAGGCTGTTAGTTTCTGATTTTCTGCAATTTTTCCAAGAACTTATTGTTCTTATAGTTGATTTGCCTGCTCCATATAAAGAAAGAGAAAACAGTGAGGAAAAGAATGATAGTGTTCTTTATGTATAGGTCGGCAAACCTGTGGTGTAATTTTGCCTTGGTTTGTAGGTGATCGGGAAACTTTAGTAGTATTATTCTTCGATGTACTGTGACACTTGAAGGCTTGAACTTCATATTTCTTCTCAAAACTTACAGAATATTGGAATTCTCCATGTCTTGTAGTCGATGACCTTCAGTGACTCGTATGATTGATATGTTCCTGTTGCCTATTGAAATCTGTGCACCTCTTAATGGGAACTATCAGTGGCATCTTGCTTGAAGAACATGGACGTTCATCTTCTCCACGCTCTACACTCCTGTAATCGACCTTTTCTTACACATAAATGTGCATAAGTTACGGGCGTACGAGAGAGAGAGAGAGAGAGAGAGAGAGAGAGAGCTAGGATTTCCTACTTACTTTCACGATGTATGCACCATATATTAAAATATCCCACTCTAAATAGCTCATTCTCGTCTGAAGTACCTTGACCCTTCTTTCCTAGTCTTAATACTATAAATTTCTGAATTAAAATCCTTGGAGGTTTTTCTTGGACCTTGCAGAAGATGCAGCTTAACTTTTCCTTGGTCCTTGCACAAGTCTTAGTGAAAAAGGATTTGTGTACCCAACCCCAAGTTTATTGAGAATACGGCTTAGCAGACTCCAAGTTCGGTGTGAATGAGGCTTAGTTTTTGTTGTAATATCCTTGGAGTTTTCTAGACTCTATGGTATTCCATATAATTCTGTTCCCACATTCATCTAAAATCTCTCCTTTTGATTTACTTCCAAGGCATTAATGATCATCGAGTTTGGTCAATGGTAAGCTATTTTTGGATGCTGATAATGCAAATTGTGTGGGTCTAAATTTCACATAATGCAGGGAACTCTTACTCAAATAAGTTGAATACCAATGCTAGCTTCTAACATTTTAGAATTTTCATGAAAATTCGTACTGTAAGGAAAAAAAAACCCGTAGAATTTTTCAGAACGGAATTTTATGCTTTAAAGAAAGGATATGATGAAATAAGCACAGCTTAAAAAGTTGTTTCCTTCATTTTCTACTCTCCGACACCCAAGTAAGGAGCCCAAAAATGTGATATATCTCAACACAAATGTTGCATAATGTTATATGCTGAAACAGCCATAACGCATGATCTATGTTTGTATGTCATTTTCTGTTCTCTATTTCTCTTTGTAATTTTTGCCATAGATATCATTCCAGAAAGCTGAAAGATGTTCTGATTTCTTTGTTCTCTTGGCATTTACAAAATGCTACTACTAATATAACTGCTGATTGAGTATTGTTCTTTGATAGGGTATTTCGAGATGTTCCCAGTGATATAACTATCGAAGTAGATGGTGGTACATTTTCATTGCATAAGGTAAGTCTGCATACCATGTTTTGAGTCCAGTTAAACTCTCTCTGTTTCTTAAGCACGCTATATTGATCCTCATAATTGAAGACATATAGTCTTAGCTAGCTTCTTTTTTTTTTTTTCTTGATTTCTTTTCCTAGTTATCTCTGGTTCAGTTTGAGCTGCCAAAAAGGTATGTGAGCATTCATTCACCGATTAGTGGTGTGTGAGCACGCTCTTATGTGGTAGCCTATATTTGCCTTTTCCATTTTCAGCATGCATGAAATTATGCGTACAAATAAGCTCAGATCCATGAAAGTACAAAAATTCTGATTAGGTTTATGATTATCTGCAGTTCCCTCTTGTCTCCCGCAGTGGCCGAATTCGAAAGTTGGTAGCAGAACATCGGGAGTCTGATATATCAAGGATGGAGCTTCTTAGCCTACCAGGAGGTGCTGAATCATTTGAACTGGCGGCCAAATTCTGCTATGGCGTCAACTTTGAGATTACAGCTGCAAATGTTGCTCAGCTATGTTGTGTCTCTGATTACCTTGAAATGACCGAGGAATACTCGAAGAACAATCTTGGTTCCCGAGCTGAAGAATATTTGGAAAGTGTCGTATGCAAAAACCTTGAAATGTGTGTTGAAGTCCTCCAACAATGTGAAAACCTACTTCCACTTGCAGATGAGCTGAAAATTGTTACTCAATGCATCGATGCTATAGCTTCGAAAGCTTGTGTGGAGCAAATTGCTTCAAGTTTTTCACGGTTGGAGTACAGCAGTTCAGGGAGACTTCACATGAGCAAGCAAACCAAGAGTGAAGGAGACTGGTGGATCGAAGATCTTTCAGTTCTTCGCATTGACTTGTACCAAAGGGTTATTACAGCAATGAAATGCCGTGGGGTCAGGCCAGAAAGTATTGGGGCATCACTTGTCACTTATGCTCAGAAAGAGTTGATAAAGAAATCCAGCTTGTGGAATCAATCTACACAGCCAAAAGTTGATTTGGGATCTGATACAAGTGGTCATGAAAGACTCGTAGTCGAGACAATTGTTAGCCTCCTGCCTGTCGAGAAATTCGCTGTTCCTATAAGCTTTTTTTTTGGTATGTTAAGAAGTGCCGTGATGCTTGATTGTGCAGTTTCTTGCAGGCTCGATCTCGAGAGGCGGATAGGATCCCAGTTAGATATAGCTACTCTTGATGATCTTTTGATTCCCTCATTTCGCCATGCTGGAGATACATTATTCGATGTTGATACTGTTCACAGAATATTGGTTAATTTTTCTCAGCAGGATGATAGTGACGAAGATATGGAAGATGGCTCACTGTTTGAAACTGATAGTCCTCCTTCACCCTCCCAAACTGCATTGTTCAAAGTTTCTAAACTGGTGGACAATTACCTGGCTGAAATTGCACCTGATGCAAACCTCAAACTCAACAAATTCATAGCCGTTGCAGAATCGTTACCTGCACATGCACGCACTCTCCACGATGGATTATATCGAGCAATTGATGTCTACCTCAAAGTAAGTGTCAACAATACATGTTTATAATATAGCTCGAGTACTTCTGTGTACTTATGGCATGTTTGGTATGGTAGACCAGACAATATTGAACATTATTAAAGAAGAAAAAAGTTAGAATTTTGTCTTTTATACTATTCTGTCCTATCGAGTACTGTGTACCAAACATGCCCTTAGTCCGAGTTTATAGCATTGATTCAAGATATTTCTACTAGAACTGAGATTAGCGGTTGAAAAGTTGATATGATTCATGGAGAGAGAGAGAGAGAGAGAGATCCAACTAGAGATGCTGTGGAACTGTTTAATTAATCGCCTGCTGCATTTTGCAGGCTCATCAAGGTTTATCAGATCCAGATAGGAGAAAACTTTGCAAGTTAATTGATTTTCAGAAACTGTCACAAGAAGCTGGTGCACACGCTGCACAAAACGAACGCCTTCCTCTCCAATCAATAGTTCAAGTGCTTTATTATGAACAGATGAGGCTTCGCAGTGCCTTATTCTGCTCATATCCAGACGATGATCCAAAACCGATGCACCAATCATGGCGGATCAACAGTGGAGCTCTTAGTGCTGCAATGTCTCCCAGAGACAATTATGCATCTCTAAGGCGAGAAAACAGGGACTTGAAACTTGAACTAGCTAGACTCCGGATGAGATTAAACGATTTGGAAAAAGAACATGTTTGTATGAAGAGGAATATGGAAAGATCCAGTTCTCGCAAATTCATGAGTTCCTTTTCAAAAAAGATTAGCAAGCTTAATATATTTGGACATAGTTCTTCAAGAGGATCCAGTTCTCCCTCAAGGCAGTCACAGAGAACTGATTCTAAGCTAACAGAAACAACATGACAAGCATGTATTTAGGTATTTCAATATTTTTCCAAATTTTAACTGCTATTACAAGCATATTTTTTATAATATTTCTGTAGTGTATCCCTCTTCCCTCCTTTTCTTTCTTTCTCCAGCAATTGTCATGTATATGCTTTACAAAAGGGGAAAAAAAAAAGAAAAAAGAAAAAGAACAAGGATTGCATTTCAATGTGTATGGCTGCAGAGCTTTTCTGGAATTTGGAATTTTCGTTGTGTTTATATAGTTTATTTTCCATCTTTTGTTGAGCACGGCACACTATGACTATCATAAATCTATACAAAGTGCGTTTCTGGATGTAGCGCTAGTAGACATTTCATCTAAATTTCATCGATTTCATGGTATTGTTTACCGAGTACTGATCTCCTACGCATGATGGGTAGGAGATCATCTGCCCACCGCTTACGTGGTTGACATCCATGTAAGCGGTGCAAGGAATAACTAAAAAAATAAAATTGAGGGTCCTCATTTCAGCAGCCTATTTATGCCCTAATCTCTAATCTGAAAGTCTCTCTCTCCCCCAAAACGCATGCCTTAGCCGGTGATGTTGATTATCCGGTCCCATTCCGACCAACTTTCGGTGAAATCATTGTAGTCTCTCTCTCTCCCCTCATTCTCCAGCGCTTCTATTTTCACGCCTATTCCCATTTCGTGCACTCGGAAGACTACAATACCGCGACATTTTGATTTACGTTCGACACCACCATGGCAACCATTTTCACTACGGCACCACCGCGGCGACCACATGGAAAATCTCTATTGGAGAAGACACCCGCACGGTTTTGTGTCGTTTTGAATTATTGAGATAGTCAAAAAGTTGAAGAACAAACTGTGGGTTATTTCAGCGATTCTGGCCCGGCCTTCTGTACCGATGATTGTTCGAGTACGTCGTTAATGTCACGACATGGTTTATTGGCTCACAAGAGTTGCCGGGACTTAATAATTTAAAACAACACAAAACCATGCGGGTGTCTTCTCCAATAGAGCCGGTGCCGGATTTTCCCTGGGTTGCCTCGGTGGTGCCTTAGTGAAAATGGTTGCCACGGTGGTGCTGGATGTAAATCAAAATGCCGCGGTGCCGTAGTCTGCCGAGTGCACGAAATGGGAATAGATGTGAAAATAGACGCACCTGAGAATGAGGGGAGAGAGACTACAATGATTTCACCAAAAGTGGGTCGGAATGGGACCGGATAATCAACATCACCAACTAGGGCATGCGTTTTGGGGGAGAGAGAGAGAGACTTTCAGATTAGAGATTAGGGCGGAAATATGCTGATGAAATGAGGGCTCTCATTTTTTTTTTTGTTATTACTTGCACCGCTTACATGGATGGGCGCCACCCATTACTCATCGTTTACCATGTCTAATCTGCAACTCGTTTTGGAACAAATTGTACGAAGTACTGTTGAAATACCGATAAATTCCCTTGTGAAAACACAAGGAATGGAGTTCAAAACTAAATCATACCTTGCCTTAAATCTCTGCAAAAGATTTTACTTCAATAGTTGCAGGATGGTCTCCCCAGTTCCTTCCAAACCCCCAATCTCTCCCGACCCCGACATCAATTGAAAGGAATCTTATGTTGTGTGATCAATTTTTGGGAGATCTTTTTACGTTACACATTGTGCATGAACACGGAGAGAGTCAAAATTGAGGAAGCATAGTGCAAATGCGTGCATGCTCAAATGTCGCATTTACTTCGTTAAAACAGATAAATCTACAATACTTGTACGTGAGAAAATGTCGATATATGTTAACTTTTACTCTTTTATTCTTTATTTTGATAATTGTGTTCGATGTAAAGGTACATTAAAAACTTTCAACTCTTATATTCTAACAATCAGTCGAATAGAATCATGTAAAAACCAAAAAACTTGTAGTGTCGACCTTAAATTTATTGGATGCTTTTACCCTAGAAATAAGAATGAAAGTTGCACCAATTCAAACTATTTGACAATATATAGAGTTAACCTGAACTCATAATGCAAACAAGATTTTAATCATAGCTTGCTATGAAGCCAAATTATGAATACCAAAGCAGCCAAATATCAAGACAATAACGAAATAAAACCACATTAAGTTTCCACGAGAAGAGAAAAACCACAACAAATGCGGTCCTGATTACCACAAAAGTTGAAACATCCTACTATTCCCCTGAATTAATGAGGCTTGGTGTACGATAACAAGACGTTTCCAATTCTAAAAAACTTATTGCATTTGGCAAAGAAATTCATACTTTAAGCTGATGATTTGGTATAGAATCGGATACCAACAGCCACTCCCAAGATAAACAGGGGAACTAAGAATTGGAGGAGCTTGATAACGAATTCTGATGTTTTGTCCTGGTTGTAGTGAGGCTGCTTGGGAGGAGTGTACTTGGACTTGCTCGGAATGGTTGATATATCTATATTGCCCACGTAAAGCTCGTCCATCTGATCCCTTGCACTGCTACTGTGGCCAACGTCCTCAAAATCATCGGTTGCGTCCTTTCCTGCGGAGAACAACCCATCAAAATTATCCATTGAATCCACAAGATTCTGAGCATTTGGCCAAGCTTACAAAGTGTAAAAGTTACTTTTGTTTCCAAACATTTTTGGATAAGGAACTTTTCTCTTGCACTTGCTTATTTCCAACTTTAGAGGAATGATCTACTCCCCACCATGGGGAGTAGATTATTCCACTCCAACTTCAACCAATAAAAAAATTTATTTATATTAGATCTTACTTGTTTATATAAATAAACTTTTTATGCTTAGGCAAATATGCTCATCATCATAGCTCTAGAAAAAAGTCGAAAATATCACAAGATGGTGTTACCTGTGGCAGACAACAAAACTTCATCACCACCAGGATGGTCTTCCAAGAACTTCGTCACGTCATAAACCTATTCAAATTATTCCGCATATAACTTCTAACACGCACGAGAAAATGAAATAAAATGCAGCACCAAAACATAGTAGATTTAGATAGCAAGATAACACCCATAAATGAAGCCGTAATAATATCTTGTCATCCGCCACCGTACTTTTTTATTCAAACTGCTATGTGATTAAGAACCAGTGAAATGCAACTAGAATTTATAAGTATAGAATCATTCAGTCTTAGTCTTATGAACTTGTGGTGATTTTATTGAGATAGTTGTAGTAGTATAGAGAAAATTTCATTATCCAGCCTTCATTCATACTTCTCTTTTCAATAATCCATGGGAAAAGATCATAAACAAAGTAAACGATTCCTCGGACTTCTAGCATAGAGTGACCAAAAAATTAAGCTGAGACGCTACAGATCAGAAAGATGGATTTGCTCAATCGAGTTAGCAGCAAAGACAATCGGCTGTTTCATGAGAGCGACGACAAGTGCCAAACTTTGAGTTTTGAGTAGTTCACATTAAAAGGAGAAGTTTTGCATAAGACTTCCCGCGTTATTACTCTGATTAACAAATCATTAATAGTTTACCTTTTTATTCAAATGCATAATGTCAGATGGGTATTCCAACATAGCATCACAAAAAATCTTGTATCTTATCCTAAGAATCCCACGTGAATTTTGCTCATGTTGAGTGATAACAAATTTATAATACAAAGCCACAAAACTTACGGGTATGTATTCTCTACAAGGAATCAATGATGCCATGTAAAATCCAATTTTCAGCGGATCTCAACAACTAAACTACTGATTTTCTAGTAGACAGAAAACATTAAGTTATTACTTCACGACAAACAAATTCAAACTACAGCGAGTTTTGTCCAATAAAATGGTTAAATTAAAGATGCTGAATTGTCTAAAGAGCATGAAAATCAAACATGCGTTTCATAAACTATAATTTCTCTAGATGGAACAATGGCATCAAGTCGTATATACTAACTTTCTGATGTTTTGCATGCAAGCAATATGTAGATCAATCAAAATACACATCGTCATCAAAGAGAGTGTAAGTCAAAATTCATTCAAGTACAGAATTAATTTGCACAGATGATGCAATGACATTCATAACACCAAACCAAATAACCAAAAATAAAAGAAAAATGAAATTATTCATTTGGAAATTTCCAGCAAAGCTAATCATAGGTTCTTCTCTCCATCAGAACAATAGGGCCGTTATGCTCATTACTAAACTTGTTGAAGAGATGAAATATAACCAACGCATATCTTTTTTATCAGAGGTTGAATCGATCATCATAACAAGAATTAGGCCAAAAATTAAGATACATTCTGAGAAAATCAAACTTACATTGAAGACAACTAATAGTAATTACAATTCACTTAAACTATTCCAAGATCACCGCACAAGCACGCCCAAAACCCTAAATCAAGAAGTGTTAAAGATTGAACCTTGATAGATCTACACATCAAATGCATAAAACAAAATCAAACCCATTAAAGTACACATAAAAGGGTATAAATTTCTCAATAAAAATCAAAATAATTCCTTTACCTTGCCATCAATGACAAGCCAACAGTCCTTAGAGGTGTTGTGCTCAGCAACCTCAGCCAAAGTAAAAACTTTTGCCATTCCTGCAAGAGGGGCTTGAGGGGTGAAGGGGGACTGGAGTTTTAGAAGAAAAGAAGAGTGTGGAGGGTCAGTATATTGATGGGGAGTGGGTGAGGTAGATTTAAGTTGGATTTGGGGTTGGTGAGGAAGAAAGAGAAGGCTGTCAAATGTAGGTATCAATTATCAACCAACAATTGCAGTTGTTGATGATGCTATTTTATACTGTCTTCTCTGCAAGATTTTGTCTCCACGTCCCTATATTCTTGTATAATTCTTCTTCCACCCAAGCATCTTCAAAGTGTTAATGAATTTGACACAAGTTCCTATTTTTTTGTTTTATCCAAGGAGATGGGGATATATTTTTTTAATAACATGAGAAATAGAAGTTATACGTATTATTGTCTTAAGCCTATTTGATTTATCTCAATTTATTGATATTATACGAGACAATTATTTGATTAAATATATTTTGATACATTCATATTAGTCTTTATTAAAGTAATATATTTTTTTTTTTTAGAGAGTGATGATAATAATTAAATGATGTATTTGATTAAACTCTTACTCTATTTTACCCTAACTCTAGAAATATGGTAAATTTTTTATATGTTTACATTCATTTCTTTTTTTTTTTTTTATTTATGAAGTTTTTATATGTTTACATTCATTTCTTTTCTTTTTTTTTTGGGGTGGGGGTTTTTGTCTTTGTGTGCTTTTCAATACTCATTCAGTTTGTACATCTTTTTTCGTACCTGTAAAATGTTAGGTAATGATAAATTACTTCTACTTGTAAGTGAGAAGACACTTGATATTGATATTGAAAACTTCATTAATTTTTTAGTCCATTTCGTGGCGCGAGATTCATCATTAACTAAAATGATTTTGTGATCATAAAATTAGTAGATTTTCTTAAAACAAATTTGTTGGCAAATATACTCTAGTTAAAAAATCTCTCAAAAGTAAATTGCATTTATAAGCATGTGGTTCTTTTCTAGGCTTTGCACACTCATTTTTTCATGTGGTGGGGACTATATTGCAAGAATAAGTTAAGAAGTGGGGTATCTATATGAAACCCAAAAGTTGTTACCTTATAAAAATTAAATAAAATGTACCATGATTTTCTCGTGGGAACACGTCTGGACAAAGAGATACTAAATAGAGTAAAAGATAGAAAATTGTGGCTCAAAATAAACTTCTATTTATATATTGTTATGTATATCATTATATCTCTCTAGGATTCTACATTTTGTATTTAGTTATAAATTTCTCCTCTAACAAGATTTGTGTACCTATTAATGTTACAAAAATTGAATTGGACGACATGTTTAACCGTAAAACTAAAAACTGATTAGAAATTCGGTCCAATCATATGTAAAAACAAGTAATGTAAAATTCATTAAAATCGTCTTTAAAAAATAACATAAAAATTTGCTTTTATTATTGTTGCCAATCTCATTTTTATTTTATTTTATTTTTAGTAAGTATTATGGGTGTTGTGATTTGTGAAGATCCAAAATGCAAGTAGCCACAAAAGAGGATCATAATCTTAGGCATGGAAATGACCTTTGTCCAAAATTCATAAATCCCATATGAAAATGGGATCTCTATTCCTTCTTTTGGACCTTTTGTAACACACCAACCCCAAGAATCCAATAATAATAATGTTTGACATCCATGTGGCCAATATAATAACAATTTTGCAACCCAATAATACTAGATTAATAGGTAATATCGAGTATTGATAGTCATTTAAATTTAAATCTATTATGCAATTGACGGAATTGATTGACCATGATTTCGAACATCATATTTTAGTTCTTTGATTTAGTAAAATTGCAAATAAAACACGTCTAAGCAAGCGGCCTTCATGTCTTTCTTAGGGTCATAGGTGCACAATTAAGCGATCAACTATATTTTTTAATTAAAAAAGTATGTGCTTAGTCGCGTCTAGACGTGCACTTTTTTTTTATATTTTTTTAATATTAAATATATTAAACAATTTTTTTCCCGAAAAACTTAAAGCTTACAACATTTTATGCTTTTTAGAATTTTTATCATAATAGTGATGACAATCAAAATTTTAAATTGTCAAAGATATCTTCTTTGTTGGCATAATAAATGGCACTAAAGACACTAGTAAATAATGATTCTCTATATGAATTTTCAATATCTCAAAAAACAGATTGTTTTTATGAATTTTTTTTAATCACTCTAAATTTAGTAGTACAATATAGTATAAAAGAAATTACAAACTCATTTAGAAATTAAATATTTGACTTGAACACTGCCCATACTTCAAATTGAAGAATTGTCATTTCAATAAAACACTTGAGTGTGATAAGGGCATATTTTCTATGTTGTTGCAAATTGAATATGATGGTATGTTTGGTAATTAAGTAAGTCCGAATATTATTTTATCTGGTATTCATCTGTTTATCTTATTAAACATGTCATAATTATGTAATTATTATCATGTTGCATTTTTTGAAGTATAATATCTATTAATGTGTCGTGCTAAAGTGCTCGTTCAACCACCAAATTATCGGGAATAAAGTTGGTCGCAAAATTTGCAAATAATCTTTCATTTTCTTATCTTTATGAAAATATTTTGAGAATCTAAACTTCAATTTCTAGCCCAGGTTGTAGTAATGATGCAAGTTCAATAAACTCTCATTTTCTAAAATACAATTGTGTAACTGATATAAACTTTAACTGAAAATAAAGAGTTCTCTCCATACACTCTACAATCTTACAGGAATTAACTTTTTCCATGTTTGGCAAAATTTTAAAACCTATATTCAGCTTCCGTCGGCAACAAACTAAGGACGAGTTCGTGCAAGATTTCAGCTGGCAACCAAATTCAAAGTAAGGATGTCACATTTTCGGACTTCTATGGTCGCAGTAGGGGAAATGAAGGACACACTCAGCATTATCAACTTGAAAAATTGGATATCATATCCTATATTGTTAATTGTTATAGAACATACCATGGGCCACTTTAAATAACAATCATGGTCAGATAAGGAGGATTCAAGGTCACGCTTCCACATCAAACTACTTGAAAATCAATATTAATATCTTAAAATTATAAATATAATATTTAAAAGTCACATTAAGTAACCCGATTTCAGTAAAATAAAAAAAATAAATTAAAGATTGCAATATATATATAACAACTACTATCACAACAGAGAAAATGAATGTCACACTTAGCATTAACCCCATCCTCCTCCTCTCCGAAAATGCAGAGTTTATATCCCACATACATATATGAAAATTACATGTCGCAATAAGTTAACAATCATGGTCACATAAAAAAATTTATTGTCACACTTCACATTAAAATCAGTGTTCTAAAAAGCGTTTGCTAGACACGAAGCATGACCTCCACGCCTCGCTTAGACCCTAGACACGCATTTTTTTGGTCAACTATTTTTTAACTAAAAAACTTGCGCCTAGGCTCGCATATGCACGCCTAGTCACACTTCTTAGGAAGACGCTTTTTAGTTAAAAAATTTATTTTTATCTTTTTTTAAAAAAAATATTTAAAAAGATATTAAAAATAAAAAAACGATTTTTCACGCTTCACTCTCGCCTAAGCCTCGCCTAGATCCAAAAAATTTGAAGTTTGGCCTCCACGCCTAGCCACATTTTACGCTTTTTAAAAATTTGATTAAAATATTCGAGAAATAATCTTAATATTTTGAAATTACAAAAGTAATCATTAAAAGTCTCATTAGGTTATCAAAAGTGGTTACATTCTAGAAGTTTATCAGACAACATTTTCACATTTCACTAAAAACAAATTAAAAGTCACAATACATTAACAACTACGTTCACATCAATGAAAATGAAGGTCAAACTCAACATCTAAACCCCGAAATGCAAATATTACATCCCAAAAACATACACGACACTTACGGGCCACACTAAATTATCAATTGTGAGCACATAAAAGTGAATTCAACATCATACTACACAGAATTAGAAGTAGCATTGACTTCAGATTGGATGATTGATCAACAATTCTAGTGACAACCATGCTTCAATCGAATGTGTATGTTGAGAATTAGAGTTCAATTTCGTTCAATCTCTACATAAAGTATGAGCGGAGGAATAGATTTGAAAATGAGAATTTTTCTGTTTTGATTATTTTGCTTGATAAGGAAAAACGTGAGACAACTTAGGAATTAATTGGTGAGAGAGGGAAGAGAAATAATTTTTTTTTTTTAATTTTTTTACTTGAATGTCAAAATAAATAACAAAAACTTAAAATGTCTGGAAATTATATAATAATAGTATTTTTCAGAGATAAACTTAAACGAATGTTCCTCCTGAATTTGATAAATAAATTTGACAAATAATTACATTTTTTAATTTAAATTAATCAAATTCTATTAAAATCTTTTAAAATCTTTATACCCACATCTAAACACGGGATAAAATTTTTAATAGATTTAGACCATTAAATTAATTTAATTTAAAAAATTGTACTTATTTGTTAAATTCAACTGAAAATAAGGGTTTCACCTAAATTTCTCTAAAATCAACGAGGTACTCTTTTTAGTGATAATTTCACTATGTACTACAAAATATAAAATAATTTAAAAAATACTATTTAACTTTTTTATATTTTAAAAATACTGTTTTTTATTTCTGTAACACTTGTTGTTACATTTGGTTACGTTTGTTAATAACAAATGTAACACATTTATTATAACTAAAATAACAAATATAACAAATGTAACAACAAGTGTTACAAAAATAAAAAATAAAAAACAGTATTTTTAGAATTAAAAAAATATAACAGTATTTTAAGAAATATTTTATTTATTGTGGTTATTTTTGAAAAATCCACCTAATGTATTTAGTTTGAGCCCAAATTTTTGCTAGTGTATTATTATTATTTTTTTTTTGTAACTATACAAGAAATATAATAAAGAAAAGAACACGTGATTTTGTGAGTTTTTCAAATATTTTTAAAAAGTGAATAAAAACGGGTTAATTTCGTGAACGGTTACTGAAGTTACCTTCAAATTACAAAATGGTCACTAAAGTTTAAAAGTTTCAGTGGTGGTCACTGAAATTAAAAATCCTTTCACTATTGGTCACTTCATTAAATTTCTAATTAAAAATGGTGATCTAGCATGATGATGTGGCATTTATTTATTACATGGTAGTTCATGTACTTTATATAATATTCACTTTAGTCTCTATATTTTAATTAAGTCCTTCAAAAATTATATCTTAGGTCCTTCAACATTTTACATCTTTACACTTTGGTCTCCAAAATTTTAATTATCTTTCAGTTAAGTCCTTCAAAAATTGCATCTTAGGTCTTTCAACTTTTTACATCTTTACACTTTGGTATCCAAATTTTCAATTATCTTTCAGTTAAGTCCTCCAAAAATTACATCTTAGGTCCTTCACTTTTTACATTTTTACACTTTGTTCCCCAAATTTTTAATTATCTTTCAGTTAAATCTTCTAAAAAATTGTATCTTAGGTCCTTCAACTTTATACATCTTCAAACTTTGATCCTCCATATTCTTAATTTTAGTGTCCAAAATAAGTACAATTTTAGTGGTCAAAATAAGTGCACTTTCAATTAAATCCTTGAATTTACACTCGAATTTTCACATAAACGAACAAAATAATATTATAGGGTCTGACCATTAAAATGTCTACTTTTAGTGGTCAACTCTAAGTGATAAGTGAGAATTTTACACTTATTTTGACCACTAAATAGTTTATTATTTAATTATATTATTTTATTCGTTTAGGTAAAAATTCAAGTGTAAAGTCAAAGATTTAATTGAAAGTACACTTATTTTGACCACTAAAATTGTACTTATTTTGACCACTAAATTCAAGAATTTGGAGGACCAAAGTTTGAAGATGTATAAAATTGAAAGACCTAAGAGGTCATTTTTTTAGAGGACTTAACTGAAAGATAATTGAAAATTTGGATACCAATGTGTAAAGATGTAAAAAGTTGAAGGACCTAAGATACAATTTTTGGAGGACTTAGCTGAAAGATAATTGAAAATTTGGGGGCCAAAGTGTAAAGATGTAAAAAGTTGAAAGACCTAAGATATAATTTTGAATGAGTTAATTGAAATATAGGGACTAGAGTGAATATTATATAAAATACATGAACTACCATGCAATAAATAAATGCTACATCACTATTTTAAATTAGAAATTTAATAGAGTGACCAATAGTGAAAGGATTTCTAACTTCAGTGACCATCACTGAAACTTTTGAACTTGAGTGATCATTTTGTAATTTGAAAATAACTTCAGTGACCGTTGGTGAAATTAACCCGAATAAAAACACTTTACAATTTGATTGTTCTCTTAATTAATATAAAAAATATATTGAAAAAATAAGAAAAATAGTTTTTGTACCCATCGAAAAAGAGACATTTCTTTCAACCATACTTTTTGATAAATGTCAACAATCTATTTTTCTAATTATTTTTTTTATATCAATAAAGTCAACTTCTCCTTTTTATCCATTTGGTTAAGATGAGTGTCGAATTAAATTTACTATCTTCTTCTCACAAGAGAGAAGTATAAAAGCATGTCCCATTTCATGGCATAAACCTTGTTACACACAAGAATGACAATAAGTAACAAGAGTTGAGTACTATGAATTTTTCGTTCAATGCATGCTTAGTGAATAAAAAGTGGATGGTTAGTCTTTGACTTGAATAGATAACGTGCAACATTTTATTTATTCATTATACTAAAACGGTATAAATATTAGTGTCACACATGAGCTCGAAATGTAACTCTCAATCCGGTGCCACATTGATAAGGGTTGAACGAATGTGTTAACTATTCGGGGGTAACTATGCTAATAAGGTACACGAGAAAGAATTCTTGTTTTTAGCTTGCATTACTTCCGAAGAAAAATATTTTGGGGACAATTTCATTCTATTGAGAGCATTATTTACATAGCATATGAATCACCAGAAATAAGCTAGACACTTACACTAGGGTCGGTTGCATCATCACTTCATGAAGTTTGAATGTGTTTCTAGCTTCTACTCGAATTATTTTCTGTAGAATTGTAAAATTATGACAGATTTTAATGAGCTAAATTCATTAATATTGAAAAGTATTTAAAAAAGTTAAAATGTAATTTTCATTTAGTAGTACTAAACATGTATATGTGTGGAAATGACACATAGAAAATAAAGCTCCAATTCCACATGACTCGTGGGGATATAATAGCACAATCTATCCTGCATGGTTTTTGATTTTTGACGCGAGGGATTGCCAAATAGAAAATACAGCTGCCAAAATAAAACAAACTTAGATAAAAAAATTCTCATATCAACTTTGGCTTAATTTCAACAACAGTCACTGAATTTTATTAAAAAAATTAAAATGACCATTAAAGTAGTTTTTTTTTTTTTTACGTAATAATCACTCATATTTCTAACAATTACACTAATAGTCACTTGACTGATAAACCATGTGTCACTTTTAAAGTTCAACGTGAACACAAACAGCGTTAACTAGTACGTCATGTCAGACAAATTCATGTTAATTGTAGCTAAATGCTTAATTGTCAAAAACTTTTTCTCCATATTTGTTCGATTTAGGGTTTGTTTGATTTCAATTAAATTTTGTTAAAAAATTTGAAGTCAAATTGAATAATTAATTTTGACCACACATTTCATAGACCCACAACTTTTTACAACTTTTCAACAACACGTTTCATCAACTAAG
The DNA here is from genome assembly GCA_023638005.1 of Forsythia suspensa. Lineage (NCBI taxonomy): Eukaryota > Viridiplantae > Streptophyta > Magnoliopsida > Lamiales > Oleaceae > Forsythia > Forsythia suspensa. Next base: position 39,683,183 of record CM042675.1, on the reverse strand, counting down.
TCTCATTCTCCTGTCCACTGCCTACGTGGCGAGTCCACTCGAATGCCACTTCAACAAAAAAACACAAAACAAAAAAATAAACCAAACAAAACACTGAACCCACCAAGGCACCAAGTCACCAACCTCCCAAAACCCCACCACAGCAACAATCATTTCATCTCTCTCTCTCTCTCTCTCTACCCATCAGCCAAGCAGCGGCAAACGGCAGCGAAACAACCACCATCCCCATCGCCAACGGCGGAGCCAACCCAACATTCCCGACCAACAGTAGCCGACGCTGTCTTCGCCGTCTCTTCCTTCCATCTCTCCAAGTTTAACCTCACCAACACCGCCATAACATCCACCTTCAACATCACTCCTACTACTCGTAATCCCAACAAAAAAATAGCCTTCTTTTACGATCCCATATCGGTAAACCATGGACGAGGGTTCTTTACCGAGCTTTATTCATGGTAAAAAAAAATGTCACCACTTTGAGATCTGTAATAACCATTGAAGTCCAGCTTGAAGAACAAGAATAATATGTCAATGAAAGAAGAAATTTGGAGAGGAGAAAGTGAAGAACCGCAACAAATGGGAGGGAGGGAATTTAGGGTACCAAAGAAGAAATTTGGGGAGGAGGAGGAGGTGTGCGCGGGTCGGGTCGGGTCGGGTCGGGTCGGGTCGTGGCGGGGGATGAAATGATTGTTTGGGTTAGGGAAATATTGATGGGGTGGGGTTTTAGGGGTTGGTGGGTTAAGTATTTTTTTTTTTTTTTTTTTTTTGCTTGAAGTGGTATCTGACTGGACTTGCCACGTAAGCAGTGGGCAAGAATTCTTCTGTCCACTGTGGGCAGGAGAATGGGACTCTTCATCAACTTTTACAAAAAATCTGATTTTAATAAAAATCAAACACACTCTTAATAAGCTGTGATGAGGTAAAACTTCGTATTTTTGTTGACCATTTTTTTAAGGTGGTATATTTTTGTGTCAAGTAGCTTACTAGTTAACATCTTCTATGTCTATGTTGGAATTTAACATTGAAATGTATGATTTTAAGTTAATATTTTCAGCCGAGTGATCATTAGTGTAACCATTAGTAACTTAAGTATCAATTACTTTAAAAAAATTACTACAATGACCATTATAAATTTTTTAACAATCTTCAATAGTTGTCGGTAAAGTTAACCCTATGAACTTCTTTATTTAAGGTTTCTGACGTTCTTCATGTTTGATCTAGCTTAAAGGCAAAAAATTATGGCTCTTTCTTGGACCTTTTTCTGCAACATGTACAGTCATGCTACCAAAAAAAGTCAATTTTTTTTTTTTTTTCAGGAATTTCAGCTTTAAGCTAGGCAAAAATAAATGATTTTAAAGTAGAATGGCCTAAAATAAATCACCAACCTTAGAAAGTTGTGAAAAAAGAGAAGAAAAAACACTTGACAAAGTTCCATTTTGCTGAAAATCAGAAATTTTTTTGTATATTTTGATAAAAGTTGATGAAATGTGTTGTTGAAAGTTGATAAAATTTGTAAATTTTATAAAATGTGTGTAATTAAAATTAATTGTTGACTTTAATTTTAACTTTTCAACAAAATTATAATCCAAATTAAACAAAGCCTTAAATTGTTGATAATCAATGATGATGATAGTAGAATTATGTCTTTTCTTTTGACTGTCTAGCATTAAAGTACTCAAATCAAAAGCTTCCTTGATCAGGAAGACAAGTTATGGAGTATGATTAAAAGCAAATCTAAAGAGGTGGTATGAAATGGAGAGTCAATCATTTCCCTTATGCTGGATTCATAAGCATCCTATGCACGACCTCCACCCACTTTCTTTACCTTTCTGGCACTAGATTTTTGTGATTCCAAACCATTCCGACTGACTCAGTTTGATCAAGAAGATAGATAATTGATAAGATTTAAGGTTAAATCTTAAAATGTCAATATTATTAAGAGGAGTAGTTCAAACATTTATATATATGTTAATATTTTGATAATTAACCGATATGGGATTCATCCCTAAACATACCTCTAAAAGATGGTGGCTCGTTTTTTAGCACACTAATCTTGAAATCCAAATGTTCGTTTGAGTTTTAGACTAACCGAATTACTTGTTTGAACTTCATGGACTCTGATATCATATTAAAACTTGGGTTTCATCTTAAAAGGTCAACCAAGTTAAGTTAAAAAGAATAGTCCAAACTTGTATACATTGGTTAATATTTCGGTATTTAACCGATGTAGAATTTATCCTTTAACATACCTCCGCAAGATAGTGACTTTTTGAGAACACTAATCTTGAAATTTGTATGCTTGTTTTTTTGAGTCTTAATCGGATCGAATTGCTCATTTGAACTTAATGAGCTCTAATACCATATTAAGAGTTGAATTTCATTTTTAACGATCAATATTATTAAGAAGAATAATCCAAACATTTATATACAGGTAAATATTTCGATATTTAACCAATATAAAATTCATCTTTTGATAGTGCTGAAATTATTTTTTAAGTGTTTATATTTTAAGTTGTTGGTGAATGTGTGGTTAAAAAGTCGGTTGTAAGTTGTGGGATCTATTAAATGCGTGGATAAAAAATATGTTTAACTAGTTTGGTCGACTGAAATTATAATTTAAGCATTGCCAAACATATGAAGAGGATTCAATTCAGATCAGATCTTGTGACCTTTGCCCATTGCCTTTTCTGCTTTTCAAATCAATTCCAGACCCGGGTTTTTAAAAACATTTTGTACCCCCAACATGCCTATTACCTTGAACAACACAAAAGAAAGAAAGAAGTCAAACACCAGCAGGCCCATCCAATCCTCTATTGTGTTTGATTTGTAAATTTAAAAAAAAAAAAAAAACAAGTGGAAAAAGATTTATTCATGAGCACGACTCTTTATACTGTCGAAAATTTAAGGATGTCAAAAAGGATCAATTACTAAAATTTTCTTGAGATATCTTGGAAGATATTATAGTTCATAATTAGCTGCACCCCACATCAGTTTTCTAGTAATTAAGGGATTGAAACTTGAAGAGCAAATTTGATAACATGTAAATGACCTAATTTAATGTAATAATACATTTCTCTCTTGCTTGGAGGCAGGGAGTGCTTGATAGATACAAACTCTGCATGGCAATGGCCAATGATAGTAGTACCATCATCAAATACAAACATTATTATTATCACACATCAATTGTCTAAAAACTTAATCACTTAAAGTCGTAACAAACTTATTTATTAAAAACTATATTTTCGAGAAATGTGTTTTTTTTATATATATATAATTGAGTAGTGACGAGATTTAAACTTTCATATGATATTGATACACTTGTTTAGACAGAACAAACTCATTTCGATAAGTTCTACAACATGCAACGGTCAAAAATCACTTTCATCCTCACTCAACAGCTCTAATTGCTTTCCCTCCACAGGGCCAGAACCTCTTTTTTTGTCTCCCTGCCTTTTTTTTCTCCTACTTATTTACTTTCTCCTTTAGTTCTTCCATGGCTACTGCATTCTTGATCTCCTAAGTCCTAAATACATACAGTTCTGTTACCAGGCCAGTTCTGAATAAGTAAAAGCGGGTTTTCACAATTTAGAGCAACGTGTTCATTTTTATGGGGTTGCACTCATTTTTCTGGTTTAGTTTTTTACTATTTTCTGAATTTGCCAGATTTGCTCTCTGCTATCAAGATGGTATGTGTCACCTTCAATTTCCTCTCCTAATGGCCATTTTTTTCCAGTGCTATTTGTTTAAGTATGTACAGTTTTTTTTGTCTTGTGTAGCTATTAAACCAACAGAAAAAGTCTATCTCATTGAGATGGACTTTGTAGTCTAATCATACTTTACAGTTATCTCTCTGACCGAGGATCGACCCAATATTGGATATATAGATGCCGTTCTTGTAGAGATACAGATTTAGAGGCTTGAAATCACAGTTGTAATTTCTTTTTTCTTCTTCACATTGAAAACCTTCCAGTGGCGAGTAGACATGACTCTCACATTGAGGATGATTTACTATAAATCTGTATGTTTTTATACATTATTGCTGTCGTAATTAGAATTAGAATTTAATCCCTAACATCTTGGTAACTGTGTTAATGGAACAGGCTTCTTGAGTTTAACATGTGGTGGAACTACTAGTTATGTTGATTCCTACAACATCTCCTGGATTCCTGATGGTGATTATATAAGTACTGGCAACATAACTAGTGTAGAGGGTGCCTCTTCATTCCGTCTCCCAGTCCGATTTTTCCCCGATTCTCAGGGCAGAAATTGTTACAGGCTACCTCCAATAACAAATGTCACATCCTTGATTCTTGTTAGGACACAATTTGTGTACAAAAACTATGATGGACTTGGAAAACCCCCTGTATTCTCTGTTTCTCTAGGAACAGCTATGGTTACTACAGTAAATCTCACTCGTACTGATCCGTGGATCGAAGAGTTCATATGGCCAGCCAATAAAGAAGTTCTGCCTTTATGCTTTCACTCGACTCCAAATGGTGGATTTCCTGTTATTTCATCACTTGAACTTAGGCCTCTACCTCAGGGAGCTTACAACACTGCATTGGGAGATTCTATTTATAAGCTACTTAAGAAGTCTTATCGGATTAACTGTGGTTATACCGACGGTTCACTAAGGTAAGCATAATCGTTCCTCTCTGTTTCTCGAGTGTATTCAATTGAAAATCTGTCTAATTTCGGAAAATTTGTTTTTTTGTAACATAAGGTACCCTCTTGACCCATATGATCGAATATGGGATGCAGACGAGGATTTCTCACCTTATCATGTATCCTCTGGTTTTGATGTTGAAAGTACCTTTAATTTGTCAACTATTAAAGAAAGTCCTCCGACTGTTGTTCTTCAAACTGCTCGAGTCTTGGCGAGGTGGAATAATCTGATATACAAACTGCCTCTAGATAATCAAGGAGACTACCATGTTGTTCTTTACTTTGCTGGAATTCTGCCTGTTTCTCCAACATTCGATTTGTTAATCAACGGGGATGTTGTTCAATCAAACTATACAGTAACGCTTTGGGAGGCCGGTAACCTATTCTTTACGATAAGAGGAATCAAGAACTTGAACATCACATTGCAGTCAATCAGCTACTATCCTTTAGTAAATGCTCTTGAGGTTTATGAAATTCTTGACATTCCCTTAGAAACTTCTTCAACTACAGGTTCTGATTACATTTGGAATTTCAGGATTTAGATTTTTTAGTTTTTCTGCTCAAACAAATTGTGGTTGCTAGGTCTAAAGATGTCGATTCTTTTTGCAGTTTCAGCTCTTCGGGTTATTCAACAATCAAATGGCCTGGATCTGGGATGGCAAGATGATCCGTGCTCCCCTACACAATGGGAGCACGTAGGATGTGAAGGAAATCTCGTCACTTCATTGTATGTTAATCTAATGAATGTATATGAACACTCTTTTCCTTGTTTGTCTTTGCAAGTTATGTCGATATTAACTTTGGACTTTCTATAGGATGCTTTCTGATATTAAGTTAAGATCAATCAGTCCCACATTCGGCGATCTGCTGGATCTTAAAACACTGTAAGCATTTTCGGATAAGAATCTACAAACATATGCTATATTATTTTCGATGTTCATGATCTCTTAGTATCATTGCTTGTGCATCGTGTTTTAGGGACTTGCATAACACATCACTTGCAGGAGAAATACAAAACTTGGGTGGACTACAACATCTTGAGAAACTGTAATCCCTCCTTCCATCAAATTTACTCTCTTTTTTTCCCCCATAATGTAAATGGAGTAATTTATCATCTGATCACACTACAGGAATTTGAGCTTCAATCAGCTATCATCCTTTGGTTCTGAGTTGGATGATTTGATGAACATTCAAGTTCTGTAAGTCTTATTAGGTCTCACAAACACACACGCATACACACATAGTTATATGTATATGCATTCATGTTATCTACATTCAACCGTGTCCCAGAGACATGTCGAAGCACGGCCACCCAGTTTGCTTCTTTCAAAAGGTTTATACTTCGTTTCTTGTATGCAGGGACTTGCAAAATAATAGTTTGCAGGGAACAGTTCCTGAGAGCTTGGGGGAGTTAAAAGACCTTCATTTATTGTGAGTGAGCAACACATTCCAAGTATAATAATTTTTCCTAGTTTTCTTGTCTGAAAGCAATTTCAACTGGTTAAAGTGCATTTGGATCAATCAGTTAAAACCTTGTCTGAATTCATATTCAATGAAATCCAGGAATCTGGTAAACAACCAGCTAGAAGGACCACTTCCACAAGCTTTGAACAGAGAAAGTTTAGAAGTCAGGTATGGAAATCAATTTGCATTATTTTCAATTTAGATTGTTGAAGACTAGATTTAGATAAATAAACGTCTCATCTCAATAACTGTAAAGATTTTAGATTTAGTGGTTTAACATGGTTTAAGGCAGACAAAGGCCCCGTATTCAAGTCTCGCCACCACCCATACATGAGAATTGTGCACATGTCAGGCCTTTACGTTAGGGGGACATGTTAAAGACTGAATTTAAATAAATAATTATATGTTTGTTGTCTAACAGCTTAAGCGTTTAGATGGTGTGGTTTAACATACATATCAGCATCTTGATTTATCCTCTCTTTCTTCCGTCTTTGTAGAACATCAGGGAATTTGTGCCTTACATTCTCCACAATATGCAATGACTTTTCGAGCAATCCTTCAATCCAGACTCCACAAGTCACTATCTTTAGTCCAAGGAAGCACAAGAGCCATAGACATATAGCAATGCTACTAAGCGCTGTTGGAGGAGCTGTACTATCTCTTTTCATTGTCTCGTTTTTGGTAATCTTGTACATGAGGAGAAAGAAAACAGAAAACATATATACAAGAAGTACGGAATCTCCACAAACATTTAAAACATTTAAACTTTCCATTTTTTTTTTTTTATTTTTTTATTTTGCTAATATTTTGTGATGGATTGTTTTTCAATGTTCAGGACCTGAAGTAGATTTGAAAAACTGGAATGGTGCAAAAGTCTTTACCTATAAAGAGATCAAAGCAGCTACAAAAAACTTCAAAGAGACAATAGGCCGTGGTAGTTTTGGATGTGTTTACCTTGGACAACTTCCAGATGGTAAATCAGTTGCTGTTAAAGTACGATTTGATAAAACTCAGCTGGGAGCCGATGCCTTCATCAATGAGGTATGCCATTATGTTGGATTGGATGGAGCCTAATTATATTGAACACTTTCCCCTCAACCACAAATATATTGGGCGAATTTTCTTATTTTAGATATATTGGCCATTCAAATTCTTTAATAGGTTGACCTATTTTGCTACGTATAAAGGAATTTGAGGGGGTCGTTTTTGTGTAAGATTAAACAGAGAGATACACAGATAGAGAGGCGTGAGATCTCCATTTTAATCTCCATTAGAATTTTAGTGAAAACCTGCAGCGATAAGTGGATGTAGTTCTCATGTTGAGAGTGAACAACTATAAATCTTTGTGTTTGCGTGTGTGCATTTATGCTTTTTGTTTTGTTCATATTGCTCTCGGGTTGGGGAATAGGTTTAATTCGTAACACATTTAACCTTGATTAGCATATTACATCATTTGGGACACCTTCCTTTTTCTTATCGTTTGATGCATTATGTTCAGGTGTCTCTTCTATCACAAATCCGTCACCAGAATCTTGTATCATTGGAAGGATTCTGCTGCGAGTCGAAGCAACAGATACTAGTTTATGAATATTTACCCAGGTGGATCATTGGCAGATAACCTTTATGGTATGTTAAATGTTGCCTTTATCAAGTGTGTGTTAAATGTTGCCTTTATCAAGTTTTTATTTATTCACTCACTCACTAAAATTTCATCATGTCACATTCTGCCTGTACTCAATAACTAGAATGTAAGTCACTTTTTCAGGTGCCAATAGTAAAAAAATAACACTAAGCTGGGTTCGCAGATTGAAAATTGCTGTCGACGCTGCAAAAGGTAATTATTTTCTCAAATTTCGACTTCTTAGCTAACAGTCATTGGCCATTGAAGTAGTGAAACAAATATCTACAATTGTTCCTTTTGGCATAGGTTTGGATTATCTACACAATGGAAGTGAACCGCGTATAATTCATCGTGATGTGAAGAGTAGCAATATTCTTCTGGATGTTGAAATGAATGCTAAAGTCTGTGACTTGGGACTTTCTAAGCAAATGACACAAGCCGATGCAACACATGTAACCACTGTAGTCAAAGGCACTGCTGGCTATATTGATCCCGAGTAAGCAATACCCAACATGTAAAATCTGACCAGTTAGTATCTTGTTGACCATGGCCGACTCAAACAATTTAAGCTCTTAGATGAAATGGTTAGACATATTTGATAACCTTCTTATTCTCGATCTGCAGGTATTATTCCACTCAACAGTTAACGGAAAGAAGTGACGTCTATAGTTTTGGGGTTGTTCTTCTGGAGCTCATATGTGGCCGGGAACCACTCACTCATACTGGCACTCCAGATACTTTTAATTTGGTCTTATGGGTAAGTAAATTATTTTCGAATATATTTTCATATAATGTTTCCAATTATTAAATGTTATAACAGTATGCTTCAATTATCTGGCTTGAATCTTTTTATCTTGAGTGTAAAGGTATGGAGTTTTCTCAGTATTTTTGCCATATAATATACTTTTTTGATGCTGAGAATGTTAAACTACACTAGTGGATGGTAACAACTAATTTCGAGTCCCACATTACTTGTGGAATGTCCGACTTGTGGATTTATAAGCACGTCGAGCAATCTTTCATCCACTATCCTGGTCATGAGTTCCCTAACCCGAGACATCTGATGCTAATCAACAACTAGTAATAGAATTTGTTGTGATTTTATTGCAGGCCAAGCCATACTTGCAGGCAGGATCATTTGAGGTTGTGGATGAGAGCATAAAGGGAAGTTTTGACAGAGAGAGCATGAGAAGGGCTTCTTTAATTGCTTGCAGGTCTGTTGAGACAGATGCACTCCGCAGGCCAACCATTGCACAAGTACTGGCTGAGATCAAAGAAGCCTACAGCATCCAGCTCGCCTATCTTGCTTCTGCTCCTCTTATAAATTAATTTTTATATTAGTACGCATAAAGTTTTGTTTTGTAAATTTTGAAAGAGTGAAGTGACCTCGGCTGCGTCTAGAGACATAATTTATATGAGTTATGCTATATAAGGTGAAAATATGGTTAATTTATGTGGAAATGTACACTTACGACATGTTTGTTCAGCTTGGTCCTACTTTTGGTTCATTTTGTTGCTAAAAAGGGTGGAGGAAACGCACCAAAAGATCCAAGTTGAATTCAAGAACCAGAAGTAGAAAAATGGCACAAAGGAAATTAATTACAAACTAGAAGAAGGTAAAAAAAAAAATTATGGCACTTCACTTACTTTCTAGTTTCACTTTGATCTTATTTTGTTAAAAATTGAATCACTGAATTTATAATTTTGTTTCCGACAAATCACACTACTATCTACATTAGTATTCATATCACATTTGGGATAATTTTTGGGCCCAACTTCATTTCTCAAACAATCGGAAGTTGATTTAGGCTGTTGACAAATTTTTTAAAAGTGATTATAAAATAATCTGACTCACCGACAACAGATTTTGAGAAGTAGCGAAAGCATGCACTTTTCGATTCTCGCTTTTAACTTTTACATTTATATATTATTGAAATACCTATTGTACCCTAATTAATTAAATTAATTCTTTTAATACCCATTAGAGAAATCGAATTGAAGCGAGTTGGATGCATAAAAATAATATAAATGTAATTAATTTTTGCACTATATAACTATACTTTTATTTTGTAATTTTATAAAATTTAAAATTTATTAGGTATTTATTATTTTTATTTTAAAATAATAAAAATGAATGTATTGTCTTGTTAAAAATATATGACTAGGAAAAAAATGAATTTTATCACTCGTGATAATAATAATAATACAAAATAACATTATTATATTCAATGTCCTCTTTAGTAATTTAATAATTCACATCAATAAATCACTTTTGTTTACCAAACACTCAAACGCTCGATTTTGAAATATCTGATAATTTTGAAACAAGAGTTTACCAAACACTTATCTCGATTTTTTCCACACCGATTTTTTTTTACAAGATGTTGTGACGATCTTCTTCTTAAAGACAACAATACCAAACCAAGCCCTTCATATCACATTTATTTAAGGGTAATTTGCGGCCTTCATCCCCAACTTTTGAACTTTTGGCACTTTTATCCCCATTCTTTATTTTTTGGCACTCATATCCTCAACTTTTCTTATTTTGGTGGCTGAAGTCCCCAACCTTTGAACGTTTGACACTTTTATCCTCATTCTTTATTTTTTGGCACCTATATCCTCAACCTTTCTTAATTTGGTGGCTGAAGTCCCCAACCTTTGAACGTTTGACACTTTTATCCTCATTCATCATTTTTTTACACCCATATCCTTAATATTTCTTAATTTGGTGGCTGAAGTCTCCAATCTTTGGACTTTTATATCATATTTTTTAATTTTTTAATTAAAACTTATGAAAAGTCTATTTAAAGTCAAGTTTTGTGAGTAATGTTGTCTATAAATATTGGTTTATTTTAAAAAAACTTATTTTTAAAAATTTTATGATATTTTTAGATTAATTTTTAATTTTTTAATTGAAACCGGTTCAACCTTTTGACCCTTGACCCGTTATTTTTTTCGGATCGATGGTCAGTCCTATTTTCTGAATATTGTATTATTCAAATAAATAGTTTTATTTAGATAACTATATTTTGATTAATGCTCCATTTGGAGATATTGGTGCAAAAAAATGAAGAATGAGGATATGGGTGCAAAAAATTGAATTTTAATTGAAGCCAGGTCGACTTTGGTTCGACCTTTTGATATTTGACTCGTTATCTTTTTTGGGTCGATGACCATTTTCTGAATATTGTATATTCAGATTAAATTATTTTATTTAGAAAACTATATTTTGATTAATGCTCAATTTGAGGATATGAGTGCAAAAAAATGAAGAATGAAGATATGAGTGCAAAAAAATGAAGAAAATCTCATAAAATTTGCAAAAATAAGTTTTTTTTTAAATAAATCAACATTTATAGATAAAATTACTCACAAAACTTGACTTTAAATAAACTTTTCATAAGTTTCAATTAAAAAATTTAAAAATATGATACAAAAGTCCAAAGGTTGGAAACTTCAGCCACCAAATTAAGAAATGTTAAGGATATGGGTGCAAAAAAATGAAAAATAAAGATAAAAGTGTCAAACGTTCAAAGGTTGGGGACTTCAGCCACCAAATTAAGAAAGGTTGAAGATATAGGTGCCAAAAAATAAAGAATGGGGATAAAAGTGCCAAACATTCAAAGGTTGGGGACTTCAGCTACCAAAATAAGAAAGGTTGAGAATATGGGTGCCAAAAAATAAAGAATAGGGATAAAAGTGCCAAAAGTTCAAAGGTTGGGGATGAAGGCCGCAAATTACCCTTTATTTAACCCAAGTCGACATTCATGTCGTTTTTCATTTTAGTTAACAGAGTTAGATGAAGTATCAAGATTGAAACAAATTTACAAATTGTTGTGCGATACAAGTCACTTGGTTTTTTTTTTCAAGTTAAAAACGTGTTGGTCCTTTATAAGTCGCATTTGGAGAAACACGCTTTTGTAACTGAACCGTTGATCTTCAAGATTCATATGGGCCGTTGATTGGAAGCATATTATTCAGATTAGAAAGAAAATGAAAACCCTAATCTCTCACCCTTTCAAAGCTGCACCTGATTTTTCCTTCTCTGATTTCTACTTTTGTGCAATCCTTTTGTGTTGTAATATAAACGATTCTTGTATTCTGTGGATAGAAGGTTAGAAGAAGTACTAGATTGTTAAGTTGTCATGATCGAGACAAAGTAGCGGTGGAAATGAGGGAAATGTGGAAGAAGAACAGTGCCAACGAATTTAACAGACGATTGAAACCAAGTAAACGAAGCCGTTTTGAGCAAGCAATACGATGCCGTATTCATTAACAGAGGCGACGTCGTTTTGATCACTGAAGAATGCTGCAATGAGTTTACGTTTTTATAAGTTGCTTTTTATATATATATATATAAATTGTAATAGGAATTACGTTTTTAAACTGAATTATATATTCAGCACAGAGGAGAGAGAAGGCAGTTTTGGATGTTTTGTTCTGCAAATTCTGTCTCTCCTTCCTCCATTCACGCTTTTGCTTTCGTTTTTCCTTCTTTTCTAAATATCTTCTCTTATCTCATTTCTGTTTTCACCGAAATTAAATGAAATTGGTTTTGATTTGAATCCTTGTAGTTGAATTGATTGAAGGTGAGGTATTAGTTAAGGTTGAGCTCTATTTACATTAATTGAGCTTTATCCATAACATTGGTATCGTAGAGTACGATTACGTGAATGAAAAAATGGAAACCGTGTAAAAATTAAACGATGACCATTGGAAGAGATTGGATAAAGATGTGGGTGATCCGGGAGCTTCCTTCACACTTTTGTCTCGACAAAGTAGAATCCTCTCGGAGAAGTCATGCTAAAGACTATATGTGGTAAGCAAGAAAAATTGATAATTATATGCATGAGATGAATGATAAATCGATTCCATTGTAGCTATGCTAGCTAAGCTAAGTGTCTCAAAAGACAAACAAGTAGAAGAGATTAATATTGGGACCAACTATGAAGGAGGAAGTATAGCGGGGAGGAATGATGGTGGTGAAGGAAGGATGAACCGGGGTGGATATGATATAAGAATGAATACCAAGTTACCAAGATAGATTTTCCACAATTTGGAGGAGAGAATCCAAGAGAGTGGGTGAGAAAAGCCAACAAATACTTTCAGATCCACCAAATACCTGGAGAGATGAAAATAGAAATTGCTTAAATGTATCCGAAAGGGAGGGCAGATATTTGGTTCCATGGTTTTTTGGCTAGTCACCCTAGAGCTGATTGGAGTATGATGGCCACTGAAATCTGCAGGAGATTTGGAGAAAACACAGGAGAAGAAGTAGTGGAGACCTTTAGTAAAATTAGACAATATGGAAGTGTGGAGGAGTACATGTAAAGGTTTGAAGAACTCAAGTCACAAGCCATGACAACCCTACCTAACCTACATGAAACATACTACATCAAGATTTTACTAGTGGATCAAAGGAGAGATCAAGTCCATGGTAAAATGATCAAGCCAACTTCTCTAAACCAAGCCTTTGAAATTGCCCTCTTACAAGAATCAACTATTGCCGCCTTTAAATAGAACCACAAAAAATCCAAAAACCTTCATTCCCACGAAAAATCCTTACATCAAACCTAGTGAAAATCCTACTCAACCGTATACCTCACCCTCCTTAACCACAAAAAATCCCTCAACCACTTATAAAACTATCTCACCCACTGATATCCAAACCAAAAGGAATTTGGGACTATGTTTCAGGTGTGATGAGAAGTACACCTTTGGCCATGTATGCAAAAATAGGATGATAAATTTCATAGTTGTGGAGGATGAAATGATAGAATGCCCTATAGAAGAAGGAGTGAAGTTAGAAGATAACATAGAGAAGGAAAAGGAGGAAGAGGAAGGGGTGATGCAGATTTCTATGAATGCTTTAGTGGTAACATGAGACACAGGACTATTAGAATACCTGGCAAGCTCAAAGGAAAGAAAGTGTCCATACTCATTGACAGTGGAAGTACCCACAGTTTTGTGAATGAGAAACTGGTACAATCATTAAAATGTGAAGTTGATTATTCTAAGATCATGCTAGTATCTATGCCAAATGGGCAGAAACTCGAGAATAAGGCCCTATGCAAGCCTTTAGTATGGCGGATGCAGGATTTGGAATTCCAATTCAAGCTGAGATCATTAAAACTAGGGGGCAGTGATATGGTATTGGGAGTAGATTGGCTCAGCCAATTTGGTCCAGTTACTTTTGATTTTGACCAGGGTTCTATCAACTTCAAGAATGGTGGTGAGGCAGTGGAATTGACTAGTAAAGAGCAAGGTGGCAAACTAGAGTGGATTGAAGGGAAGCAAATGAATAGGTGGCTGATTCAGCAGGAATATGGATTGATGGGACAATTTTGGGCAATTGCTGAAGACAAAGATACTAGTATTATACCTAGTCCAGTTCAAGTAGTAGTAACTGAGTTTGATGATGTGTTTTCAGGCCCTACAGGGTTGCCACCCCCTAGATCACATGACCATCATATTCCACTCAAAAAGGAGCCCAACCTTTTAGAATGAGACCTTACAGATGCCCTTTCATACAGAAAACTGAAGTAGAAAAGATGGTGAAAGAAATGATGGAAAGTGGAATTGTATAAACCAGCAACAGCCCATTTGCATCACCTGTTCTCCTGGTTAAGAAAAAACGGCTCTTGGAGATTTTGTGTTGACTATAGACAGCTGAATAACCTTACAGTTAAGGATAAATACCCTATGCCACTAATAGATGAGTTAATTGATGAATTATATGGAGCCAAGTATTATCCAAGATTGATCCGAGGTCCAGTTATCACCAAATTAGAGTCCGACACGAAGACATCTACAAAATCGCTTTTAAGACTCATCAAGGGCTGTATGAGTTTAAAGTGATGCCCTTTGATTGACTAATGCACCTGCTACATTCCAAAGTTTAATGAATGATGTTTTCCAGGAGCATCTGAGGGATTTTGTCTTGGTGTTCTTTGATGACATTTTAGTCTACAGCAAGAGTTTGGAAAGCCATTGTAAACATCTGAAGGTGGTACTGGAATTGCTAAGGAAACATCAACTGTATGCTAAACACAGTAAATGCTCATTTGACGATACGTATTGAATACCGGGCCACATAATATCCGTAATGGGGTTTTAGCAGATCATAAGAAAATTGAAGTGATGAAGGATTGGGGTTCACCAATTAACCTCAAGCAACTGAGGGGTTTTCTGGGTTTAACAAGATACTATAGGAAATTTGTTAAAGGTTATGGCACTTTGGCAAGGCCTCTTACGGAATTATTGAAAAAAGACAAGTTCATATCACATTTATTTAACCCATGTCGACATTCATGTCGTTTTTCATTTTAGTTAATAGAGTTAGATGAAGTATCTAGATTGAAACAAAAATACAAATAGTTGTGCGATACAAGTCATTTGTTGTTTTTTTTCTATTTTTAGGTTAAAACGTGTTGGTCCTTTATAAGTCGCATTTGGAGAAACACGCTTTTGTAACTGAACCGTTGATCTTCAAGATTCATATGGGCCGTTGATTGGAAGCATATTATTCAGATTAGAAAGAAAATGAAAACCCTAATCTCTCACCCTTTCAAAGCTGCACCTGATTTTTCCTTCTCTGATTTCTACTTTTGTGCAATCCTTTTGTGTTGTAATCTAAACGATTCTTGTATTCTGTGGATAGAAGGTTAGAAGAAGTATTAGATTGTTAAGTCAATTGAGTTTGGCTTGGTCATTGGTAAGGGATTTGGAGTCTCTGGTTACTCTGTGTTCACAGCACGAACAAGTTATTGGGTTTGCTTGAGGATTTCTAATGCATCGAAGCCGTATCCACTCTAAGTAGAGCTTCAAAGAAAAGTAGTCAAAGATTGGGTGAACCCAAGCCCTTAGGGGCAGAAATTCTTGGTGTTTTTATGTTTTATGTTTGCGCTTGTGCTGATTTGATTGTTTATGCATAAGAGTGCCCGAAGAATAACACAAATTAAGTGATCCAACTGCAACAAATTAAACTTTGGTAATGCCTTCTTGATGCTTATCACAACACTGCTAGGCATTTGTTTTTGTTATATTAAGATTACTCCAGATTTTCAATGATTTTTATGAACTCTTGCTCCAAAACAGATCCATACAACTCAAAATTTCCTCTGACATCTTATTTTGCAAAGTAGCTTTTGTTGAACACATTTTCTTAAAGTTGGCTAACTCAACATGCAAGAGCACACTAACTTTAGATACGAAAGGTGGAATATGTAACTTGATAAGTTCACGTCATTGATGTCTCGCAAATAATACAATTAATAAACCCTTTACAAACCTTATGTTCTTCGGAAAACTGACTTCAATTACAAAGTTCTTAACAAACACTAAATGAGAAGTCATCAATACAAGGGTCAATGTTGTATTCGCTATACATCAATTTGGGTATCACTTTTAAGTTCCCTTATCAAGTCTAAACAACATGCCATCCAAGTGATGGCATAAAGTGGATGACTACTCAACAAATGATTGAGTAAACCATCCAGAATCGTATGCAGTATAAATACTCTACAAGCATGGTTTGATATCTTACCTCAGAATCTGCTCTGGAGTGGTTTTCGAACCAAGCAACAATGAGTAGCACTAACTGAAGTAGCGGCGTCGCAAATAAAGGAATAAGGCTGTTAAGGCAGCCATAGTATAAGGGAACACCGTCCATATTCCCTGTAACAACACAAAATTAGATTATTCAAATAACAAAGTTTAGTCATTGTGGCACAAGACGTTTGCATACGTACCACCACAGTCGCAACAGTTGCAAGGGCAAAGACTGGTCGCTCTCTTAGCAAGAACCCTATTCCCAACTGCAATTGGAAAAGTAATACAAGTCCAAGAAGGCAGCTGGTTATGGATTCCATCAAATAGATGAATCTTCAATTTCAATGAAAAAGATTACCTAAATATAAACTATTTGAAAAATGATATTAGGTAGGAAAAAAGAATGATGATGAGTGGCGGCTGAAGGACAGTCTTATTGGTCTTGGAGGAGGATGAGTGGACATTGAGGAGGTGTGCCTACTACACAATTTGATTAGGTGATACAACCAAATAAATTGAGCTGTAAACTCACTGCCATTTTTTTCTCTGTCATTTTCCTGAAGGATTTACCCCTTCTTCTCATGTTATATGCCGCTGTTGGATCCCAGCAGAGTAGCGTTTTGTATTCTTAATAATATGCACCTTCTTTTCAAATTTAACAAATATGCTTGTGATGTTATTTTTCATGTGGTGAGAATTTCGATTTTAGTGGGAATCAATTCGATGATGACACTCGAGCAGGAATGGACATTTCAATTATTTGTGCAGGTGGGCTCATCGTGTTATAATGTAATATGCCCAAGTATCAAGCAAAAGTTCAATGACCTGAATTGGAAGAGTTATCAAGCCACCACAGCAGACACCAGCAAAGAAACACTCTGGCGATACGTCCTGCAATCAAATTGGTGGGGGTAAATAGTTCAGCGACTTTTGGCCAATTTTCTTTTATTGCATAGACAAATTCTTTCAGTTGGCACAAGTGCATTGAAAGCAAAGTGTTTACTGAAGCTAGAATTTTAGTCAAATATATGCAAACTCACAATTTTATGAAATGCAGAAGAGGCGTTTAAGGGAAATATTGAAGGGTAGAAATGTAAGAATCATTCCAGTATGATAAAGAAAGGATTGCTTACCATGGCCCCTGCAAGAAAAGCTGTAGGATTTCTCACTCCAATAGAAAATCGCTCAACTGCACATAAATTCCCAAAAAAAATTGATTATGAAGATGACATAAAAAGCAACAAGGAAAACAGGCAATATATCAAAAATTTGTTAACCGTATTGATCGTAAGAGGTAAGCAAGGATAGAGTGGTGAGACTGAAAGGAGGGGAAACAAAAAAAAAAAAAAAAAAAAAATACTTGAAACACTGTTCTTAACTAAATTTATGAATATATTACTCATCTCATTCTCTGATATACAAGAATAAAAATTGAAAGGACCATTTTCAACTCAATGTTGATAAGAGAACATACAAGATTCAGAATATCATTTGAACTTACCAAATCCAATGAGATTTCCATATTTTTGTACGGCACGTGTAATGTCCATTGCTTTCTCTTTGCCAATTCCTAACTACAGTACCATGAGGAACATAGATAAGAAACAAATCATGTATATACCTAAAAAATGTGCAGGTTTGTTAAACCTAATATGTATCCAGAATTTATGCAGGTCAAAAGCATCCAGGCAGTACAAACCTTAGAAGAAATATCATCGGATGCCCCAGATTTTCTAAAAACCTTCCCCAGGTAAAATGGTATCATATCACTGATACAAACTCCCCTGAAGACATATGTATACCATATAGCTGAATGGAAGTGTTGGCATTTGGTATATAGAAAGTAATATTGAGATAAAAATGAAGCAGAAAACAGAAGCACAGAACATAACAAAATTGTCAGATGCAGTAATATTGATATAAAATTTGCCTATGAAATGTAATATTGGCTCATGCAGAGTAATTTAAAGGAAAAAAAGAAAAACTGACCAGTATACCCATACAATGGTGGATACCACGTATGGTGCATTTCTAGAAAACGAATCAACTAAAGACTGCCACATCCCATCCAAAGAAAGCATGCGTGCTAAGGTGATGCCAACCTACATCATCTTAAACGGCTCGATGAAAGGAAAAGACCAAACCAAGTATAGAGACGTAACAATATAGGAGTCTGTGGAACAGAGATACCAGCTTAAAAGACAGACCCATATATTTAAAGCCTCTTCACTAATGAAAAGTCCGCAACCTGCAGCCATCAGCAGCCAAAAGTAGATCCATCTGAAATCAGGAAACTAGTGTGGCTTTAAAAACAATCATTTTGTGTGAAGTAGAGAACAATATATGATAAATGAAAAATCTAGGTTATTTTTGTTTATGATAACACTACAAGAGATCATGGCATCAAAAAGAAGCCAAAGCACAGAAAATCAAATGTGAAGCATCTTAGAAGATGAAACATGTTAAATCAAGGAGAACTAGAAGCATACCCTGGGGCATATTCTGGAAGTAAAACTGTGTGTCCAAAAGCCTTGAAATTAAAAGCAGCTGCAGGTGAAGCTAAAGTGGAAGATGATGAACCGTCACGCAGAAACTGAATTCCAGGAGATGATCCCTGATTAGGCTGCTTCATACCAACTGATATCAGTGTAATCACTGCAGCTATTCCCAGGACTATCCCTAGTTTTGACAGAAATGAACTTTCAGTGCATGCAGTTTTGCTCTGTAGACTTCCAGAGGAAATCTCAGAAGTCTTATCTTGTCCTTTAGGAGTAATTTCAGATGTTTCTGAGTCGTAGCTTTCAGTACTATCATGTTGAAAGCTTTTGATCCTACATCAGAATGAAATACACAATTTCCTTAGGCAACGAACTGTTATTACAGGCATGCTGGTAAAAGATACTATAAAGCAGGCATAGCCAAAAAAAAAAAAAAATTATTTGAGAGAAAATTTGTACTCTCTCTGTTGCATAAAGATTGGGAGTCTTTCCATTTCGGATGGGTCATAATTTATATACTTCCATAAAGATGGCCATTTTTACTAAATGAGCATTTCTTAACCCATCTTTTCACAAAATACCCCCTTGCTAAAATAATGGTACAGTGCATTAAACTTAAACAATAACTTTTTCATCAGTGTGACAAATAACAATTCCCGGAACCTTTAAATTTTCACCTCTCTCTCTCTCTCTCTCTCTCTCTCTCTCTCTCTCTCTCTCTCCATCCTTCCAGAAACATCCCACCAGTCATATCACCTTCCCGTCCCCACTTCATCCCCTTCTCCTTGCACCATCAGTTTAATCCGTTTCTCTCAGTCCATATATTTGTTTGATGCGTGAGTTTTCACCAATACACATTTTCTGTAACCATCCACAAGACAGAAAGCTTGAGAATAATATATTTAGAACTCGTGAGATTGATTACTTCTTTATGAAGGTGAGATCTAGGAAGAAGCAAATTTCCAAGAACAAGAAAGAAAAATAAATAAATCCCATAGCCTTTCTTAGTCAGCAACACTTTAGGGAATTTGGACAGAAACGAAAGGAATAATTTTTTGTGACTTTATTCCAATGCATCGGGTTCAGAGTAGTCATTGTTCTTGTTGGCCTAAATCATCTTTATAGTAATTTAATTAAGAAAACTAAGTAAGTCATGTTGAATGCAAGATTACACATTTCGTTGATTGAGCATGCTGGCATTGTGTAGACATCCAGGTAGTTTATCCTAGTATACAAGTAATGTCTTTTAACCAACCAGTATTTGTGATTTTTAAGGCATTTGTGTCCGACCAAATAACTCTAAATTAGTTGGCCCAAATTAGTGTGTGACATATCCAGCGGTTGATCACAACTAGTGTCTGACAACACCAACTAGTTCTTATATACTTCCATCAAGCAGAAAATCTTGAAATTTACAATTGGGAATTTCAAAATGATCACAACTAGTGCGTGACATATCCAGCAGTTGATCACAACTAGTGTCTGACAACATTAACTAGTTCTTATATACTTCCATCAAGCAGAAAATCTTGAAATTTACAATTGGGAATTTCAAAATGAGGAATGTTGTAGGCCAAATTTAAATTTGAGATTTGAGATTTTCTGGGAAGAGTAGTTGAGTCTCTCCCCCCAACTACTTGTATTTAATGGAGCATTATCATCTACAATTGTGCTTCATGTGATGGGAATCATTCTATAGAAGAGGCATTTGCATAGATAGAATGTGGTTGCAATGTATCTATGAGCCCATAAAGGCCAAAGCCCTATCTAAAATTCAAAGAGCAGCAGCCCTAAGTTAAAGAATATGGCATCAATTTATAAATTTTCAGCTTGTTCCCACAATTTTCTACTCTAGTTACTTGTTGATATTGGGTGAATCCACTTGTAGCTTCCACTGAGCCAACACTTTGGACAAAGTGCATCAAACCAACCACTTCCAACCACCAAAAGATTTCTAATTTGAATGTCACAAAACCAAGTACATTTAGTTAATGCAATCTCCGGTAGCACTTCAGCAGTTCTTTTCTAGGGGCTAGACACACAATGTCTAGTCAAATATTTCATTGACAGACTTTCAGAGAGTGATCAAAGCACCATAATTTATTTACTAAGTGAACTAAATTAGAATCTTCATTCAATTTTTATTTTTGGACACACCATTGGCGTGTATTGTAACAAACAATGCATCTCTTCCAATTAAAGACATAATCCAAATACAATATGTTGAAGATAAGATTTTAATGATACATGTGTTCCCTCTCCAACAACAGCTTAAGATTTTTAGATGAGATGGTTATAGTCACCAGGTCCGTTGTTGTAACTTGAACCGGCAGAAAATGCTACTTAACATACACAATAAGATTCCACCATGCTAATTACACTAACTCATTTGGCAGCTAGTAAAAGCACAAAATATAGAGTAAATACTAAATACAGCATACAGAGAAGTGGATAATTTGAACTTGAACTGTTTTGCATTCCCCGAAAAGATACTGAGATGGATCTTGGGAGCTTTCAATTGCTTGAAGTTTCGACGGTGAGGGGGCCGTGAAGCCGCCGGAGGGAGGTTGAATAGCAAAGGCGCATTTGTCAAAACAGCCATTAACGGGCTGCTGTTCTGCTATTTGGTTTAGCTGCAGAGAGGTTAATGGCGGGTGGTGGTGCACAGCCATAAGAGGACACGCGATTGGACCCTCGGGTTGAGAAGTTGCCATTTGGTGCATTTTGGATGGTTGTGGGGGAGCGAATCGAGTGGGATATGCTTTTAGTTCTTGGTGTGCCAAAGAAAGATTCGAGGTGCGGGTGCTTATGTATAGACATTTGGTGGTCCTGTTTTTATCAATATTTTGAAAATCGGAAATTTGTACTTTTCATCCTTGGTCTTTTCAAAATATAACAAATTTATCATCAAACCTTTTTTAGCATAATCCAGCCCTAACCTTTCAATTATGTAGCAAAACTTGTCATTTCTTCTATTTTAACTATTAAATGGCGAATTTGCCCTTCTATCTAAATAAACAAAGAAAAAAAAATAAATAAGGGAGAGACAATTACAAAGAAAATCTCATTACTTTTTAAAAGTACAAATAAATTCCACCTACAATAATTAAATATATATTAATTCAAAAAAATATTTAAAAAATTAAACATTTTATCTTTCGTAGCCAAGCTCACCCCATCAACTCACGCCTATCCCACCTGTGACCAACCACCACTTCCACAAATGCAATCATGGCGCCAATGGCATCACCCCCACCTTAAAAAGATTAATTCAGAAAAAGAAAATTAATTGGATAAAAAATTAATAATGGGTTGGTTCGCAGAAGTACCACCGATAGTGGGCACCTCACTAGCCTCCACCATCAGTTTGTAAGAACCAAAATTATGACTGTCAATTTTTTATCCAGACAATTTTTATCTTTTTTTTCTAAATTAATTTTTCTAAGGTGGTAATATAATCGCCGACGTGATTGCATTTATGCGTGTGGTGTTTGGCCATGGATGGGAAAGATGAGCTTGGATAAGAAGGATGAGCTTGGATAAGAAAGATGAAATGTCTATTTTTCTAAAAGAAAATTGTGTTAATAACTTAATATGTGTTAAATTATTTTAAGTGAAATTTACATGTACTTTTTGAAAGTTATAAGACTTTTTTTACAATTTTTTCTTATTTTTGGTTGTTTTATTACTTTCTTTTATTTTTGTTAATTTAAATAAGATGGAAAATCCGTCATTTAATGGCAAAAATGGAGGGAATG
This sequence comes from Forsythia suspensa, assembly GCA_023638005.1. NCBI lineage: Eukaryota > Viridiplantae > Streptophyta > Magnoliopsida > Lamiales > Oleaceae > Forsythia > Forsythia suspensa. The sequence goes on along the minus strand of CM042675.1, from coordinate 39,660,630 downwards.
TTGAGTTTTACTACATAATAGAAATGTTGTGGATAGATTATGCTTAGAAAAAAGGTTGATGGTAGATTTTTTACATTTTGCAAAGTGTAAATTTCTCTTTGAAAATTGACTCGACCCTTGATTCCAAAAAGATAAACAATCAAGCTAGTGTTGAATCAAGATTGAACTTGTGGTTGTCCCCATGGACATGGAGCGGTAGTAAAGCGGGATGGTTATCTACGGAGGATTGAGGGTTCGAATCCCCGCAGCACCTGGAAGGCAACTTTCTTGTTGGAAGACAACATTTAATGTTGGAAGGCAACAACTATGTTGAAAGGCAGTGGCCCACAGAGAGGAGAATCGTCGAATGTCCGGCCCAAATGTGTATAAAATGTGACCGCATTCGAATTTATCTGGGTGGCGAACGAGGCTGGCCGCCACTCCTCGTGATTAGTCGGTGAGCTTGGAACACCTGAGTCATCAAAAAAAAAAAGATTGAACAGGTGGTTAAAAAATAAAATTTTTGAGTAAACTTGTAGTTTTTTTTTTAATTGTGGATCGACTGACGGACCCTTTTTTTTCTTCTAATCGGCCAGTTTCCTTCGATCCAATGTTCAAAAGATTGGTTTTTATTGCATTATAGATTCTCATTAATAACTTCTCAATGAAAATGGGACAATCTAGACAGAGTAATAGAATCGATTCACTTTGACTTCTCTAATTTCTTTCTTCCTCTTTCAAATTTGTTGATTGGTCTTTCGATTTCTTTTTGCTTCCAGCTCCAACCGCAACATTTGAAATTAGGTGACAATTGAATCGATTTTGACATGCAAGCCTAGTCCTATACTGATTTCTTTTTATATCTTTTGCATATTTAAAAATTAGTTTAGGATTTAGGATAAAATTAGTTCCATTATTTGTTGAATTGAGAGGTAATTCACTAGTCTTTTGTACATGTTTGCTACTTTGAAAATTGTTTGTTGAATTTTTTTTTTTTTTTGGAGATTGATAGCTAATACTACAATTTACTGATTTTTTTATGTAAAATGTAAGAGAAAAGAAGAAAAAATAGTTTAATAAGCACTAGTATTATCAATCTAATTTTTATATAAATTATACAGTTGTGTTGGAAAGTCTTAAGGCGTTTAATGCTTAAAGATCTTTAACTTATATTTGATTGACTAATTTAGAATAACTTCATTTATGTTTCATTTGCAGGAAGAATTTGATAGTCTTATCTTTCTACTAACTATTTTGATCATTACAAAGTTTACTATGTAGTGAATCTGGTTAGTTCTCTTTATATATTTTTCAGATTATGTGTTCGGCGCTGGTTTATTTTTCTTATTTGTTTGGATTTCATTTGTTATTTCATAAGCGTTATGTAAAAATATGAGAGAAAATATATGTGGAGAAATAATTCTCTGTATTGATTCAATTGAATGAATAATTATTACAAGGTAGAAGACATTATTTATAGGGTTACAATAGTCCTAAAAGAAAAGATTGTGTAATAATCACACAATCAACTATAAAAGAAAGTAATCTCATACATTAAGAAAAATATCAAATAATATCACGATCTTTTCATATCTTCAACATCCCCTCAAACTCAATATGGTGTTGTAGAAACCAAATTGAGTTTGAAAATTAAATTGATCAACGGTAGAAAATATGATAATTGTATAATTCTTCCGTCTTGATTCGGAATATATGATACTTTCGACAATATCTAGATGTACCGAATTAAGCATCCATAATTATTTTCATCAAGTGGTTTAGAAACGGGGATTAAGCCGGGATGATCGGATTGTTTGTAGAGCTATGGGATCCGATTGGATAACGCCGCTTCTATGTATGATACTTTCGACAATATCTGGATGTACCAAACTAAGTATCCATAATTATTTCCATCAAGTGGTTTAGAAACGAAGATTAGGCCAGGATGATTGGATTGCTGTAGAGCCATGGGATCCGATTGGACAATCATCGCTTCTATGGTTTTTGTGCCGGACATTCTTGCTCGTAATCGTCGCTTTGATACCATATAAAAATATGAGAGAAAATATATGTGGAAAAATAATTCTCTGTATTGATTCAATTGAATGAATAATTATTATAAGGTAGAAGACATTATTTATAGAGTTACAATAGTACTAAAAGAAAAGATTGTATAATAATTACACAATCAACTATAAAGGAAAGTAATCTCATACATTAAGAAAAATATCAAATAATATCACGATCTTTTCATATCTTCAACACGTTATATAGTCAATTGATTTAGCTAGCTTCAATTATTTTACCACTTTCTTCATCTTTAAAATTGGAAAATTTATAATTATAGGGAAACATTGCTATCCACAACTAATACAACTGTTGGGAATTAACTATACGTGCACATCGAAAATTTAAAAAATAATTCTCATTCATTGAATCAACTTTGATGTTAACGTGACTCGTGTAGAGAATTATTATATGTTAGAAGAAACATTTATCTTAAAACTTGAATCTTTGCACATTGTAGCTCAAATCTCGATCAACCATAATTCTCTAAGCATCCAGCTCCTAACAGTGATCTACACATATAAAGTTGAAAACTAAAATTTTGTACTAGTATAGAGAGAAAGAGGACAACTACCATTGATAGATACTATTTTTTGGGCTTTTTTGCACAAATGGTTCTTATCTTTTGTACTTACTGGGGGTTAATAACCTATCCTTTCATTTTTAACAGTAGCATCCCTATTTCAAACTTTGTTGGCGAAAATGGTCTTTTCCTTCTATTTTTGTCACATTAGCTCATCGCGTGCATTCCACACTCTTTATTTCATAAGGGCATTTTCAACATTTTACTATTCATAAATAAAATTTTGCAACAGAAGACCTAAACTTAAGAGGAAAAAAATAAAAGAAAATAATTTTAAAAAATACTCTTCTTATCCAATGCACCCCACCCCACCCCACCCCACCCCACCCCACCCCACCCCACCCCCCCATCCCGAGATACTCTTATTCTCCAATACTCTTCAAAGAATCGACGATGGTAATGCCGGATGTATCGTTTGCCTCGTCGTCATCCTCGCTGTTTACATATTCTTCCAATTCATCGAGTGGCTTCTTTCGAGAACCACGGTCATCGCCTCCGACGAGCGTGAACCTCCATGCACTCTCATCTTCGTCTCTGAAACCGTCCATAAGGTTCTCCATAAACAAATTTGGCTCGCCGGGATGAATTATCTAGTGTGGATCGGGGCGGTCGAAGGTGATTTGGTTAAGCGAGTTTTGTCGGCTTTGATATGGCCTCCGTCTCATCAACAGCGCCACCGATAGATTTCCAACCCCGTCCTAACCGTTTGTCCATCATGTCCAGTGATTTCCAGCAAAGATGCCAGATCTCTGTGGCAATCAAGTGAAATTTTCGGCAGTTTTTTAGTACTCCGAGAAGTACAAAACACCTAAGCAATTTTGGAAACAGGAGGATTTGAAATTGACTCAGTTGTGTACATATGATTTGCGAAATGAACGACACTTTTGGACATTTCATCACATCCATACTCCACAAAAATCTAACTAAAAAATGAGATTTCGTTTAACACTTTCATTTAATCAAACTTGCAAACTCCAATTCAAATTAAAGACAAAATATATTCATATTTAGTGTGTTTTTTTGAGAATTTGGTTGTGATTTTTTAGGTTTCAATTTAATCTCGTTCTCCGTGTGTGTTTTGCAAATATTGTTCATCGATTCAGTCATTATGGTGTGGTGTGGTGTGGTGTGGTGTGGGGTGGGGTGGAAAAGAAGAATATTTTTTTAATTATTTTCTCTTTTTTCTCTCTCTTAAGTTTATGATCTCTACTGCAAATTTATATTTATGAACAGTGAAATGCTGGAATTATCTTTATGAAATGAATAGTGTGTAATGTACTCGAGGAATTAATCGGTTAAATTTGACGGAAATGGACGGAAAGGACCATTTTTTCCCAACAAAGTTTGAAATAGGACATCACTATCAAAAATGAAAGGATATGTAAGTGCAAAAGATATGGACCATTTGTGCAAAAAAGTCATTTTTGTGTTAGCAATAATCTTTTGTTAACTTTAACCTTAATACAAGTATAAATAAACTCTTAGTTCAAACACTTTAATCCCAACTCAAGTTCATGAGATAAACTAAAAGAGTATATTCAGTGTCCTTTATAAACCAAAAATCCATTTTCCTTGTTTTGACTTCCGTCCACATTTGTTTATGTCATCAGATATATTTATTGAAGGCTTCCAAAAATGACAACGTCCCTAAATTTCTATGTGCGGTCCTTGTTGAGAAAAGACAAAATTGTCATTTTCTTGGACACCTTTAAAAAATGTATCAGATGACACTTGCAAAAATGCACCAATGTAGAGCTTAGTCAAAACAAAAATGGGGGTCTTTTTTTTTTTTTTTTGTCTAATGTATACCAAAAACCTCTAAATTAATGGACTGACAATCAATTAATGTCATCAATCGATTGGACTTATTACCTAATTTTCATATAGCTCGTGTAAACAATTAATTAAATCTACAAATTTCCCACATTTGCTATTTAATTAATTTCTTATCAATTATTCAACTCTCATCTTTTTGTGAGGCTCGTTATGTTCTCCTCTACGATTATATATAATATATTTATTATCTTGATTCCATCAAGATAAATCACATAGTGTGGCACTTCGTAACCATGGAATTGAGTTGGCATTGTCTCGAGTAAGCAGTTGGATCCTTTGCAGTCAAAGATGCTCCTCTACATCTTAGAATATCGGTATCGAAGAAAGACAGAAATATTAGTTAATAAAAAGTTCACAACAGAGATAGATTTTGTAAATCGACAGACAGATATGATTTAAGAATAAATTAAAACCATTTTAATTTATTCACTAATTAATTAATTCGCATTTAAAGTTCTTGATTGAGCTAGCAACATGTTAATGCAATCCACGTGACGCAATAAGTCACGTGGTATGACAAGATATTTATGTTCGACTAACGTAAATACTCTTTATCATCTATATCCCAATTAGCTATGAGATATAGAATGTATCAATCACATTTCACGCATTATGCCATTTGTTAATTCAAGTAATCGATTTACTAGAGTTCATATTTGAAAACTTCATTTTAAATCATAACTGTACCTTAGTTAAGAAATTAGTGTATCGATACTTAAAACTATGAATGACATTATATAATCTCTTACTATTCAAGAGTGATAAATCTTTAAGTGATCATCCATAAATCTTCATGTGGTTCACGTCACACATTAGTAACTTTTGAATATAGTTGCATCTAACACCACCAAAGTGTGAAGATCTACATATAAAATTTCACGATGATCTCAAGTTGAATGAACAGTTTCACAACCATCATTGAGAAATAGTCTACTTGAACTAAGATTGTTATCCATGTGGAATCTATACAACGGGTCAGCCGATGAACTTGTTCAGATAACAAGCATCAATTTATTCACTTCAAGTGTCCCAATACTTTAGTTTATGAAATCAACTACTATATTCAAAAGGAAAAAAAAATGCAATATGTGCTAGCTTATATGTGCTAATGATATTTGCATTTCATTAGTGCATACCGCTAGAGACAGTTCAAGAATTAAACATCACAACATATATATCAATATCACAACTCTTTGTGATTAATATAATGTTGGTACTTATTTTTCGAACTCTATTATTTAATCAATTAAAATAATAAATAAATAAATACATTAATAACAATATGGTAGTACTTATTCTCTTACAACTATTGAATCTTGAACACAATATTACTAACAAGAACCACACTGTTTTGTGTAGAAAAATGTTTCATCAAAATTAACATGAGTTAAGCTGTCTAAAATTATTATAATTATGTTCCTGTAACGAATAAGTTTTTATGCCAAAGTCCATTATTTTGATAGAACGAGATAGTTGATAATATGTGTTCAGTTTAAATTTATTTGTCATGTCAACATTTATGTTTGTTTTCGATTTTAAGATGTCAACAAATTTAGATGAACTAACTTGATTAAAGTAAAAATATAAATTAAATGATATGATTGTAACTATACAGATTGATGCCCAAAAAAAAAAAAAAAACCTATCGCTGAATTAAAATTATCTTACCTTCAATCTTCACTCATAGATTAGTTGCACTTTCAAATGTCAATAACGAGTCTTCGTAAGTAGCGTCAAGTTGAACCCACTCTTACAAATTTGAAGATCAGTAGTAAAATTCATTACCAATTCCAAACAACAGGTATTTCAGAGAGACCTCATAATTTATCTACAGAAGTTTCGATTATCTATATTTAAAAAATACAAGTGACCTCGAGCAGGATTTACCTGCAAAATTATGTGTATTTTTAACCCCAAAAAAATGGGGCAAAACTTCCTAAAACCAAAAAATGGAACAAAAGTTCTTACTTTTGTCCACCATATACATTTCCTAGAACTTCCCAGGCTTATTTGCACAAATGGTCCCTAATTTTTGCACTTACTGTGGGTTGAGGACCTATCTTTTTATTTTTGGCAGTTTAACCCCTATTTCAAATATTTTTAGCGTCAATAGTCCTTTTCATGAATTTCCATCCAAATCACCGTGAAATTTGACGGTAGAAATTTTTTTATTTAAAAAGGGCTTATTTTCACAAATGGTCCCTGACTTTTGTAAAGGAAAATTTGCAGTAAAAGTCCCTAATCTTTCAAAAAGTGTTGAAAAGTCTCATAACCTTTTAATCCTAACACATATGACCCCAAATTTTTTTGACTATTTTACCCCTAACTTAAATAAATTAAAAATAACTCATAAACTTTTTTAAAAATACAAATAAGTCCTATATCTTTTTATTTTTTTACATATTTACACTTAAAATAATAAAAAATTTATCATCAAGTCCCAAAACTTTTAATGTTGTTCACCAAAATGATATTTAAAATGTGTTTGATTAAAATCAGATTTTTTTAGTAAAAGTTGTTGAAATGTGTGGTTGAAAAATTGTGGGATCATAAAATGTGTTGTTAAAATTAATTGTTGACTTTGACTTTAGCTTTTTAGCAAAATCAAAATTGAAAACAAACGGGTTCTTAGAGTTTCTACACAGATTTTGTCCAGCCATCCATTAATGAACAAAAAATTATACCCATGATCAAAATTTGACCAATTTAAAATTTTAATTTATTTTTCATATCAATTACTAGAGGTGGCAAATGGGCCGATTCGATTAGGCTAGCCCAGAGCTCTCATCTCTGGGTCTGGAAATTTGTCTAAAAAAATTGATCAAATAAAAATTAGGTCAATTTAGCCCGATACAACTAGCCAACCGGACTGGCTTGATAACTTTTTTTTTTTGTCCAAGTTCCTACCCTACATTTCAAACACTTTAAAAATTGATCAAATAAAAACTAGGCGAGCTTTTATTTTGTTTTTTTTTTTTTTACAAAATTATAAGTAATTATTTTTAAAAAATAAGTTAAAAATGTAAGTTGGGCTAACCCATTGGCCATGTAGCCCAAAATCGGGCTGGATTGGCCCAACAAATACTAGCCTATGTAAAATTGGGTCGGGGATTAGCCCAAGACAATCTTTTATATGGCCTGCCTAATTTCGGGTTGGGCCATTCCATCTAGCCTATTTTGCCACCTCTACCAATTATTAAATAATAGTTAAAAAAAATTCTTCACAATCTTCAGCCCACCACCACCTTTTTTTAAAATTAGTATGAAAAATAAATTAAAATTTTAAATTGGTCAAATTTTGATCATGGGTATAATTTTTTTGTTAATTGATGGACCACTGGACAAAATCTGTAGAGACTCTAAGAGCCCATTTGTTTTCAATTTTAATTTTGCTAAAAAGCTAAAGTCAAAGTCAACAATTAATTTTAACTACACATTTTATAGTCCCACAACTTTTCAACCACACATTTCAACAACTTTTACTAAAAAAATCTGATTTTAATCTAACACATTTTAAATGTCATTTTTGGTGAACAAAATTAAAAGTTTTGGGACTTAATGACAAACTTTTTATTATTTTAAGTGTAAATATGTAAAAAATAAAAAGATATAGAACTTATTTGTATTTTTGAAAAGGTTTATGAGTTATTTTTAATTTATTTAAGTTAGGGGTAAAATTGTCAAAAAAATTTGGGGTCATATGTGTTAGGAATAAAAGGTTGTGGGACTTTTCAATACTTTTTGAAAGATTATGGACTTTTGCTGCAAATTTTTCTTTACAAAAGTCAGGGACCATTTGTGCAAATAAGCTCTTTTTAAATAAAAAAAACTTCTACCGTCAAATTTCACGGTGATTTGGATGGAAATTCATGAAAAGGACCATTGACGCAAAAAACATTTGAAATAGAGGTTAAACTCGCCAAAATAAAAGATAAGTCCTCAATCTACAAAGATAGTGTAAAAGTCAGGGACTATTTGTGCAAATAAGCCGAACTTCCCATGTAAACGAATATGGTCAATTTCTTGAAATAGAACAACATTTGATATAGAAATCACATAGATATAGTGGCACAAGGAATTGTTCCATATAGCCATTCTTTCTCCATTCAGCAAATAAATAAAGAAGAAATTATTTTGATGTTCAATTATTCCCAAGTTGTAGAGGAACTCATGGTAACATTATTTGATGTTCAATTATTGACTAAACAAGTATGGGTTAATTCCACTTGCAGTCACTGAAGTTCCAGCAAAATTACAAAATGATCACTAAAGTTACAAAGTTTCAACGCATCGGTCACTAAAGTATAGTAACGCATTTACCGACGATCATTTTATTAAATTTTAACTTGAATTGACGACGTGTCACCGGTAAGTGTCCACGTAACACACAATCGGTCAACATTTAGCAAAAATTGATGCCACGTGAACTTAATGTACTAATAACAATAAATTTGGACTACAAATGATGCACTTAAAACATGAGGGCTAACTGTAATTTCTGGATAATATCTAAATCAGACCTCAAAACTATTTGCACAACCCAATTTTACCAATTGGAGAGAAAATTAGGGTTTGTGATCGTTTTTGGGAAAAAATCGAGTTGTGCAAATGGTTTGGAGATCTGATTTAAATATTGTCCAGAAATTGAAGTTAAGTCTTCATGTTTTAGGTGCATCATTTGTTGTCCGAATATATTATTTTTAGTACATTAAGTTCACATGGCGTCAATTTTTGTCAAGTGTCGATCAATTGTGTGCCACATGGACACTTAACGGTGACACATTATCAATTCACCATGGAAATTTAACAGGGTGATTGTTGATGAACGCGCTAATATACTTCAATGACTAGTGCTGAAACTTTGTAATTTCAATATCCGTTTTATAATTTTCACTAAAACTTTAGTAGCCACCAGTGAAATTAACCCAAACAAGAACGTGATCGGTTAGTGCTAGTATTAAATTTATTTAAGTTACATCAATATTCATGTCTTTGTTTTTTCAGTTTAAGAAAGTTGGTCGGAGCAATTGATCAATAAAGATGTATGAATTAAGTGATTAAATCGTAATAAAACAATATTCAGTTACCTATAATGGTATCCAATGGTTGTAGACAAAACCAAAAAATGGGACATAAGTTGCAACTTTTGCCCACTGCATAGTTCGTTCTTGTTTGATCTAAATTAAAAATTATTAAAAAATTATGATCAAAATTAATAATTAATTTAAATTATATATTTTATGGAATTCAAAACTTTTATTAATTTTTCAATCACACGTTTTATAAATTTTTATTAAAACCTACTAAAAAATTGATTTTTCGCAAAATAAAAAAGACACTCACAATGAATTACAATTCTCTTTCCTCTTTTACCAAATTAATATTAAAAAAAATATTATTTTGATGTTCAAATATTTTAATTCTGAGAGAAAAACCCACGACAACGTTATAGTTTAACCGACAAAACCAGGTTAATTAACGTGGTGTTCAAAACAAAGTACAAGACAAGACCTTCTAATATTAAAATATAATAAATATAATTATGGATTCAAGAAATTCAACGTATAATGCAAATCAAGTGGAATTTTAGCTTTTAATTATCCGCCACTCATTTTTTGTCCACTTTGAAACGTCAAAAATATTTTGAATGGTAAAAATTGAGCGTACGCTTTCTTCCATTTCGAATTGAATGGAATGATTCGACACTTTTAAATTAATTGTTTTCTAGAACATTCATTATTGGCTACCTTTTTTTAATTAAGCTAAGATTTACTTTCTATTAAAAAAAAAAGGTAATTTAAAAATCATAATTAATAGAATAAGTAATTTAAAAGTAGGATAATTATACTGTTGATCTTTAATCTTTTTATTTTTTCTTTAATTTTGTCTTCACTAAATTTTGCTTTCAAAAACCATCATTTGACAAATGTGATAGCCATTATTATGCTCTAACGGATTTACTTTAAGGCTTGTCTACTTCTTTTTGATGTCAAAAATGTTGGCCTATCTGTAATATCCAAGATCGTCTAACGCCCACGCATGGGCGTCATTATTACATTCATCCAACGAAGATAGACAGTGACTCGGTGGATATTAGAACTATCATCATAATCTTACAACATGTTTGTTGAAATTATTTTTTTAATTTATAAGTTATGGATCTTATAGAATACATGGATAATAAGTCGTGGGTCCTACAAAATATATGAATAAAATATATATATTTAATCAATTTGACTTAAATTATAATTTATTCTTAGTCAAACTTGGACATAACTTGGATGTCCATTTTGAACTTATAGGCCATCAGACCTCCCAAAGGAAACCAATATTTACGTAGGCAACTGGAACTTGCCACCCTGCCTCATTGGCTACAATTCATCTTTGATTTTTGACCCTTTACCTATTTTGGGCCTACGTGGGTTCCGATTTTTAAAGCATTGGCACAAAGTAAAAATACTAATTGCTTATCATTATTATTATTACTATTTTTTGGTCGAAGAGTTAAAAAAGAGTTGGTTTAGATGGCATGGTATAAAATTGGGGTTGACAAACAACTCTGGTTTTACTTGGAATTATTGTGAGCAAATAGCAAGAAACTAAGGTTGTGTTTGATACACCAAATTTGCCATGGAAAATGCAAATTTTCCACCCATTTTCCACCTTTTGGGTTGTTTGATTCACAAAATTTTCCATGGCAAACTTTTTCCATTTTCCATGCACGTGACCCATTTTCCATGAAAATGATGAAAATATTTTCTTGCCAAATGAGTAGAATCAATTTTCCATGGCAAATGAAAATTGGCAAGAAGGAATTTTCTTAAATTAAGAAGCCTTTATTAAATGTTAAGCAAATTATATAAAATGCTCTAAATCATTAAGTTGCTCTAATTTTTAAGCAAATTAATAATTTTGCTTAAAATAATAATTTTTAAGTTGGCAAAATAATGTCTTGGCAAAATTATTAATTTTAAGCAAATTATATAAAATGCTCTAAATCATTAAGTTGCTCTAATTTTTAAGCAAATTATTAATTTTGCTTAAAATTAATAATTTTAAGCAAAATTATTAATTTTAAGTTGGCAAAATTATTAATTTTTAAGCAAATTTAAGTTGCTCTAAATCATTAAGTAAATTTAATGTAGTTAACTAAGTTAGTCCATTGTGTTTATTCAAAATATAGGACATTTTATTTTAGTTTACGTAAGTGTAAATCGTGAGCCTCATGAGAATCTTACTATTTAACTCACTTTTAGTTACTTTTTAACAAATCCATATGCTTGTGGTAATTCACGTATAATAAAATTTTTTCAAAATTTGTATTAGATTATATAAAATGTATGGTGGAAATATGCATAAAAATGGTAAATTATAATTTAACAATTGTCAATAGTAAAAGTTCAATTTTTCTCTTCAATATTTTAGTCATGGAAAATGTGATAATTTCCCTAGAAAATAGTTCTTTATCAAATAACAAAAGTTGAAAATACTATATTTTTTATGGAAAATAAAGACAATCAAACACCAAAAGCAAAAAAAAGACTACATTTTCTAGGACGAATTTTAATCCAATCAAACACACTACATTTCCAATTGCTGGAAAATATTTTCTTGGCAAATCTTTTCCATGGAAAATGTTTTCTTTTCCACCCATTTGCATTGCTCGCAATCAAACACAACCTAAGTTTTACAAGGAGGTCTCACGTCTGAGGGAATTGTCTGAAGGAGGAATTTATGTACTTAAATTTGGTTTGATCCAATACACATAGATGTTATGCTAGCTGTTTGCCAACCACGGTCGGACCGTGGCAAACATAAAATTTACAATTTGGTCTATCAACTTTCAAAATTATGCGATTTGGTCCCTATTTGAGTTTTGTGTGTGCATATTTGGTCCCCTTTGCTCAAAGTCCTTCAAAATTGATCTCACAACTTCCAAGAGCTTCCATATTGGTCTCCAAACCTCCTTAGTTATTCGAATTTGGTCCTTCTCAAGTTTTTGTCCGAAACTTGTGACATTCCTCTAATGGTTCTTATCACTCACATACCATCATGTCAATCTTTAAACGCTTCGGACCAACTCCTATGTAGCTCCATATTCTTCCTTTTTGCTCCATTTATCTCCATTTTTTTAGTTTTACCTACAATGACAATATTTATACTAAATTAAGTAGAAATCCACTCAAATTACAATTATATATCAAGTTTATATGATAGAATAAGCGTGTAAAATACACTTATCACTAGCCTACCTTCTTCTAATTATAAATGGAGAAGAAGAGTATGCAAAAGATTCATATGTTGTATTTCTAGTGCATGTTTGGTTGAATTTAAAAGTAGTTTTTTAGAAAATTTAACTAAAAGTTGTGGGTCCCATAAAATATGTAGTTGAAAATAAGTTTGAAAAAAAAAAAAAAAAAAGAGTTTTCATGGTAAAGTATATAGAAATCTTACAAGTTCGATATGAGTCGTATTCACCCAGACCATATGCCCATGTGGACGAAGCAATTAGCAATGGAGTTATTTGCAATGCAGTTTGGTCCATAGATTGGAACAAATATAGTGTACGGTTATTTGAATGCTATTATGAACAAAAAAAAAAAAAAAAAACAATTTCGATATTCAACTTTAGTTCCTCACTTTGAGTTTGTCATGATTTTGAGTTGCCGGACTTGATTTTCTTGATCAAGATCATTGTTACGCTCAGTAGGTTGTCCAATTAATAATGACACTCATGTCATCATACTTTAAACCATAACTACACTCATGCCGTTATGGTTTTACACATTGTTTAATATACAACTATTTGTGTGTACCATAACAAGGCCAATGCACATGCCTATAAATGTTGTGGATAGATGCAATTATTTAGAAAAGTAGGTTCACACTCTTAGAATGATGAAAGACAAACAAATTAACTTGATTCATCCATTGATAGTTGTTTGTATGTTGTTTACTAGTAAACCACTTGATTTATGTAATGTCAAAATTTCCATTGTATCAAATTAATGAATCTCCATTAATCGTACCAAATGAATGAATCTCTACTAGAAATGTTATTTATACCAAGTAACATTGTTTCGAAACATGAAAATTACGAAACAAGAGAGAAATGATCATAACGATTTCACATGTTATTATACTTTAAACCGTAACAACACATATGATGTTATACTTTAACCTTAACGACACTCATCGTTGTACTTTCAACAATAATGACACTCATGCTGTTATACTTTTAACCATTATGAAACTCATGTTATTTTAGGTTTCGTTTGGGATTAATTTTAGATTCCGTCTTTTGATTGTTAAATAATAAGAAATTGTTTTAGATGTTTAATAAATTTTAAAAAAATTGATTATAGAAAAATCTGTAATATTTGACACTACATTTTGAGAATTAGGAAAATAGTAGAGCCTCTCTAATTAGCTAAATCAAAATACCAATTTTAATCCTAATTAATCAAATTAATTCATTTTCTACTAAATGGATTGTGCTTTTATTTTATAATTTTGAGATTTACTATATATTAAATTATTTATTTTGAAATTAGCATAGCGCAAGTAAATTTTACAATACTAATAATGATAAATATATTACAAAAAGACGTCATTATAATCAATTCATTTTAGTACTAATATACATGCACAATAATAAATGTCTGTTTGGCACAGTTGTTGTGAGTAGAGCTTTTAGTAGTAGAGCTTTTGTTAAAAAGTTATCGACTGTTTGGATATGAATTCAAAAAATGCTTTGATTATTAAATTTAATTTTTGGTTGCATAACTATAAAAATACTTTTGTATAAATTTTATATTTATTTGACTAAACATTAATTAATTATTATATATCTCATTTTATTTTTTTAATATAAATATAAATTTTTTATTTCCTATAATAACTATTAAAATTAATATTAAAATTTAATTATAATAACACAATTATTTTAGTATATATTATATTACTTAAAATAATTTAATTATTTAAATCAAACATATTATATGTAATTTGTATTATATTTTTTAACACGCCAATATATATCTTTTATTTTATATAAATATATGATGTGATAATTTGATATAAGTAATTAATGTGGTAAGTAAATTAATATTTTTTTTATGTATTAATAATAATTTTGTTAATTTTTAAGTTCATTTAACTTTATTACAACTTCCCGTAAAAGTTTAAATAGAATGTTTTAGAGAAATTCAAAATTTGGACTTATCTAAAACAGTTTTTAGTCAAAAAGTAAGTGCTTATTGATTTTAGTCAAACAACTATATATATAACGAAAAGTACTTTTGTTCTTTAAGAAGTGCTTTTGAACCTCAAAAAAGTTCTTCCAAACGTAATATAAATCACTTTAGTTTACCAAATTCTGAAATACTAATTTTGAAATGTACAACAATTTTGAAATAAAAGTTTACCAAATATTTCATCTATTTTTTTTTTTTTAAACAATAAGAATCGATTATATTAAAATTACAACAATGTCAAACTAAGCCTTAAGCATTTATAACTTTTGCTTGAGAGTTCTTGTTATCTATAGGTACTCTTTTTCTGCACTTTCTTGAACCATTCTTAATTTTGATCTAAAATGTGCTTAGGCTATATTTTCTTGAAATGGTCTAGGGTGTGGTTGATTACTTCAAATTCTTAATTAAAATTGGGATTGGGTATCATATATTTATTATTATAGCCCTTATTTATATTTGCATTAATCAGAGCGGGCTTCGGAGGAACTACTGCATAACCAGAAGCAAAAATGTTGTCTTTTAGTATAGCAATTGCACCAAATCATTGATTTTTCTTTTATAAACCTTATGTTGTAAAAAATTCGTCTAAGCTCCGCCTAGATTTAAGGCGCGGTCTCCACACTTTACGACTCATCCTCGCCTCACCCTTACATAGATAGGATTTCGCCTAGACCCAAAAAACTTGAAACTTGACTTTTATGTCTAGTCGTACTTTATGCTTTTTAGAGCACTGGTTAAATCTATGGACTATGGGTGGGTAAAAAACTCGACAACAACCCGACTTGACCCAAACTACTCGAATCGATTTTTTGGGTAAATTCGGGTTGGTTTTGGGATTGGCTTAAAATATTAAAAATCAAAATATAAGCTTTAATCGGCCCGAAACCGAAAACCCAAATCGACACAATTTCAGGCCCTTTCTTCAAATTTGGTTGGTTTTCGATTTGGCTTTTGCCAAACAAAATTTACTTGATTCGAGTTCGGCGGCCTGCGCCACCCCTAGTTAAACCACATAGCGTCTGTTTGGTTTTATTAAAAATCAATTTTTAGCAAGTTTTGATAAAAAATGATGAGATGTGTATTTGAAAATTTGATAAAAGTTGTAGGTCCCATGAAATGTGTGTTTAAAATTAATTATTGACTTACTCAAATTTTTATCATCTTCTTAAGCAAAACCAAACAAAGGATTATTCTTCATTCTTGTCCCTATTTTTATTTTCACTTCACATTTGAATAACGTAGAAGAATGCAAACCACCACGACTCGTCAAAGGTGTTGATAGTGGTGGGGTGGTGGTTGTCGACGATTTCATAGGTGGTGGTCATCGACTGTGGCATCACAAATTGTGTGAAGAAGAAGAACATGAACAATAATGTTTTTTCATCACTTTAACAGGAGTTTTGGAAGAAAATATTAGTGGCGGTGAACCCTCTTAATAAATAAAAAGTTGAAGATGATACGTACTATTAAAATTTAATGGGGACTAAATTGAAACAAAATAAAAAGTTGAAGATATATAATTTACTCTAAAAAGTAAGTTGGACCTACATTTAAATAAAGTAAAATATGGTCGAATGATAATTAACTAGAGATTGTATGTAAACTATTGAATATTTAATTCTGGTAAGACGCAGAAGAAATCATACACACAATTTGAAGCGATTTTATCGAATAACAACTATAAGTTTGCTATCAATTTTTTAGATCGGCGAAGGATGTTATTCTTCAACGAATCAAAAACTGACCAACCATGTACATCAATTATCGTAATAGTGATATTATTAAAAATTGGTTGGACGTTTTGACGTTTTCAAATTCAAGAAATAGTCAAATATTTTATCAAAGATGCGTCTCTACATTTGAACTTGCAGCATTTAAAATGCTTTGCCAGATAACATGGAACAAAGTCTAAAGCAAAGGCATGTGCATACACTTGTTACTATTTTCTTTTGTTTTTTATTTAATTTGTTGTCAAGATTTCTCATGACTTTCGTAAAGTCGATTGGCTTCAAATGCCCATTGCACCTCCTTCCTTTGAGGCGCATGTTCTGCGTAGTGGCATGCTTCTAGAAGACTTGTTGATGCAATTCATACAATGACTAGAAACTTCTATCACTTTGTATACTATTTATGAAAAAATATTTATTCATCAACCGGCTATACTTTCATGTCCTTTTGATCGTTCTTAATTCGATCCTAATAAACCTCTTGCTTATCCGACTTCCCCTCACGGTCGAGCTACTTTGTTCTGCTCATTTGAAAAGCGTTTTTTTTTATCAAAAAACTACCGTATAGAATATTTATGTTTTGTAAAAAAAATTGTAGATTATAAATCGTGGTCCTATATAATATGTAAATAAAAATAGACAAAATTTATGGGTCTTATTAAATGTGTGGATAAAAATAATGTTTGACCAACTTATAAATATTTATAAATACTAACAAACATATTCATAATTGAATGATGATAGATATAAAATTGGAATTTTTCTTCTTTCATATCGTGACAAATCAACTTATTTACTTCAAAAATTTAAATTATTAAAAAAGATATTAATTTTGTGTTTTTTAATATAATTTTTAACAATTGAAGTAGTGTAATTTCATTATATGTTATTATGCACTCCATGATTATAGAGTTGAATCAAACTTAATGCAAGATTATATAAAACTTGCCTAATGATTGTACAAATTCTTTTTCTTTTTAAACTTTATATGAATGGTTGTACTCAAGTGTACCAAATTATTTCTAATAATTTAACATCACACCATCCAATCATGATTAATTGTGATTGTTAGATTCTTTTTGTTTTTAAATTTACATGAATGATTGTATATAGTGTACCAATTATTTTTCAAATTTCAACACCGCATGATCCAATTTACAAAAGAATTAATTTAACACACTAAGTGTCCGTTTGATAGGGATTATAAACTAATTTATTTGATCAAAACAGTTTATTTAACCAATAATGGTAAAAAAAGACGGCTACTAAAGGCAAATTTTGATGTCAAATAAATCATTTTTGATTAAATAAATTATTTTGATCAAATAAACTGATTTATAAACTCTACCAAACAGGCTCTAAATTTATGTACCACAATTTACAAGAAATTAACCCGATACAAAAATAAAAATTTAAAGATTCATTTGCTTAATTGATAGAGTTACTTATCAAATATAAATTTGTTACTAATTTTTCAATACGTTTTATACGTCTAAATCAAATTTATTAAAGACTTAACACGTAAAATTGTTATAATTAGATAATAATAAAGTTTGAACATATGACTTTTGTTTGATTTGATCTTTATGGATAAAAAATAAATCTAGTGTACATATAAATAGTGCATTAAGGATGACAATGGATAATTTTCTATTTCTATTCTTTTAAACTAGTCTAAAACCAATTCAATGGTCTTATTTTATTTCAAAATAAGAATCTTCAAAATCTTGATTTTGACAAGAAAAGAATATAAAATGTTTTGACATTTTATAAATGTTGAGATTTTTTTTTATTTTTCAAAAAAAAGTGATAAGTTACGTCTGGGTACAAGATGAATAATTTTTATTTCTAATAGTTTCAAGTGTTGTAAAATTTAATTTTATGTTTGAAAGTATTTATAAATCGGTTAAACATAATTTTTATTCATAAATTTTGGAAGATTTATTGCTTTATAATATATAAAAAATTTTATCAAATAATAATATTTGATAAAAATAAATAAAAATTATAAATTTATATAATAAATAGATAAAAATAATATTTAATCAATTTATAAATACATATAAATATTTCTAAATTGTTGACCAAATTTCTGACGGTCAGTGTATAATCATTTATTTATTTGATTAAAATATATAAATGTTATATTACTCTTCACCGGCTTCCACTGGTCCCTCCACGTGGCACAACAGTTGTGGAATATTCGCGTTGAGACCAAAATTCCACCTTCTTCGAACCCCCACCTACAAGTTGGCCGCGAGACGGCGGCGATACTAGCAATTCATTACTCATAGGCCTCATGTAGATAGTGAAACACAAGATATATATATATATATATATATATAGAGAGAGAGAGAGAGTAAAAGTAACGCCGTACTAATAGCTCTGCTGTAGAGAGAGAAACTTACTATATATGTGTGTATATATATAGAGAGAGTATGTAAAAGAGGCTTTCACGAGAAATGTATTTCTAGAAAGAGAAGAAAAGTTGAAACAAAGAGAGTAACTGGAAAGCAAACTTAACTACTTTCCGCTCCCCTACATGACCTATACGTAAGATATAAAACTGCAGAGAATTTACAGAGGAAACTGATTGCTGATCGCTGATTATATCACCGATCATCGTCATTGTGTGGTTTAAAAGGTAATTAATTCAATGGAGAAAATGATTGTATGTAAAAAGTGATTTTTCTTTCATTGGATCGCTGGATTTGCCTCGTGAATGTACGTTTTTGATAGCGTGAAATGTACTGAATTGTCGGATCTTTATGAACTTTTGCCCCATTTCGTGTTAATTTTTGGACTGTTGGAATGGCAGACAAATCTGAATTGCGAATCTTGAAGATTTAGAAAATCTGCGCTTCAGTTTTACTTTTCTCTTCGATTTACAAAATCTACGTTTCAATGGTTTTTTTCCGTTTTTTGTTTTACAGAATTCGTGAGCTTTTGGTTCTTTATCCATTCAGTGTCACTGAGGTATTGAATTGTGAATCGGTCGAATAAGGATGCCAGGTAATTTCACGTTTATGTATGTAAGATTACCGCTGTATTGACTTAATTTAATTTCTTTTGATTGATTTTTCGATTTTTAGAAATAGTTTCGGTACAAGAAGATGAAAAAGAGAAAAGGGCCGAACATGAGATCTCTGAGGATGAGAAACGGAGAATTCGAAGCAGATCTTTGAGGAAGAAAGCATTAAATGCTTCGACAAAAATTACACGTACTCTCAGGAAACGCAGTAAACGGGTGGCTCATTGTCGGTTTGCATCAATTTCCACTGAAGAGTTTCTAGACAAGGAGGAAGAGAATGCAGTCAATGCATTTCGTCAAGTTTTGCTTGACAGAGACCTGCTTCCGGCTCGCCATGATGATTACCATACTATGTTGAGGTAAATTCATCTGCATTTCTGAAAGAGAATTTCTTGGCCTTCCAAAAAATTTCGAAAATCCACCTCTGTCAATTTCAGGGAAAAAAGAAAAAAGAAAAAAAGAAAAAGGTCATTGGTTTGCATTTGCCATTGCATAATGATGGAAGAGATTTCTTGGTCTTTCTTGTTTGCTATTTCATGTTGTGATGTTGGATCTATAATCTCATTACACTCACACAAGGGATTAAATCTAGTCATAACTTAAGATTTTTAATGTTGTTTGTTCTCTGGTTTTGCATTTAAAATTCTGACTTGCTTTGGTAGAATCTATTTTAACTAACCTCCTTGAGCTTCTTCCAGAGATTGGGACCATAATCCATATGAAATCCCAAATAAAGCATTCATGTTTTCCTTGTGAAACTAAATGAAATTACTCCTAGATTTGTCTCTTGAGGGTAAGATGCAAAAATTCCTTGTTTGTAGAAGCATGAATTATCTTCTTAATTTTCACAAGAATGTTGGACATTGGTTCCAACTTCAGAACTCAGAGTTCGGTCAACATGATATTTTTTTTTTAGAATAAAAGACAGCTTAAATGGGAAAAAACATGGCTTAAATAGAGTCTGCTGTTTGGATTCTCATTGTGGAGGAGAAGGTGACTGCGGCCCTCTTGTTTATAGATGACTAGAACGGTTTTATAGAAAATAGTGAGAAGTGCTTGGAAAGGATGGGAAAGTATGAGACATGGATACTGGACGCGTTGTACAGTTGTCTCCAAAAACTTGTTATCGGAAATAGAAAGTTATTTCTGCGATTTGTGTCCCACCTGCAATAGAACATTTTTAAGTCTTGTCACTTGGCTGCTAAGTCGTATGTTGATACATTGTCTATAACACAATCCCAAGAATGCGTTCTTCGATTGCGTTATTGAGTTCTGGTAATTGTTGGCTCTGTTACTTGTCAATATTGCAGTAGGATCTGCCCTGTACAATAATAACAATGCAATATCAGTGACTATTCAAAAGTAGTTGAATATAGACTACAGTTCCTTTCAAAGCATAGAACAGTATATTGGTTAGATGAACAGCTATTGAAGCGGTCTAGCATAAAATTAAGAAAATTTGAGACGGTGTACCTCACAGTAGTTATTTGTGGGACTTCTTTGGGTGGACCATGGAGAGTGTCCCGTGTAGTTTTCCTTATTTAAAATGCAAATGAGTATCATGATTTTTGCCTTCAATTTTCTGTGCAATGATCTTCCCATGCCAAAATCATCGCTCCTTGACCGAGATTCTTAACCATCATATTAAATACTCCCTATAATTCCCACACTACTACAACCACTTATTCAAGTGTGCCAATACATTAATATAGTAGTATATTACCGACTTCCGAAATTTTAACTTTCATTTTATTTTTGCATTCTCTTAATCTTTTAATGGGATTTTGACTTGACTCCTAAATTCCTACCCATAAAATGCATTGGCTCGGAAAAGGTGTTACTCACAAGACAATTTCATTAATTCCTCTGATTCACTATTTTCTACGTAATATTCGTCTCCAATTTTCCCTGTTTTATGCTGGCCTGCAAAACTTCTTGGCATTGTTTATATTTTAATTTCACAAAACTTTGCTTTGTCATTCCTTCGTATTTCTCTATATTTTGATTTTATAAACCTGTGCATTTTGTATATTCTTAAGAGAACAAAAAGGATTGTGTTGCAGATTCTTGAAAGCAAGGAAGTTTGACCTTGATAAGACGGTCCATATGTGGGTAGAAATGCTCAATTGGAGGAAAGAGAATGGAGTAGACTCTATTATACAGGTAAAATGTTGCATCATGTCTATTTTTGTCACTGTCCTTATCTATTATTGGAAATATAATAGATTTCTGATAGGCATATCCGAATATTAAGGTGAGGACTGAGATCGTAATTGACAGAGCTGATAATGGATTGACTTAGTTTCTTGGTTGTTCCTCCTGAATATAAACCTTTCTACATATCTCTTAACAAATTTGCTTGTTTATGTACTGCTGAGTGAACTAGGTTACCTGGCCGTGTTTATGTTATATATTAAAGCGAAAAACTATTTGTATACTTTCTGTAGGTGTAAGCATGTTGAATCCTCACAACACACACACACACACAAAAAAAAAAGAACAAAATGTTGGGTTTGGCTTGAAACCATATGTCAAAGTTCTTGTCTGAATTATGAGAAGTATCAGATGTTACATGTCTTCCTATCTGTATCAATGTAATTTTTGATATCATTACAGCTGCTATAACTATATGGCCCTTGTTTAGGATTATGTTTATGATGAATTTGAAGAAGTTCAGCGATATTATCCTCATGGTTACCATGGCGTAGATAAAGGAGGGAGGCCTGTCTATATCGAAAGACTTGGCAAAATTGAACCTAGCAAGCTTATGTGCGTAACCACCGTAGAGAGGTTCTTAAAATATCACATACAGGGGTTTGAAAAGACTTTTGAAGAAAAGTTTCCAGCATGTTCAATTGTGGCCAAGAGGCATATAGATTCAACAACATCAATCCTGGATGTACATGGACTGGTTTGTTCTAACCCAGTTAATCATTAGTACACCCTTTTACATTATGTTCTCCTGTTAATTTTAACATTATGCTTTCTTTGGTCATGAAATTTGTATTCTTAATTTTCACTTAAAAGTATTTGTTTAAATGCAGAACTGGATGAGTTTTGGCAAGGTTGCACATGATCTAGTCATGCGAATGCAGAGAATAGATGGCAACAACTATCCTGAGGTGCTCAGCTTCTTTTCCAATGAATAAAGTGAATTTATTGATTTTTCCCCTGGTGCTATGGACACTGATTAGTTGTTCTCATCATGTGCAGACATTGAATCATATGTACATAGTTAACGCGGGTAGTGGATTCAAATGTCTGTGGAACTGGGCAAAAGGCTTTCTTGATCCAAGGACAACTTCAAAAATACATGTACAGGATTTGTATTCAAAACTTTATAGATTATTGTGGTCGCGTGAAAATATTATCTTATTGACCATTACCAATCCTACAGGTTCTAGGCACCAAATTCCAGAATACTTTGTTGGAAGTTATAGACTCTAGGTGAGCATCTTTCTGCCTGCTAAAGCATCATCCTTTTTGTTGTTACATATAAAATGCTTACAGGTTTTAGTTTGTGTCATCTAATATTCTTTCAAACAGTCAATTGCCAGATTTTCTTGGTGGCTCCTGTTCATGCCCAAATGAAGGTGGATGTCTTGGATCGGACAAGGGACCCTGGAATGATCCAGAGCTTATTAAGGTTTGAACGTTGTCATTTGTCAGCTTTACTCATTGATTGATGTTGGCATACAAAAAATTAAGAATATTTTATTTTTCGCTGCTACATTTTCCTGTCTTCTTTTGCATATAATCAGGGTTATCCAACTCCTACTTGCAGCTGGTACATGCTTTACATGCTGGTGAAGCGACTTATCCGAAAAAAATTGCCGGCTTTTCAGAGGATGATGATGATTTAGAAATCAAGCTAATTGATTCAAAGGTAAAGCAGTTTATTGACAATAGTAGACACTCCAACTTCTATTCATTTATGTGCATGAAATGTTTGACTATCCTTTTTACAGGACCTAAATAGTGAAATTGTTCCAGTTACCACATTCTCTGATGATGGTCATTTCGAAAGTAAGCCAATTGATTCTAAGGTAAGATTATTGTAGATAATTTTAATATACCAACTTTCATTCATCTTCAGGCTCTAGGTAATGTTTGAACTAAAAATTTGCTTCTCTATACAGGACATAAAAAGTGAAATTGTTCCTGACGGGTCAGATTCTGGTTTACGACTCTCTTCTCACAGTACCATGCAGACAATTCCACTTTGTGATAATGTAAGAGATTTTAGGTCATCGTGTTCCCTTTGGAGTATCTTATTTCATTTACAGAAGCTTTCAAAGTGTATACTTGGTTTAGTCCATTCGAAAAGGGGAAGCAAAGGATTACACTTTCTCTTCTGTACCTCAAGACTCCTACTAGAAAACTGCATTTAGGTTTTAACCTGGAAGGCAATGTAAATTATCTGAAATCAAAGGAAGTCTAATATGTGGTCACCAAATATTTTTCCTTGAAAGCCATTAGTAAGTAACATAAGTATTGTCTGCTGGTGAATCTTCCTCAAATATAGAAATGAAGATATGTTGTTGGAACAAGTAGGTTTAATTGCTAAGCAGATGAGATGTTTAATCTGATGGCAGTTGAAGCATATACTTGTTTCTATAATGTGGATTGATAAGCATTTGGTTGCCTATAAAGTATTAAAACAGTATTTGTAGGTATAATTTGTGCATATAATGTCATTTGATAAGTATTTATTCGACTCAAAATAGATTTTTCTAATAGGTTTTCGCTTTTAAATAATAGGGTGTAGTCTCATGTCTTCTTAATTTCTGATGGTTTCTTTTGTATTTGCTCTCATTTTCCTACTGTTATAAACAATGATTCCTTGAGTCCCCATATAGAGTTTATTCCCTTAGGCTTGCTGATTTTGGAAGTCTGCTTTTCTGAGCCTCTTATCCAAACTATACTTTTCGGATGTCAACCTCAACACATCAGTGTATTGGGGTACTTGTTGAATTCAGCGTTCATGAAAATTGTGTAGGATTGCTTGTTGCTGATATATAGGAGATCTACTCATTTTGATGGTCTTTTGCACATAATATATCAACTAGAGGTGGCCGAAGAGGCAGATGGAATCAAGAGGACAGTGTTTGTTAGAAATTAGAATTGAATGTGTTATATTTCAAAAAATACGTCATTAAATAGAAATAAAATTTGAAGAGAATACTTTATTGTTTGCAGTGAGGTTCATGATGTTAAAGGAGATATTAATAGGGAACAAGTTACCAAAAAAAAAAAAATAAAGGAACATGGGAATGGTGAATAGCATGATGATCATATATGTAACCACTTGTGAAGACAGAAAGATGATATGTATAAACCAATGATATTGATATTTTTGTGAAGGGAATAGCAGTGGTTACTGAAAAAGTTTTGTACTTGCCTATTCACATCTGTAGTACTAAAGCATGTTTGGCCAGGCTTACAAGTTTTTCAGAACTTATTCCAACTTTCAACAATAAAAAGTTATTTATCTTGAAAAAAACTTATTTACTTTTAGTTAAACTTTTTAAGCTTAGCCAAACATGCTCCTAGCACCATTTTAACTCATTTTCTTCCATGAAAAGGAATGGACTATGATGCACGAGACAACTTAGTGTTCATGTCCAAATTCCAAACCCTCATCACCACCTTCCTACAGAAAAAAAAAAGTCACTTAAAGGCAACGCCACCTGTCCGCAGATTCTTGTCTTTGAATTTAACACCTCATTAACTTCAATAGACTTCAAATTAATCCCTTTTTTAGTTTCACCTTTTAATCAAAGTGTTTTAGATGTTACATATTCTGTGGCTGGTATATGATAACATCCACATTCCATTTTCCTTTACTTTTGGGATGCACAGAGTACTCATATTCTTTTACGTACATAAATGCTACCAAATATAGTGATGAGACATCACATCACTGATATTCTCTATGCTTGATCTTATTGCCTTTTACCTTGACTGGCTCAGGAAACAACAGGGAGACCTGCATCTTTACGCGGCAAAATTGGACCTAATCATGTTGGGGATAGAGTTGAAAATCATTGTCCTTCAAGTAAGAAACCAATGCTACTCCCTATTAGTTGGGGCTTCCATTTTATGCTTGTTTCATACTGGTATGGACATTCAATCTGGATGCACAGTAGTACTATTTTCAATGTTGAAGCTCTTGCGAAATAGTGTTTGGAGTTCTCTTTTCCATTAGGGCATCATCATGTAAGGCCGTCTATGTTATAGCTTGCATTTTGTGTTTGCACTAAACTCATTAGTTTTGTCTTTCTTTTGTTGGACAATTAACTGAATATAAGAAAGTATCACTGTTCAGTATGCCATGCGTGTTTTTGCACAAAGCACCAATTTTTTCTTCTGGCTGTATAATCAAAATCCCATTGATTTGCTAGAAGAATAAATTATAGCATCAGTGAGCAGTCTTGAGAGTTTTAATTGGAATTTTTGTTGTTTATATCAAAGAAGTAGTCCTGTTTGTGTGGTAGCATTAACATGTTCTTATATCTGGCTCTTGCAATAGATTTGACTAGGCATGTCCCCGAAAGAAGGCATGTTCTTGTAGTCAGATTTCTTGCATGCATCTCTTTGTTGCTTGCTGGGCTGGTTAGAAGATTTTTCACGAAGGCAGAGAACGTATTGGAAAATCAAAGAGGAACCCATTCTGCCAATTCAAATTCTCAAGAACAACACGTTTCACAGCCAAATAGTGAGGAGCTCCTCCATCCATGCTGCGAGAAGTTGCAACATTTGGAGAATGTTGTAACCGAACTGTTGAAGAAACCTGCGAAAATTCCCCAAGAGAAGGAGGACATCCTACTTGAATCTTTGAATCGCATAAAATCCATAGAGCACGACTTGCAGAAGACAAAAAAAGTAAGATTCTTTTCACTGTCAATGCAATCTTCAAGACATGGTGCCTTGACAGAAGTGAACTGTTGTATTCAGGCACTGTTTGCAACAGCCTCGAAACAAGTTGAGCTTTCCGAGTCATTGGAGACTCTGAAGGAATCCAGTCTAAATGTGAGCTCTCATTTCCTCTTTTTGCTTGTTTGGCAAGGTGGATTGCACCACTAGACAGTGTTAATATTAAAGAAGAAACAAAAGTAATATTGTCTATAATATTGTCAAGTCTTATTTAATATTGCAAATCAAACACACCCTCTTCAAGGAAATGCTTGTAAGGCTGGCTAACTCAACATGATCATGATCAGTGTTTTTAAACCCTTCATGGCGCCATTTATGGCAGAAATTGACAATGTGTCTTTACCAATGCCAGGGGACAAGATCTTGTTGGCTACGAAGCAGCAAGTCGTTACGTCACAGAACCTGATGCCTGGAATATCAAAGAGGAACTCTTTCTTTGATATGAGCCCCTCTAGGTACCTTATGTTTTGTATTTGTGACCTTGCTACCCATTTTAAGACCAGTAGGAAGGGCGTGATTACTAATCAGAAGTTCAGTGGGCGGCAGTCTACGGGTAATTTCAGTTCTTTCTTGTTGACGTTGGAAATTGTTTGGCCACGTTGTGGTTGATGTTGAAAAATCAATAAAATAGGCTTGGAATTCCTTCTTCACCACCGAACACTTGCAAAACAGACGGCAGTTAGTGTGCTCGCCGCCCGATTCGACGGCTTGGGGAAGTTTATTTTACTGATTTTTCAACATCAATCATACTCAAATTTGGCAGGAAGTTAGCGAAAATGTTCCAATGTCAACTTGTCTCCTTCTCTCTCTCTTTGCTCACTCGCTCGCTCGCCCGCCCGCCCTTTCTCTCACTTGTATTTTCTTTCTTACATCTTTTTTCAGGTTTTCACAATGGCAGTTTCAGACATCAAACACAGACGAGGATTGCAATAAATTGATGATATATCGTACAATTATTTGTTCATAATTTACATTTTGTAAAAGCAAACTGTGTATTCCCTTTAAATCCAATTTTTGTAATGACATAGGCCAAATATTGAATTCTCACTGTTTACCTCCGAAGTTTTGAGGTTGAGTTCTGAGTATCGGTTCAAATTAGACACTAATTATACACATCCATTATGTTTCCTCTGTCGTGATCTAATTAGAAAAAAACTGGTATTTTGCCGATGACTTTAAATTTTTCTATCAACTGGACCATCTCTCCTCACATCGACTCTGTGCAAAAATGACTTGCTCATAATATTGTACGAAAATTTTATTCACTATTGTAATTGAATGAAAAGAAAAATAAAAATCCATCTCGTAACCCACTATAGATCCCTCGTTACATAATGTGCATTGATGAAGGTGTGAAGATCACATTTTGGAAATCAAATTCTTGGTTATAGTTTTAATCTCCTATCCATTTATCCTACTTATTTATAATGCTCATCTTTGAGCTGGCTATCAATCATATAATTTCATCCACCTCGCAGTAAATAATATTATAAATAAGAAGATAATTGGGTAGGAGATCGAAACCTTATAATATGTTGCAGAGAAAAGATCTGACGGGGTCCAGAAAGTTTTCCCGCCCGCCTATGCAAACAAATGTAATAACCACCCCTCACCCATCCCTCTATTTATACTTTAAACCCATTTTTTCAACCTATTTATCTCCCAACCCCTCATCTTCTTCAACCTATTTATACTTCAACCTATTTATTTACCAACAAATTTATATCCATATTATTAATATAATTAAATTTATTAAATTAAAAATAAATTTTTATTACTATATTCATTGTATTTTTTTAGAAAAATATAATATATATTAATTTTCATTAAGTTATATATTATTTATATCATATAATAAATAATATAATTAACGTTAATTTTATTATTAAGATTATAGTTAGACTAATTAATTAGTTTATATTTGAGTAATAAATTCGGAGCATGATATGGGTAATGTGACGCATGATATATGTATTGCACAGATCATGTGAGTCCGACGCATGATATGCGTCTTGTGGATTTGTCGCATGATATTGTTGGTCCGATGAATTATGCGAGTATTTTGGTTGATTTGTGTTGTCCAAGCCGACAATCAAATTATTATCTATTATAAAACAAATGGACCAAACGTTGATAAAACAATAAAGAAATATATAACATTAACTTACTTATTTTGTAACGCAGGACAAGTTTCTTCTATCGCGGCCACTGTGTCATTTATATCATTATATATGTAATATATATATATATATATATATATATATATATATATATATATATATATATATATATATATATATATATATAATATATTAACAATATTACAACTAACTTGCAAATTACAAAAATAAATCAGACAAATAAACGAAGTTAAAAATTAAATTAATAATTTATTACTAACATTTGAAGAATATGAAAAACAACAAGTAGGACACAAATTCGGTAAAATAAATTTAGAAAACAAAAGTGATTGGAAACGTTTGATGTTGGCCAAATTTGGATAAAAGTAAATAAAGTGATTGTGTTACCCAAATTTCAAAAAAAAATATGTACTCTGATGAGGAGAGAAAAATATGTATTTGATGATGAAAAATTGTTAATGGTGTATAAATAGGTGGGGGAAGAAAGAAAATAAATGAATTTGTTGGGGTGTATAAAATTAAATAGATGGGGGGTGTAAAAAGTTGAGGAAGGGAAGGGGGTGGGTGGGTTTTTTTGCGGCTGTGAAAAGGTAAAGGAGGGAGAGGGAGAAAGAGGAGGGGTGGGGGCAGTTTTTCTTGCAGTTGGGTGGGTTGGGTGGGAGGTCAAATTTTTTTTTTTTTTTTTAACTGGCTGCGTGACGGGAAACTTTCTGACGGGGTCCAGATCTTTTCTCATATGTTGCATAAAACTGTCCTAAGTAGGGATCAAATGGACAAATGGTCCACTTGACTTCAAAGCTGGTTTTTTTAATCCAATACACGTGACTCTATTAATAGAGTACCCATGAATATGCGGTTTCAGTTCGAACATTTAGCACTGTAGAGAATTGTAGAATAAGGAACCGAAGGTGATCCCTTCTCTACACCCTAATCCACACGCCTACCTACTCGCCGCACGTCCGAATGCCCCCGTGCTGAACCTAAACCTACACCACCCACGACCAAACCCCACCGCCGTCAACCCCACCGCCACCCACCACCCACCACCCACCACATGCTATAAATTCACTCCCCAAGCTTCGAAATTCACATCCCAACACCCATGTCTTCGCCTCCCTCCTCTCCCCTTCCCCTATCCTCCTCCCCACAAGCCCCCCTCCCCCTCCCCCTCCCCCCACCACCCACAGGCCCCTACCCTGAAGACTCCCCGGTCCATCTTCTTCCGCTTCGCCCAAACGAGAACCCTTATCCTTACCCGGACCCGAATCCGTACTGGCACTCCCAACATCGCCCCCTAAGAAAACCCCACCACTCCCCTGGACCCATCAGGAAACTGTTAACCTAATCCAAGCTTACCAAGAAAAATGGTACTCTCTCAAGAAGGGTCAGCTCAAGGCCTCCCAATGGGAGGAGGTGGCAGTCACCGTTGCCGCCCGCTGCGGGTTCGATGAGCCATCTAAGACGTCCACCCAGTGCCGCCACAAGATCGAGAAGCTCCGGAAACGATACCGGGCTGAGCGGCTCAAGCCTTACCCGAATTTGTGGCAGTATTTTGAGCTTATGGATCAAATGGAACGCGGTCCGCTGCCCCTAAATGCTCGACCGGTGGCTGTAGTTAAGTCCCCGACTACTACCAATAACAATGGTAATAATGGTAATAATCATAATAATAATTATAGTAGCATGTTTTCTGGTGCTGCGGATTATGATTATAATAATTCTGATGATAGTGATGAGGACTGGAATGCTAGTTATGGCCTAGAGGCAAAGAAGAACAAGTCGAAGAGTATTAACAATTTAGTCCGAGGGGAGATGGGTGTGAAGAGTGGGGTTAAGAATGGGAGCAAAGTGGCTATGGAGAGGAGTTTTAATGAGGGTAGTGATCGGGTTTTGAGGGCGTTGAGAAATCCCATGAATGGGAAACGAACACGGTATTATGAGGACAGTGATGATGACAACGATGATGATGAAGAGGAGGAAAGGATGCAAGTAAAGGAGGAGCAGGAGGAGAGAGGGAATGGAGAAGGAGGTGGAGGGAGGGAATTGGCCGGGGAAATAAGGGGTTTTGTGGAGAAGTTTATGAAAATGGAGAATAAGAAGATTGAGATGATGAGAGAAACACAAAGGTACCGTATGGAGATTGAAAAGAAGAGGATGGATATGATTCTCGAGGCCCAGAGGAAGATTATCGATACCATTGGCAGAGCATTTGGAGCTCATAAGAAAGCGAATATTGGTCAAGAAATGTGAAGGTTTATGCTTTGACTGCTTAATTTTTTAGGCTTTCAGAAATAATTATGATCCGATGATGTAATCACATAAATCATGACCTTTAACTGGGTTTCAGGTGTTATCTGTAGTGTACAGACAATTTTACAGTTTCAGTAGTTGCATCTTTCATCATTGCAATGGTAGAAATTTATCATATTCAAAGTGTAAATTTGTCTTTTTCATTGTTATGTGGGATTTTGCTAATTCACGGTTCTTGCCACCTTTCATATTTTTGTGGCAAAGAAACTTAGTCTTAACGTAAATTACTGTCTTGAAGGTAAAGAATTTTTGTTCTATGCAATTGTTTACAGCTTTTCGTGCTTCATATCTTCTTTTTGTCTTGGTTCTTCGTTCGTCATTGCTTAGCTTCTCTATAATTGACTGTAGCTCTGCTCTGTCTTTCCTGGGATGGTTCCTTTTCTTATGTTTGGAATTTGGACTTAAGCAGTTTGTTAGGTTGTAAGTTTTGAAGTCTAGAATTGACTGACTCCAGCTGTTTTGTTTTCTGTTCTTAGCTGGAATCTGGCTTTAACTGAAACTGATCGGAAGTCTTTTACTTGGATAAATAGGAACGGGAGAACTGAAGCTGTTGTGCCGTAAACTGATAAGATTCGAATTATTGACTTATGAATGTGTGAGATAATGAGTGTTCTCTTAGTACACAACATTGCCCAGGACAAATTGTTTTCCCCTCAACCATCACCTTGCAATGAATCTCAATTGGTGTAACTAGTTGAAGGATAAAATGTCTTACAATAAACTTGGCACTTTGTATGTGCTTTCCGTTGTTCACCTTGTGCTTTATTGAGGGCTTCTTTTCTTTATCATTGTAGGCACTTTGTGCTTAAGGATTTTCTTGTTGATGTACTCAACTAATGCTTTTTCGCAGAGCCGCCTATAACTTTAAAGGGATGATTTTTTTCCCCCATCTTAGGCTTCTTGATCTTCATAAAGCTCCACTATGAAATGATTCTGACTTGTGGGTTACTTCTCGTGCCAGTTTCTTAAAGGTGAGAAGATAAAAAATTATTTTTGGTTTAGTACTGAGCCAAGATGCTAAAAGCTAGATCACTTCCTTTTCTGGTATTTATTCATTCTTACTTCATATTGAGTTGCATGACAAATTTTTGCAGTATGCACGCACATTTTTGTATCACCTAGTGAATTCTTTTGATGAAATATCTACTTAAAGGTACACTAAGCACTTCTTATCTGCAAAAAGTATACAGCTCAGTTATGACCAACCTTCTGTCTCATACTGTCATTTTTGATAGGAAGGACTAGATAGTACTAATGAAGGACAAATAAGAAAAAGCTAAATTTTGTTTGTTATACTATCTAGTAGTTCGCAGTATTGAGTTGAAATTTAATTTTACATAACGGAAGCAGCAGAATATATGGATTTTAACGGATTTTCTGGATTGATTGTACCGGGGCCTCTCGCTGTATCAACCACGAAGAGTTCTTGCTTTGTATGATCACTTACACGTGAACATGCATTTGCGAGCACACACACATTGCGTTCATCACATTGTGTGTGTACATATTTGATATCTAAATTCGTCTCTGTACAGTTGGAGATCCCTGGTGACAAGTCCAGGAAGATGGTTCGTTTGAAGGCATTACAGGAAAATGATTATTTGGCAAAGTCTAGGCTTAATGTTTCAATAGGTTTGCAAATATGAAAGGTCTATTTGGTATTTTGGTGTATCCACAAATTATTTGTGCCCTCAAACTTTGGAATTAGAAATGGAAATGATTTATATTCAAAATTGAATTATTGTTTCAAGGAATTCCAGTTTTACGAACCAATTCTATTCAGCCAAAGGTATACGCGAGATGTGGAAGTTCTCGTCCAATCCAACTCTCATTTAAAATTGGAGAATTGGCTCAAATGGTCCATAACTAATAAGACCCGTGTGCAATTGGTCCCTAACTTTCAAAATTTGGTGCCCAACTCCCGAACTTACCAATTCAATGTACAAATGACTCTTTTGGATAGTTTCGTCAAAATTTTGATTAAAATTACCAATATGGCTTTAATTAACACAAGGGAAAATTGCACATGAGTTCCTTAACTTTAATTAACACAAGGGAAAATTTCACATCTTTTTATTTATTCGCACAAATGGTCCCCAAATCACCATTTTGACAATTTTGCCTTTTGAATTAAATAAATTAAAATGATAGAAAAAAAAAATACAATGAAAAAATACTGCAAAATCCACCCACACTATATCAAAAAACGCATAAAATTAAAATCCACGCACTTGTATAATCCACCAAAAATTGATCCAATCAAATATAAAATATTTCAAATATATATTAACAAAATTGCCGACCCATTGGGTCGGCGAAGAGGTGATCAAGAAGATCTGTTGAAAAAATCAGTCAGTCTGCAAAGGTGACACAATTCTGATTGTATAGCTAATTCAAAAACACAAAAAAGAACAGTAAATATTGGTTAAAAACTAATAGGTTAAAACCCCCCAAAAACTGTAAATGTATTGAGCTCGCAAGAAATATAAAAGCCAATGAAGAAAAACAAAATAGTATTAACTGTTATTTAGGTACTCATTCTTGTTAGTTATAGAAGTTCATAGAATAGTTGAAACCCAAGTCTACTATGGATTTTGATTCTTGATGAACTACAAATGGGTTTCACAGAATAGTCCACCCACCCCACCCCACCCCACCCCAAAAAGTCAGAAAGTATTGAGCTCGCAAGAAACATAAAAGCCAATGAAGAAAAATAAAAATAAAATAGTATTGACTGCTATTTAGGTACTCATTCTTGTTAGTTATAGAAGTTCACAGAATAGTTGAAACCCCAAGTCTACTATGAATTTTGATTCTTGATGAACTACAATTTAGGTACTCATTCTCGTTAGTTAGAGAAGTTCACAGTATAGTTGAAACCCCAAGTCTACTATTTAGGTACACATTCTTGTTAGTTATAGAAGTTCACATAATAGTTGAAACTCCAAGTCTACTATGGATTGTTAGTTATAGAAGTTCACGTATTCTTGAAACTCCACTCTACTAAATGGGTTTTGATTCTTGATGAACTACAAATGGGTTTCACACCGGCAATTTTGGTCAAGCGAAGAGGTGATGAAGTTCAAAATTGCCGACCCATTTGGCCGGCGAAGAAGTGATGAATACAGATCGAAAATTACCTGCAAGTCGGAGTAAAAGCACCGGGAACGGCAAAGAGTATGACATTTTTACCGGCAACAAGGGAGTGAATTGAAACGTTCTGGAGTTGATCATGCTCGCCTTCTTTCTTTTGAAGCAATTGGAATGGAAAATTATTCTCATGCGGTGGCGGTGGCGGTGACGGTGGCGGTGGCGGTGGCGGTGGCGGTGATCATCGCCTCCTTCCATGATCAAGAGCTAAACTCTGAAAAAGATATATTTCTCTCTTTCTTAAAAAAAAAATAGTGATTTTCCTAAGCTTAATTCTATGTTTCCACGGAATCTGACGCAATTCGGTGGGGGTGGAGGGTTGGAAAAGATGATTTATTTTTAGTTGGGGAAGAACACTTATCTGAATAAAATAAAATATTTTAGAATTTATTTGTACTTTTGAAAATGTTAAGGGTCCAATTACAATATTTCTATTGTATTTTCTTTTTTCTATCATTTTAATTTATTTAAGTCGGGGCAAAATTATCAAAGAATTGTCAAAATAGTGATTTGGGGACCATTTGTGCGAATAAATGAAAGGATGTGAATGATATCTGCTAAAAAATTGAATGGGAATGGAATTGTTACAAACCTAAAAGAATGGAGATCATTAGTATAATTAACCCTAAATTAATTTATCATCTTATTAAATTCAAAAATAAAAAACACATAATTTGTAAATTAATTTTTGTTAATATTTTTATATTAAATAAAAATATAATAAGATTAGTTCAATATCATAAATAAAATTATATATTATTGTAAAATATTGAAAACAATATTGATGACCATATTTAGATATTTCTTACCTAGTGTACATATATTTGAAACCCTATATATATAAATCAATTATTATAATGAAATACACAATTTCTCTATATTTTCTTCTACTTTTCTCTCTAGTTTTTAACATATTATCAGTACGAACAAACTCATCCAAAATATAGAGAAAATTCGAGAGCAAAATTTAGGAAATTTGCAGAATCTGGATAGCATGCGTGTCTGTGGTCAAACGTTGATATCACAACGCTTCGTGGACCGATCATCGTGAAAGTTTGACAACAAATTCAAAACTCATTATTCTTCAAATTCAATGGTTAATATCAAGATTAAACGGTTCATTCGTGAAAAATTACTACGTGAACAGTAATAAATTTTGAATTGGTATTACTTTCAACAAATGACTATTTCCCTATTCCAAGTAAGTTTATTCTTACAAATCTTTTGATTATATTTCGTAAGATTGGATTACATGAATTGTGAAATTTTTATCAATTAAATATTTTTTTAACAAATTAAATACTTTTGAAGAAGCAAAATAGTGTTAATGTTCTTAAAGAAACATAATACAACATCATAAATATTCAAGAAGAATATTTTTTTTTCATGAAGAAATCAAAATTTTATACAAATCAATATTTA